>OU015497.1:17901136-17916136 GCA_907164885.2 Dolomedes plantarius | reverse complement strand
TTCATATAAATTTTTTATTATGACGTCATTTTTAGTATTATGACGTCAAAATGACGGGTTGGATGGCAGTCTACTACTCCAATCGCATGAAAAACTAAATAAATAAAAAAATAATGAAAGGGATTGCTTTTACAAGGTGTGGATTAAATGCAATATTTTAGATAATTCGGGATATTTTTTAACTTTCATATACTTTTTCCATTATGACGTCAAAATGGCGGGTTACCTACTAGTATATATATATATATATATATATATATATATATATATATATATATATATAGAGAGAGAGAGAGAGGAAGGAATATACATCCATACATACACGCACCTATACACCATATATAGTTATATGTATGCATATATACTATATACATAGTAGCTGTTGTATAACTCGGCCTGTATGTATAATATATGTTAATATGTATATGTTTATTATGATATGGAATTCTTATTTTGTAAATAGAGGGAAACACATTTGAAAATATCAATTTGCTTTCAGTTGTGTCTGGTATGCTTCATAAGCTCATACCAAATTTGGTTTTTAGTTTATACACAAACACACACAGACACAGTGCGCATACAGATATCCAGAGTTCGTTGTATGTTGTTTAAAAATTCCTTAGTTACCAAGATTTGACCCTGTTCTTAAATGATACTTCAGAAATATCAATAGTTTATTTGAACAAGGACTTTGTATACATTGTCCTTTTTTATTATAGTCAGCTCTCTGGTTCAATTTATTTAAAAATATAGGGTGTCCATAAATTATTGTCGGAGTTTCCTTTCTTCATAACTTTTGTTTTAAGAACCTGACGAAAAATATTAAACATGTAAGTTCGCTTGAAAAAAATTTAACGAAAGGATAGTATTTATTTTAAGTTTTGCTTTCAATAACTGATTCGGAGAGGTGAAAATCTTGAAATTGTTGATCATTCTCATGTATCTTCTAATTTAATCTCACATCTCTCCATTTAAAAACATCATTCGTTGAGCTTGTCATGTTGCGCCATCTAGTGGTCTAAAGAAAGACTTAAAACACTTTTCCCATTTTAAAAAATGTTTTTTTTTTCTTCTTTTTTTACCGAATCACAAAATGCATTGCAACGTAATTACTCAATGAAGAGACAAATATTTGAATCTAAATAAATCTTATACATTTTCTCTGAATTTGGAGTAACTCGGTTTTCGAATGTCGGTGAGACAAAAACTTTTGAACTGAAATATAAATTGAAAATGTGACTCGAGTGATATGTTGTACCGAACTTTTCAGCTATGAAAAGCTCCGATAAAACTGGTACTATGTTATTGAACTGTGAAATGTTTAGAAACAGTCACTAATATATCAGAGAATAAACAGGGCATCATTGTCTCCAACTTATATGAAATTTACTTACTTTAGTAAGTAAATTTCAAATGATATGTCAAATTTAAAAATAATCTGTTTCATTTTTTTTATTATTATTAAATAATATAAACAGAATCTGTACAACGAGATTTACTGAATGCATATCTGATTCAATACTGAATATAATGCTAAAATGATATTTTTTTCTGTTCCATCCACCCAAACGCGTTAATACTCTGAAATTACTTATAAAATTCCACACTAACGGAGATGATTCGGGAATTAACCCCATTCCCTAAGACCACAATATGTGTATATTGGAAAGAAAACAGTTTTTTTAATTGTTAAATATTTAAAAAATGAAGGACTGCAATTTAATATAATTGCTTACATTGCAGAGCTCCTATTCCAGCACCATGTAAAAATTAAAACTGAAAACCAAGATGTAAGGTATAGCGATACAAGACGACCCGAAAAAAAAAATGGATAGGAACTAAAATAAAAAGTTCCGATCGAATGGGTTCAAGTGGAATTTTTTATTTATTTATCTGCATGAAACCATTATTCTGGGATGGATTTCATTTTGCTCCAAACGATTTTTATCGTTCCGGATATTTATCCGATCCGGGGCAATTCATTTCCTCCGAGTAAGGAAATGTTCCGAGCCGGAACAAAAAAAAATATCGCTCCCAAACGATTTTGCCACTTTATCGAATTTTGATAGATTATAAAGCTATTCCGATGTGGCTAAAATTTAAAATTTTCAAATTTTCAGGATTCTTCGGCACAGAATATTGTTTCAAACATCCCAGATCCCAGGGTTACCTAATAAACTTTATCCTTTTTTGGTATGTGTACTATACTTAGATATAGATCTATAGTGACTCCCAAAAGTGTTCGTACACTTACGATTTTCAATGAAATAGGGGTCTATCCATTAATTAAAATGAATATTTCAGAATGGGTATTTAATAATAAGATCTATAATCTATCCTCAACAAAACTACATGAAATATTTTGAAAACATAGTAAAACTTTATTTTTAACAAACCAGTAATCAAAAAGTAACAAAAACTTTATCTCACAAAAGTCATCGTACACTGAAATATTTTCGGATAAATTCATAATTAAAATTATCGTCTGGCGCTTTATTTTTATTTTTGAATTGTGGTGGCATTTAAAATATCGTTTGACTTTTAATTTTTGCTTGCCTACTCCGTAATATTCTATTTATTATTTAAAAATGGCTCGCAGTCGTAAAGAAACAACAAACAGCATTCGAAAATTGTTTATTTTTCATAATAGTATTGGTAAATCAGTTCGGAATATTGCTAAATTACTTAATTTATCCCATTCTACTGTGCAGTATGTGAAAAAACGCTTTAAAGAAGAAAATTGGATCAAAAACAAGGTAAGAAAAGGCCGTCCGGCTAAGTTAACAAAACGTGATCAGAGATTTATAATTAGAAAATTTGTGAAAAATTCACGTTTGAGTGCTGTAAAAGTTTCTGCAGAATCCAATGAAACATTTTCTACTTCAATTTCACCTGAAATTTTTTGACGAGTTCTCAGACCAGCTGGATTACATGGGCGTTCTGCCCATAGAAAAATTTTTGTGAGTGGAAAAAACAGAAAGTTTAGGCTTCCCTTCGCACTATCAATGATAAATAAGCCCCAAACCTATTGGAATAATGTCTTATTTGCCGATGAACATTTTTGGTGCTGATGGGCGTATAATTGTATGGAGAAGAAAAAAATGAGGAACTTAATCCCAAGAACTTAGTAGGAACACTTAAGCATGCCGGTGGAGGTATCCTTGTGTGGGGGTGCATGTCAGCATCAGGACTAGGAAATTTCGTATTTATTGATGACATAATGAATCATGCTGTTTTTATAAATATTTTAAGAGACAATTTAAAATTATCAGCTCAAAATTTGGGTATTGGAAACAACTTTGTTTTTTTATCAAAATAACGATCCTAAGCACTCTGCTCTCAACGTTCGCATCTGGTGTTTCTATAATTGTCCACAAGTTTTGAAAACACCACCTCAATCGCCAGATTTAAAACCAATAGAACATATTTGGAGAGAACTGGAGGTTCGAGTACGAAAACACGACATTCACACAAAAAGCGAACTAAAAACAATTATGATGGAAGAATGGATGAACATTGATGCAGAAATTACAAAAGAACTAAAGCAATCTATTCCCAGACGTTTAAAAGCTGTTGTGGATGCTAAAGGATATCCTACTAAATATTAATTTAACGAAAAATTAGAATATTTACCAGTGTTTTTTTCAAGTGTACGATGACTTTTGTGAGATAAAGTTTTTGTTACTTTTTGATTACTGGTTTCTTAAAAATAAGGTTTTATAATGTTTTCAAAATATTTCATGCAGTTTTTTTAATAATAGATTATAGATCTTATTATTAAATACCCATTCTGAAATATTCATTTTAATCAATGGATAGACCCCTATTTCATTGAAAATCGTAAGTGTACGAACACTTTTGGGAGCCACTGTATATACCTATCGTCCTGAGCGATAAATTTTGAACAGGTTGAGATAGAGAGTTCAACTTTGGCATAAAAATAATCTAGTAGAAGGACGAGTTCACCTGCCATGGAAATATTCCATGGCAGGTGGAATTTCAATACAAAGTTTTCGAAACGTTCGCAAGATTGAGATTTTTGAACAAAAGTCTCGAGTTGGGTGCCTGTTTTTGTGTATTTTTTCATTCTGAATCAAAAGTAGCTAAAATCGAGTATATAGACTCAACTGGTTTGCTTAATTTGTTTAGAGTTAGAAGGATTATTTTCACAACAGTGTTTTTAACAACGCGTGTTAAATTCGCAACATAAACCTTTATTCGTTTCCAAAATATTGGCTTTTTTCATTACGTATACGTACAAACAATTTCATGCATTCATTTCTTTTGAAAGCAATATTATATATTTCTTCGCGACACGGCATTTATTTTTAATTTTGAATACAAAAAGAAAATTGCACTGAATTCCATTATCACCCCGTCTTCTTTCCTACTTCTGGGAAACTGGGTAGTACACGTTAAAAAGAGACACCTTCGATAACATAAATAAAATGGCGAGAACCTTTAATCACATTTTAGAATGATGAAACAGATTTCTTTAAAAGAAATTTGTTTTGTTTTTTTAACGAAATTAAAATTTTGAGGAGCTAAAAGTTTTCGCTCCGAGACGGATAAATTCAAAAGGATAAAACAAAAATTCGATCCTTTGGATTCAATCCGGAAAGAAACTTTATCCGAGAGATCATTTTTTTTTTGTTCCGGTTTGAATAGATATCGTTTGACCCTTAATATTTTTATTTGGGTCGGGGCAAGAAGTCGTTGTCCTTCAGATAGATGTCTTTAAGCCCTGGTCTACATTCACCAAACAGAGATAGCATTATTAAACTATTTATCCTTTATATATATATATATATATACATATATATATACAGTATGCCCACTAAAGTCCCTTCCCACCCTCTTAACTTCGGAACGGCTGCTGCTATATTCATAAAAGTGGTGTCTAGGTATAGTAAAGTAGCCATGCGCTACTGAATAAAACCACCTACCGCGCCACCTGGTGGAAAACAGCGGAGTTAGCATTCCTATCTCGAAAACGGAATGAGATAGAGGAAAAAACTGATTTACAAAGTTGTAGAGCATTATCGAATTAGTAAGAAAAGACACCTTGGGGACATTAATGCGAAGAATAGAATGGTTAAAAAGCGCATTTGTTTTTTCGTGATATCCTAAACTGTGACGTCGCAAAACTTGAACGGAAGGAGAAATGATTATCTTTCTGTCAAAACACGACACCGCAAGGACGGTGAGAAGTACATCTCAAATAAAGGTATATTGTTAAAACTAGTTGTTTTTTTCTTTCTCAGATCGTTTTGTCTCGTCACAATGTAGGAAATCACGAAAAAATAAATGCGCGTTTTCACCGTTCTATTTTTTCCATAAATGTCCCTAAGGTATCTATTTGTACTAAATCGATGATTTTCCACAATTTTGTAAATCACTTTTTT
Organism: Dolomedes plantarius; assembly: GCA_907164885.2. Lineage (NCBI taxonomy): Eukaryota > Metazoa > Arthropoda > Arachnida > Araneae > Dolomedidae > Dolomedes > Dolomedes plantarius. The sequence continues at coordinate 17,910,731 of OU015497.1, read as the reverse complement.
CCCCTATCTCGTTCCGTTTTCGAGATAGGATTGCTAACTCCGCAGTTTTCCACCAGGTGGCGCGCGGTAGGTGGTTTTATTCAGTAGCGCATGGCTACTTTACTATACCTAGACACCACTTTTATGAATATAGCAGCAGCCGTTTCGAAGTTAAGAGGGTGGGAAGGGACTTTAGTGGGCATACTGTATATATATATATATACTTGTTTGACGACAAGTGCCTCCGCATTGGAAATATATATATATATATATATATGTGTGTGTGTGTGTGTGTGTGTGTGTGTGTGTGGAATCTCGATCGATCGTTTTTGAATCCATGGTTTTTCCGTAAGTGTCGTTCATTTTATCCAGTCCCAACGATCATATTGCTTTGTTATGTTTCCGCATCCATCGTTTTCCCGCATTTATCGTTCATTTCAATCGGTCCCTTGAAAAACGATAGATCGAGATTCCACTGTACACACACACGCACACACACACACACACACACACACACACACACACACACACACACACACACACACACACACATACACACACACACACACACACACACACATATATATATATATATATATATATATATATATATATATATATATATATATATATATATATATATACACTGAAGTGTCACTGAATTAGGGATACCTACCTAGTAACGAGTTGGGCCTCCTCTGGCCTTGATAACGGCTGCCACACGACGAGGCATAGATTCAACAAGTTACTGGAAACGTTCCACGGGAATGGCTTGCCAAATATTGGCTAAAGCTGTCCATAATTCAGTAAGGTTCTTTGGTGCTGTGTAATGGCCTTTCTCGCCTTGTTCCAAAACATCCCAAAGATGCTCAATAGGATTTAAGTCTGGGCTTCTAGGTGGCCAATTCATGACAGAGAAGTCAGAGGAATGCTCATCCAACCAGCCAGTAGCCAACCGGGACTTGTGAGAGCTACAGTTGTCTTGCTGGAAAACTCCATTACCGTGCGGATAACAGAACAGCATAAACGGATGGAGGTGATCACCCAGCAACTCTACGTACCGAATTGCATTGAGGGAGGTTGGTACATGCACCAAAGATCCCAAACTGTACCACGAAAAAACACCCCAGACCATGATTGAGCCTGATGCCATATTCTCAGCCTCCAGTCGGCGTTAAGTAGTCGGAATCGAGACTCATCACTCCATGCTACTCGTTTCCAGTCCTCTACACTCCAGTCTCTGTGCTCTCTTGTCCAGGCAAGACGTGCAGCCCGATGGCGAGTATAGAGCAATGGTACTCTCGTTGGTCGACGGCTCCCGAAACCCATACGGTGAAGCGAGCGTTGTACAGTCCGTTTACTGACTGTACGACTGGCACCGTCATTAAACTGGGTGGTAATTTGAGCTAATGTTTGGCTTCGCTGGCTACGTACAATACGCCTGAGCCGTTTCTCACCACGCACTGTCAAGCCTAATTGTCCTTTGCAGTTTGCCCGATCGCTAGTTTTTTTTCCACCATCCATGTATTCTTGGTATACTCTTGACACTGTCGACCTTGAAAATCCTAGATGTCTGACGATTTCGGAAATTGAATGGCTCATGCGTCGCGCACCTACGATTTGTCCGCGATCGAAGGCGTCTAAATCAGGCAGTTTACCCATACTGGCAATTCCAACAACTAATTCAGAACAACCACAGTACGCGCTATAGATGCAGTTACCACAGCGCCCTCACTTGCGCATACATGATGCGCAGCGCTACACAATTTGCATAGGCTTTGCTATCCATAATTCTGTGGCACTTCAGTGTATATATGTAAGAAGAAAACGCGTCTTCCTAAATTACTTTGAAGCATATTCTCTTTTTAATAAAGCACGACCCCTCTTCCAAATTTCAACCTAAAAATAATGTAAGTTATAATTTATATTAGCCCTGCAGATCATTAAGAAGGCATTTGAAATATCTGAGTTCCATAACATCACCCTATCTGGCCTTAACCCGAAGGCCTAATTAATTTTATGTACAATAAATAAGACATGTCAAATTCTTCCTTTTGATAAAACTCAGCGCAAGCGCGTGATCTAGAAATTAATTAATCCCCGGGGGAACCACGATATGGACACGTGAACTCCACGAGACTAAATTCGTCCAATTAAAAATTAAGTATTTTAAGCCCTCTGGTGTCAATATTGCCAAACACATTTAATATTTGTCTGAACAGAAGACTTCTCTCTCTTCGCACCTAACTCTCGTTGCTGTCAGATCTGCTGTCCACGGTTGCCAGAAGTCCGGAGCGCACGACGGGTATTCTCACTTAACTCTACCGTGTAATCACTGCACGTCCCGTCCTCGCATGGACGCCGGACAAGTCATGTGACCACTGCAGCTAATGCCTTTGTAATGCTTACTAATTGAATAAAGGTGATTTCATGGATATCGTCTGGAAATCTGTGTCCCTCTTCTATGGCTCCATGTGTGTGCTTCTCTCCTAAATTTCTTCAGTGCTTTCCTGGATGAACACTTCGCCCGACTGCATGACTCCCTCGTACCGACTGCATGACTCCAATAAGTTCATTCGCATCAATTCCCGTGTGCATAAATTTATTCACATTGTATTTATCATCATATATATATATATATATATATATATATATATATATATATATATATATATATATATATATATATATATATATATATATATATATATATATATATATATATTATGAAACAATATCATTCCACCTTCATTAATTAAACGCCTATTCGAAATTTTTCCGTTTTATCTCAATAAAGTATCTCCCCTTAATCCAAATTCTGATCTAAAGAAAACCAAAATAACCGACCAGATTATCCCCTAATACACGTGGAAAGACTAAGTTGTTTATAAGAACAGTGTGACGCAATGCTTCTAGAAATTTCCACGATAATCAACTCATCTGACGTGGGAGGTCAGATGATCTCAACTAACCAATTAAAAGTTTTGGCGCTCTCGCTATCGAGAAGGCGGGCGACTTTTTCGCAGCTTTGGTGTGTTCTGCACTGTCTTGTTTACATGTCCATTTAGCGCGCTACGTCCCTGTTTTGTTTTACGTACTGCTCCGGCATGTTACTGAATATATTAATGTGAAAATGTGATATTTATAAAGAAATTCCTACGTGTAGTCCAAGTTAAAATGATGTAAGCTGGCCAGTGGATCTCCAGGAATAAAAACGAAATTTGCATTGAAAGGTGATATCTAATCATTCCGGCCTGTCTTTTCCTCATGTGTACCTTCTACGGCTGTTCCACGACTACCAAAGAATTTAACGATTTCTCTCCACAAAGGCTGGTATTACAGTTAAAGTCGGCAGGATTCGAACCTTGCGTGGGAAAATCCCATTGGATTTCCAGTGTTATGAATATCTGTGCCAAGTGTGGACTTCGAGAACTCAACGGAGAGGATCCGGTGTCGTCACCAAGTGTGCAAATTGAGCTTCAGTGTTCAGTGACATCGCTTATGTTTGGGTGACATTTGCCAGTTGTGAAAGAAGAAAGAAAAAAATTCGCGTATCTACTATGTGCCATCGTTTGTGATACTTCGAGAGTCGGGAGTTCAACGGTGAACTTCCGTGTTTAACTTCCGTGTCTTCAGGTGTTTTTGAGTGCGTCGACAGTTCCTGTTTTGTTTTTGTTTTTTTAATAACAACGTTCCGGTGTGTGTGTGTGTGTACTACGGCGTTCGCCAGCGATTTTCATCAACTTGTTTCTCCTGCATCTGTGTGAAATGCGCTTCAAGTTTTCGTTCCGGTGTGAGTGAACTCAGTGTTACGTGATAAGCGCTTTGCGACCATTCTTCGAAATTATAGTGTTTGTGCATCTGGGAAAATTTTCTCTGCTAAGTGCCTCTTCGGATCTTCAGTTTTCGTGGACGTACCGTGCTACCATTCTTCAAGTTGTTGTGCTGCCCTCTTGATGCAAAATTAATGTGTATGGAAATGTAGGATGACAATTATTATAAAAGTGTCTAAAATATATTATATAAGGTTATATTTAATGTTTAAATAACATGTATGGTGAAAATATTTATTTAAAGTGTATAATTTGAACATTATTGATAATATTGATTGATTTTGATTGGGGAATTAAATGATAAACTAAAAGTGTATAAAATGACTTTAAAAGAGACAAAACAGGTTGAAATAAGAAAAAGAGGTTGATATAAATGATGGGGACTGTAAAAATGAATCGGGGTTAAATTCTAATACAGTAAATTTTATTTCTTTTGATCCAGAGATTAGCATGAAGTTGTCACAATGGTTTCACTTTTTTGAATTAAAGTGCACCGAATTGGATAAAGATGATGAGTGGAAATTTAAAAAAAAAGTAGATTTTAACGGGGCAACGTTCTCACTACCTTCATTAATAACTGTCTTGATATTAATTCATGGAAAGAACTGAAAGATACCTTAACAGAAGCGTTTTTTGACCCCACCTCTGCGAGTTTTCATGAGTTTTCCAATTTAAAATTTCATGTGAACGACCAAATTACCGATTATTTCCATAAAAAGGTAAATTATGGAAAAGCCTTAATAAAGAACTGATTTTGGAAGGACTTACTGATGGATTACCTATTAATATGCGACAACTTTTGACAATGAACCCTCCTCAAAATTTATTGGACTGGCTAAATGTTGCCACCAAATTGAACTAGGTCCAGAGAACGGATGACAGTGATAGAAATAGAAGACCAGATTTTCAGCGACCAACCCCATTTTGTATGCATAGACCTGAGCAAGAGAATGCCAGATTTAGAGCTCCTTTTCAGCCTTAGAGGCCAACCTTCCCCAATAGAAACAACGGGCCAACTTTTTTGCCTAACCCAAATATGAATGTGGGGCCTAGACCCCCTGTGCATTATGCTCATCACAATTTGAGTCAATAACCACCCTCTCCTTGTAGAATATGTAGCAGTAGAGGTATTATGAACGCTTTTCATTGGGTTCAAACTTGCCCTTTCAGACAGAATAATGTAAGAAACCCTCCTGATCAAATCACCACTAGTTCAGAAGAGATTAACCCTCAAGATTGACAATTACTGGCGCACGGGTACATTCAAAACAAGACCAGATCGTACATTCAAAACAAGACTAATAAGACAAACTGGAATTCCATTACATGTGTTTTAGATACAGGATCCTCTCTCTCCCTAATTCCACGACAATTTCTGACACAATACTGTTTACCTATTAAGGCTAACTCCCCAATTAATGTTTGGCAAACAGATGGTACCATACAATTAAAAGATAAGTGCAAAGTAGAATTAAGAATTGGAAATGGGATTAGTACTATAGACTTTTATGTTTTAAATTCTAACTTACCATATATTATCCTAGGATTACCGGAATGTGGACGTTTTAAATTGAACATTGACTGTTATAAAGGTGAAGTACGTCAAGTGCATAAAAGGATTAAATTACAGAGGAAATTACCAAGATGCAGAGTCTCGCTTCATGTTAATTAACCCATCAAACCGATTTAAGTCAGAATAAGTTTTCTACAGTAACATATCCTCAACCAAATTATAATGAAGTTCCTAAAAATTATGTAAATCCTGAAAGCAAAACCACCTACGACAAACCCAAACGAATGTGTAACTCAGTTAGTTCTGAATTTAGTGAATTTTCGAAGACTTCTGTGGAGCAAGTTGAAACACCACAGACTGTCATTAATGAGAATCCTATGCTAAGTTCACTGCTACATAAGCATAAACACATTTTTTCAAAAGATAAATATGACATTGGTGTAATTAGAATAGAACCCCAAAGAATCATTTTAACGTCTGAACTCCCTGTTAGCCAAAGACCCTATCGTACTTCCCAAATTGAAGAATTAGAGATAAGGAATCAAGTTGAACAATTATTACAAGCTGGTATAATAAAAGAAAGCCACAGATCTTACTCGGCACCAATCACACTCGCTCTGAAGAGAGACGAGGGTAAAAAGACTATATATATATATATATATATATGTGTGTGTGTGTGTGTGTGTGTGTGTATATATATATATATATATATATATATATATATATATATATATATATATATATATGAGGTGGTGAAAGGCAAAGTGGTGTAAGTCAGTAAGTCAAGTAGTGTAAGTCCAAAGCGTTTTACTGCAAAAACTACAAAAAATTCCACTATAAGTTGAACAAATTTTAATTCATAATAATTTTTATAATATTGCAAATAATAATTATTTGCAATCTACTATAAATTGAACATGGTGATTAAATTTTTGCCTTAAAATAAAAAAAGGTGAAAATGTGACTTACACAATTTTTCCTACTACTTGATAGCAATCAGATGTGGAAAAGGTGACGAAGAATATATTTTGATTACAATGTATTTTGCCTCCAGCTGACGAAACTATGGATCGCACTGGCCCACAATGGGGTCAGTTAATAAGATTACTTGAGAAATATCAAAACTAAAAGATAATACTTATGGGTGACCTGAATGCAAAGTCCACAGTCTGGGGACAGAGGCCCCAGATCATAGGGGGGACAGATCATAGGGAATGGAAATATTGAATATATTTCTACAGTACAATGGACCAATCCATAATGATCCTCACAGTTTACCAACTTATAATAGTGCGACAGGGCAAGGGTGGATTAATCTTACAATCTCATTCGTAATGGAGGATGAAAAGATCTTGAATTGAAGACTGTCAGATGAATATTTAAATACTGATCACAATGCTGTAATTTTTGATATAGGGGGAACTAAAGGTAGTACAAATATAAAGATACAAAAGTTTTGCTAGATGGGATATCCACAAGTTAAACTGGATAGAGTTTAAAATAGATCTAAGGAAAAAGATTGAAAACATAAAGAAAATATCAGAAGAGTTAAATATAGATGAGTATATAGAGAAAATAAATGAAGAAGTCATAGTCCTATGTAAGAAGCATAGTAGGAAAATTAAGAAAGATCAAGGATACAGAGCACACTGGTGGGGTGAACAATTAACTATAAAGAGGAGCCGGGTAAGGGCTTTTAGGAGAAAGTACCAAAAATAACAGATAATGATGAGAGAGATAAATGGGTGATAGAAAGAAGCAAGTATAGAAAGATGATATTAGATGCGAAAAGAAGTAAGTTTAAGGAGTTTTTGGAAGGTTTAACAGTAAAAGACACTTATAGAAAGATAAGTAATATAATGAAGGCAAAATGTCCTTGAAGCGATTATTGATGAAAATGGTGTAATGAGAAAAACGGAGGAAGAGATAGAGGAAGCACTGACAAAATATCATTTTGGGAAAGAAAGGGAAATGGAAAATGAGCAAATTGAAGAAGTTATTGTAGAAGAGGATGATGAGATAACAACAGAAGAAATTGATTTAACGATTGAAAGTACGCCCAAAGATAAGGCCCCGGGTTTTGAAGGGCTAACGTTGGGAATTATAATAGAGATATACGAGATAGATAAGAAGATGATATGTAATCTATTTAATTGGTGTCTGCGGGAAGAGTATTTTCCTAGAATCTGGAAAATGGCATGAGTGACATATTTTGCTAAAGATGAAAGAGATGCAGCGCACCCCGGGTCGTATAGACCAATAGGCTTATTGCCTGTCATTATTAGATAAAATTAGGTAAATTATTAGATTAAAATATTAACGAACAGACTTGTTGTACATCTAGAAGAGAGGAAAATATTTTCAGAATGTCAGTTCGGATTTAGAAGAGGAAACAGTGCATTACAAGTGTTGGGAAATATTATGAAGAAAATAAAGGAAAATAAGGATAGACGTGAGCCCACCTGCCTAATATCACTAGATATGCGTAACGCCTTTAATACTATTAAAAAAAGTAGTATCATAAGGGAACTGAAGCATTTGGGGTTGAAAGCATATTTATATAAAATAATAGTAAGCTATATAAGTAACAGGAAAATAAAGTTGGAAAACGGAGAATATGAGTATAATATTGGAGTTCCTCAGGGCTCTTCTCTGGGGCCCATCTTTTGGCTTATTATAGTGAACGAAATATTAAATAAAAGAAAGTATAGAGATTATTTTTATATTCAGGCTTTTGCTGATGGTTTGGTTATAATGGTAAGCAGTAGAGTAGTATATAAATTTGAAGAAATGGTTAAAGAACCGTTGAAGATTTGTTATGATTGGGCTGAAAAAAAAAACTTAGCTTTAGCATAGACAAATGTGGATACATAATTGTAATGGGCAAAGATAGAATTTTAAGAACGCCAATAATAAAACTAGGAGAAGAAACGATAAAGTATTGGGAAATAATAAAATATCTAGGGGTTAAAATAGATAATAAGTTGAGTTTTAATCATCATTTGGATATGGTCAAAGAAAAGGCCATTAAATTTATACATAAAATAGCGAGAATAAGTAAAAACCTGGGAGATCTCAGCTAATATTATAAAAGAAATATACTGTACAGTGATAGAAAAAAATACTGCTCTATGCGTCTGAGATATGGTATAGGGATAATGTAACACTTAATAGAAAACTGAAACAGGTTCAAAGACCATTTCTATTAAATATTACTAAGTGCTATCGAACTGTGTCAACAGATGCGCTAAATGTGCTCGCTGGTTGCGTACCCTTAAACATAAAGGCAAAAGTCAATAGTATAATATATAAAATATATGATGAGGAAAAAGAAAGGAAAACAGACGTCGAAATATATAATAAAGAAAATTGTAAAACTAGAGAAGTTAGAATCATTAATTTAGGAAACCTCACAAGTCTAGATTGGACAATGGACAGTAAACCCTGACCGAAAGTAAAAATTTATACCGTTGGCTTAAGAAGGAAGATAGAACAGGGGCCGGGGTGGTTATCCTTAAAGAAGGCGAAGAAAAGTTTATAATTAAAGAAAGGATAGATGGAGGGAGTTCCTATGAAGCGGAACTTAGAGTCTTGCAAATAGCCATACAGAGAATGAGAGAAGAGAATATTAAGGAATTAGATGTATATACGGATTCCAAGAGTGCTTTTGAACCGCTAAGATCAATTTAATTTAAAGGAAAGATAGTAGAAGAAATTAAGGAGATTATAATAAAGGAAAATATGAAGGTTCACCTACATTGGGTTAAGGCGCATGTAGGGATTGCGGGAAATATAGAGGCAGATGACACAGTAAAAGCTGCTACTAAGTTAAGTGAGATACATATAAGATATAAATAGACAAAGAACAAGATCAAAACAAAAATGAAAAAAATTGGAAAAAAGTTATGGCACGAAGAGTGGGAGAGGAGTATTAAAGGAAGAAAGGTATATGAAATATATAAAGATGTTAAAGAAGAGCGTTTAAGGGGAGATTTTAAGATAAACCAACTTATAACATGACATGGTTGTTTAGGGGAATACCATCAAAAAAGTGACCTATGTAGTTGTGGGGAACAGCAAACTGTGGGCCATTGTCTATTCAGGTGTCAAGAGTTTTCCAGGAGCTTAGAAAAGACTTACCAGTGGATGTAGAGACATGGTCGAAAAGTAGTACCTTCGGGGATTATTACTGTAGGCGTTTCGTAAAAAAAGTAGTTAGTATCCTTATGGATGTCCATATTCCTTATTTTCACACTGACTAAGTTGTGTC
>OU015497.1:17883636-17896136 GCA_907164885.2 Dolomedes plantarius | reverse complement strand
ACATCGAAGAAGTTGGTACAGGTGAAATAAGTGCACGTGAAGTAGTAAAAAAACTGTCTTTAATTGGGGGACAAGGACTCAGAAACTGCAACTGTTCAAAGAAGTGTACTACGAAGAAGTGTTTGTGCAAATCAGCTGATCTACTTTGTAATTCAAACTGCCATAACAGTCAACCTTGATGTAACAAGTAGTAAGAGATATTAAAGTAGTAGTATTAAAGAAAAACATGCTACATTTTTCTTATTTTTTAAATTTCATAATTTTTATTGTTATTTTTTCTGAGCTATCAATTTAATTTTTTTACTACTGCCAAAATTATTTTTACAAATTGTTGAAATCTATTCAGTAGTTATCGAGAGAATTGTGCATTAGTTCAGCTTTTTCAAATGGGATCATATTTGTGAAATGGCATAGATATTGCATTTTTTTATTTTTATTTTTTGTAACTCTTTGAAAAATAATTGTAAGACAGTTCCATCGACATAATCTTAAATCATACCTTATTTTGATCACTTTTACAATTTATATTATCAATTAAAATATTAATGTTTTAACGTTTTTGGGGCACACTGTATACAATGTATCTGCGAATGGAAAATTGTATCATAAGTAATCTGTCGTTTCGGGCTTTTACCGGAAGGCGATGGTAACTCCTTTTACCACAAAAGCTTGGTAAAAGGCCAAAATGGAATCATATTAAAATATACTTCGGACTTTTACAAAGCCCCTTTGGTAAATCCTAGGTTTTACCGGTAAAACCTAGCTTTTTCCAGACTTAGGGATTTTACAGTAACATATGTTTATATATACATATATGACAATCGTCGTTTCAGGCCTGTTATTATTGAAGAAGTTGCAGTCACATATAGTCATGAAGGTAAAATGCAGCGTGGCCATAACTAAAAGCACAGCTAAATAAATACATCGTCAGTCACTTAATTTCCTTTATTCGATCAAACTTCACGAAACCACTTCTCCAGCATAACTTCGGAAACCAGGCCCGCCGGCCATCTCAAAATACGGAACGCTGGAAAACGCGTCCGTCATCATCGATTGTAATCCCGGTCTAAATTATTCTTTTCCCGCTCACTCCATAACGCGCCAAAATACTGCTTAGACCTGCACTTCGAATGTCCCAGAACAATCCTTCCCGCCTATTTCGTCAAGGCTGCTCAGTTCTATTAATAGCTCTTCGCGTTCTCTCCTCGCCTACTTGCGCTTGTCGTATTAATTGGGAATAAAACTGACGTTTGACGCCTTAAAATCAGATCTGCTCTGAAAGCTCCCTTTAAATTATTTTAACTATTCTCCTCTCTCTAAAAAATCCTTTACAACTCCCCCCGTCCCTCTGAAGGCGTGTACACACAGAATGGCCAGTTCCATATGGCAAGTCTCCAGATGAGAATCAATTAAGCTTACATGAGACATAATAAAAAGATAATCCTAAAACCCTTAATTAATTTTTCCTTCGCGCATTAAACATTGGAGCAGTGGTTTCAAAAATACAGTTTACAATTATCTTCAGAGGTTACATCAAAATAATCTTGAATTCCTGCAATAAAATATACATTATCAATTGTTATCAAAAACAATAGGAAAGATATCAAAATATTACCTATAAAAATATCACTTCAAAAATATTAAAATATCAATTGTATCAAAAAGGTCATCAAAATGTTATAAAATCAATTAACTGAAGTACTGAAAGAAAACACAATATTCTTCACAAATCACTAAGGAAATATCAAAATGAATTCGAAACATTAACTATTGCCAATCATCAAATATAGCTATAAAATCACTGAAGAAATACAAAATTTAAGATAAATAGATGCAATAGAAAAACGCGCTGAGATCTCAGTGACAGAAAAACACATATTAAATGAACACATTAAATGAAGATGCATATTAAATGAAGACACGTTTAATGAAGACACATATTAAATGTGATCAAAACACATATTAAATGAAGATGAAAACATAATTGATATAAAGGAAAGGTATACTGTCAAAATCATAGGACTGTTAGCAAGAGTTCAGCAAATCTAGAAAAGTCCATGGTTTATCATTTGTCTCTCATCAATTCTTGAGGGGTAAGTTAGTTTTGCAGTCTTTAAATTTTAGTCCACTCACAACTCAATATTATAAACAGTTCCATTTCAATGTTTTGCATAAAAATAATAACTATATCAGTAGAACAAAATATTATTGTGGAAAGATAAAAACGTACACACAGTAAACATGCGACTTGGATCCAAGTTTTGATTCAGGAAGCTTCCATAAATCAGTGGTTTGATATATGGTGACCCTGTAAAAACTCAGAAGCACAACATATTAATAATTGATGGGATAATTATTTTCACAATAATGGGATATTTTTTATCCCATGGGATAATTATTTTCACATTTAATTCTAATCACCAAACATCATAATTTTATTTTAACATCAATTCCAATATAGTTTATAGAGCTCTTTTATACTTTTGACTTACACTATATCATGTAAAATCCAAAACATTTCTACATATTATTAATGACAATTTTCTTATCAAAACATAATTATAAATTACAATTTATCATATCAAAATATTCACACTGAAAAGAATCATAATGTTGATGCAAAAACATTTTTGGTGCAGTCTTGGTACCACTTCATTATTACTAAAAAATCTGAACTGGCTCACAGACACGTGAAGACCCAGTCCAGTGTAAAAAATGTTGAGTTCATCCCACAGATTTTCTGCTATGCTAGGATTCGATGTGAAATTCAGGATTTTGAACGGGATGACTCAGCACACATAAGGATATTTAAAACCAGAATTTTTTGCCAAAATTTATCATTCTCAAAATTCATTCTGACAGTGTTAATAAATAGTCAGTAATAACATAAAATAAACTAAAACAAAAAGGCAAAACACTGTCACCATCTCTATAGGTAATAGGATATGCAAAATTTCAAATAGTTCAAGTTTATAAACAATGCAACTAATATCAAGCAAATTTTCACAAAAATGTTTACAAAGCAATTCCTAAATTCTATAATGTTTGCAATCAAAAATTTTCAAAATTTATACACTTTGTACTTTAATCATTAATTACCATTCTCTCCCCCCCCCCCCAAATAAAAATGCTGCATGAACAGTTTATTTACTTTAGCTGGAATTTTTGTTTTGGGTAAAAATGCCTCAAACGGGTTGAGTGCACTATTTCAGTATTTTCCCCAGTGTATTGGTTTGGCCTATCAATTTCAAAATTTACATTAGAAAGTTGACTTAATATTTTATAGGGACCTGAATAAGGTGGATCTAGTTTTCTTGAATTTGGGAATTTAAATTCCTGATACATTACTAAGTCTCCAACTTTAAAATTTGATTCTACAAAATGTTTATCATATCTTTGTTTATTAATTTTATGGTGCTGAATGGTCATTTTTACTGCAATTTTTCTTGCTTCCTCAACTGGTGGGTAATTTAATGAAGTTTTTTGGGGTAAAGGTGAATCATATGGTAGAGTTCCAAATAAAAGACAATTTGGGGAAAAGCCACTCACGGAATGGGGTTGATTATTGTATTCAGCAGTTAGTTGCTCTAAAATTTTTTTCCGGGGAATTTTTTTTCGAAGAAGAATTTACTTTACATCTTAATTTTGCTACTATGGTTTGATTGCATCTTTCATTTTCTCCATTACACTGCGGTCTATGGGCAGAAGTTAATAGTTCTTTATTGTTGTGATGCTTCCAAAAATTTCTTAAATCTAGAGGAAGTGAATGCAGCATTTCTATCACTGAGAATCTGTTTAGGGACTTTGATATTGAAAATTTGCTTTAAACAATTTGCATATGTCTCACTTGTTACACTCTTTGATGGAAATGTCCAAATATATCTAGTTGCATGATCAATTACAAGATGAAGATACTTTTTAGTTGAATTATAATAGTTGAAACCTCCAACAGTATCAATTGAAATTAATTCAAATGGTTCGTGGGCAACAGGTACCTGCTCCATCAGTCCAAATTTTTTCTGAGTTGATTTTTTGTTTTTCTGACATGTTTCACAACAACGAAAAAAATTTGAAATATCTACAATTATATCTTGCCAATAGTAAATAGGGGAAATTGCTGCCATCGGTCAACTGAGAGAGGAATATTTTAAGAACGGAAAAACTACTTTATTTCCTGAAAACGGCACTAACGTAGTATTTCCTTTCTGTGGACCTTTAAGCCGAAATTTTTAAAAAAGGGGGAGGGAAAATATTCGAAAAAACATCTGATTGATTTGCAGTGTCTCAAAAAATATTGCTGAGTGACGATAAATCAACCAAAAATGCCATCAAAGAAAATTTGTTTAGCATGGGGAAATTGCGTCTAAAGAGTTAGGAGTGATTTTTTTCCCTTATACTAACGAATCAAAATGGTAGTTGTTTAAAAATAACCTCCATTTTGGTAGTATATTGAATTACGCTTGAATTCATTATAACTAATGAAACGCTTTGTCTAGCAATTCGAAATATTATTTACTTTTTACGAGTCGATTTTTTTATAAGGAAATCGCATTTTTCTGCTCCGTAATAATGAGTTGATTGCATTGAATAATTTCATCGGCAATTAATTATCAATTAATCACCTGTGTAGAAAATATGAAGTGAAAAACTCGAAAACGTCTTCACTTTCTTTCGCAAAATCAATAACCGAATATAAAATGGAGCCGCATACATTCTCCGTTATTAACACTTGGTCATTTTTTTAAAATTTATTTAGTAATCGCTTTAGCAGCTGCGTTGCTTAATGAAGAAATTTTGATTGAGTTTTATTTGACTTTCTTTGTTTTCGCCGGCGCTTGTATTCATTTTCGCTCCTCCCCGCCCACGTACAGCATAAATCGGCAGAAATAAAAACAAACCCTTCCCGTCCTATAATCTTTGCCTAAAAATAAATCGTTTACTGCGATATGAAAAGCGAATGTGGCATAGAAAAACTACCCACGTTCGAAGAATGACGCCTCAGTCCGCTTTTGCATGTACAAGTGTTTGGTTTATTGCAATTTTTATTTTATTTCATTCATTTATTTATTACTTTTTTTTTTTTGGCAGCAATTTTCTTTTTCAGCGTTTCCCGTTTCCCTCGAACATGCGGTGGTGAAATAAGACGGAAATTGCTGTTTAATATCATCAGAGAATTGCAGCAAAAATAACGGAGAGAAAAAAAAAGGGGGGAAGCTAAAGCAGGGCGTGATGAAGAAAATAATAAGGGAGTGCCAGAAAGCAGTTCCCCGGAAAAAAAAATAATAATTAATAAGCAAAACCGGAGGGGGGTATGTGTTGAAAAAAAAGAGGAGCGCGGGATCTATATGAAACACTCATTTGCCGCGCCGTGACTGCAGATAAATGTCGCGAAAGCGCCAAAACCCATTAACAAGAATGGTTCGTCATTTAATTTCGCCATTTATGAAAATCGGGAAAATTTAATAACATTCTCCCACCTTTTCGTGGCCTTAAATTGAGTTTGAGGGGGGAATGGGCGACCATTTTACCAGCACAACTGTCGACATCGGCCCTTTTTTCCTGCTCTCTCGCCTTTTTATTTTTTTGTTCGCGGACAGTGATTTTTTTTCTTTTATATTATTATTTATGGTCGGCGGGTCGGAAAATAGATTGAGTGAAATCTGTGTAAGTGCCCTGACTAAAGCGACCAGAAAAGTGGATTGGATCGCGGCCCGCCTTTCTCCCCAATAATTGCGTTACGGCTCTCTGATGCCCCGAAAATTTGCCTCGAGATTTGGGCGGCAGAACTTTAAATATCCAGGGAATGGGAAGGACGCTTTATTAAATACATGGGGGTTTATTAAAGGATTAATCTGTTTGTTTCGGATGTGGGGAATTCTTCTGAAACTGATCGACCTGCACACTATTTAAAGTACCAGCTCGTTGCATCCAAGATTAGACTATTTTTTACCATGTTTTAATTAACTCGCTTTCTTGTTTGTTTGTGTGTTTGTCCGGTACAAATCGTCCGGTAGCCATCTATCGGTCGGGACGGGAACAAAAAGTTAAACGCTAGTTAACTTCCAATTCTCGAGCTAAACCATTGATTATGCATTTGATACCTCTTTATTACGCATTTGATCATTTTCTTTCAAGTTGATGGGATAATTCATCAAAAAAAAACTTTAAAAAGTATTTATTAATACATAGAATTGTCAAGTTTATATGATTTAAAAGAAAATTTAAAAACATGGTATATAAAAAGTTATTTTTATCTTGTAATTATTTACCAACTCGCTTTCTTGTTTGTTTGCGTGTTTGTCCAGTACAAAAATCTTGCAATCGATTTTTAATTCACTTCCCGACTAGCTAGACATTTGAAACTTTTAGAATAGCTCAGAACACGATGACAATGCATTCTTTTAATATTTTTAGCCGAAAAAAAATCCGCAAGGTGGCGCTTCGGTCGAATTTAATGCTTGCACTTTTGCGTAACGGCGTTTGACGATGTTTGAAAACAGAATGCGTGTGAATTTAGTTTGTTTACAAAAATATTGTGCGAAAAATTTAAAAAAATTAAGAAAGTTAGCAGTTTATAAAGTCTGTGGATTGTGGAAACGACTAAAAAGTGATTAAAATTAAATAAAAGAAAGTGAAGAAGAATAATTAAGTGAAGTTTTGTGCAATTAAGAGAGAATTGTATGATTCGACAGAAAATTTAAAAACATGGTATATAAAAAGTTCTTTTTATCTTGTAATTATTCTCCATAGATGCGTTTTCAATTATGGAGGTTTAGATCAAGAGCACATAACGTATTGTTTAATTTCTCAATTATCATGTTAACAGAAGTCTAAGGAAACTTTATGCTAGTTATTGTGATGCACAGCAAACTGTGTCAGCCTCTGATATTGGCGCTTACACTTATCGGCTCATCACACAGGTGCCATAACATATAAGCAAACGCGGAGGTTCATAAAGGCAAGTCACAAGTCATACCAGTTCAAAATAATACCACACACCACTGTTATTTAAATTTCAGACGTAATAGATAAAATTATGTTCAGCATACAAAGCAATAGAGGTGTCAAATAAATTCTTGTGTTCTCCTCCATGTATTAGATATCAGTTCTTAGTGTTTTATAATGTATTCACAAAATCTTTGAAATGATTCCAATGGATCAATCAGAATGGAATAATTACAAGATGAAAAGAACTTGTTATATACCACTTTTTAAATTTTCTGTTGAATCATATAAACTTGACAATTATCTCTTAATTGCACAAATCTTCACTTAATTATTTTTTTTCACTTTCTTTTATTTAATTTTAATCACTTTTTAGTCGTTTCCATACTATCCACAGACTTTATAAACTGCTAAGTTTTATAATTTTTAAAAAAATTTTCGCAGAATATTTTTGTAAACAAACTAAATTCACATGTATTCTGTTTTCAAAATCGTCAAACGCCGTTACGCAAAAGTGCAAGCGTTGAATTCGATCGAAGCGCCACATTGCCGATTTTTTCGGCTAAAAGTATTAAAATAATGCATTGTCATCGTGTTCTGAGCTATTCTAAAAGTTTCAAATGTCTAGCTAGTCGGGAAGTTAGTTAAAAATCGATTGCAAGATTTTTGCACTGGACAAACACACAAACAAACAAGAAAGCGAGTTAATAAAAACATGGTAAATAATTACAAGATAATAAGAACTTTTTATACACCATGTTTTTAAATTTTCTTTTGAATCATATAAACTTGACAATTCTATGTTTTAATAAATACTTTTTAAAATTTTTTTGATGAATTATCCCATCAACTTGAAAGAAAATTATCAAATGCGTAATAAAGAGGTATCAAATGCATAATCAATGGTTTAGCTCGAGAATTGGAAGCTAAATTTTCCAATTCTCGAGTTGGATGGCACACAACTTGCGTTTAAATTTTTTTGTTCCCGTCCCGGCCGATAGATGGCTGCACCAGTCTACAAAACAAAATTAATTGAAAATGAATTCAATCCTTCTTAAAGATGGCTAAAAGTATTAAAATAATGCATTGTCATCGTGTTCTGAGCTATTCTAAAAGTTTCAAATGTCTAGCTAGTCAGGAAAATAGTTAAAAATCGATTGTAAGATTTGTACTGGACAAACAAACAAATCAAACAAGAAAGCGAGTTAATAAAAACATGGTAATAAAAAGAAAGAATTCAAATAATTAAATAGCTGACCTGAAACAAGTCTCAAGCACATAAATAGAGAGTCTCATTTAAAAAATAAATTTCTTCAGTGTAGAATTGCGTCACTCTTAATACAATGAAACTTCTCTAGCCAGCCACCTCTCTTCAACGGTCTTATTAAGTTCAAAAGAGCTTCTATAATATTCCATAGAGCCAATATTATAGAAGATACCGCTCTCCCCTCAAAATGGCTCCTTTTTTCCGAAACCATTACTGGCCGCCATAGAGAAGTTTTACCGTATTTTATATCATGCATGTGCGTATTAGCATGTGCGCGGGAACTGAAGCTGAAACCCAAACCAAAAATCTCCTGTTTTAAAAAGAACGTAGCCTTTCAACAACAATCTAACGAAAACGTGAACTGGTTCGGCACAATGGAAAACAATGGTGTCATCCATCGGGTTCAGCGGCGATTACTTGAACAAAGTCCATCGGAAATCACGTATAAATAATATCACTTCAAGTTATACATCGTACTGAAAAGGTAATTAAAATAAATTTATCGTACGCCTAAAGCCTTCTGGCTGAATCCGGCGTGAGATCTTACGCTTTGTTCGTTTTGTTACGAACCATTTAGCTTAACAACTTCGATAGAGAATCCTCCAAAAATATATTATGCCTGAAGCGTGCTACATTCACATCTTCGGCCTCTAGATGACTAAAATGAATTTTAAAAAAAAAACACTGCTTTTATATAACAAACTAGCTGAAAACCAAGTACTTCGCTACGGAGTACATACAAATTAAATCCAACGGTCAATGTATGCAATTAATGCCAAAAAAAAAATTATATATATTTATAATAAATGCGACGATCAATGTATACAATTGATGTAAAAAATATATTCTATAAAAAAATCGTAAGGGATATTTATTTTTTTTGAAAATATCTAATCGTCTGCTGCATTAGAGAGAAAAAAAAATTTTTTTTGTCTATTTAGTTGTTATGCACGTGACGATAAATTTATTGAAAGTACCAGAAAAAGAAATCGCGTGATCAGCATTTAATAAATTAAATTCTAAAAATTAATCTTTAAAAATTCACCAAAAATCAGGAAATGGAGGTAAAAATTCGAAAAAAAATTCATTTTGAAGGAATTTTTATGATCTTTCTCGTGATATAAATTTTATAACCCTCAATGTATTATTTTAAATGCAAACGTAAAAAAAGTTTAAAAAACAGCTTAAAAATTTAATTTTAAAAAATCTATGAAGAATTTTTGAAAAATCTTTCTTAGTGCACCCCTACACTATTAGAAGAATCACCATGCAAAATTTCAGCCCTTTAGGTCCAGCGGTTTGGTCTGTGCGTTGTATGTCAGTCAGTCAGTCAGTCAGTGAATGAATGAGTCAGTTACGGAACTGTTTTATATATATAGATAATATAATTACTAATGAACGAAACGTTGCTTCAAACGTACGGAGTTGTTAATTAGATCCTTTCTGCATATGTTACCTAGTTCCAACAACAAAACAAAAAAAAATGTAATACGAGCAAATATCTCTCGCACGCTGGCAAATAAGTAAAATGAATTAAAGCGTATATGAAAAGGAAGTGAAGACTAATTAAGGTAGCATTAATTAGTCTTCACGTCGCATTGGAACGTTTTAATGACTTCATCCAAGTAATTCCAAAGCAAGAGTTATGAACAAATATGAAAGTAAATAACGGGATGTAATAAGAAAACAAATAGTTTCTCTCTCAAAATTAATCTTCCTCAAGTATTATATTGTCGATTAAACATATTAGTTATAATAGTTATTTTTTACGATACTTTATCATCAGTAAGATTCTAATTATTCTAAATATTGTTTATACCGGATTTCCTCACTGAGTAATTCTGTCCACAGGAATTTTTCTTTTAATATTCAGTTTTTTTTTCATTTTTTAATTACTAATAAATGAAGTGCAACGATGGTGGTGGGGTTTAATTTAATGAATATCTCTATAATTCAGTCATGTTAAGTCATGTTTATCAGTTATAATATTACTCGATCTCTATAATGCAGTCAAATATTTGAAAGTTTTAAAAGAAAATTCATGAAAGTGATTTTCTTAAGCATGTAAAATTACATAATAAAAAAAAAAATTACCTCGAAAATCTAGATTAAATTAAGGGAAAAAAATGTATATCTAGGTGAGTTTGAAAAGAATACCAGAAATTCGATGCAGCATACATATTAACAAAAGAAACTGCAATAAAATATTGTATATATAAGTGAATACTTTACCTAAACCAACTCTAAACAGAATAAAAAATATGCATATCTATTAATAACTGACAGATGTTCATGGTGGTCTAATGCCATTACCGTCAGTGAATTTCGACGACAACTTTATCAGTTTCATTACGTTATTCGACGTACGACAAATGCGTGAATTTGTTCTGCATTCTCACTTTTCAACGCATTTATCCTTTCTCTCAGCCTGCGACTGTGCGGCACTTCAAATAACACCCCTTTGCTCCCCCACCCCTCCCCCAGGCTGTTCACACGAAAAAGTAATCATTCCACCTTTTGATCAAAAAGCCGCGAACAATAGAATAATAAACGGCCAAAGAGAGAGAGAGAGAGTGAAAAAAAAAAAAAAAGGAATTCAGAGTCAAGAGTTCTTCCATTATTTGCCGATCCTAAATCGAATGCTACTGCCCCCTCTATGTACAAACCCCCGGGGGTTCAAACGCAACCAGAAATGTCCCCCTCCCCGTTTCTAAAACTGCTTCCCGACGTCAGCTGGTATATTTTGCAGTTCATAGTATTTTATATTCCAAATTAAGTTTTTGCTCATAGAAACAAAAATGTGGCTCCTCTTAAAATTGAGTCCTTTTTTTTTCTGACAATAACATCTGTTTAGATGCAAAATGGCATTTTTGTTTTGCATATTTTAAACAATTCCTATGCATTTCTTTGTAAGTGAATATTATTTGCAAATTTTCTGCGCCGAATGTCGACAAAGAAAACTCCAAGAAATACTCCGATAGAATTTTTACATTTAATTAGTTTTTCTTTTATTTCGACTAAAGTGATTGAATGCCTACAATAACATATTAAAAGACTTGTTAGAATATTATTTCTTTGCTTTAAGAAGAAGAAAAAAAAACTCATTTTTACTTTGCTCAGCTCGGCTTTTAATGAATGCGCCGATCGAATATTTTTTCTCACAAGCACTCAATAATTAATTTTTATAATTTCCTGCTTTTGTAAAAAAAAAACGCGTTTAACAAACGAATTTTTAAATTAATATTGTTATCGAGCTGAAAAACTAATTAAAATGTTAAATTACTTATATTAGTTGTAATTAAGCTCCATTCACTCTTATTTATCAATTAATTACTGTTGTTTGATTACAAGACAAGTCGTTCCTTTATTGATACTCATTAAAACTGAACAATAATTGTGACTTTTTGCTCAGACAAAGAGATTTCTCGATAAGAGTTGCTGCTTCGTGATAGCATAAATAGTTAATTATAGTTAACATCCGAATTTTTAATATTATTTCAGAAAATGAAGCAGTGAAAGGCAAAAAATTGTAAAACAGAGATATGGATAACTATTCTTTAAAAAGGTGTATTATAATATGTAGGAACATGGTAAAGATGGGATTATTTTACCGCTATATAATCTATATATATAAAACAGTTCCGTAACTGACTGACTGACTGACTGACAGACAACGCACAGACCAAACTGCTGGACCTAAAGGGCTGAAATTTTGCATAGCGATTCTTCTTATAGTGTAGGGGTGCACTAAGAAAGATTTTAGAAAAATTCTTCTTAGATTTCTTAAAATTAAATTTTTAAGCTGTTTTAGTAACTTTTTTTAAGTTTGCATTTAAAATAATAATTTGAGGGATATAAAATTTATATCACGAGAAGGATCCTAAAAATTCCTTTAAAATGAAATCTTTTTTGATTCTTTACCTCCATTTTCTGATATTTGGTGAATTTTTAAAAGTTAAATTTTAGATTTTAATTTATTAAATTCTGATCAAGTGATTTCTTTTTCTGGTACCTTAAATTAATTTATCGTCACGTGCGTAATAACGAAATAGACGAAATAATATTTTTTTTCTTGCTAATGCGGCAGACGATTGGACATTACCAAAAAAATATTAAAATACAGTAAAATATATGATCCTCAAACTGTACAATATTAACTGTACTAAATTCTTTAGTATGTTCTATTAGATTTAATTTGAATATTTTCTTCTACATTATTTTGTTTATAAAAGTATCCGTTACGATTTTTTTAAATATATATATATATTACGCCAATTGTATACATTGA
>OU015497.1:17721136-17881136 GCA_907164885.2 Dolomedes plantarius | reverse complement strand
ATACTTTCAGTCATCTTTAAGCAGATTTTAATTCATTTTCAGTTAACTTTGCTTTGTAGACTGGTGTAGCCATCTATCGGCCGGGACGGGAACTAAAAGCTAAACGCAAGTTAACTTCCAATTAACTTCATTTTCTTTCAAGTGGATGGGATAATTCATCAAGAAAATTTTAAAAAAGTATTTATTAATACATAGAATTTTCAAGTTTATATGATTCGACAGAAAATTTAAAAACATGGTATATAAAAAGTTCTTTTTTTCTTGTAATTATTTACGTTTTTTATTCGTATGTTTGTTTCGGATCAAAAATTTAGTTTTTCTGATATTACATAGGCTGATTTTCCTCTTTTTTCAGTCGGAACATTATAACATCGCTAATATCTTTATTCTTCATCATCAATAAAGTAAGAAAATGATTCGGCAGTTACCTCAAAAGTTGAAAATCTTGTTTTCCACTGCTCGAAACAAACGGAATTCCCCACGAACTGATGCACTCAGAATATGAAATTGAAGTTTGCTGATGATTTGTCGATTTAAAATGAGAAAAGTACCGTAAGTCATATCACTGTTCATACAGTGCTATGATTTACAATACTTTTACAGTTACATTTATAAGTTACTTATACTGTTATGAGTACGGCTTAAAATTATTTAAGGTGTCCGACCACGTTTAAATCATTATTTTCGTCAAAAAAATTCCAATTTTTTTTTATTGTGTCTCATATTAAAGATAGAACTTTTAGCTTTCAAAAACCGTTTACAGTTTGTTTCTAGAGTCATTAGAAGCTGAGATACAGTTGTTTAATAATCAGCTGTTAAACCGGAAGTTGGTAGTTTTAAAAGAAAAAAAAATAGTAAAAAGCTATTATTCCTCTTAATTTCATTAAATAAATCTCTGGAACATATTTCTGAATGTATATCAAATTACAAAATACATCTGGCATGAAATTATTTAAAGTTTTAAGGTTGTAATTTTTTGTAGTTAAAAAAACTACTTTAAATTGAATTTTTGGAAAACTGAATTTTTTGGTATACTGTTATAATACAACAATGATAACTGCTATAATAATATTCAGAATTTAATGAAATTATATATATATATATATATATATATATATATATATATATATATATATATATGTTTGTCGTGATGTTATGGATGCAATGAACCAAAATCTTTACAAAAACTTACCTAGAGATAAATTATTGGCCCATTTTATGTGAAATTTCACTTTTTTGTATTAAATTGCTTGATTGGCTGCTACTCAGTTATACTTAAGGGAAACATTATTATTTTGATTCATTGCATGCGTAAACAATGTATCTCTACATTTATACAAGAAATTATGATATGTTTCACATATCCTTTTAATTATAAGCGTTATCATAAAGGTCAAAAAAAGGTTAATTTTTTTCAATTTTTCCAAAATTTCAACCAAAAAAAATTTCTTTTCTTCCAAATTTTGATATTTTTCTAAGTTTTATAACCTGCTATCAGTTTAACTGCGAATTTTTTTTTTTTATATATAAATCCCAATTTAAAGATTTTGGTTTTGAATGTGGTACCTTTTAAGTGTCATTTTTTAGTGTCATTTTTCTTTATAAAGTTTCATTTTTCATGGTATAACTACTGATCATTGCATTTTATTTCTCTTTACTTTTCAGTAGCATTACGTACCCCAAAACAAGAAATGTAGAGAGCAAACCGACTGCTCTTGTTGAAAGCTATTTGTAAACTAGTTATACAGTTATAAATAAATGGACTGTGTTAAAGGAGTTTTAAATCAGAGCTTAGTTTCAAAAGTAAAATATGGAAGTGGTGTTTTTATGTATCAGATGTACGAGGGTCATTCTAAAAGTAAAGAACGTTTGTTTCTCTAGTCATTTTTATCAAAGATAATGAAAGAAAACTTATTGTACAACACATTTTGATATCTTACCTATTTTTCAACGTACTGTCCGACCACGGAAGCAAGGTCCCTGGAAGCTGTTACGCATGCGCGAGAAAAGCTAGTCTACTTAGAAAATAGGGGAAAACGTCATATTTTCGAATGTGTTTGTTTGTGAAATATGGAACTTTCAGACTGCTTTTTGTCCGCAATTTTAAAGTTATTTTTTAAAACTTTATTTTTGATCGAATATGTGAATAATAATTTCAAAATAATAAAAAGAAAGAAGCAAATCATTTAAAAAATAGGAGTTTTATAGGAGTGGATATTTTCGAATTACATCACAATCAAAATTATCTAAAGCTACGTTTTCGGTAATTCTTTTTTTCTGAAGTTTCCTCGGAGATTCAAATTTTGGAGTTTCTTCACCCTTTGCTTCTCTGCGTATTCTTTTTACACTGGACATTGATATCCCGGTCATTTCACTAGCTCACTTTAGGGATTGCGAAAGTGGAACAATAAGATTTCCTTCTAGTGCTTCTTTATCACACAATTTAATTACATTGTGTATTATACGTTTACAATCACTACGGAACGGCTTATTCCGAGCAGTTGTGTTGGGTAAAGGATCCATTAATTTTAATATAATAATCAAAATAACAGACGAGGAAAAAGCAAGCAAGCGCAGTTAGTAACCGATTCTACAGAATGTCGAGAGAATACGAGACTTTTCCCCCTCCTTCCTCAGCAGCCTTACCTACAGCGTGAATAGAATCGTCTTGGCACTATGCCAACCGTGGTTCTTCGTACTGTGGTCGGACTGTAGTCGCCGTTCAAATTGAACCATTTGTCAAAGCGCTGTACCAGCTTTCCTATGCCCTCTGCATACTCACTTGCCGCCAAGTTTTTGAACCAGTCGCCAACTTTCTCTTTCGGTTAGTCATCCTTTCCATAGTGGTTTCCGCCCAAAGAATCCTTCAGTTTGGTAAAAAAGAAAGTAACCGCTGGGGACCAAGTCCGGGCTATAAGGTGGGATGTTCAAAAACTTCCCAGTTAAATTGCTGAAGCAAATTCTTTCGTCAACGCGGCAGCATGCGCACGAGCGAAGAAGCACAATGCCGCTGGACAACAATCCACGCCGTTTGTTTTGAATGGCACGGTGTAGTCTGTGAAGGGTCTGGCAGTAGGCTGCGGCATTTAAAAATAATGCACCATTTTCGAACTGAAGCTTCATTCATAACATTTTCCATAAACTTCAGTTATCTGTTTGTAAATTTCAATAGGGCGAACGTGTTTTTGCATTCAGGAAGCGTATTACGCTACGAACCTCACACTTGGCGGGATCCTTAATTTTGTCACACATTTTAAAAATCGCAAAAATAAACAGTAAATGACCGCAGCTGCTCGCTGTTGGCGTCGAACTGACGGGAATGATTTGGTAAGTAAATTTCACGGCAGCGGGGGTGGTGGGAGAATTACGCGGCTCGTCAGATCAAAACGTTCTTTAATTTTAGAACGGCCCTCGTATGTCATTCGCTAAAGTTGATTGAGTTCGTAGATGATGTTATGAATCAGTGCGTACTAATATCTTTATATCTCTATTCGTAATTTGAAATCTTACGCGTAAAATCTCAACCAGCAAAATTGTTGTCTTATATATCAGATCCAAAGCATACTGCTAGGTACAAATGGGCTGGTGGCTGAACAATTGTTCTATGGCAATTAAAACACCCCTTAAATCTCTGAAATAAATCCCTTGGAATATATATCACAAAAACTGGAATAAAAAGGGCGCGGTGGTCCGGTCGGCAAGTGATCTGCAAGTTGCTGGTTCGATACCCGTCGCCGACAAAACCCCCGACGTGTACAGTAATGGCGGCTGGTGCACGGGGAAAATATGTCGTGGCTGCAATATCCTCCACGTTCCCAAACAATACCTCCGGAGGTGCGGGGTCAAGTGGTTCGGTCTCGTCACTTGACTCGGTTCAAAATTCGCGGACCAGATAGAAGTCCAACCTCTCTTGAGACAATGGCACTCATCTTCTATGGATAGCGCATTTGCACTATTCGTAGACACGACAACAAACTGGAATACAAAAATTGAAAAGAAAATGTTTCTTCCTAGCGATAACTGAAGTTACTAAAAAAAAAAAAAAAGAGGGAAATTAATCAAGCCATGAAAGAAAAAACTGATTGAATCCATACCGAAATGAGTCATCGCCGTTTCGATAGCTGATAATAATTTATTCGTTTATTATAAAAATTGTAAGTTAAAAATTTTCGTTCATTGTAAGTTAAAAATTTTATAACTTACAATGAACAAAAAAATTTGTAAGTTACAATTTTTTTTGTTCATTGATAAAAATGAACAAAAATTTGTTACTTGCAATTTTAAATTGTAAGTTAAAAATTTTATTTCATTTGATCGAATAGTAGGAGTCCTATTCTATGTCTGATTCTATACCAATAATCTATTTTAATGTTTTTATATTAGTATGTAGTATATGTAATAAACAAAATAATATACAGGTAGCCCTCCTACTGCACGGCATCTTAGAACAGGGTTTCGCTCTAACGCGATAGGATAAATTGTGGGAACCCTCGTATAACACTGCAACCTGTAACGCGCTTTCGCTCTAACACGATAAAAAAATTCGCTAAAACCTTTGTACAACAACTGCACTTCTATAGCACTAGATAACACGATTTTTGTTTAACACATTTAAAAACTAAATTACCTTAAAATAATGACGGGATGGAACAATGAACTATAGTGGCTTTACATGAAAATGTATAAAAGAATTATAATTTATTCATTTATAACTCTGTAAAATTGCAAGAAGGCCTAAGCTTGGCCGAAAGTCTTGAATCATTTTTCTTGAATGCAGACCTTACCGCTGAAAGTAGCCGAAAATTCAAAAGGGAGCTGCAAAATTGTCCATCTCTATGCCGTGAAATCTACAATGACCTTGTAAGAACCAGTAAACAAACCAAAATGACAGATTTTTTAAAGAGGATAGAAGGTGCAAAAAATCTAAATGAAGAAAAAGGTTCTGAAAGTGAAGGTGTCGTCGTTCAACCGAAAAAAAACGTGATGAGGAAGAAATTGATTAAATTAATGTCACATTAAATGAAAATAATATGTTTTGTTTCTTTTAGCTTTTGTTTTTTTTTTTAGCTTTTCTTTTTTTTTTTTTTTTTTTTTTTTTTTTTTTTTTTTTTTTTTTTTTTTTGTCTTGTGTTATACATACATTTATATTTTTAATAAAAATTAAGTTGCTTATATGGAATTTTAAAAAAAAATGTTTTAGTTTAAATAAGTTTTCGGAACGCAACCCCCCTTTTTTGAACTGTCTCTGGGTCTCATATAACACGGTTTCACACAACACGGCATTTTCTAGGAACCTATATACCGTGTTTTAGGAGGGTCACCTGTAATTACCTGTAGGTAAAAGAAATAAATAGCAGTAACAAAACAATTATCTGTAGGTAACGAAATTAAAAAATTGTTTACAGTTGGCCAATATACTAAATTATTCGAAGTCTCTTTCCAAAATACCGTATATTATATACCCAAGATACTTTCATAGAGTCATGTTGGATCATTGGAGAGATATCGCCGTGTCCTTATTTTTTTCTCTGAAAACTGCCTCAAAAGTATCAAGTGAAGCAACCAAAAGCTGCGGAAAGTAACGACGGAAACTAAATTAGACCCTTTTGAAGTGTTGCAGTCTCAATCTGTTCTAGGTACAAATACTGCCCGTGGCGGTATTTGCGGCCTTTCTAACTCCCCTCTTTATTCGAAGTTCAGGAGGTCACTGTGAAAAACCAGGCGCCAAAGAAATTCTCTCTCGCTCTTTCGCCCCTCAAAAGAACATGTCCTTTTTTTATATATTTGTCGGTACCTTCTTTCTAGTTTCCGCGTCTTCACACTTTCTCGGATGTACCACGAGCGATATTTAAGTCCATCAAGCGATGTTAAGGGACGAGCCCTACAATAAAAAGGAATTAGGGCCTGTTCACATAGGAGTCCGTTGCGTTGCGTTAAGGGAAAGATGACGTTGAGACAAAAATAAACCAATCATATGCCTCCAAACGATTAGCAATGAAATTTTTAATGCCTATGATTGGTTTATTTTCGTCTCAACGTCATCTTTCCCTTAACGCTACGCAACGGACTCCTATGTGAACAGGCCCTTAGAATCCTGGAAACAGAATTCAAGTGTCTCTTTTGGTTTGTTCAATTAGAGGTGTTATACATAGTTCAAACATTCTCACGCCCTATAAAAATACAGAAGGTCGTTCGCACTTTATGGAAACGATTTTGATAGTTAAGTTTTATGTACAAATTCCGTATTTTGGGGGGCGATTTGCTTGGGGATTAAATGGGTTACACTTTATTTCTGTCTTTGATTCCTTCTTTGCTAAATAAGCGGCAGTTGATTTAGACGTGTGACTAGAGGCTTTGTCCATATAAAGCTGAACTTTATCAATGTCCTTCCCGTATAAGGCTGGAATTTCTTCTTCAAAAATTGGTTCTAAAATATTCTTCCGATAGTAGAGTGAATTAATTTTGGCTTTACTTGAGACCTTTTTTGATTTTTAATCTGCCGTTGTAAGAAAATCCTGCAAGTATCCTGAATCCCTCTGGGAACTTTTCTGTACACTGACGGAGCCATTTTGTACGGGCATTCCCGTCAGTTGAGCAATAGAAAATTTATCTTTTTTTTTATTACAGTCACTTAAATACACCCATACCTCATCGAGTGTTACCACAAATTTCCCTTTTTCAGCAGCTATGGGTTTTTCATATAATTTTCTACAATTTGTTTTTCTTTCAGCAACATGCTTTGGCAAGAGCAGAGGAACTTTAGATTTAAAAATCTTTTTTAACGTCAATCTTTATGAATGATTTTACTTACAGTGCCAGAAGACATTCCTAGTTTCGATGCAATAGATAATTGAGTCGGCGGATTTTCTTTTAGGATCAGAGACTTCCCTATCTTGATATTTACCTGCGTTCAAACAGTCTTAGGATGAGAGTTTGCGATCAAGTTTTCATTTTTACTTTCAGTTAGGCGTTTTTTTTTTCTTTCAAATTTAATATACTATGAATACTTTTATTTGAAATGTCATAACCACGATTTTTACACAGCTTTATAATTTGTTGATACGAATATTTCTCTCCTCGGAAAGTGCAGTTACGTAACCTTCGAGCGATCTATCAATTTTAGGAGTCATTTCCAAAATAAATCTCTTATTTTACATTCCAATCAAAACAAAACAATAGCAGACGATTATTCTGAAGTTGCCAAATTTTTATCTCAAAATGCAAAGAACAAAAATAAATTACAAAATCGTTTCCATAAAGTGCGAACGACCTTCTGGAATTCTTTCAATACAAGTTTGAAAATACTTTGTTGACATTTTAAACAAACCTTTATGCATAGATTGCTGCCTGACAGTTACTTCAGCAAAATATGTGCTGATCAGAAGTTTCCTATTGATATTTAGCACTATTAATCTTCATTCCATAGTCAAGATAAAAATTTAGCACACCGGATAAAGGCTATTCATTTGGAATCATTAAATCAATTGGAAGATTCGTTTAGAAGTTTGTTTTACAGAAAGCAGTTGCTAAGTAGGGAGGATTTTAATAAGTGCTTATTCAGGCTGTGGAGAAAACCAAAAATATTCTAAAAGCTCATAATTTTTTTAAAATTTACTTTATTGATTCAACTAATTTAATTCCTGAAAAAAAAATCATAAATGCGAGAAAGTAAAAACGCTCAAAACAATTTTAGTTCATTTTTTATCAGTATTTTTTAAAAATATTATTTGCATCATTTGTTACAAATAAAAAATGGTTTTCATTTCTTTTTCTCTTTTTGTTTTACCGCTGTATATAACTCGAAAAAGTACTTTGGCACTGTTAAAACATGCTCATTTTTATCTATTAAAAATGTATGAATGATAGTAATTATTAACTCTTTGTATTAATTAACACCGATAATACGTTTATCGGTCAGTTTAAGTGTTTTCTCCAGATCAGAACTAACCAGATGGATGCACAATCTGTTTGCTGTAAATCTAGGAGTAATAGATCCTGACCTGGATATTGGGCTGGAAATTCCAAAAAAAAAGATCAAGCGGTCATATAACCAAATCCCTTTCTTTGAGTACTTTGAATATTCAGAAATTACCATTTACGTGTTTCAGGGGAAGATATCTTCTTAAAAAATTATAATTTAAATCTTGTGTTGTTTCAACATCTTTACCCTAAATTTACCGAATATAAATTGTTTTTTTAAATAATTTGTCCGCTAATTTTACAGCAGATGTATACAAATTTTAATACTATTTCAGCTATTATGAAAAGGTGCCGCTAAATTTCAAATTTCGTTGGATGGTAAATTCTAAATAACCGACAGAATACTGTAGTGTAGTGGCGCGCAACCCAAAGGGAGGTCACGGATAGTTCGAAGTAAATTCACCCAGTACAAATACAACTACATACCAATATTTAAATAGGAAGTTTTAGCCGCATGATATTTGTCAAAAACAAGGAAAGCGAGACAATTGCTATTAAAAGTTAATATATTTTGTTGCATAATATATTTTGTTGCATAATGCTGTTAAAAGTTAATATATTTTGTTAATACATGCCCAAAATTGATCTTTAAAATAGTTTGACAAAATTGGCTTATTTCTCTTTTCTATTTTCTTACCATTCTCTTAATTTTCTTTAAATTTTTGCAACAGTAATTTTTATACTATATATATATATATATATATATATATATATAATATATATTATATATTATATATATATGACACGACTGCGACGCAGCTGAAGAATAATCGTAGATAAGTCCACTGTGTGGGCGAATTACATAAAAATGAAGACTCAGAGATCACAGGAACTCCATATCGATGTCGTGGCGTTTGTTAAAATATTAATTAACCAATCCGGTTAGCCAATTCGACTGAACCCCTCCAGCGGGAAAACGCTCGTCCTATGTCTATAAAAGATATCCCTAAACTAAATGATTTGTTCTTTTTCGCGCGTTATGCAAACGGGCACAAGCATCGTGAGCCCTCTCTCGTGTTTTCGAACATTCGACGATTGCGGCAGACAGCGCGTGTGAGCAATTAATTATCGATGACCATGAACTCAACACTCAACTGCAAAAACATCAACACTTCGCAAACGTGGAGTTCAGTATATTTATGTTAGGGAATCATTCTTTTTTATTAAAACCCCGAATGTCTGAAAATTGTTTTAAGTTTGCGAATGGTTTTAATTACGTTAATTGGGCTTTTTCTAGATTTGACATACACACACACACACACACACACACACACACACACATATATATAGGGGGGTGTCGAGTTATTTTTTTTTTCGAAAAAAGTTTTCGCAACACTGTTCTAGTGCATAAGAATAACTAGATTCAGTGTCTTTTAAAGACTTCTTTTAAATGGTTGTTGGTCTGTCCGCAATGACACATTAGGGTGAAATATGTACATCGAGTCATTACACAGGAGTTGGAATAAAATGGAGTCCTACATTTTAAATCCAAAATGCTTTGGATTAAATATCAAAGTCTCAAACAGTTTTTGTACTATTTCCGAATTTAGCTCTTTCAATTAAAAACGACGTGGAATAAAACAAATTTTATTTAAAAAAAAAACCATAGCCTTTACAAGTAGGAAGCTCTAATTTTGCTATGAGTCTCAGAAAATGTCTGTAAAATATTAGCTCAACTTAAGGTGACAATGGACCGTAAAAAACTTTTTTTTTATTTATCAACCAATTGCTATGAAATTTTGTATACTTATACAGTGTTGTTTACAGATGAAAATTCTAAATTTAAAAAAAAATCAGAGTGTAATTCATTAAGATATTAATTAAAATCAGTTTGTTAATGACTCTGTTTAAAAATGCTCCATGCGCATCCATTTTTGCCTCAGATATCTAATTTTCTCACTTAAGATAGCTTTATATAGTTATTATAAAAGTTACTAGCAATATTTGATTTACAGTCAGATTTATAAAAACTCTAAAAGAAATCGATAAAAATAGGTCATTTTATGCAAAATTTTATCAAAAAAATTTTAAGTTGTTTTAAAATAGTATAATGAATTTATTAGTAAGTTTTATTCTAATATATATAAATAATCATTTTATGAAATTTTATGAAAATTCAAGAAAAATTATGACGCATGGAACATTTTGAACTTACCGAAACGACGTGAAAACTTGTTTTGAGAAAATGGCATTTAAAGTTTTAATTTGACTAACATTTCCATTGTTTACGTTTGAAAAAAATTCTTATAACTCGGTTAATAATGATCGGATCAACATACTTTTTTTTTTTTAATTTAAAGCTGATGAGTTGCAGAATCATTTTCCGAAAGAAAGAAAAAAAATCGTTTTGGGGACATATTTTTTTCAATCTGAAGGTCCATTGTCGCCTTAAGCGTGCAGTAATCATTTGAACAGAGAAAGGAGATTTGGTAAAAGGCGTATTCATTGCATTGTGCTTACTTGTGCATCATTATCCGATTACGTTGGAATAATTGAAAGACACCAATGCATAGTGTCTATCAGACTTTGAGTCACTCCCGCCACAGATGTAACTGAATATCAAGCCGTCGTGGCAGATTATGTTCTCAATCTGAGCAAGACGCGAGCTAAGTCATTAACATCAGTCGGTACACGCCTTACCAATGATAATGCTTGCAGTCCGGCCGGAGTTTGCGTGCCGTTTACCCTCCAACCTGCCAGCTGATAAGCTCTTAATCTGACTTTACGTCTGCGTTTCGTTTTACCAATAGCTGTTGAATTGGCACGGATGAAATACGATCCTGAAAGACCCCTAGTACCTTGTTAATCTTCACGCTCTTCAGACCTTCAATTTTCTGGGTAGGCAAGGTTCTTCGCTGAAAAGAAATCAAAGTTAACTTTTTTTATCTCAGTCCAACATCGGACAAGATAGAAATAAGAAGATAAATGAGCAAAGTTAAAGAATGCTTTCTCATATATCACAATGGTGATTATTAATGAAATAAATCGTTTTTAATATACATCTAATTCAGTATACAATATTGTAACGAACTCACTATCATTACAATTTTTAAGAAATAAAGTGATAATAAATAATTTAATATTTTTGAATCAAATGAAGGGTTTTCAATAATGCGATAACTATTAAAATATTAAATATAGTAGGAAAATAATATATTACATTTCTCATAACAGTTTTTTTTAAGTATTAACTAGTTAAAATATGATCATTCGGTCTGAATAATAATGATTTATTTGTATATTTTAGTATTTAAATTACAATAAACTATTTTTATTATGTTTGTCAAAACAATGATAATAAAATGCTTGCAATCATGTTTTCCTGGCTTGCGATTGAATTTCTGAACTTTTATTATAACTTCGCCTTTATTCGGAGTGACTGGGTGGTATGCCTACAAGTAACTGCTTAATTTTTTTGTTCTTGAGGTTATTATCTTCCCTCCATTTTTTTTTTTTTTTTAGGGATGGCTAAGTTGCGTCTCCGGGATCACAACTTTCGTAAACAATTCATCTTTTGGCGGTAATGTCGGAACTGCTGACAAGGAAATATTCCACTGAATTATTGTTCTCTATTATCTTAATTTGTTTTGCCTTCATGTCTTGCTTTTCAGTTTCAACTTTGCGTGTCATTTAAGGCTGCTGTGTACTAAAAAAATTATTATATTTCCCTTTTCCTCTTCTTGCAGACTCTTGTGGTGGGAGGAGTGCAGTTGACCATTCGAGAATTCCACCCCCCCCCCCTTAGAAATGACATTTTGAGGGATTGTAATGGCTCTCTCTATATATAGGGGGGGTTAAGCGCTGCCCTCAAATTTATTATTTAAAATATATTTTTGTCAACTATTTACAGGTACATAAATTCTGATAATCAAATAAAATTGGTATTGTCAGATAGCCTGAACTTTTCTACAAAGCGCTACAGGAATCATTTTATAAATTTCGTCCACCGAAGGAATTTATGAGCGTTGAAAACACACTATACCAGATTTCTCCCCGATTAATTTAAATTTTAAACTATTAATTCCATTTTTTTAAAAAACGAAAAATGTCCACAAATGTAAAATTTCTTTCTCTATGACGGAATACAAGTTTTTTAAAAATCTTTGAATCCAAGTCGGCAATCCGTGGACAAATTTTCTAGATAGGTTAACATTGAGGTGAGCGAATCCAATGGGGTTAATACATAGCAGTCTTAAATGTTAGTACCATTCAGGTACTAGCATTTAAATGACATCATCATGACTACTCATCATTCCGTTAGTAATACTGAGTCTAGCCGAAGATCCTCATTAACAGTCTAGCTGACAGTTAACAATAAACTGCAAAATAGCCAACTTTAAATAATTTGCAGAAATGTATTAACATAAAGTGAGAACAAATTAAAATGCAGAGATATATTTTAAAATAAAGGATTTGCCATATTTAAATACAGCATAAAAATCAGGCATTTCTCATGAGAAAATTTTCTGACATTTTAAAGTTTCTTCTTTCATTTTCCGAAAGATTCTAAACCGTAAAATACAGTTCATTTTTCAACCGCTTTTGCTCACAAATTTTGCATTTAATTTTTTCTACATATGTGCTTTTATAAACCTTAAATCAAGCTCACTTACAACCCAGTCATAAATAGCCAATGAATGGTTCTTCAAAATGTGCAACCTGAGACTATTTAAATGCAGGAAACCAAGCAACAATTGACTAGTATCTTCTTTTGTCAGATTCGTATTTACAATGCTATAAAAAAATCGAAGATGCATGTGTAAACAGAAGTGCAAAAATAATAACCATTACACAATTTGTGTTCTATACGATGGTGGAAAAAATAAATGATCGAGAAATAGCTGTTGGATGTCGTTTTTATTAAAATATTTCACAATCACTTAGTATATTGAATTTGATATGTTCGAATAATTCAATTTCTCAGTTTATCTCTTTATCCTATTTATTTTCCTATATTTTTGATTTCTGAATTCGACACATTTTATCCTGTATATATATATATATTTTTAATACTGTGTTTCCCTAGAGTTTTATTACGGAATGGAAGCAATAAGTTTTCTCTGAAATTTATGTCTCATCCAACTTTTTTCTCATCTGCATTTGGTCTACAAATAAGGTATTTCATTTTATGATTTTTACTTTATTCATAATCTTGGTATTTTAAAGGTGCCTGCGACAGAAAATTTTATTTTCATTTCTTACAAAATTTTTGTACTGATAATCTATTTTATAACAAATATGTCTTTGTATAACGTTCAATACTTGATTAATTTGGAATTTTGTTTTAAAAAATGAAAATGAAAAATTAAAAACATGTTTAGGTTTTGATACATCTACCGTAAAAGCTTTCTCTCCTTTTTTTTCACTTTGACGCTCAGAAAATTTGTCTTCGGTATTTATGAAAATTTCACTAGAAAAATTTTCGACACATTCAGAGGTAAAAAAAAAACACTTTTTCATGATAATTTTTCCTTCGGGGAAAGTGAAATGACTATTTTTGAAAATAAATCAAAGGAGCCCTTTACAAAATTTCATAGAGAGGCCTTGTAGATATTTTAGATATGTCTTTTTAAAAGAGGGAAAACCATAAAAAATTTCCGTACACAAATAAATGGACTTTAAAGTGCAAAAATAGAAGAAAGTGCGCTGAAGGGGTATGGCATAATAATGCTATATTTGTAGTGTAATAATTGTATAGTTTATGTTAATTTATTCTAAAATTTCGATAGTATGTTTTATGCCAAAAATAAATACTAATATATATGAAGGGGATTTTTGAAGGGGATTTTTATGAACCCTCCTTCCCCTTCTTAAATTTATTCTTAATATTTGGGATTTATTGCATAGTATTTTTCGATTCTACCTTTCTAGTATCAGCCTTTTAAAAAAGAAAAGAAAATTACATAGAGATTTCTTTCTGTAC
Organism: Dolomedes plantarius; assembly: GCA_907164885.2. Lineage (NCBI taxonomy): Eukaryota > Metazoa > Arthropoda > Arachnida > Araneae > Dolomedidae > Dolomedes > Dolomedes plantarius. Next base: position 17,867,233 of record OU015497.1, on the reverse strand, counting down.
ATCGATTTTCGTATTTTGCTTAACTTATACCATTCCCATACATATAAATAGATCACTTTGATTGCATAGTTAGATGCGCATTCAAATATAAGTTATCTTGCCCTAATCATTTTACCCTGCACTTGAGAAAAACAAAGCAATTAAATGATGTAATGAATGAACTAAATTGTATGCTTTCAGCCGTAGAAAACTGGTTATGTGGATTTTTTAGGTAATTTTTTTACTCTTTTATAGGTCAGAAACCTTTATTTTGCATAATAGATCCTATACTGTTTCTGTCAGAGTTGAGCTCAATGTATCGACTAAACATATGAGCAAGAGTGTACATAATTAGATTAAACACTTAAGGGGACAGTGGACTTTCAAAATTATGAAATTTGTCCAAAAATTAAATTATTTTATTTTATGGAATTGTAAAACTACGGACGAGTAGGAATGTGTTACAAAAAGAATTTTTAATTTTTGTGATTACTTTCCTAGTTATAGGCATTTGTATTTAATTTATAGATATTATGTGGTTACTAATAGCAATAACTTTAAATGTGTTTTTCTCAAAATAAAAATTTTCATGTCATACGAATATCCAAACTGCGCATTTCTAATTATCGTATTGCTTTGAAATTTAGGTTTTATATACTTAACTGTATATCAAATAAATCTTATTGAAAATAATTATGCTCCGTAGCTCAGAATTTCTAAATTTTGTACTTGAAAAGATGGTTTATAGGTATTTTGCTTAATAAAAGGGTGTTTTCACTATTATTATTTTTTTCTCCTTATATTTTTAATGAATGCTTAAAATAAGCAATAAGCTTCATTGTTAGTTCTATGAGGTATCCTGTAAATAAAAATTACCATATTATATGCAAAAGAAATGCGCATGAAACATTTTTAATTATGCCAATTTTTGTTATAATTAATAATTCATATTTCATAAATTATTAATATTTCATCATTGAATTTTAACCACTTTTACATATGTATAGTACTAATCACATATTGAAATTTCAAGTAAATCCATTCAAAACAAAAAAAGGTTAGGTTTGAAGGTCCACTGTCCCCTTAAAGCCGATTTCGATCAAATTTTTAAAGATATAAACCTTTCAAAAACACCATAGAGAGTGTGATAATTATTTCTTTTTCTTTTAAAGTTTTTCCTCGTCACATATTTATCTAACAATTTATTATTAGTTCGCTGCAGTGCATTGATTTGGAAACTAAACAGCTGATGTCGTCATCTGACAAACACTTGATTTTCTTTGTGATACGAATATAGATGTCTCATTTTGGAAATTTTTGTAGCATGCATAATCCTAGTAATGTTATCTCTTCTACAATTTGATCATGGGTTTGTTTGTTTAAGGGGTCATACGACTGTTAAAAGTCGAAAAAGTATAAAAATTGTGACACATTCGACATTTTATATCTTGAAAAGTATAATATTTAAAATCTTAAATTTTTTTGTGCTAATAGAACCATGTTTTATTAATGAATATATACCTGTTTTTTTTATAGTTAAAAATAATTTTTGTTAGATAGTCATAAATAATACGCAGTTTGCTTTGGACAAAAGTGATATCAAAGCTAGCGCACATGAATACTCCAAAAAAATTGAGTTAAAGACAAAATTTCTGCTTTTAACACATACTGCAGAAACTAGAGTTTAATTTGAACCTAAATTTGTATATATTTAAGGTATATTTCTATTTTTACTATGAAACTGAAAAAAGTGCATTTTTTTCTTAATAAATTAAAATTTATCTATGCATGAAAAATGCATTCTCTAGAGATCTGTAAACGAATTTAGGTTCAGTTTCAAGCAAATGATAATATGTAATATCTGTGAAAATTTCATGCAAAAAATACGAAATAGTTCTAGAGATAACAAGTGCGTTATGTGAAAAAAACACATTTTGAGATAAATCACTTTAAAGTATCGCCCTTTAAATCTGTTTACATTAAACATCTGACACGTTTTTATTCATAACTTCCGTAATTATGGGAATTTTTTCAAGCGAATTGTCTTAAAATACTCAGAAAAAATTAATCTTTCATATATATTTTTTTCAAAAAATTTTATTTTTTTGACGGTTTAACAGTCGTATGACCCCTAAAGAAATGTGTTATGCTTAATTGTAGTAATAATTAAAAGGAAGTGTTTACTGAGTTTGAACTAAGTTACAAAGCATCTCTTTAGTCTGTTCTTTATAGAATGCTAAAACTATTCATGAAGGATTTTCACCTCCCACGCCGTCTCTTCTGGAATTTTCGGTTGTTTATATCAAAGATTTTCGTTGATCCTCGCATTTGAGAATCGTTCATAGTGACTATGATACCTAATGCTCCTCGGCCTGGCAGTGAACGAAATATATATATAAGTATATATATATATATATATATATATATATATATCTATATATATATATATATATATATATATAATATATATATATATATATATATATATATATATATAATATATATATATATATATATATATATATATATATATATATATATATATATATATAATATATATATATTATATATATATATATATATATATATATATATATATATATATAATATACATATATATATATATAATATACTAATATATATATATATTATATATATATATATATATATATATATATATATATATATATATATATATATATATATATATATATATATATATATATATATATATTATATATATATATATATATATAATATACATATATATATATATATATATATATATATATATATATATATATATATATATATATATATATATATATATATAATATACATATATATATATATATATATATATATATATATATATATATATATATATTATATATACATATTTATCTAAAAGTTAAGGAAAAGTTATTTAGTGTACTATGATACCACGATGAACGAGTTCAAAGTTCATTCATTGATTACATTGTGCAACTTAAAAAGTCGTGTTTTCCCATTCTTTAGAACTAAATCCTAAGAAAGAATATATGAGTGTCGCATTTATTTTTTGTTAAATCTTTGCCATGTTTTAGACTTCCAGATGTTTCAGCCTGTAGAGTATATTCTGAAAAAAAAAAAACATTACCACTATGTATTAAAGAAATGAAAATAAGCTGAAACATACTTACTGGAAATTGAGAAAGGATTAAAGATATCAAGCAACTTAAACCCTGTAAAATAGTTTTTCTCTCTAAAACAGCCTCCCGCTCTACACTTTGATAATCGATACAAAGAATGAAAAGGAGGTTCTAATCAAGAAATCTCGAATACAAGGAGGAAATACTGACACAGTTATCAATAATTTTTTTTAAAAAATTTATTAATGTTCATTTTAATTTTGCATTTGCGAGATTAATCTTCACCGAAAACTTGTAATATGATATTCAGCATATTATTGCACAGTAAATCCGGTTTGACAAGAAAGAACTAAGTAAAAATCATTGATCGATTAGAAAAAATCAAATAAAATTTTAATAATTCATCACTGAATAAAGATATTTGTTACACAGTTGTACATTTAATTTATCAGTACGTATGAGGTTGAAGTTTGGTTGCTTCTTTCCATGTCGCATTGTTGAAGATTCTCTCATTTCAAGAACAATGATGAATATTTCATGTTCGATCAAAGTTTTTTGAGTTTTGAAGAGTTTATTTATGACAATCGTTAAATTATGCCTCCCTTTTAGCATTATTGATAACATAATTCAAACACATTTTTAACACCATATAGAAAGGGAGAAGGTCTCGATTCGCCTGAGACATCGCTCAATGTGTCGACCACTTAGTTGATTCAACAATCAGATAATTGCACAATGTAATTCAGGATAGTAATTGAAACTAATGAATCTTAGTTATATTTATCACCTTCAGCAGAAAGAGCACTTTTACAAGCAAACGGTCGGGCCAAAGTTCTTTCCCTTTGCAAACAAACTATCTCGAATAAACTACTTTACAACTTTTGTTCGCGTAATTGACACTTTGCATACAAATACGATTTTTCAAGCATTTCGCTCCTTTCTCTTAATGATCTGCAACTCGTCCGTAACAAACACCAAACAGAAAGATGAGAGATATCTATCAAATATTCTCAGTTAAAGTGGCTCGCTGAAGAGTTCGTGTAATGTAATATTTTCCTCTCAAATATTATAAAAATATTTTCACAATTTTACTCACACTAAGTTTGTTTCACTTATTTGATGTACGTTGCTGGAGAAAAGGATTGTGCTTCACAAATGATGACGGTGACACTTGACTGGTGTTCCATTTGCAGACTTCACATGATGGCCAAACCTTTATGGAGGTGCTCAACGTGTTCTTTGGCCTTCATTCGTAATGACACTATACTCGAACTCCGTGCATCGAAGCCATCTTCTGGCTTTGGGTCAGTTGGTCCTAATGACAAGTTAACTGGTCCCGGGAGGTCTAAGGGACCAGATGGCGTACCAGGGGCAAGTTCACCCATCGAACAAGGAACAGTAAGAGCTGTCGCAGGTGCTGCGGGAGTAAGATAGCTTGGATAGACTGACGGATGCCTGTTGAGGAATCCTGGAAGACCTGCAGCCAAGGATGAACCAAGGAGAGGAGCTGTGAGTGACCACGGGTCAAGTGAAAGCTGATTAGGCCCAGTTGGAGTGACTGCAGAGGTTGGTGAGGAGCAAGGTCCGAGTGCCGCAGCTAGACTTGTGATAGGTGACTGTGGACGGCCCCCGGAGACTGAAAAATCTCCAGGAACATGGCCCAGTGTTCGCAAAGCATTTTGGCTTTCTAGTTTCTCCTGGCGTCTCCATTTTGCTCGACGATTTTGAAACCAAACCTGGATGGACACAGACAATTTTTTACTGAGAATAAATACATTTAAAACAATGACAGAGTTAGATACAATGTACTAAAATTATCATTCATTCGCATTTTCATGTAACCGGAAAAAAATTAATGTATATTGGTATTAGTATATGGATATTATAACTTAAAATAAATTGTTCATGAAATAATTTATTTCTCATATTTATATAACCGAAAGTAACTAAAGTATATTAGTATTAACTTACGAGTATATCTTAAAAGTAAAACTAATTATGAAATGGGTACTTAATTATTTCTTATTTTTATTCGACAGAAAGAAAAAATAATGTATATTAGTATTAACATAGGGTAATTATATCTTAAAACGAGATTTCTTATTGAAATGAGCCCTAATTTGTTTTGTTTCCAAACAAAAATCCATCAAAATTTATAAATATCCCGATTGAAAGTTATATTATTAAAAGCCTTGGCGTTCGACGCACATTAAAGTGAAGGGAAATTTTGCTTTTGGCATTTTTCGAATGATTCCTCAGTTAATGCGTATTTTTTTTAACATTTGTTTTGCATCTTGAAAAAGATGGCAAGTGTAGTAAATGAGTTTTCCAAAACAATTTATTGGATTTCTTTTTCTATTTTACAAAAGATGTACTTTAATTTTTGCGTTGAGACATAGATAGCATATTCCAGGGGAAAAAATAACAAATCAAAATTTAGAAATTTAAAAACCATTAGCTATTTATTTAAGCACAACATTTGCATAAAATATAACTTGAAAATATAGGTTTGCTAATGTGTCAAGAAAAATACGATAGAAAAAGTCCCTTAGCTTAACATTGAAAATCTGAGAAGGTCAACTGTTGCGTTATCTTAAAATAGTGAAAGTTACGTTAAAAAAAATATGTGTAGAGAAAGCTTTGATAAAAAGATACCAAATGGGTTAAAAGCTCTTGCATCAGTAAGAGCTCTTACTCTTAGTGTTGTGTTAGAGCTAAGAGTAGTAAGAGCTCTTAGTGATCTGTAATTCTGTATGCCTTTCCTGTATTTTTAGGTGTGTGTTTGATGTTTTTCTCAAACTGAATTACCATGGGTATTTTAGTAAATGTCATCAGTATATATATCCCGTTTGAATTATTTCACGGGGATATCTCTGTCGATAAACTGTAACATAAGGAAAAGCTTACAGCATTTCCGCAGTTTTCAGTCTAAAAGCTCTGCTAATTAAAGTAACTAATGGCATATTGTTTGCCTGAGATCCAAGATTTGTAAGTAAATTAGTAAATAACTAAATATAGAAGCTCTATTTAGTTTTAAAATGAAACCTTGTTTTTAAAATTTGCGTGTATGGTATTTCAGGACAATATGTTATCGCACAAATATTTCCTATTCGGAAGTATTAGATGCGATACAATTAGAATCTTAGTAACTGCACAGAATGAGTGAAATTTAGCTTCATAACTCATGGAAATTAAACCTAAACAAAAGGTTTGGCCAAGGTAAATAACATTGAAAGAGCCATTCGGGAACGTCTGCATACTTTGAAGATCCAATAACACAAAAAGGTTATGCTATTTGATAAGCAAGAAATTTCAAGCGGCGTTTTTGTAATGTTTTTTCAAAAATATCGTTCTCCAATTATTAGAAGTATTAACATATCTGAATTCTCAAATAGTTTTAATATATTTTTTTCTTTTAATTATTTTGTCAAATATATTCAAATGCTGCATATATTGAGTTGTTGCAGCGTGTATCCATTCAGTTAAATGCTGATATGGCATTGTTTATTTTTAACCAACATAATTGTGTAACACAAGGATTCGCAGCTATAAGTTGTACCAAAAATGGGGGCTTATTGCCAAGAGTTTGAATTTTGGGTATTTTGATTCTGGCAGAAGTTTGTGCCACACCCGGCTAGCGAGCCGGCCACTTCTGGTATACAGGGTGATTTTTATTAAACTGACACTACTCAGAGCCATATGTAATAGAAGAACTTAGGACTACATGGGAAAGAGTTTCAGTGAAGAAGAAAAAAAAAATGGTTCCAAAAGTCGTCGATAGGGGAAGATAAGGCGCTGCTATTTGTCGGCGCACCCGAAAATTTGCATAAAATGCAAGTAAAACATCAAAATGCAAATCCGTGACTACGTAGTCGACAGCAGCGCCAGTATTTTGGGATGTAAAGATCGGTGCGGAATCTGTTGCGCCATCGCTTTACAGAAGAAAGGGTCATCAGTCGCTATTTTCCACTGGCATGGCCACCTCGCTCCCCGGACCTAACCCATGTGACTTCTTTCCGTGGGGTTATTTAAAGTCCGAGGTGTACCTAGGTGGAATCTCTAACTTGGCGACCCAAAAGGATAACATATCCCGGACTGTGAGGAACATTTTTGGCGACATGTTTTGCTCGGCCGTTCAGAACCTGGGGTTCAGGATGCAATGTGTCGTCCACCATGACAGTGGTCACATTGGAGGTGGGAGAAGTGAATTTGCTGCATAAAGCGGTGCTGCAGTGAAATTTCTTTGTTGTTCATTTGTCTGCTTATTACAACTTTTAAGGTATTCACCCCTTATTACAGCAGCGCCAGTAGACCGGAATACTGGCGCTGTTGTCGTTTACGTAGTCGTGAATTTTCATTTTGATGTTTTACTAGAGTTTTGGGCAAATTATCGGTTGCGCCGACAACAACAGTGCCATATTTCCCCCTATCGGTGACTTTTGGAACTTTTTTTTTTTCTTTCTTCACGGAAACTCTTTCTCGTGTCATCCTTCGTCCCTCTATCAATTTTGGTGGAATTCCGGCTGATAGATCGCGCTACAGATGGCTCTGATTAGTGTCAGTTTAATAAAAATCACCCTGTATATGCCTGAATTCTAACTATTGGCAAAAGCATTTCAACCTACTTTGCACAAAAATTCTCCTCAAAATGATATTGAAAGTAAATTAATTTCTCTAAAAACATTTTACCAAATCTTTAATGGCAGTAAACTTGAAATTATGTGGATTTTTACGACGTTATTTGGATGACAAGATATACATAAAGATAATTTTGTGTAATATCCCCCATCAAAAAGCGATCGACAGAAATGTAATAAAGATTTTAAAATGTACCACTGATTCCTTCATGGCTTAACTAGAAAAAAATTCGATTTAGTAAAAATACAGGCTAAAACTTTTCTATATAATTTCTTATCTGGTTGCAAAACTTAATCGGGAAATTCTGTTTTTATCTGTAATAGGGCTTAATTAAGATAAAATGCTTTCTAGCAACGTTCGTGGTACTATGAGTAGCATTGTATTCGTTCCAGAAATCTTAGTCGTAAACAAGTGTAAAATTTTTTGAAGAAATATTGTCAAATTTTTTAGTCAAATTTTTTTACTACCTAATATTCCCAAGGAGGGATGTTACATAATTAGAGTCTCGAAATGAAATGAGGGTCATATTACTTTATGGAAAAATGCTGCGAGCCGCAAGAAAATAGATGAGATTTTATCTAACAAAAAATAAATGACTGATTATTTTAAGTAAATAATTATATTCATTGATTATATATTAATTGCTTAGATAAATCTAAAAATAGTATTCCGTATTTTTATAGGAAATAAAATTTGTATTTACCTATATTAGCCAATTTGGTTCAATTCCAAAGTAAAATTATGAATCCTTAGCATGCTTTCTAACTGTTCTGAAGTTTCTTTAAGATGAATATTGCATTGTACCTTCGAAATTCGAGATGAACTTTTATCAGAAATTATTCTACTTTTTCGTACTTTTTAAATATTATAGATTCATAATATTATGCTTCTTCCTGTTGTAAACTATTCACAGAAAGGATAGCACCAGATATGATTAAGCCAAAAAAGGTCGCCAAGAAAGTTTAGGTGGAATGACAAATTCCACTGAACTGGAAACAGAAGTTGTCGACATTTCGATTGAACGATTTCGGTTAAATATTTCGCTGAACATCTCAAGGTGTAAGAATCAGCGCAGTGGATCGGCTATCATTAATCAGATTAATTAAAACCTTTTTACTGAAACAAAAAGGAACTGACTGGCCATGCAATTAAAATAGCAATTCAGGCCAGGAAAAGAACGAAATTATTTCCCCATCAATGTTCTAAAAGTAACAGGGCTGTCTCTCATATTCTCTAACTGTTAGTGTTGTTATGACTACCAGTTAAAGGTTAAAATGAGGACTCAATCAACACACCTTTCTTAGTTACGTCGCTTCAACATCGTCTGTTGGCAAATTAGTTTATAATATTTATCATTTTTCAAGATTTCAAAGCTGAAAAGCATCTGGGTATGAATATCGCAATACTTAAATATTCTTTAAGGTAATTCTTTTTCAGTAAACATAATTGTAATTTTTCGTTGGCAGCGAAATAACTAGCTGCATCGGCAGTAAAATCTTCCCTACGTTTAGGTATATTTTCCCGTCGGATCCAAGAGAATTTAGAAGGATATCTGTTTGTACACTGCAAACCAAGGAGTCTCGACACTATATGAAGTTCGCAACCGTTGGCAGCCGGCTCAAGTTTTTGTTATTCTTACAACGTTCTCTAAGATAAATGAATGGGTTTCTTTTTTTCTTCCTTTCGGTATAGGAAATGAAATGAAGAAAACTCAATGTTCGTCTATTTATTGGCCTGGGAGCGCTGGGTAAATAGTCCCGGAAGATATATTTTATTCTGCAGGAAAAAAGGTCCTAATTTTGGAGAAATATCGAAGGCAGCAATAGTCGAGCCTTGGTTGGGATTCGATGATATAAAAAAAAAAATCATTTTATATGTTTTTCCTAGGTACCTTCGAGAGGAGTTATTTTATTATTTTACTGTTTTTGTATTTCCGTCATTATTTTGGTTCTTCCCTTCTGACTTAATATAAAACTAGAGTCAACAGCAAAGATACGAGATTTTGTACCGTACAATACTAAATTGTTCAAACCTCTCTGCAGTTATTGAATTTTGCTATAGCGATACGAAAATTAAATACATGACTGATGGCGGGAAGATGTAAGAACATTTTGAGATTGATAACATTTTTTTTTTATAAATGTTTTGCTCGAGTTGCAAACACGCCACGCATTCTTTTTTGTGAAGACATCATTAAGTTTTTAGGAAAACGAACTTTACCGCAAAACGCCTGAGTAAATATTGAGCAAGTCTATAAGGAACAAAAACCACAAAAACGATTAATTTTCATTACTTTCCAATTGAATTGTGTTTGCTTTGCTATTAAGTAAATAATTGTAATTCCGACTAACGATTACTTCCTTCTTCACGCTTAAAGAATCGATTTTTTTTTTACTTTAGTCCCAAACTTATTTTATTCAATTTGGATCAACCTAAGGAATTCTAACTGCTTTAATTCAAAATTAGAAGCAAATATGGTTTATAGACAATAACATTCAATCCAAAGCTTCATTTTTTGCTATGCAAATACAATCTATATATATAAAACACTTCCGTAACTGACTGACTGACTCACTCACTCACTAACATACAACGCACAGACCAGACCGCTGGACCTAATGGGCTGAAATTTTGTATGGCTATTCTTCTTATGGTGTAGGGGTGCACTAAGAAAGATTTTTGAAAAATTCTTCTTAGATTTTTTAAATTAAATTGTTAAGCTCTTTTTGTAACTTTTTTTAAGTTTGCATTTAAAATAATAATTTGAGGGTTATAAAATTTGTATCACGAGAAAGATCATAGAAATTCCTTTAAAACGAAATCTTTTTCGAACCTTTACCTCGATTTTCTGATTTTTGGTGAATTTTTAAAGATTTATTTTTAGAATTTAATTTATTAAATGCTGATCACGTGATTTCCTTTTCTAGTATTTTAAATAAATTTATCGTCACGTGCATAACAACTAAATAGACAAAAAAAATATTTTTTTCTTTCTGATGCAGCAGACGATTGGATATTATCCCCAAAAAATAAATATCCCTTACGATTCTTTTATAAATATACAGTGGCTCCCAAAAGTGTTCGTACACTTACGATTTTCAATGAAATAAGGGTCTATCCATTAATTAAAATGAATATTTCAGAATGGGATTTTAATAATAAGATCTATAATCTATTCTTAACAAAACTACATGAAATATTTTGAAAACATAGTAAAACTTTATTTTTAAGAAACCAGTAATCAAAAAGTAACAAAAACTTTATTTCACAAAAGTCATCGCGCACTGAAATATTTTCGGATAAATTCATAATTAAAATTATCGTCTGGCGCTTTATTTTTATTTTTGAATTGTGGGGGCATTCAAAAATAAAAATAAAGCGCCGAAACGATCTAAAATATCGTTTGGCTTTAATTTTTGCTTGCCTACTCCGTAATATTCTATTTGTTATTTAAAAATGGCTCGTAGTCGTAAAGAAACAACAAACAGCATTCGAAAATTGATTATTTTTCTTCATAGTAGTGGTAAATCAGTTCGGAATATTGCTAAATTACTTAATTTATCCCATTCTACTGTGCGGTATGTGATAAAACGCTTTAAAGAAGAAAATTGGATCAAAAACAAGGTAAGAAAAGGCCGTCCGGCAAAGTTAACAAAACTAGGGTTTGACGGTTTTTGAAACCCGGTTTTAAAAAACCGGTTTTTAAAATAAATTTGTCTCATTTGAAAACCGGTTTTTAAATTAAGAAAACAGGTTTAAAAGAATTCAAATTATTATGTAAAAATTAATTTTTAACTTATTTGATTTCTTGAAGACCCTGAAGAAAAACTTACAAATCCAAAGACACTGAAAGCTGAATTTTCATTATTTGAGGCAACGAATAAAAGAACCAAAAACTTAGATTTGTTATTTGATGCCCTGAAAACTATAAAACCAAGCTCAGCAGCTAGTGAACAAGTATTTAAATTTGAGGCAATATTGTGTCCAAAATAAGAACAAGACTTAGCCACCGTTCAGTGGATATTTTATGTTTTTTAAAATCCTATTTTCTTAGGAGAAATTAAAATTAATCAAATAATTATAAATATTATTTGAAATTTGAAATTTTTGTTTGAGTTTTCGTTATTTTCTGTAAGTAATGTGTAATCCTTAATATTTTTTTATATTTTGACTTTGATATTGATTTCGTTTTTTGTTATTTTATTTAAATTAAATTAAATATTTTTCCCTATTCTATTTTTTTTTTTCTGACAAAAATTCGAAAACCAGCTAAAACCAGCTGGATTACATTGGCGTTCTGCTCATAGAAAATTTTTTGTGAGAAAAACAGAAAGTTTAGGTTTCCCTTCGCACTATCAATGATAAATAAGCTCCAAACCTATTCGAATAATGTCTTATTTGCCGATGAACATTTTTGGTGCTGATGGGCGTATAATTGTATGGAGAAGAAAAAAAATGAGGAACTTAACCCCAAGAACTTAGTAGGAACAGTTAAGCATGCCGGTGGAGGTATCCTTGTGTGGGGGTGCATGTCAGCATCAGGACTGGGAAATTTGGTATTTATTGATGGCATAATGAATCATGCTGTTTTTATAAATATTTTAAGAGACAATTTTAAATTATCAGCTCAAAATTTGGGTATTGGAAACAACTTTGCTGTTTATCAAGAAAACGATCCTAAGCAAACGGCTCTCAACGTTCGCATCTGGTGTCTCTATAATTGTCCACAAGTTTTGAAAACACCACCTCAATCGCCAGATTTAAACCCAATAGAACATATTTGTAGAGAACTGGAGGTTCGAGTATGAAAACACGACATTCACACCAAAAGCGAACTAAAAACAATTATGATGGAAGAATGAATGAACATTGATGCAAAATTACAAAAGAACTAAAGTAATCTATTCTCAGACGTTTAAAAGCTGTTGTGGATGCTAAAGGATATCCTACTAAATATTAATTTAACGAAAAATTAGAATATTTACTAATATGTAGAGATTTTTTACAAGTGTACGATGACTTTTGTGAGATAAAGTTTTTGTTACTTTTGGATTATTGGTTTCTTAAAAATAAAGTTTTACTATGTTTTCAAAATATTTCATGTAGTTTTGTTAAGAATAGATTATAGATCTTATTATTAAATACCCATTCTGAAATATTCATTTTAATCAATGGATAGACCCCTATTTCATTGAAAATCGTAAGTGTACGAACACTTTTGGGAGTCACTGTATATATATATATATATATATATACATATATTAGACAAAGTTGTAAGTGAAAAACCTGTATAAGCCATAAACCACTACAGCCAGGAACCAAAAACATGAAAAGATAAATGAAAAATATGAATAGATAAGTGAATAATAGGTTTTAAACAGTATCTTTTCGTCAGCGGTGCCGATACTGTCTAAAAACCAATGGATTGTTTCTAATAAGTATGATCTGAGCAATATACATACTTACACACCGTGCAATCCATTTACAAAACCATCTTTGGAGAACTCCTCCTTGCCACCCATGGTACTTTGGAAGAAGTCCGGGTGGGTCTTTTCAGATCAAGCCCAGAAAGTACCAAACGGCCTTCTCGCGCTTCATGAGTGGTCATATAAAAGCACTCACTTTTCGGCAGGGACAGAAGATCTTCCTGGAGTGTCACTGGTGCTCTGCTGACATGGCCTCCCCTGCCCATATTTTAAATTGTTTGGGATTTACTAAGGACAAGGTCCTCCTGGACCCTCTACTGATTTTAGACTTTTTGGAAATTTTTGGTTTTATGGAGATTGTCTAGCCTTGCTAGACAATCTGGGATTAGTAAAAAAAAAAAAAAAAAAAAAACAATCCATATATATATATATATATATATATATATATATATATATATATATATATATATATATATATATATATGTATATTACATCAATTTTATTCATTGATCGTCGCAATTATTATAAATATATATATTTATTTTTTTTTGGCATTAATTGCATACATTGACCGTTGTATTTAATTTGAATGTACTCCGTAGTAAAGGGCGGGATAGTATAAGATAAAAAAAATTCAGATTTATTAATGATTTTATTTGCAATTATGGATACGCGAAAATGACAGATATTACGTGGCGAAACATTTTTGTTAGAAAAATGCGCAAAACTAGTACGCTTTGCATTTGGTAAATAAAATACTTTAGCTACTTACAACAAGACCAAAAACTATTAATAATTTACATCATTTTGATTATTTATTAGTTTTTTCTCTGATAGCCTAAAAGAGGAGTTGTTGTATTCTTATATAAATTTCCCTTTCTTAAGAAACTGAGGGTGGAATCCTTAATTTTGCGGTTCACGTTCAGTATAATTAGCAGTCGAATCAGTTCAACTTCCATTTAACATGCTCCTCATACATATCCCCCTTTGATTTAATTTTTAAAAGTTCACTTACTTTATAACTAAACTTATTTAAGGTGACTGCTTACGTTCGGAGCCAATTAAAATTAAAAAAAATAGATAAATTTTTTTTTAAAAACATTTTTTGAAGAATTTTTTTGACTTTTATGGTAAAATAGCACTTAGAAATTAAAACTTTCCTGTGTGTACCATACTTTCTTATAATTTGGTCAATTTGAAGTAATTTTTAACGAAATTTAGCTAAAACGCATATCACTATGCACAAAATTCTAATACTACTATTTTAATTTCTTTCTCACACGTGATACATACGACAGTTATCTTCAAAATGACCCACAATCTAAGAGAAATTTTAAAATGCAAAAATAATACAGACAATTTTATGTTCCAATATGAAAATTTTCCCCGATTCGTCATCCCTTTCCTTATAAAAAACAGCCCCAAATAAAAAACTATTTGTTATACATCAATTATTGTGTGTCATTTCATTTACAATAGTATCTAAAACATTTCCTGTATATTTTATCAAATTATATGCATCATTATGCGCGATATCGCTGTAACGGTAGAGATTTGTGCTAAAAAACATAATTCTGAGATAAACGCAATTAAAGTTGTTTTGTCACTTCAATTTTGTGGCAGACGATGTTTTTTTAAATAGCTATAACTCTTCTTTTAATTAATGTAGAATAAAAATCAAAACGGTTTTGAAAAGAGAAAAGATTGAATTACACGATTCTTACAAAAAATAAAATTGACCAAAATAGTCAAAAAAATGACATTTTCAACGTAGGCAGCCACCTTAAATTCTGACAAGTTTCTAATCTCATTCCCCGCAAAAGTAAAAAGGTTTGGAATCCCTGTCTTAGAGCTTAAGGGTGTCCAGTTTTATTTATTTTGCTGATTTTAATTTCGACATGTTATGTCACTTGATACCCTTCAGTATGGACTAAGCAGGCTTGATTTTACACTGACCCTTGAAATTTTCAAACAAAGTTTTTGTTCTTATCCTGCTGTTTCAAGTATTTTGCAAAAGCCGGCCATAGTGGATCCAAAGCTCCGATCACAGTGTTTATCAAATCATTCAATCTCATTTAGTTGATATTTATAAACGAGATGGGTTTTGAAAAAGCAGTAAGAAGAATTTTTGAGAAAAATGGGGACAGGTCAAGTTTTCTGTTGGCAGTTAAAAGATGCTGTTGAGTAGGAAATAAATTTATTTTGATTTATCTCAAAAGATAATTCCATTCTTAAACAAAATAAGTAACATTTTGGGCACTGCATTGAAAAGATCCACACATGCCGCAATACCACATCATTACAATCACTGTATCTACCCTTCTGAGATCAATTCGAAAAATTGATTATTACTTTGTGTTGGAAACATCTGCCAGTTTTAGAAGTCGGAAGTTTTAGAGTTCAATTCTTATGTCAGGAAGTTGTTTTATAAATTGTTGGTTTTTGCAATGTTTGAAAATATTTCGCGCAGCTGTCGTTATTGCACGGTTAGATTAGTGTTGATTTGAAAGCGTTGCATTTTGCTACTGTAAATATTCAACATTTCCTAATTTTTTTTTCTCCTTTCACCATTTCGAGTCTCAGTAAGATCACTTTTGTGATATCGCTTGCACAGTTAAACGAAATGTGGTGAAATCTCGGGTGTTAGGCTTAAAAGCTTTTAATTCCATTTTTAATCTAATAAAAAAAATGGTGCTTTTAAGTGTTCCATCTCAACTATATATTGTTATCGGTTGGACCACAATTTTAAATATAATGGATTAATTACCCTAAACGTACCCTTTAATTTATCAATCTTTAGGTTTGAATTTTGTTACAGACAATTAAGCTTCTCTTTCTGGTGAAACTAATAGAATGCAAATTTAAAAATTCTCTCTTCGAAGATTCCAAAGTAAAATTCGATCTTTTAATGTAAAACTTTGACAGCATAGTAAAATTTGTCTGTCCTTTCCCTAACCATGTAAAGAGAAAACAGAAAAGAGTTTTTTTTTTTGTATAATAAATGAATGCATTAAAATATTTTTAAAGAAGTTTTATTGATTTCATAAAATAGTAAATACCGTTTAATCTTCCCTCGTATATATCTGTCTGTGAATTAGTGTAAACTTGAAAGACTTATTTTTACAATCAATCTTCATGGGAATACACTTTTGTAGCTAAATATTTAGCTCAAAATTTATTCAATAAAAAACATAACTGGCATGATTATATGAATGACTTAATGTACCAAAGAAACGGATAAATTTTTCCAGTTAGTCAACTCGTTTCAAAGGTTGCTCTAGATTAGTTCTTTGTTATTGTCCAGTGTAGGAGTTAATTACCTAGAAGCAATGGATGCATGCATGGGTTGGAACAAGCAAGGAATACAACGCATTGACCTTAAACATACATTTATTTGATAACCTAAATTTCAATTAACTTGTCAGAGCTATTAATATTACAATCCGTTTCATATTAACAATTTTGACATAAGATACCCAGAAGCAGAGGCAAACTATAGAGTCAAATATGATTTTTAGAGTCTATCGGGGAGGCACTTACTATAACGGATGTATGCAGCGATGATCGTAGCATCGGCGACCGGGACCCAGTATCATCTCCAGTGTAGGAACACCGTGGCGGGATATTCGCACTTCTCCAAGGCTATGGGGCAGACGAGAGTCTCCGAAATCTAACTCTCAGGAACCCAATCTAAAATCGTCTCCTTCTTTTCCGATTCCTTCCGTCCTTAGCGGAGCTGTTGTCCGTTTACAGGGGGGGGGGCATTCTGGCACGCCTCTCACTTTCATTGGGCAGTGGGCTGTTTTTCTTTCAGTTGTTCCTACCCCTAATTGGTTCTTTATTATACCGCCTCTGTCGCCTCTGTCCATAGTCTATGTAGTACCTCCCCCAACATACTTTTATTTTGCAAAACAACTTTGATCCTTCTCATCTGACGTTTTTACTGTGGGCCATAAAATAACGACCATCCATCTTGTAAAATTTAGACTTCAGATCGCTATCACTGGCCACACCGACAGCTATTCTTCTATTTTTTATTGGTTTACAATCCTGTATTTACCCCTGCCTCTGCATCCTTTATAATACATTCTTTAGTGTCCACACACCGTGGGTAATTATACCATTTTCACTTCTACATCCAGAGTGGTCAACTTTTGAAATACAGGAACAGAAAAACACCAAAGACTATACAGGTGCAGGCCGGCTACAAAAACCTAACACAAAACGTGGAACTCGAACCTTTAATTTTTATTACAGAAGGCCGACGCCCCCGGCCTTGTTAAACAGGAAGGCTCAAAATCATTGTCAAAGATATCGTCTGTATCGTCGTATTGATTGAATTTATTAAAGTTCAGTAAATTTAAGAATTTTGTTCAGTAACTTGAAAGAATTTTCCACCTGTATTCTAGGAATGTTTACATTTCTAGATGACAGGTGGTCTACGCGAAAATATGGGGAAATAGTGACACTCAATTTTTTTTTTTTTTTCCTGTTCTGTTTGAACCTTATCGACAGCATAGTATGTACAAAGGTGCAAATTTAAACCGTAAGCAGTTGCGGAAAAGAATAAAAAAAATATTCTGTCCTGAGTTCTGGGATTGGCCTTTTGTTTTGAGGAGTGTAAAAATTTCGCCAATCCCTAAAATGATGCCATGATCGTGTGCGAGAAAATGTGGTCACAGTTACTCAGAATTTTGATACATCCTTTTCCTCTTCCATGGTACAAAGTGAATTCATTTCTGGTGATCAACTCAGATTGAAAACGATTGATATATAACATCTTGCATATTATTTCCCTTGTGGTTCTGACAACATATGTGGAATATTTCTATTCGATAATAACTTTCCCGCAGTAAAATAGATCAAAATTATTCGAACTGAAATTTAAAATAGTAAAGTTTCATGCGTTAAGTTAAAAATTCTTTCGGTTGATGAGATAAGATTTTTCTTTTTTAAGAACTCTTGTTAACTCTATTTAGATGAATTTTAGGCTATTCGAATGTTACTCAATCTGTTAACACTATTACCGCTTTGAATCGGCGATTTGGGATGCAGATGGAATCCCATTGATACCCGAATGAATTATGGTTGAGCCACTACCACCAACTACAGGAAAGCATATTTCTAGCCTCCTGAATATAAAAGTCAATACTTTGCTATTTATAATTATTTACATTAAAACTTATCCACCTTTAAGCTCATTTCAGTTGTGTAATATAAATCATAAATAACATTTAAAGGGGGGGGGGGCAAGTTTAATATACAGTAGATTCATTTTTCTAAAAACCACCATTTTACGAATTCCATCGTTTTTGCGGTCTGATTTGCTAGACCAGAGAGGTTCCTTATTGAAATAGTGTTAATTTTGTGAACAAAAAAATGTAAACTCTCTCTTTTTTACTAACCTCTCTTTCATTCGACTGCTGGAAAATGGTCGTCTTGAAAAAGCAGCAGGTAAGTTGACATGGAAGCGATAGTGGTGGGGAGGAAGAATGAAGTTGAACTCGCCCTTCACCAATAGTGGCTAGACCATGGTTTCTTAACCTGGACCTTTTAGGTGTCGTAAATAAATTTTAAGGTTGAAAGGAGGAGTAGAGCTGACGAAACGAAGTATCGAGCTGGAGCTAGGCTTAGATTCAGGTTTAATAATAGTTGAGTTTTGCGAGCAGCCGCTCGAGACATAGCTAGGTTGCTTCAAACCTACGCGAGTTCTTGTTAGGCCCAAAGTTTACGAAGCAGCATTGCTGGTCGACTTTACGAAGCATTCGTGAGTATCTCAAGTTGTATTTTCATTGTATGAATAGTCATACCAGAAAATAAATTGAATTGTATTTCCCTTGCATGAATGCTATATATATCTCGTACTAGTAGTGCGCTTGCTTTATGTTGAAAAGCAAAATTTACAAATGCAAATATTTGAATTAACATTGTTGTTGTGTAAGAACTGTGTTTGAATGAAATTATTTAGAGTGCCACTTCAAGATATACAAACCCAAAATTAGGGAAGAAGTGCATAATCTCTATAAGGTGTCCGCCGACTCGAAGAACTCCCTCATGCGGCAAAACACAAATTTCAAGACTTTTTATTTGAAACTTTTATTTGAAATAGATGCATCCGTTAAATTTGAAAATTAAAAAAGTCTGGCAATGGCCTTTGAATTTCAAATCAATCAGATATACAAATGCGCCGTTCGATAAAATATTCTCTAAAGTATAACTGTGATGATTATTTCTCTACAGTTTTGGACGTTCGTAAGTAATAGATTAAGTGATGCATTAGCGATATTTTCCCGTTTGTTGAGTATACAACGCAATTCTGTGTTCATCAGTAGCTGTTATAGGTGAACCGAAAGGGGATTTTTGTAAAATTTTACACAATTAATAAATTTATTTATTCATTTATTTTTTATTTCTTCTCGCACGGGGATTTTTATCCCTCCACCAAAAATTCTGCTCGGATGATTTGATGTTTCATGCAGTTTAATTTGAAATGTCGGAAAAAGAGATGAAGATTGCGTATTACATGGTTTCTGCTGAATGGAAGAACGTGAGGAGACCGGAAAAGCCACTTTATTACATTTCCAGATATTTCGTTTGAAACGAGTCATTAAATGAGTCTATATTACCCGAAAGAGGAGACCATAGCCTTTTGCTCGATTATTTCCCCGCTAAAAAGGTAATTGAAAAGGACACTAAAATTATTAGGAAACAAAGGGCTAGTGTAAACTACCCAGGATATAAAGGTGCTCCTTTGAGTACTTTTCTTTTAATTGTTTTATGACATTTAAAAAAAAAAAAACGAGTTAATTTATATCTAGACTAGCTGAAAACTCGTACTTCGCTACGGAGTACATTCAAATTAAATACAACGGTCAATGCATGCAATTCATGCCAAAATAAATAAATATATGTATATACTCGTATATTTATAATAAATACGACGATCAATGTATACAATTGATGCCAAATATATATATATATATATATATATATTTATAAAAAAAATCGTAACGGATATTTTTATAGACAAAATAATGTAGAAGAAAATATTCAAATTAAATCTAATAGGACATACTAAAGAATATAGTACAGTTAATATAGTTCAGTTTGAGGAACATATCTTTTACCGTATTTGAATATTTTTTTGGATAATGTCCAATCGTCTGCCGCATTAGCAAGAAAAAAAAGTATTTTCTTTTGTCTATTTAGTTGTTATGGACGTGGCGATGAATTTATTTAAAGTACCAGAAAATGAAATCAAGTGATCAGCATTTAATAAATTAAATTAAACTTTAAAAATTCACCAAAAATCAGAAAATGGAGGTAAAGATTCGAAAAAGATTTCATTTTTAAGGAATTTTTATGATCTTTCTCGTGATAGAAATTTCATAACCATCAAATTATTCTTTTAAATGCAAACTTAAAAAAGGTTACTAAATCAGCTTAAAAATTTAATTTTAAAAAAATCTTATAGGTTAAGAAATTAAGTTGTATTTTTAAAATTATAAACAATAATTTTAATAAAAGATAATTAACGTAAATTAAAGAGTATTTTATGGTAAATTATCTAATATATGTATATACTAGCTGAAAACCCGCGCTTCGCTACGGAGTACATTCAAATTAAATACAACGGTAAATGTATGCAATTAATGCCAAAAAAAATAAAAATATATATTTATAATAAATGAGACGATCAATATATACAATTGATGTAAAAAAATATTTATATATATATATTTATAAAAAAATCATAAGGAGTATATATTTTTTTGGGATAATATCCAATCGTCTGCTGCATTAGAAAGAAAAAATGTTTTTTTTTTGTCTATTTAGTTGTTACGCACGTGACGATAAATTTATTGAAAGTACCAGAAAAAGAAATCACGTGATCAGCATTTAATAAATTAAATTCTAAAAATTAATCTTTAAAAATTCACCAAAAATGAGGAAATGGAGGTAAAAATTCGAAAAAAAATTTCATTTTGAAGGAATTTTTATGATCTTTCTCATGATATAAATTTTATAACCCTCAATGTATTATTTTAAATGCAAACGTAAAAAAAGTTTAAAAAACAGCTTAAAAATTTAATTTAAAAAAATCTAAGAAGAATTTTTCAAAAGTATTTCTTAGTGCACCCCTACACTATAAGAAGAATAGCCATGCAAAATGTCAGCCCTTTAGGTCTAGCGGTTTGGTCTGTGTGTTGTATGTCAGTCAGTCAGTCAGTCAGTGAGTCAGTCATTTACGGAGCTGTTTTATATACAAGGTGCACCCATAAAGTAACCGGACAATTTTTTTATAAAAAGAAAAATATTACTCACCTTGAAATAAATTTTTCTCCTTCAAAATAATCGTTTAAGGAGTCTATACAGTTTTTCCAGCGTTTCTCCAAGTCATCGAAACACTGTTTATAGGCGCTGGAACTAACCGTTTGCGTAACATTTGATTTTATATCCGAGACGTTTACAAATCTCTGTCCTTTCATGGATTTTGCATTTTACAAAGGACTTATTTACCGCGAATTTGTTCCTGAAAATCAAACAATTAATCAGTATTTTTAGAAGGAGGGGCTTTTTCTATTAAGAAACAGGATAAGACGAGTTGGGAAGGAACTGTTCGATTCTGGGCAATGGGTTTCTTTTACACGATAATGCTAGGCCCCATACAGCAATTTCTGCACAACAATATCTTTCTAAGCATTCAATTACAGTTATAAATCACCCACCATATTCTTATCGCCAGCTGATTTCTTTTCCTTTTTCCGAAGCTTAATATGGGCGTGAAAGGACAGAGATTTGAAAAAGTCTCTGATATTAAATCAAATGTTACGCATATTTTGCGAAAGGTTAGTTCCAGTGCCTATAAATAGTGTTTCAATGACTTGAAGAAACGTTGGAAAGATTGTATAGACTCCTTTTGCTATTATTTTGAAGGAGATAAATATATTTGAAGGTGAGTAATATTTTTCTTATTTATAAAAAATTGTCCGGTTACTTTATGGGCGCACCTTGTATATAGACTAGCTGAAAACCCGCACTTCGCTACGGAGTACATTCAAATTAAATACAACGGTCAATGTATGCAATTAATGCCAAAAATATGTGTATATATATTTATAATAAATGCAACGATCAATGTATGCAATTAATACCAAAAATATATATAGATATATTTATAATAAATACAAAGGTCAATGTATGCAATTAATGCCGAAATTATGTATACATATATATATTTATAATAAATACAACGATCAATGTATGCAATTAATACCAAAAATATATATAGATATATTTATAATAAATACAACGGTCAATGTATGCAATTAATGCCAAAAATATGTGTATATATATTTATAATAAATGCAACGATCAATGTATGCAATTAATACCAAAAATATATATAGATATATTTATAATAAATACAAAGGTCAATGTATGCAATTAATGCCAAAAATATGTGTATATATATTTATAATAAATGCAACGATCAATGTATGCAATTAATACCAAAAATATATATAGATATATTTATAATAAATACAAAGGTCAATGTATGCAATTAATGCCAAAATTATGTATACATATATATATATTTATAATAAATACAACGATCAATGTATGCAATTAATGCCAAAAATATGTATAGCAATGTATAAATAATGTAGAAGAAAATATTCAAAGTAAATCTAATGAAACATACTAATGAATATAGCACAGTTAATATAGTACAGTTTGTGGAACATTTCTTTTACTGTATTTTAATATTTTTTTGGATATGTCCAATCGTCTGCCGCATTAGCAAGAATTTTTTTTTTTTTGTCTTTTGTCTAATTCGTTATTATGCGCGTGATGCAAAATTAAAAGAAAGGAAACCACGGGATCAGCATTTAATAAATTAAATTCTAAAGATGAATCTTTAAAAATTCACAAAAAATCAGAAAATGAAGATAAAGATTCGAAAAATGATTCATTTTAAAGGAATTTTTATGATCTTTCTAATGATGTAAATTTTATAACCCTCGGATTATTATATTAAACGTAAAATTTAAAAAATGTTACAAAAAAGCTTAAAAATTTAATTTTAAAAAAATCTAAGAAATTTTTTTCAAAAATCTTTCTTAGTGCACCCCTGCACTATAAGAAGAATCACCATGCAAAATTTCAGCTCTTTATGTCCAGCAGTTTGGTCTGTGCGGTGTATGTCAGTCAGTCAGTCAGTCAGTTACGGAACTGTTTTATATATCTGGATGATAAGGAAACAGTTTTTAGGGATAACAATGCACACGGGCTTGCCTAAACAAACAATGGAAAAAGTATTTGAGACGGCCAGAAATTCTCCATTCACGATATTTAATCCCGAAAAATAATTGGCTCTGATTTGGATAGAGACGGAAGTGTCACTTTTCCCAAAAGGCGGTTCAGTAAAGCGAAGAACTTAGAAAAGGAGAAGGTATTAGTCAAGATGGAAGGTATTAAGAAATCCTTTCTAGACACAGTAATTGCATTTATTTTCGATTTCACTAACTTTCTGTTTTACTAACATTTTCGGTTGTCTGTACTGGAATGTATAATCATAAGTCTTCATTTATTTCTTCCCCGTTATTGATTTCGGCAAAATAATTTAATTAACTGCACATAGATGGCAGCAGTATAATATCAACCAAAAAGAAAAGCATTCATTGAATCGGGGAAAAATAAATGTTACGTCATTCTCCCGTTTCATTCACTTAAAAAGATGTCCATTGTAATAATTAAAGAAGAACAGTATATTAAATGCAAATGCCCTCGTGAACTATTGTTTATTATTTTTTCAAGGTTAAATCTGATTGACTGCTTATTTGGAAATTCTAGTTTGAACTTTTTTATTTAGAAATGGCATGCGATTAGAAATGGCACGGATGCATAAAAATAAATCCTCCCGTTCCAATGCTAAGTGATTTGAGGTGTTAAATATTCGATATATAAAGATGTACATGAGTAATTATTTGGTTTTGATAATCAAGCCACAATTGGAGTGGATTTCTGTGATAAAATAGGTTTGATATGAGTATTACACAGCGATATTCTCACCTGAACTCTGACTTCGGGGAGGTTAACTTTCATCGCAAGTTCCTCTCGACTGTAGACATCGGGGTAGTGCGATTTTTCGAAGGCTCTCTCTAACTCGTGCAGTTGGTAGGTGGTAAAAGTCGTCCGGTTCCTCCTGTGCTTCTTTTTGGGACCTTCCTCTGAACCACTGTCTGGATCTTGCTGTTTGGGGCCTGACAAGTCCAGCTGCGAAGATGAATGCTGGTTGTCTGTCGGACTCCCTACAAATAAGTAAATTGAAACTTGTAGAGGTTTTATTTCCGCTTGCTTTTGTTGCTTTATTAAATGGCAAATTTCTTTTAACCTTTAGCTTACGGGGCCCATTTTTCCGATTCTCTCATTAGAACGGGAAGTTTCATAACCCCCTTGTAAGATCGGCCATTAAGGGGGTTATATATATATATATATATATATATATATATATATATATACAGTGGAATCTCGATCAATCGTTTTCCGAATCTTCGTTTTCCCGTATGTGTCGTTTATTTCACCCAGTATCGACGATCATATTGCTTTGTTATATTCCCGGATCTATCATTTTCCCGCATTTATCGTTCAGTTCAGTCGGTCCATTGAAAAACGATACCACTGTATTATGTAAAACGATTCCACTGTATATATATATATATATATATATATATATATATATATATATATAGTATGTATGTGTATATATATGAATGTATGTGTGTATATATATATATATATGTATGTATGAGTATATATATATGTATATATGTATATGTATATATGTATATATATATATGTGTATGTATGTGCATATATGCGATAACAATTTTCTTATTATCGCATATATATATATATATATATATATATATATATATATATATATATATATATATATATATATATATATATATATATATATATATATATATATATATATATATATACAGTCGAACCTCCATATATCGAACTTCCACATATCGAAATTTTCTATATATTGAACTCTTAGCAAATCTCCATGTTCATTACATAGCAAAATTGTTTCTATATACCGAAAAAATCAATATATATCGAAATTTTTTTCAAGACAAATTGGGAGATTTTATTCCACTTTAGAATAAAATCTCCCAATTTTTGGCGTTTGAAACAATACGTCGTGGACTTCAATTCGCGGGAAAATGTCCCTGATGAAGTTTTTAGTGGACTGAATAAATACGAACATTTCTTTGAACATTCCGCAAAACTGGCTGTTCAGCAAGATATTCGTAGTTTTTTGTTTTGTTTTGTTTTGTTTTTTTTAAAGAATGTAATTGTGATCATTGTAACCACTGTCTGGATTATTGTTTTTTTTTTTTTAAGGTATGTAGTCGTCAATAAATCTTTCATATTAATTCATTTTTTAGTTATTAACTTTCATTTAATGGGATTCGCATATGAATTAGAAATGGAGTTTCGTATACGGAAATTAGCTTTAATTTTTTTTTAGGAGAATTATGATAAAACTAAGCTCAATTCTATACATCGAAATTTCTATATATCGAATTTTTTTCCGGCAATTTGCTACTTCGATATATGGAGATTCGACTGTATATATATATATATATATATATATATATATATACAGTGATTTCCGCTTATAAGAATCACGTTCGTTATTACTGTTTTTGATTCTTATAAGCCGAAAATTAGGTTTTTGGACAGGCACACACACACCTATATATACATATATTAGATAATTTACCATAAAATACTCTTTAATTTACGTTAATTATCTTTTATTAAAATAATTGCTTATAATTTTAAAAATACAACTTAATTTTTAGACCTATAAGTAGATACACATAATTATAGTAAGAGGAGAAAAAATCCAATATTTGTTACAACATACCTGCTTAACAGTTTTAACATTTCAACTACAGGAAGGGAGCAAGAAAAAGTTTATGGTAGTTTGACGTAATGAAGTTTTCAGGAGGCTGTTTATACATCTTTCAATACTAATAGTCTCAGACGAAGATTCACCTTCTAGCTTACGTTTCACGGTTTGATAACGTGCTGAATCTACTAATGTCACGTTTGCCTAAGTGATAGTGGACACTTCGCCGAAGATTTATGTGTTTCAGGGTCCAGGAAGCCGCAACCAGGATGTGGGAGGTGGGAAAAAAGAGTCCCTATTTTTGTTTGCCAGTGGAGAAAAGTGCCATGCGTAATAAATCCTATTCAACAAAATGGTATTTCTTTCCGATCCACTTTGTTTTCGATATCGACCCCCCCTCCCATCCCCCCCCCAAAAAAAGTGTTTAACCAAATACATAAGATTTGGACCATCAAATTAGTATATATATTTTCTTTTTTTTTAAGTTTCTAGAAAAAGATCCAAGCTTCACAGTACACAGCGAGAGTTTTTGACAAGCATATGTAAAAACCGTAAAAGAATTTTCCAACAACTTATGAATCTAATGTTCACTATAATCATTGAAAAAATTATTACACATATTAGACTTTTAAAACCCTTGTATCAACGTGGCTATAATCCACCCTTGACCCACCTGGCCTAATCTCGGAAGCGGCAGTAAAATGTGGTTGTAATTATTTTTCATCAGCAATGCGGATGTGGTAGCGCTGTCCAGGACCGTATCATCATTAAGGACACCGGAAATTATTAAACACCGTGGGAATGTCTCTGTTGGAACCTCCTGGAGTTTCCGAAAAGAAATCTAGATGGTTCGAGTAGATTGAAAAGGAATTTAAAAAGGCGAGCGTATCCTAGCAAACGGAAAAGAAGTTTGAGCTACGAGAGACTGACGGGGGAGCTGCTGCTCAGAGATAGAGGCCATGGCTACAGGGAGGATCGACAGACCTGCTATTCTGTGTGATAATGCATTATGTCTTGTGATTGTCTGGCGGAGCCGACTAGATGCTGTACGAAACTGTGTTTTACTTAAACTTGTATATAATTCGAATTGACAAAACTAATAAAGAGCTTAACTTTGGTGAACGGCCTTGTCTAAAAAGTACCTCGCTCAAATAGTGAAGTTTAGTTGTGGGACCACGACATCACACCCTCAATATCACATTCTGTTTCCTACACACTGTGGCAGAAAAGAGCTTATCCGTCATCAAATGTGTATTTCTCGAAATATTTGCAGGGGAATCGCGACCGTAGACGGAAATAAATTCTTGAGTTTTACTAACGTGAAACTTATGGGGAACGCTAAAATAAAAACTCAGTTACTTAATCAAGTAAAAAGTGTAAAAGACGACTAGTTTCGGGCTAATAATTTTAATTCTTTTTCAACGATTGGGAGCATCAAGTGGGATTGCCTCTATAGAGAGTTCTCAAATGCGATGATCATCATCCTTTGTGATATCAAAATTTAAATCTTTAACTTAAAAATTCTTGAATGCTTCGAAATGTTTCTTTGTGAGTATATTTTAAATATCAATTCTTGAAAAATCTAAGGTTGAAATTGAGATAGTAAAAAAGGAAATATGACGCAATATCTATTTGTTTGAAGAAAAAAAAACTCTCACTTTAAGTTCTGGAAAAAAAAAAATGCTACACAGAAGAACAAAGGCGAATTTAAAATTGAGCTCTTAAAAAATCCTAATGCTCTTTGTGAAGACAAGAATATAAATTTGAAACAAAAATAAAAGATTCTTACTCGTAGGAAAGAGGAAATTTCATATTAATCTCGTTTTATTCGTGTTTAAGATGGTCATAACTGCTAATATTTTTCCCGTAATCAGAATTTAAAACGTGGTTAAAAACACTTTTTCTGACATATCACTGCACGGTTTAACAAAAAAGAATAACACAGAGAAATTAGAATTTGGAAAAGTAAATCATCTCAAAATTAATGATCAGAAATAAAGAAATTCATTATAGTGAGAGGCACTTTTTGTAATATCCATTTTACTCAGATTACCTTCAAATCGAATGTTTATTCAATTTATGACCGATAAAGATTTCTCATTCTAATGGAAGTAATTCCATCATTCACTCCTGTAATGTAAAAGTGAGTAAGATATTTTTTCTTTGAAACCATCTGAGTTCATTTTTCAGTTAAGTTCGGTTTTCCTGACTAGTTATCGTAAGGTATCCAAGATTTTACACTGAGCTTACAGTCTTTTCTTTTTAAAAAGATCAGCCATTGGTTACTGAATTAATAATTACAAGATAAAAAGAACTTTTTATATACCATGTTTTTAAGTTTTCTGTTGAATCATATAAACTTGACAATTCTATGTAATAATAAATACTTTTTTAAAAAATTTTTGATGAACTATCCCATCAACTTGAAGGAAAATGAAGTTAATTGGAAATTAACTTGCATATAACTTTTCGTTCCCGTCCCGGTCGATAGATGGCTGCCCCAGTCTACAAAACTAAATTAACTGAAAATAACTGAAAATTAATTTAATTCTGCTTAAAGATGGCTAAAAGTATCAAAAAAATGCATTGTCATCGTGTTCTGAGCTATTCTAAAAGTTTCAAATGTCTAGCTAGTCGGGAAGTTAGTTAAAAATCGATTGCAAGATTTGTACTTGACAAGCCCGCACACAAACACACAAACAAGAAAGCAAGTTAATAAAAACATGGTAAAAAAGCAAAGCTCCTAACTAAGACACGAGTAGATGGAGGTCCCAATTTTTCAAAGTTAGCTTTTTTGCATGGTTGGGGGGTCATGTGTCCATCTCTCACATAACATCATTGAATACACATTGATAAACCTTGAGAACAATTATA
This sequence comes from Dolomedes plantarius, assembly GCA_907164885.2. Lineage (NCBI taxonomy): Eukaryota > Metazoa > Arthropoda > Arachnida > Araneae > Dolomedidae > Dolomedes > Dolomedes plantarius. The sequence continues at coordinate 17,838,247 of OU015497.1, read as the reverse complement.
CTTATTAGATTTGATGCTATGTGATGTTATGGGAGAAATAGTACCTTCATCCATGGAAGAAAAAAATAATTGAAAATTTTTAACTAAACACCCTTTATTTGCTTGTGTCTTCAAATATATATATGTAAGGGAATTATGTTTTAATATTAAGTCATAAATACATATAAGATATGGCATTCTAATTGGATCTATTATTCCTTGCAAGTTTCTAAAGAGAATAACTTATACTTATCTTCACTAAAGTTTGACTTCAGTGGGCCCTTAATCTGGAAAACTAATTAATCATTCTTTGTTAAAGAGAGATTAATAAACAGTTTTTGTACGTAAGTTACTTGAATGGCAGAGGCCTCATTAGTTTCTTTTTAGAGGAAGAAGATTTTTAGTAGAGGCTGGTTAGAAAATGTTCCTATTTTGTTGTAGCAATCAATGTAAATCAAAGCACAGATTTGTTATCATGTAAATTATTAATAACTTTGGAAAATACGTTAGTCGCTACATGTATAAATAAAAGTGCATTTTCAGCGTATTCAACAGCAATCATGGATCCAAGTACTGCTGGCAGATAAGAGGCGAAATTTAATGTCTAAAGGCGAAGACAGAAAGTTTTTCGTATTCTTAACATCTGAAATTTCTGTCAAAGTTGAAACCTTCCCATTTTGGATTGATCAGTGTTAATCACGTGTGTGAATAGCATCAGGGGTGCGCGATGTAGAGTAATTCCGTTCATGGAAATCTTCTGTCATCAGTTTGCTATTCATCAGCTATATCACACGGAGAAGCTCGTAGTAAAAAATATTATTCAAGAATTGCTGTTTAGTATGCACCTTAATCATTCAATTAAGGTGACAATGGACCATGAAAAACTTTTTTTTTATTTATCAGCCAATTGCTATGAAATTTTGTATACTTATACAGTGTTGTTTAGAGATGAAAATTCTAAATTTAAAAAAATCAGAATGTAATTAATAAAGATATTAATTAAAATCAGTTTGTTAATGACTCTATTTAAAAATGCTCCATTCGCATCCCTTTTTGTCTCAGATATCTAATTTTCTCTCTTAAGCTAGCTTTATAGAGTTATAATAAAAGTTAGTAGCAATATTTGATTTAAAGTCACATTTATAAATACTAAAAAAGAAATCTATAAAAATAGGTCGTTTTAACAAAATTTTAGCAAAAATGTTTTTTTGATTGTGAAAATTTTAAGTTGTTTTAAAATAGTATAATGAATTTATTAGTAAGTTTTATTCTAGCATATATAAAAAATCATTTTATGAAATTTTATGAAAATTCAAGAAAAATTACGACGCATGGAACATTTTGAACTTACCGAAACGACACGAAAACTTGTTTTGAGAAAATGGCATTTAAAGTTTTAATTTGACTAACATTTCCATTGTTTACGTTTGAAAAAAATACCTATAGCTCGGTTAATAATGATCGGATCAACATACTTTTTAAATAACTTAAAGCAGATGAGTTGCAGAATCATTTTCTGAAAGAGAAAAAAATTGTTTTGGGGGACATATTTTTGTCGATCTGAAGGTCCATTGTAACCTTAATGGTTTACTTGTCGCTAGTTTTCGGTGTCTTTGCCCCTAGTTAATGTGTGGCTTGATAAATTTTCAAACTGAGCCCTTTATTCGATGAAACTGGTCCTTTTCTTTCGCCAAGCGTGCCAGACGGCATTATGCAGTCTCGCACGCTTGGCGAATTTTTGTCGATCTGAAGGTCCATTGTAACCTTAATTGTTTACTTGTCGCTAGTTTTCGGTGTCTTTGCCCCTAGTTAATGTGTGGCTTCATAAATTTTCAAACTGAGCCCTTTATTCGATGAAACTGGTCCTTTATTTCGCCAGGCGTGCCAGACGGCATTATGCAGTCTGGCACGCTTGGCGAATTTTTGTCGATCTGAAGGTCCATTGTAACCTTAATTGTTTACTTGTCTCTAGTTTTTGCTGTTTTTGCCCCTAGCTACTGCGTCGCTTAATAAATTTTCAAACTGAGCCCTTTATTCGATGGAACTGGTCCTTTATTTCGCCAGGCGTGCCAGACGGCATTTTGCAGCCTGGCACGCTTGGCGAATTTTTGTCGATCTGAAGGTCCATTGTAACCTTAATTGTTTACTTGTCTCTAGTTTTTGCTGTCTTTGCCCCTAGCTACTGCGTCGCTTAATGAATTTTCAAACTGAGCCCTTTATTCGATGGAACTGGTCCTTTTCTTTCGCCAAGCGTGCCAGACGGCATTATGCAGTGTGTCGCCACCTCTGTATATATATTTCCCGCTTCGTTAACCAATATGGGGACACCTCCTCAAAGAGATTCTTATCACTTCCGAAGAAAAGGCACCTTGTTGGGATACAAGATTTCCCGGGGCGCTGATCCGACTTGGAAAGTCCCCCACTGCTTGTAATCATGGACAATGTAGCGATTTCGCCGTTGTCGGAACTTTGTACGAGCTATTGTCGGCAGTTTGTCCCATACACGCCGCTTCTCTCTCCCCAGCTTTGTCGATGAATGGCAGGAAATTAGGTCCTACTTAAAATCCTGGGTGCCGCAGGCAGTTATTTGCAGATTAGCAGCGATTCACTGGCCCCGCAAGGGAGACGGGGGGGTACAAAGGGGGGGGGCGAAAGAGGATAAAAAGGGGTCCGTTTCGTTTGTTTGTCTCAGTACTGGAGGCGATTGTTGACATAGAGCTCCTATAAAATTTCAGACAGCTCTTTATAAATCGGGAAAATACAGTCAACTTTCGACATTCGTGGGTTTAACTTTCATCCAATAATTGGTGTTAATAAATAAATGAATAAAAAGTTTTGTTGCACCAAAATCATTAATGTTTATGAATACAGTTTATAGAGAATTATATGCACTTCTATCCTGTATGGGTATGCATATCTTGAAGTGGCACTCTAAATAATTTCATTCAAACACAGTTCTTACATAACAACAATGTTTATTTAAATATTTGCATATGCCGATTTGCTTTTCAACATAAAGCATACGTACTACTAGTACGAGATATATACAGTATTCATGCATGTACAATTCAATATAGTCAATTGTATAACTACTCATTCAAGAAACATACCTTTTGCAATACTCACAGATACTTTGAAAGTCGACCAGCAGTGCTGCCACGTAAAATGTGGGCCTAACAAGAACTCGCGTAGGTTTGAAGCAACCTAGCTATGCCTCGAGCGGCTGCTCGCAAAACTCAACTATTATTAAACCAGACTCTAGGCCTAGCTCCAGCTCGACACTTCGTTTCGCAAGCACTACTCCTCCTTTCACTTCGTCTCTTTAATCTAGCTGCTTGGTATTTATACCAGCCGCGTATGCCGCAATTAGCATATCTTAAGCGGCTTCTTTATTAAAAGTTAAAGAAGTTCGATTATTGTGAATCGAATCTTATGTAAACCTTACAAGTTTATAACTTTGATAAACTGTCTCATTTAAATACTATGCGTATATCCAAAGTACATATTACACGTACAGTGTACCATTTTGTACTCGTGTTAGCTTCCGTTACGACCAGTACATATCAAAACGGTGTTAAAAAGGTGCAAATAATATCATAAGGAGGACGAGAAGCAAAAGAATTGTTTTAGTTGATATTCATCGGCCTTCCTCGGTGCCAAGTTAAAGCAAAGAAATATAACTGATACTTGTATAGCTGTGGAACAGAGGCAATCATGGCATTTTCAGTTAATAAAAGCCATACTTCACTGTTACAGAAGACAGTGGTCATAGTTCAACACTGATTATCAGTGAGAGTATCTATGTCAAATGTCCAGACAAGCCTTTAACTGAGCTGTCGGTGCACTTATAAATCTGATGAAAATCGAGATCGAGGACTCTGAAAAGCGATCTTTTCTATTGACAGCAGAGGTCAAAATATTTTAGGCATCACATACATTTTTGATATTAGCGTATATTGTTAATTTTAGTCTAGAGTGCTGCAACTCTGTAGTTTTTTTTTTTTTTGTTTATCCTTTAGTCACTATTAAATGAAGGGCTCAGAGAAAGTGAACCAACTCCACTTTTTGACCATTTCGTACTAACACTGCCGTGATACAGTGAAAAGATCAGATATTTCAAAGCAACACACAACCAACCAAGTTCTTAGTATAAATTTGGCGTTATTGAAGCAGGAAATGCAAATAAAAGTCAACGGTTTATCAATACAGATCAGTACAGTTTTTTTATGGTAAAATAGTACTTACCATAAGTATAAAAATGTTTAAAATAATAAAATAAATAAATAAACAAAACTTATGTTTCATTTATGCTTGTAAATACTATACTGTTTTATAAATTGGTGAATTTAAAGTAATTTTTAATGAAATTTAGCTAAAACGCCTATCACTCTACACAAAATTCTAATGCTACTATTTTAATTTCCTTTCCACACACGATACATGTGACAGTTATCTTCAAAATGACCTACAATCTAAGAGAAAATTTAAAATGCAAAAATAATACAGACATTTTTATGTTCTAATATGAAAGTTTTCCCCGATTCGTCATTCCTTTCCTTTTAAAAACCACCCCAAATTAAAAAACTATTTATTATACATCAGTTATTGTAAGTAATTTCATTAACAATAGCATCTAAAACTTTTCCTAAAAATTTATCAAATTATATGCATTATTATGTGAAATATCATGATAACGGGAGAGATCTGTGCTAAAAAACATAATTCTGAGAAAAAAACATTTAAAGTTGTTTGTCACTTCAATTTTGTAGCAGACGATGTTTTTTTTTAAATAGCTGAAACTCTGCTTCTAATTGATGTAGAATGAAAATCAAAACGGTTTTGAAAAGAGAAAAGATTGAATTACACGAGTCTTGCAAAAAATAAAATTGACCAAAATAGTCAAAAAAATTACATTTTCAAAGTAGGCAGTCACCTTAACTTTCAGATTCCTAAGAGCGAATTTTTATAGGCTTGGTTCACTTTAACTTTGAACCCTCCAAATAATGTCAACATTTATATGAATTAAGTTTAATGGTAAATGCAACTAACGCATGAGGCCTTAGCATAACTTAGCATGAGGCCTAGGGCAAAGGAAGCTAATTCCAAGCACAGGGTCTAGAGCAGGGGTTTCCAACTGGTGGCCCGGGGGCCGCATGCGGCCCGCGGTGCCTTTTTTTGCGGCCCGCGAAGACTTTTAGGAAAATAATTTGCAGCATCAATTGAGATATTCTTAGTTAACGAACAATGTTTTTGTAAAATCTTTATTGTTTTCAAATGCTGTTCATTTACAAAAAACATTGATTTTCCTCGAATTCCATGAAAAGTAGGGTGTCTACTCATGTTCTATTTATCCCCCCCCCCACTTCTTATTTAAATACCCACTTCTTATTTGACTTTTTTGTGTGTGTCTGTGTAATTTAACGAAAGTTGGCCAGTTATAATCAAGGTCGTTGTTGGAGGTTCATCCTCGAATTTTTAAAAATTTCATAGTACATACTATACACAAATCCTCCAAATTCCCCTCCCTCAAGAAAAAATGTCCTGGGTATGGTCCTGATTAAATTGCGGCCCGCCACTAGACAGGTGTTTTCGATTGCGGCCCTTGGACACTTGTAAGTTGGAAACCCCTGGTCTAGAGGCACTTATCCTGATGACTCTCGCCTGTACATACTGCCAATTAAGTTGAATACCTTATATTAGGAGCACGCAATGGCCGAACAAAATGGATCTTTTTGAGGACACAACCCAATAAGATCCTTGCCTAGAAGTGAAATATTCATAAATGAACTGATTCAACTGAAAAGTAAGCTTTTAAAATAAAAATAATTAAATTAATTTGAATGAATACTATTTTATACCCCTTTTTAGTGAGCCGTGTCAAGTTTAATGAATAAAGTGCAACCGCTCGTTGACGTCTGTCTATCGAGTGTTAAATTTATCAACACTTGAAGAGCAGATATTTTCCCAAATTAATACTGTCCTGTACCTCTTGAGTTATTCAAAATTAATTTGAATGACAATTTTTACGTCTTTATCTACAGAATTAGGTTTAATCCTGCAGCCGCGAGTCACGCTATTATCGCGTTACATTGAAATTTTGAAGTCTCTGAATAGCGGTAAACTGTCTATCGAGTGTTAAATTTATCAACACTTGAAGAGCAGATATTTTCCCAAATTAATACTGTCCTGTACCTCTTGAGTTGTTCAAAATTAATTTGAATGACAATTTTTACGTCTTTATCTACAGAATTAGGTTTAATCCTGCAGCCGCGAGTCACGCTATTATCGCGTTACATTGAAATTTTGAAGTCTCTGAATAGCGGTAAACTGTCTATCGAGTGTTAAATTTATCAACACTTGAAGAGCAGATATTTTCCCAAATTAATACTGTCCTGTACCTCTTGAGTTGTTCAAAATTAATTTGAATGACAATTTTTACGTCTTTATCTACAGAATTAGGTTTAATCCTGCAGCCGCGAGTCACGCTATTATCGCGTTACATTGAAATTTTGAAGTCTCTGAATAGCGGTAAACTGTCTATCGAGTGTTAAATTTATCAACACTTGAAGAGCAGATATTTTCCCAAATTAATACTGTCCTGTACCTCTTGAGTTGTTCAAAATTAATTTGAATGACAATTTTTACGTCTTTATCTACAGAATTAGGTTTAATCCTGCAGCCGCGAGTCACGCTATTATCGCGTTACATTGAAATTTTGAAGTCTCTGAATAGCGGTAAACTGTCTATCGAGTGTTAAATTTATCAACACTTGAAGAGCAGATATTTTCCCAAATTAATACTGTCCTGTACCTCTTGAGTTATTCAAAATTAATTTGAATGACAATTTTTACGTCTTTATCTACAGAATTAGGTTTAATCCTGCAGCCGCGAGTCACGCTATTATCGCGTTACATTGAATTTTTGAAGTCTCTGAATAGCGGTAAACGCTATAAACTTGTCGAAAGAATGTTTGAATATAAGGATTAAATAAGGCATTTGAACCAATTTGTTTCCTATATACATCCTATTTATAAGCATTAACAGATTTAATAATGTAGGTGGTGACGTTTATGTATGGAACTAGCTGAATACCCGTGCTTCGCTACGGAGTACATTCAAATTAAATACACCGGTCAATGTATGCAATTGATGCCAAAAAAAAAAATCTATAAAAAATCGTAACGGATATTTTTATAGACAAAATAATCTAAAAGAAAATATTAAAATTAAATCTAATAGAACACACTAAAGAATATAGTGCAGTTAATGTAGTACAGTTTGAGGAACATTTCTTTTACTGTATTTTAATATTTTTTTGGATAACGTCCAATCGTCTGCAGCATTAGCAAGATAAAAATATATTTTTGTCAATTTATTTCGTTGTTACGCACGGGACGTAAAATTAATTTAAAGAATCACAAAAAGAAAAGAAACCACGTGATCGGCATTTAATAAATTAAATTCTAAAAATGAATCTTTAAAAATTCACCTAAAGAAAATGGAGGTAAATATTCCAAAAAAAATTTCATTTTAAAGGAATTTTTAGGATCTTTCTCGTGATATAAATTTTATAACCCTCAAATTATTATTTTAAATGCAAACTTAAAAAAAAAGTTACTAAAACAGCTTAAAAATTTAATTTTTAAAAAAATCTAAGAAGAATTTTTCACAAATCTTGGTTAGTGCACCCCTACTCTATAAGAAGAATCGCCATGCAAAATGTCAGCCCTTTAGGTCCAGCGGTTTGGTCTGTGCGTCGTCAGTCAGTGAGTCACGGAACTGTTTTATATAGAGAGATCATCAGTTTATACGCTCCCGTAAAAGCTGATATTTTGTGGGAAAAAGAGACCAAGTCTTCCCCCTATTCTTCGGCAGCAAAGAAAGCCCCCCGTTCCCTCCGCTTGTATCACCGCACCATCTAATTAGGTACCAAACCCGCTCTTTCGTGCTTGCCGGGTATTATGCGCCTGACAGTCCCTCCAGACGGCTAATTTTAAAGGGACCCGGTCCGTCTCGCGTTACCTTTTCATCCCGTTTTCGCCGGGGTACTTGTTGTCGAAAAAGTTCCGACCAGGGGGGATCTCACAATGAAGTCGAACGCTGTCGTTACTGGATATCTTTAATTCAACACGCGAGCGCGGTGCGGGGAAGTTTACGTTGGAGAAACATGTTAAGTCCGTTTGCAGCGACCGATTACAGCTGTATACCGCTATAAGGGTTTATAAGGAATTTTAATCTGCATATATAAAACAGTTCCGTAACTGACTGACTGACTGATAGACAACGCACAGACCAAACAGCTGGACCTAAAGGGCTGAAATTTTGAATGGCGATTCTTCTTATGGTGTAGGGGTGCATTAAGAGAGATTTTTGATAAATTCTTCTTAGATTTTTTTAAATTAAATTTTTGAGCTTTTTTGTAACTATTTTTTTAAGTTTGCATTTAAAATAATAATTTGAGGGTTATAAAATTTATATCGCGAGAAAGATCATAAAAATTCCTTTAAAATGAAATCTTTTTCGAATATTTACCTCCATTTTCTGATTTTTGGTGACTTTTTAAAGATTAATTTTTAGAATTTAATGTATTAAATGCTGATCACGTGATTTCTTTTTCTGGTACTTTAAATAAATTTATCGTCACGTGCATGACAACGAAATAGACAAAAAAAAATTTTTTTTTCTTCTTATCGCTAATGCGGCAGACGATTGGACATTATCCAAAAAAATATTAAAATACAGTAACATATATGATCCTCAAACTGTACTATATTCTTTAGTATGTCCTATTAGATTTAATTTGAATATTTTCTTCTACATTATTTTGTCTATAAAAATATCCCTTACGATTTTTTTATAAATATACATATTTTTTTTACATCAATTGTATACATGGATCGTCGTACTAATTATAAATAAATAAATAAATAAATAAATAAATAAATATATATATATATATATATATATAAATAAGAATAAGATGAAAGAGAAAACCAGTAATAGCTCTAAAGCTACATGAAGCCAGGAACATCCAACATGTAAAGAAAAGTATGAATACGGTTTTTGACAGCATTTCTTCATCAGCGGTGTCAATACTGTCTAAAAACCAATGGATTGTTTCTGATGAGTATGATCTATTAAATAAACACACTCAGACACCGTACAATCCATTATTAACAGAAGAATTGAATAATAAATTAATTAAGTTTGAATAAAAGTATTTAACCAAAGAACACCAAATATATATATATATATATATATATATATATATATATATATATATATATATATATATATATATATATATATATATATATATATATATATATATATATATATATATATATATATTTGGCATTAATTGCATACATTGACCGTTGTATTTAATTTGAATGTACTCCGTAGCGAAGTGCGGGTTTTCAGTTAGTTCAAAAATAAATTTCGTCAGCTCGGTTTTCAAAGTTCTAAGCTTTTTCAAAGTCCTTTCGTGCTTGCCGGGTATTATGCGCCTGACAGTCCCTCCAGACGGCTAATTTTAAAGGAACCCGGTCCGTCTCGCGTTACCTTTTCATCCCGTTGCGCCGGGGATTATTTTTACCCCCGCTTTAGTTGTAATAGTGTTAAATCTTTCATACAATTTCAAAATTTCTGTTTCATTTATAAAAATTTTCGATAATTGCTTTAGATAACTCTAGACGTACTCTATCTTTTATGTAACATAACTACATTTTATATAATTACAAGATAAAAAGAACTTTTTATATACCACGTTTTTAAATTTTCTGTTGAATCATATAAACTTGACAATTCTCTCTCAATTGCACAAACCTTCACTTAATTATTCTTTTTCATTTGCTTTTATTTAATTTTTATCACTTTTTAGTCGTTTCCACTATCCACAGACTTTATAAACTTTAATTTATATATATATTTTTTTAATTTTTGGCACAATATTTTTGTAAACAAGCTAAATTCACATGTATTCTGTTTTCAAAATCGTCAAATGCCTTTGCGCAAAAGTGCAAGCATTGAATTCAATCGAAGCGCCACCTTGCGGATTTTTTTGGGCTAAAAGTATCAAAAGAATGCATTGTCATCGTGTTCTGAGCTATTCTAAAAGTTTCAAATGTCTAGATAGTCGGGAAGTTAGTTAAAAATTGATTGCAAGATTTGCACCGGACAAAAACACAAACACACAAACAAACAAGAAAGCGAGTTAATAAAAACATGGTAATAATGTATGTATGTTGTGCAGAAAATGCACTTTTCATACCCAAACTTACTTAAATTCATCACGTGATCTGTAAATAATTATTTTTATTGATGCAAGTATCACTGTTTCTAAATTTATACATTTACCTTAGACGAACTCTATCTTGGGAATATGAGCAACATTTTGTTCGTGCAAAACTTCGTGATGCCATTTCTGATCCCAGAAAGTGTCCACTTTTGCAATGTTAGGTTGGAATAATGATTTACAATTGCATAGTTTCTTTAGCATACACCTGAGGAGCCTGGTGTGTTGCAGACATCTGTTTTCTCACTCGCATTAAAAAGAAATGGCGAACAAGGGGCAAAATATTTTGTGTGTGAAAGGGGGCGAATTTTATTTTACGAGATAAATGCCTGAAATATATAAGTATATATATTTATATATATGTATAAGCAACACACACACAAACGCATGCATATATATATATATATATATATATATATATATATATATATATATATATATATATATATATATATATATATATATATATATATATATATATATATATATATATATATATATATATATATATATATATAGTTTCGTTCTGAATTATGATCATCACATCATAGTAAAGACAATTGTCTATTTCCGAATAGGTGGCATAAGTGAAAAAAAAAAAGAAGAAGAAGTCGTGGAGAGTATCAAAACAAGTAGATAAAAATCGTAGAAGCCCCTTTAAGGATAAATTCTCATTTTACGAGGATATCCGCATGGAATCATCCTTTCAATATATAAATCACTGGAGTAATACTTTCATAAGTAGTCAAAGTCACAAATTTGAAATTCAAAATAAATCATCAACATTTGTATCTAGCTTTTCTTGCCTTTTCTTTTATAACTAAATTGATATCAAATTTTCTGTATGTCTCAATATTATAAAGAGTTTCAATTTCTGTGTATTTATACGTCAGTCTATATTCAGTTCTGTTTTTCTAGGAACCCCTGTTGTAAAGAAATAAACTTTATTTATTCCAGTATTTCCTCTCTTTAATAACTTTTACTTTCACAACACAATTATTTGACTCTATATTTTACTGTCATATATAATCACAGTAAATATGTAATATTTTAATAATTTATGAAGTCTGAAATGAATGAAGGATTTACTGTTTACTAGTTAAAAATGTTACACTCCCCCCACCCCACCCCCACCCCACACACACACATAATACGCAAAACCTTACGTTGTTCCTTACCTTCTATAAATACGGAAGACAATAAAACAACCCTTTGGAAAAAACGTTCAGTGCACTGCCGAGCGTTAACAGCAGCTGAATTTCCAAAATTTGAGTTATATTAAACCAACATAAGCAGTAAAAAAAAAAAATGGCTACTTCATTTCGGGGACCGAATGTTCCAGAAGAAACAACGTGGGAGGTGACGAGACATTCAGAAGGGGGGGGGGGGGGGTTGTTACAATGACCAGACCATATAGGGGATCCACCCATTAACGAAGATAACAGATAAATCTTTTTTTTTTTTTTTTTAAATGCGGAGGCACTTGTCGCGAAGACATTCAGACATTCGCCTATAATTCACCGCAGTTTTGCTGGGTACTTTATTATGGGGGCGCCATATAGGCGGACCAGCATTGCCCCCTATGGAGGGCCGACACAAACGGAGGCATTTTTAGTGGCGGTTCACCAGGATTCGATCCGAGCACCCTCAGCACCGAAAACCAGCGCGCTGTACCACAAGGCCGCCACGGCCCACAGATAAATCATGTAAAGTAGAAAAAAAAGGCGGGAAAATAGAAGCGAGTTGGCGAGTAATGAAAGATATTAAGAATTAAAGGAGTAAAGTGAAGTAGGTGAAAGAATTCAAGAAGGAATTGGGTGAATAGATAAATTACAGGCCAACATATTTCCAAGAAGTAGATTAAGATAGCATAATGATCCATTCAAAATAATCCCTTAAGGTGACAAGGGACCTTGAGACTAGATTTTTTAATTTTCAATTTTTAACTCTATATACGAAATGAGAATTAATTAATTTTCTTTTTTTACTACGTTGAAAACCCTTAGAATTCAAAATAAGGAATTTTTTGCAGAATAATGACTGTTTTTCAAATTTTTTCAAAAATGCTAAGGTTATTCAAAATGCTCTGTGCGCATTTTATATTAATTAAATTATTTAATTTTTTAATTTTAAGTTTACAATATGTATATAAATAGAAATGTGCATTTAATTTTTTTTTTTTTGTAGGAATCTAAAGTCTTAAATAATTTTTTTTTATTCTGCCTGTTATTTTTTTATGTTTTTTTCATGTTTTTACCTTATTTTATGGTCTATAAATTTGAAAAATATTTGTGATTTCATAGAATCATGCACAGTTTTGTGACAAACACTTCAATTAACAATTCTGAGAAATTTGGAAGATATCAGGAGAAAATGAATACGCATGGAGCATTTTGAAAAAATTCTAGCATTTTTTAATAATTTTTTGATAAACAGGTCTAATTCCTCCACAAAATACTTATTTGTGAATTCTAAGTATCTTCAATGTAGTAGGAAAGAATATTAATTATATTCATGAGGTATATAGAGTAAACAATTAAGAATTCTGAGAAATTTGGAAGATATCAGGAGAAAATGAATACGCATGGAGCATTTTGAAAAATTCTAGCATTTTTGAATAATTTTTTGATAAACAGGTCTAATTCCTCGACAAAATACTTATTTGTGAATTCTAAGTATCTTCAATGTAGTAGGAAAGAATATTAATTATATTCATGAGGTATATAGAGTAAACTATTGAAAATTAAAGAACAACGATATTGAAGATCCCTTAAAGAGAAAACAAATTCTTTAAAAAAAGGGGAGGGAGAGGACAAAAGATAAAGAATTTGTTGTTACTGAAGAAATAGGTTTGACACATTCTTTGATATTTTCGGTTCCACCTCCTAACAAACCATTTACTCGGCGAGCCGGAAACTATCTTTATTATCACGGTCGAAACCTTTTTTTTTTTCCACGACTCAAATTGACAAAGTTTCTCTGTTGAAAAGAAGTATCAGCGCATTGAGTGGGAATTGCCACATGCATGCAGTCTATCTGATCAGATTACGGCACCCGATATCTCGCTCACGGTACGATTTATCCCTCTTGATGTGTTATGCTCTAATCCGACTGGTACCTACCAGAGGGACGGGCACAAAGCGACACACCGAGGCGCCGACCCTGCCCTAGTCGAAACTCACCTTTTATTATGTTCTGCGGCGACAGATGCTCATCGCTTTTTTTCCTTTCTTTCGGGGGGGGGGGGGGGGGGGGGGAGGGATGTAAATTCTCACCAAATGGAGTGGAGACGCTTCAGTGAACACTCCGGTGAACCAATGTTGGTTCCAAAAAATGGTGTAATTGCAGTTAATAGGTGTGATAAGTCACCGGAGGAAGGGATTTACTTGTCATGATAAAACACGTCCTCCCATTTCGTTCTCGCACGAATTTTATTCCATGTAAAGAGTGTCTTGTTGAACTAATAATACGTATATTAGTTCAACATATTGTGCGATATACATGTTATTCATATATATATATATATATATATATATATATATATATATATATATATATATATATATATATATATATATATATATATATATATATATATATATATATATATATATATATATATATATATATATATATATATATATATATATATATATATATATACATATATATATACAGTTTGTTCTCTGTTTAACGACGCTCTACTTAGCGAAGATCTCTATTTAAAGACGATATTTCCCAGTCCCGGCCCCTCCAACGTTAAGGGAAACGTTATTTTTTCACAAATTCTGTTTAAGGACGATCTCTACTTAAGGACGATTTTTTACGGTCCCTTGAAAGTCGTTAAACAGAAAGCTAACTGTATATATGTATATATATATATATATATATATATATATATATATATATATATATATATATATATATATACATATATATATATATATATATATATATACATACATATATATACATACATATATATACATACATACATACATACATATATACATACATACATACATACATACATACATATACATACATACATATATATATATGCATACATATATATATATATATATATATATATATATATATATATATATATATATATATATATATATATATATATATGTACATATACATATATTTATATTTAATAGAAAGTTTAACCAAAATTATACATCCAGTCTCAATGCCTTTTTTACTATTTTCTGTTCTAGTTACTTGTTACTATAGCATTTACTCGTATTCTATAAAATTTACATCTGAAAGCATGTTTCATTTAACGTCTTCCTGGTAATTTGGACACACAATATATTGAACAAATACTTTAATATTGTATTTTGCATGGTATATTTTATTCTCACGTATTTACACTAATCTTTCAGGCATCATATACAGATCTATTTGCATTTAATTTATAAGAACTGATCTTCAAGAGAGAGGAACGAATGTTTCTGGTCTTTTTTCAATATATATATATATATATATATTGGAAATCTATTTTTTTTTTTAAATCAAATATGAGAGAGGAAAAATCTTGATTCAAAATATGCCGTGGTGTACTTTTTAAATAAAAATAACTAGAACAGAAAATAGTAAAAAAGGCATTGAGACTGGATGTATAATTTTGGTTAAACTTTCTATTAAATATAAATATATGTATATGTACATATATATATATATATATATATATATATATATATATATATATATATATATATATATATATATATGTATATATGTATGCATATATATATGTATGTATGTATATATATGTATGTATATATATATATATATATACATATATACAGTTGGCTCTCTGTTTAACGACTCTCAAGGGACCGTAAAAAATCGTCCTTAAGTAGAGATCGTCCTTAAACAGAATTTGTGAAAAAATAACGTTTCCCTTAACGTTGGAGGGGCCGGGACTGGGAAATATCGTCTTTAAATAGAGATCTTCGTTAAGTAGAGCGTCGTTAAACAGAGAACAAACTGTAATATATATATATATATATATATATATATATATATATATATATATATATATATATATATATATATATATATATATATATGAATAACAACGTCGTAACGTCACAGTTATTTTTAAGTTATTAATTTGACTAAATTAATAATTTAAATATCAAGATGGGTTGTAAAATAACCGTTAACACGGGTTTCAAATAAATAATTATTCTATAATGAATTTCATTGTTATTTAACTCTCTCTTTGTTGTTCCCAGTTGCAGTCATGGTGTGGAGGCCTTTTTAGATTTTTTTAGGTAATAAAAAAAGAAAAATCATATCACATTACATACCAGAAATAAAGAAAACTGATCACTTCATCTTTGCATTCTCTCTTCAGCCAGAAACGCATAATTACAAGATAAAAAGGACTTTTTATACACCATGTTTTTAAATTTTCTGTTGAATCATATAAACTTGACAATTCTACGTATTAATAAATACTTTTTTAAAAAAATTTTTGCTGAATTATCCCATCCACTTGAAAGAAAATGAAGTTAATTGGAAGTTTACTTGCGTTTAACTTTTCGTTCCCGTCCCTGCCGATAGATGCCTGCACCAGTGTACAAAACAAAATTAACTTAAAATGAATTCAATCCTGCTGAAAGATGGCTAAAAGTATTAAAAGAATGCATTGTCATCGTGTTTTGGGCTATTCTTAAAGTTTCAAATGTCTAGCTAGTCGGAAAGTTAGTTAAAAATCGATTGCGAGATTTGCACTGGACAAACACACACACAAACAAAAAAGAAAGCGAGTTAATAAAAACATGGTCATAAAATAGAAATTGTGGGGAATTCCGGTTGTGCTACTGACAGAGGTGATGTGAAGACAGGAACACTTGCAAGTAAAATTGAACCACACAGACGTTTGACTGCAACATCGAAGTCTCAAGTTGTACAGTGAAGTAAGAAAAAAAAGTACTTTTTCTTTAACGAAGTATTAATAAAAACGGTTTCAATGACTGTTCGTTTTGAAATTGGGTCTTGCAATATAAACATTGTTCATGGGAGCTAGTAAACTTTTTACGTCCCTTGCTAGGCTGTAACCACCGATTGCCAGGGCCTTTTTATCGCATGGGCAAATCGGGACTTTGCCCAGGGCCCCCTGATGCTAGGGGGCCCCAAAACCCCCTTGGTGTATGCACCTAGTACTTCTAATAGTATGTATTTTTATAAATGTCCGTAAGGGGGGGGGCCGAATAGCATCTGCCCAGGGGCCCCCAGCGTTCATAATCGGGCCCTGCCGATTGCGCTTGGTATTTGACTTCTTTCTTTTTTCAGAATTCACCTGTATTAACATTATTTGCCTAAGCCTTGTTAAAAGCATAGTTTGAAAAGATATGTCCATGTTACTATTTCAGTTCCATCGTTTGTATGATTGGCACAGAGAAAATGAAAAATATTATGAACTCCCACTTATATAAATTTGAAAAATTCTCGATTTATGTATTTTCGGCTATGGGATCATAAAAACTCAATAGTTACAAAATGTATTCCTCACTCCTTTCAACAACGTCATATCGCAAAAAGACATTTTTTAGGGGAGAGATTTTAAAGTTTAAACGTAGAATAAAATGTATTAAAAATAAAGATTAATTCTGTTCTCTAGCGGCTAAATATTGATATGACAATCTTCCAGGGATATACAGGGACATACTTTTCAGGGCATTCTGAAAACAGGCAGAACTAAAAATCGCCGATTTTTGAGATATGGCGTTGTTGAAAGGAGAGAGCGATATGCCAACCTCTCTACTTCTCAATTGTTTTAAAGGGACCATTTCTCAAAGAAATCAATGCAACAAAACATAAACAAATATTATATTATACTAGAAGGTAACTCGTCATTTTGACGTCATAATACTAATAATGACGTCATAATGGAAAAAGCATATGAAAGTTAAAAAATATCCCGAATTATCTAACAATATTGCATTTAATCCACACCTTGTAAAAGCAAACCCTTTCATTATTTTTTATTTATTTAGTTTTTCATGCGATTGGAGTAGGAGACTGCCATCCAGTTTTTTACAGCTCACTATGCGATATGAATACTTGAGCTACTTGATTCATTCACATTCAAGTTTGTTTACTTTCAGAATTCATTGCAAAAGTAAACAGATTTTTAAAAACTGAAAATATACAGCTAAAAGCATCAAATTTTTTTTTAGTTCTGAATGTTTTATAGAAAAATAGGCAGAACAAACGTGATTTGATGGAGAAGATATTAGTTTTTAGGTAAGAAAAAATTCTAATCCACATCTGAAATTGAAATTAGGCCTAACCGGCCGTTTGTTTACTGAGGGCTTCAACTGAAAGATGAGTACAGCCCGGAAGTGTTATACAGAGACAACGGCTATTATATATATAATGCAGAATAACTTGATAAAATTTACTTATTATATCAGTTTCACTGCATAGCACTGAAGTGTTTTGTAAAATTGAGATACGAATTAAGACGTAATTGGAATACATACTAGGATAAAACCACTATACAAAACTAATACAAGTATCATATTATTTAATATACTAGCCCCTAAGTTTAACGTGTCACTTAAATGTCCATTGAATAGAGTGGTTTGTAAAATTATGATTTAAGACGAAGTTGCTATTCAGAGAATCCTAAAAATTCATAGACATAACATGTTGTTACTTACAGGAAACTTGAGAATAGCGCAAACTGGAAAACACGAATTCCCCAGCGAAGCAAGAGGGGTGGCGACATGTTTCGAACTCATTAAAAGTTTATTGTCGGGGGAGGAGCGATTGTCACTCTGTCATTTGACAACTGTTCAACTATTAATTAGTTCGAAACGCATGCCGCCACCCTTTTTGTGGAATTCAAGAAGTTGTGTTTCCCACATTTGTTTCGTTTAAATACAGATCTAAATATTAAGATAGAATATATTGTTTAATTTCAGAAGCTCTTGATTCGTTCGAGACGACTGAACAATAACTTGTTTTTAAAGGTTATTGTTCTATATTCCCCATAGTTCCAGAGATATTGATATTCTAAATATTTAATTACTGATCAAGTTTATGGTAAGAAAAACTTTAAACTCATTTTTCTCAAAATGTAATTTTGCATCATTCCGCGACTGATATCTCAAAAACTATGAAACATAATTGCATGAAATTTTTATCGCTGCATAATCATGTTATTTTATTGCGTATGAACTAGAGTTATTGCAATCACTGCACATTTTGTTATTTTTTTCAAGGGTAAATGAATGCAAAAATTTAAGGAAATTTTAAGTATATTTTGAGCAGTTTTTTAAAAAAATCGAAAAAATATTTTGATGTTGAATTTTTTATGTTCAATTGTATTTTGAATTATTTATTTTAAATATGAAACAGGAATTATACATTTAAGTGTAAAATTAATTTCCTAGTTTTGCGCGCAAGTCGGTATACAATAAAAATACTTAAAAAACAAGGTATCTAAAGCATTAAAAAAAATTATTTAAAATTATTTTGAGAGTTGAAAATTTGTTTATTAAAAAAATGTATCAATTATCATATTACCATATGCATAAAATTTGGAAAAATTGGGAGTCAATTGAAATTGTTACAAAGAGTCAAAAAGTATGAAAATGTGCCTTATTTCCTCGACTTAAGGGTCGTGAGACCCCTCATAACGATGCTTCAGAAACTGAACATGCAGACTGTATAACAGAAATGCTTTAGAACGCTTAATTAAATATTTTTATTCCCGATAAGGACGAAACCTACAAAAAAAAGTAAGAAAATCTTATATTAAGTATTAAAATACAGTATGCCCACTAAAGTCCCTTCCCACTCTCTTAACTTCGGAACGACTGCTGCTATATTCATAAAAGTGGTGCCTAGGTATAGTAAAGTAGCCATGCGCTACTGAATGAAAGCACTTACCACGCCACCTGGTGAAAAACTGCGGAGTTAGCATTCCTATCTCGAAAACGGAACGAGATAGGGAAAAAAAAACGATTTACAAAGTTGTAGAAAATCATTGATTTAGTACGAAAAGATACCTTGTTGGACATTAATGCAAATAATAGAACGGTTAAAACGCGCATTTATATTTTCGTGATTTCCTACATTGTGACGTACCAAAACGATCTGAGAAAGAAAAAAACAACTAGTTATAACAATATACCTTTATTTGAGATGTTCAAACTTCTCACCGTCATTGCGGTGTCGTGTTTTGCCCGTAAGATAATCATTTCTCCTTCCGTTCAAGTTTCGTAACGTCACAGTGTAGGAAATCACGTAAAAACAAATGCGCTTTTTAACCATTCTATTCTTCGCATTAATATCCACAAGGTGTCTTTTCGTACTAAATCGATGATTTTCTACAACTTTGTAAATCACTTTTTGTCCCTATCTCGTTCCGTTTTCGAGATAGGATTGCTAACTCCGCAGTTCTCTACCAGGTGGCGCATTAGGTGGTTTTATTCAGTAGCGCATTGCTACTTTACTATACCTAGACACCACTTTTATGAATATAGCATCAGCCGTTCCGATGTTAAGAGGGTGGGAAGGGACTAGTGGGCATACTGTATATAAAATTTATTTCTGAAAAGCGACGAAACAGAAAAAGTTAAGTTGAAAGTTTTAAGCTTAGCAGTTTCTTTATTTACCCCGAGAGGAGAGTGATAAAAAATATGCGTGCTTTGTTTGCATTCTCAATGTGGCGTATTTGGTAGTGTCCATCTTGAAAAGGGAAAACCCGAGGCCTCTCCTACCAGAAAGTTTGCAAAATCTCTCTTCTGTCTCTCTACATTTTGATCCAAAAAATTGTGTTGAATCCAATGAAAACATATATATGCTATAAGACAACAATTTGACCAACAGTTGCTTTCTTTACAATAATATCTCCCTTACTTAATGATAATCTGTTTTGTTTTGTTTTTCTTTCGAATTAGGATTTGCATATGCACGAGTTTCTTCGTTAGATTCTCCACCACATTGGCAAACAAAACGTTTTTTCTGAATCGTCTGGCATTAGATAAACATTCTATAGGGTGCTGGACTATTCTGCCAAAATAATCAGGGACAATATAATATACGAGAGTTATCCATGTCTGTTGAATCCTGTCTAAAAGTGAAAAATCGTGTACAGTCCGACCACAGTACGAAGAACCACGGTTGGCATAGTGCCAAGACGATTCTATTCACTCTGTAGGTAAGGCTGCTGAGGAAGGAGGGGGAAAAGTCTCGTATTCTCTCGACATTCTTTAGAATCGGTTACTAACTGCGCTTGCTTGCTTTTTCCTCGTCTGTTATTTTGATTATTATATTAAAATTACTGGATCCTTTACCCAACACAACTGCTCGGAATAAGCCGTTCCGTAGTGATTGTAAACGTATAATACACAATGTAATTAAATTGTGTGATAAAGAAGCACTAGAAGGAAATGTTATTGTTCCACTTTCGCAATCCCTAAAGAGAGCTAGTGAAATGATCGGGATATCGATGTCCAGTGTAAATAGAATACGCAGAGAAGCAAAGGGTGAAGAAACTCCAAAATTTGAATCTCCGAGGAAACGTCAGAAAAAAAGAACCACCGAAAACGTAGCTTTAGATAATTTTGATTGTGATGTAATCCGAAAGTATCCACTCCTATAAAACTCCTATTTTTAAATAGATTTGCTTCTTCTTTTTATTATTTTGAAATTATTATTCAAATATTCGATCAAAAATAAAGTTTTAAAAAATAACTTTAAAATTGCGTACAAAAAGCAGTCTGAAATACATTCCGTATTTCATAAACAAACACATCCGAAAATATGACGTTTTCCCCTATTTCCTAAGTAGACTAGCTTTTCTCGCGCATGCGTAACAGCTTCCAGGGACCTCGCTTCCGTGGTCGGACAGTACCTGACAAGTAAAAAACAAAATCTGCTCACTTTTACAATTCTTTTATACTGCAGGTTGCTAATGTAAAAAATTGTATTTTTAAAATATGAACTCGTACCGTTAATGTATTTACTAGTGTTACTAAAACTGATTTAAGGCAAAATTATAGAATTATTTAAAATGTTTATTTAAAATGTTTTTTCGATGGGTATTCTTTTTGTTTCCCCGAGGTGGGGGGGGGGGGCAAGGGGGTTTCGATCCCTCCCGTGGATTCCGCCAAACACCATCGTCATACTTTCAAACATGAAGCTACAGAAGGAGGAGTAGCTCAGAGTGAAAAATGTGTCTCACATTTCGTTGCCGCCAATAGATGGCGCGCGCTCAGAGCTCGGGGTTTTGACACGGAAACCATAGTATGGATTTTTCGTACTTTTCAAGAGAAAACATGTTATATATATATATATATATATATATATATATATATATATATATATATATATATATATTGTTAAGTTGAATAAAGGAATTCATATTAAATACGCACTTAAAAAAATAACATGTTTTCTCTTGAAAAGTACGAAAAATCCATATATATATATATATATATATACTAGCTGTTTACCCGGCGTTGCCCAGGTATTTATTAATCTCAATTTTTTACTACACAGGAAAAGGAATGAATTCTACCTATAGTGTAAAATCTAAGTAATTTTATTTACGAGTATTTAAAAGTATATGTACAGTATACAAACGATAAAATAAAATTACAAATTCACTCTATTATATAACTCAAAACTTCATTATAAACAACACTTTTAGTTTCCTATATTCATCTCAGTCCGAAAACAATGGATTTGACACTACTCTGGGACATTTTGGACATTTCATTTTTCCCCTTTCCCCCTCCTCCCCCCCATGCTGAGGGGGGGGGCTGAACTTGCATTTAAACGGCATCAGTTGTGTCACTATTCGTCTCAGTGACCCAGAAAACTATGGATTCGACACTATTCTCGGTCATTTTGGACATTTTATCTTCCCCCCCCCCCTTCGCCTCCCCTCCAACGTTGATGGGGGGGGGGGGGCTGAACTCTCACTTAAACGGCACTGGGATTATCACTGTTCCTCTCAGTGACCCCGAAAACTATGGTTTCGACACTCTCTCGGTCATTTTGGAGATTTTATATTCCCTCTTCTTCCCCCCTCACCCCCCCCCCTATGGTAATGCAGGGGCTGAACTTGCACTTAAACGACATCGAGAGTGTCACTATTAGCCTCAGTGACCCTGAAAACTATAGATTCGACACTACTCTCGGTCATTTTGGAGATTTTATATTCCCCCTTCTTCCCCCCTCGCCCCCTATGCTAATGGAGGGGGGGGGGGCTGAACTTGAACTTAAACGACATTGGGAGTGAAACTATTAATCTCAGAGACCCCTAACTCGGAGACTCCCTCTCAGAGACAGACACACACACACACACACACACACACACATATATATATATATATATATATATATATATATATATATATATATATATATATATATATATATATATATGAGGCGTTGAAAGGCAAAGTGGTGTAAGTCACATTTTCAACTTTTTCCATTTGAGGGCAAATATGAAATCTCCATGTTCAATTTATAGTGGAATCGTAAATAGTTATTATTTGCAATATTGTAATAATTGTTATGAATTATAATTTGTTCAATTTATGGTGGGATTTTTTGTAGTTTTTGCAGTGCAACTCTTTGACTTATACCACTTGACTTATTGACTTACACCACTTTGCCTTTCACCGCCTCATATATATATATATATATATATATATATATATATATATTCTTGGACCTGTATTCTTGGGATACATGCTATCCCACCCCGTAAGGAAAATGTTAAATCATGTATATTTTTATTGATCCAACAGTAAACTTTAATCAAAACTGTAGGGAAATGTCGAGGATGTCAAAGTTCCTATAGGGATTGTTCAGGGCAAAGTTCCTATAGGGATTGAGCTGGCTAAGCCTTTCGATGACCGACATGAAATTTTGAAGAATCTTTTAGCCATTCTCCGACTTGGCAACTCTCCTAATATTTCGTCTCCCTTTTGTGTCCCATCTACAATCATTTGGATGCTGGGTAAACCCATTCTCAATAACATATGCTCAAGAGCTATAGCCAAGAAAATTCTTAAATAAATAAATAAATGAAATTTTTAAAATGTCAATTTCTAGAAAAAAGGAGATTCTAGGCTTTCGGGTAACATTTTGAAACTAACAATTATTTAGTAAAATACTGGTCTGTGTGTCTGGAGAAGGTTTCATTACCTAACCTGTATGTGGACAGTACTAAGCCTTAAATTAGTACTAAGGCTAAAATTTATAGCTACTAAGCCTTAAATTTATATATAGATAGTACTAAACCTTAAAAATTTATAGCTACTAATTTATGAGTCCGATGAAACTATTAAAATAATTACTATTCATCATTGTAAGAAATTTATCAAGTTTAACCATTTACTTTCAAAGCATAATCTATTTATTTGTAATAATTTTGTTTGTTTTTATAAAGATTTGTGTACACATGTGCCATCGTCTTGAAATTTAATCATTTAAAAGCTATATAATCAGACCTTTCATCATACAAACCAAATTTCAAGTTTCTTTATCATTTAATTTAGCATTAAAAAATTATTAACAATGAATTAAAAAAAAATACTTTAAGTGGATTGTGATTGCTAGATAATAATTATAAAGGGTTTCGATTAAAAGTTTAACTGGTTACCAACATTCCAAGAATTTACAGAGACTGTATTTCACTCGCTTCATCACGGCAAAGCAGCAAAACAACGCAGAATGTGATGCACTTTCCCCGCTTTTACAATTCTCGTATAAAATGAACAGTTTTGCAAATCTCTCTTTTAAAGTCAATTACTCGGGTTTCAATGCATACAGAATACGTACTTCGGAGATCGGTATTTGCTTAAATAGCAAGAATTAAATAATGCTCTCAACGGATTTTTATCCTCCCTACCACAAATGAGAATAGATAAAACAAACGCAAAGCGAGAGCACACTCTCACAGTTCACTTGCCAGGAGTGTTGCTAGAAAGTCACCCTTTCTCTAATTTACTTTCTCCTTTAATAATGGCCGAAGGTAATTGACGTCTAGGAGAGTCTTACCTCTATTTTTTTCCATTTTTAGAAAGAACCAGTATTCACTCTCTGCTAAAGGGTAAACAGGAGGGGCAATTGACAGCTCTCTGTTAGTTTTGAAAATATATTTGAACCCCGAAACACAGCTGTGAGCCAATTTAATCCTACAGATGTCATGAAATACTCAGCTGACTAAATTGAAACACACATTTTAAGAGATCATATTAGAAACAATGAGGTTTAATTAATTTTTAAAAAATAATATTTATTTAGTTTTCCTGAAACGGCTTATGATGACAATTCATGGATAAACTTTTTGTTGCAATTCATTCAAGCCGCTGGTGTTAGACTTAATGACCTATGGTTCAGTTTTAATTGATATGTGCATACTGTTTATCGTTTAGTGTTAATTCATAAGGGCTTGCTGCATGTATGAGTGTTCTTTCATGTGAAAAGAAGACAGATTATCGCGCAGTCTTCTGCAAGCAAATCATTAAGGATTTTCCAGAGTTGTTTCCACCGCGGCAGAAGTCTATTTCTCGCGAATTTTATTGGCTTCTTCATGATGGGAACACCATTTAGCTGAGTCACCATAACTCCCTAATCTCAGCCTCGTTCTCGGACCAGCGGGAATCGAACCTACAACCTGACCAAACCACTGCACCACGCATTTTTCGCTCAGAAGAGATTGAAGATAAAAGATACTTTAGATAAGATACTTTTCCTTGCTCTCAGATGTTGTTGCTCAGTTGTTGCTTAGATTTCACCTAAGCAGGGCCGCCCAGAGACTTTACGGGGCCTGGGGCAAACTTCTGTTGGGAGTCCCAAGAAATCTGATTAATCGAATAGCTTTTTTATTATTTTTTTTTTGGGGGGGGAGCCCTTTTTTCAGGAGATTATTTTGAATTTTGAAGTACGGTACAAGTTTCAGAAATTTCTTTCGGAGAAAATCTAATAAATAAATTTTTTTGGGGCCCCTCTGGCAGTTGGGGGCGTGGGGCAAAGTGCCCTAGTTACCCCCCCCCCTCTCTTGGCGGTCCTGCACCTAAGCCCAAGGTTTACATTTATTACAACTCACTTGACAAGCTTAAGGGGAGTGGTCACTTTTAAGTACCTTTAAAAGTATCCTTCTTAGACATGTTCGATTGTATGTACTACTCATGATTTTTGCTTGATTTACATGAAATTTTTTTAGTAACTACCTAACATACTGTTTATTATATATATATATACAATATTTCAAGGTAATTAAAGAAATAAAATTATTTTTTCTGCATAAAAAGTGATTATTATTTTTTAAATCGAGCATTTTGCAGTCAACTGCTCTGCGCGTTCTGTCAAAATAAATTATTAAGGTACAGTAATAATTGTTTACTATATGTGATTACAGTACTTCAGGCAACAATATCCACCAACATTATTCTAAAATATATTAAAATATTATAATACGTGCTATTTTTAATTATAAATTTCAAAAATGACTGATTAAAATCTTATAAAAAATTCTTTAAAAAAATTAAATATGTTAAGGTTAAAAAATGTTGGTGGATTTTGTTGCCTGAAGTATTGTAATCACATATAGTAAACAATTATTACTGTACCTTAATAATTTTTTTGACAGAATGCGCGTAGTAATTGACTGCAAAATGCTGGATTTTAAAAAAATATTCTCTTTTTATACAGAAAAAATTATTTTATTTTTTTAATTACCTTGAAATATTGTATATATATATAATAAACAGTATGTTAGGCAGTTACTCAAAAAAATTTATGCAAATCAAGCAAAAATCATGAGTAGTACATACAATCGAACATAGGTCTAAAAGTGATACTTTTAAAAGTACGTAAAAGTGACCACTCCCCTTAAATGACGACATCTGTCCTTATTTTAGAAGCACTTGCTTTCTTTGATCTTTATATATCTCGGAGCATTTTGAATGGATATATAAAGTATGTAATTCTGTTAGATCTTTTTTTAAAGAATTCCTCGCGCAGAAAAGTCTACCATTTCTTAACTCTAGGTGAGCTATTCTGCTAGTTGTAAAAGAATCATGACAGGGTGGTCTATTCGCACACAGCCACAGAAATACCAGAAAAGAATGAAATCTGGCAAACATATAATTCATGTTTAGGAAATTTTGAGCTGTAAATCAGTAGTAAATCCTACAAGTTCTTGAAGTTTTATCGTCAACTGAAGTATTTGCATGGAAACTATTTTATATAGATCATCAGTATATTTCCCCTAAACACCGAAACGTAACATAACAAGTAACCAATATTCAAAAATTCTCCGTTAGAAATCCAAGTAAGAATTAAAAATTCATTTTTTAATGCAGACGTACATTCTATACCTTCCTCTGAATGGAAGTTATGTATTCCACATTTTACACCGCTTAGACAAAGAAGTATTATTAGTACTTTAAAATATTTGACCAGTATATTAAAAAATAAGTGGATTAAAAAATTTGAAAAAAGAAAATCGATACAGTTATCTATGTTACTACAAAAATTGAATTTTCTTAAAGAGTAACACGAATTTGATAAAATCTGTATATATAAAACAGTTCCGTAACTGACTGACTGACTGACAGATTGACTGACTGACATACAACGCACAGACCAAACCGCTGGATCTAAAGGGCTGAAATTTTGCATGGCGATTCTTCTTATAGTGTAGGGGTGCACTAAGAAAGATTTTTGAAAAATTCTTCTTAGATTTTTTAAAAATTAAATTTTTAAGCTGTTTTAAGTAACTTTTTTTAAGTTTGCATTTAAAATAATAATTTGAGGGTTATAAAATGTATATCACGAGAAAGATCATTAAAAATTCCTTTAAAATGAAATTTTTTCGAATCTTTACCTCCATTTCCTGATTTTTGGTGAATTTTTAAAGATTAATTTTTAGAATTTAATTTATTAAATGCCGATCACGGGATTTCTTTTTCTGGTACTTTAAATTCATTTATCGCCATGTGCATAACAACGGAATAGACAAAAAAAAATTTTTTTACTTGCTAATGCGGCAGACGATTGGACATTATCCAAAAAAATATTAAAATACAGTAAAAGATATGTTCCTCAAACTGCTAAATTAACTGTACTATGTTCTTTAGTATGTTCTGTTAGATTTAATTTGAATATTTTCTTCTACAGTATTTTGTCTATAAAAATATCCCTTACGATTTTTTTTTATAAATATATATATATTTTTTTACATCAATTGCACACATTGATCGTTGTAATTATTATAAATATTATATATATTTATTTATTTTTGGCATTAATTGCATACATTGACCGTTGTATTTAATTTGAATGTACTCCGCATTGAAGTGCGGGTTTTCAGCTAGTAATTATATAAAACACTCTTCCCTCATAAAAAAAAGCCTGAAAGAAATATATATTCATATATTTCTTTCAGGCTGGTATATAATTGGCAACCTAAATAGAATAAAAAAATTTATCACCATAATACATACAAAGGTATGAATTGTGAGACCACGCATTTCGTCGAAATAGCCTCATTGTTGTTGTAAATAGAGTCAGATATTATTCATTCCGAAGAATATGTATCGCTTGAAAAGAAAAAATAATGATAGAGAAAAAGCGAGGAAACATGCTTTATAATTATTAAGTTAAATCATAGTGACTATTTTCAAGGCGCACATCCGGGATATATCCAGGGATGGGATTTCGGGCAACATATATTTCCTGGCTTAGGCTTTTAGAGATTATAGAAGCTTTTTGGACAAGAGCATAATAAGAAAAAAGGAAACTAAACAAACACTCAAAAGAATAGGATTTAGGAAAAGTATTCCAAGGCAAATAGAAATCGAATCATCGATTTCGTTGCTGATGATTAATTGACTATGCCAGGGGTGGCCAAACTCCTCCACTTTTTTTGTGGCTCTTTTCCCTTTTGAAGAACAAAGTAAAAAATAATTACTAAAGCTATTAGAACCATTTAAGTATTTAGAAATATTAATCTAGCAATTGAAAGATGATATAATTAATGAAAACATTAGTAAATACAACCCTTGAAATTTGTTTCCTATCAAATATAACCTTTTTCTGTTTTTGGCTCTTCTAAACTATACTAAAATCGGCAGCTTATAAATTACCAATTTTGCGTGAATAACAGACGCAGTGATGAAGCTCCAAATATTTTTATTGGCAGTATTCCGATAAAATGCCAACATATGTTCTCTGAGGAACATCAGAAAATGTAGTGTATTTTTATATACGAACTAGCTGAAAACCCGCACTTCGTTACGGAGTACATTCAAATTAAACACAACGGTCAATGTATGCAATTAATACCAAATAAATAAATAAATATATATATATATATATATATATATATATATATATATATATATATATAAGTACAACGATCCATGTATGCAATTGATGTAAAAAAAAACAAAATAATATATTTATAAAAAAATCGTAACGGATATTTTTACACACAAAATAATGTAGAAGAAAATATTCAAAATAAATGTAATAGAACATACTAAAGATAATAGTACAGTTAATATAGTACAGTTGGAGGAACATTTCTTTTACTGTATGTTAATATTTTTTTTGATAATGTCCAATCGTCTGCCGCATTAGCAAGAAAAAAAAATGTTTTTTGTCTAATACGTTATTATGCACGTGGCGCAAAATTAAAAGAAAGGAAACCACGTGATCAGCATTTAATAAATTAAATTCTAAAAATGAATCTTTAAAAATTCACCAAAAATCAGAAAATGGAGGTAAAGATTCGAAAAAGATTTCATTTTAAAGGAATTTTTAGGATCTTTCTCGTGATATAAATTTTATAACTCTTGGATTATTATTTTAAATGCAAACTTTAAAGAATGTTACAAAAACAGCTTAAAAATTTAATTTTAAAAAATCTAAGAAAATTTTTTTCAAAAATCTTTCTTAGTGCACCCTTACACTATAAGAAGAATCGCCATGCAAAATGTCAGCCCTTTTGGTCCAGCGGTTTGGTCTGTACATTGTATGTCAGTCAGTCAGTCAGTCTGTTACTGAACTGTTTTATATACAGTGGAATCTCGATCGATCGTTTTCGGATCCATCGTTTTTCCGTTCATTTTATCCAGACCCAACGATCATATTGCTATGTTATGTTTCCGCATCTATCGTTTTTCCCGCATTTATCGTTCATTTCAGTCGGTCCCTTGAAACACGATCGATCGAGATTCCACTGTATATGTATTTGTTTATTCCCGATTTTATTACGCTTACAGCTTCGGTCCGTGCCCCCTCGCGATCGCCGATCGAGGCCTTCGAAACTGCATGCGTAGGCCACCGCTTTATTGACCGCCTTTCCCCATCTAAATCCAGTGCACGGTCCGATGATTGATTTCGATAGCCTAGACGCACAATAACAGTTCCTGTTTTCGACGTCCCTCCCCACCCGCAGCAATCATGCGCCACTTTATTCCCGAAAGCCTTAATGCCCTCTTAATTGACGGGCAGACGTCGCTCGGATTTGCTTAATTGCCCGGAACCCCCCCTCTACCTGGGCGCAGAACACTGTCGTCGAGCACGCGCCATGAAAAGAGTCCTGTCGTGAAAAACGATCGGTTCCCATGCTAATCCCCGTTCCGGAGGGGGGGGGGGGCAGACTGAAATTCTTAATTACCCGGGGGCTACTGTACCGGAGGTCGCGTGCGCGGGATTTATGTGCAGATAAGACCTGTGGGAAAAAAAAAGGGGGGGAGGAACTGAGTACGGTTTTAAATGGTTAGGAGGGGGGGCGGGTGTTCTGGTAATAAAGTGCCTGAAAAGGAGTGATATACTTGCTGATTAGTTGATCAAATAGGGATTAGCGACACTACCTTATTACATTGGATCCCGGTCTCAGTCGAACGGTCGGGAGATGAAATCACTCAATAACTTTTAAGGTGGCGACATACCTCGATTGGGATCCTGGTTTGTAAAGTGGTCACTTTCAACTGAAATTGGAATTCGGGGCAACATTAAGGCTGCTATGTACTAACCCCATTGGATTCGCTCACATCAATGTTAACCTATGGAGAAAATCCGTCCAAGGATTGCAGACTTGGATTCAAAGATTTTTTTTTTTTTTTTTTTTTTTAAATTGTGCTCCGTCATAGAGAAAGAAATTTTACATTTGTGTACATTTTTCGTTTTTTTGATAAAATGCAATTAATATTTTTAAATTTTAAATTATTCGGGGGGGAAATCTGGCATAGTGTGTTTTAAACGCTCATAAATTCCTTCGGTGGACGAAATTTATAAAAGGAATCCTGTAGCGCTTTGCAGAAAAGTTCAGGCTATCTGACAAGACCAATTTTATTTGATTATCTGCATTTATGTAGTTGTAAATAGTTGACAAAAATATATTTTAAATAAAAAATTTGTTGGCAGCGCTTAACACCCCCTATAGAGAGAGAGCCATTACAATCTCTCAAAATGTCAATCCTAAGGGGGGGGTGGAATTCTCGAACTGTCAACTGGACTCCTCCCACCACAAGAGTGTGCAAGAAGAGGAAAGGGGAAATACGATTTTTTTTCTTAGTACATAGCAGCCTTAAAGCAGCCTGAAGAGAGATGATCCACTCTCTGATTTGTGGATCAGATGAAACGCTACTTTTCTAACGTACCTAAATCATAATCAGTTGCATTTTTTTTAAACCTTGAGCGGGTGTGCCAATTTCTGTAACAGCACCAGGCGCGCGTTGCATAAAGTGCAACGTCTCTTTAAACCTTGATTATTCATTTTGTTATTAACCTTTTTTTTTTCAAATTGGAAATAATAATTCTGCGTTTTATGACAAGATATAAAATGCTGATAATATTGAGATTATTTATTATGAAAGGCCAAAATTGAATAAGATGAAATTTTCATAAAAAATTAAAATTTATTTTTAAAACACAAATAATTTGTTCAACTAGCCTCTGCGTGACCAGCATGGTCGCTTTTAGTTTTATATTTTCTTTTGCAAAACAACTCATCTGAAAGAAAAGTATAGTCCGACCACGGAAGCAAGGTCCCTGGAAGCTGTTACGCATGAGCGAGAAAAGCTAGTCTACTTAGAAAATAGGGGAAAACGTCATATTTTCGGATGTGTTTGTTTATGAAATTCGGAATGTATTTCAGAGTGCTTTTTGTCCGCAATTTTAAAGTTATTTTTTAAAACTTTATTTTTGATCGAATATGTGAATAATAATTTCAAAATAATAAAAAGAAAGAAGCAAATCTATTTAAAAAATAGGAGTTTTATAGGAGTGGATATTTTCGGATTATATCACAATCAAAATTATCTAAAGCTACGTTTTCGGTGGTTCTTTTTTTCTGACGTTTCCTCGGAGATTCAAATTTTGGAGTTTCTTCACCCTTTGCTTCTCTGCGTATTCTTTTTACACTGGACATTGATATCCCGGTCATTTCACTAGCTCTCTTTAGGGATTGCGAAAGTGGAACAATAACATTTCCTTCTACTGCTTCTTTATCGCACAATTTAATTACATTGTGTATTATAAGTTTACAATCACTACGGAACGGCTTATTCCGAGCAGTTGTGTTGGGTAAAGGATCCAGTAATTTTAATATAATAATCAAAATAACAGACAAGGAAAAAGCAAGCAAGCGCAGTTAGTAACCGATTCTAAAGAATGTCGAGAGAATACGAGACTTTTCCCCCTCCTTCCTCAGCAGCCTTCCCTACAGCGTGAATAGAATCGTCTTGGCACTATGCCAACCGTGGTTCTTCGTACTGTCGTCGGACAGTATGTCTGTTACCTGTCATCATAAATATACGTTGTTCAGTGGTAGTGCGATCTCAACCAAAAAATGTATAACCATTGCAAAATTCTCTATAAGGATGATTCTAAAACATCGTGATTAAAAAAATATGAATTTCCATTACTTCAGAATAGAGTTAAAGATAAGACTGAGAAACCCAACAGCAAAGATTTTAAAAATTACATTCCTCTCTGTACGTAATATTTTTCAAAATTAAGATATCTACACTTTATCATTACATCAAATAAGAAATTGTTAGAGGCAATTTTTTTTTATTAAAAGAGGAGTAAAAATTCAGCAAGTACAAAAATAAAGTGTGGATTACACCACTCTCTATATGTACTATTGTTCACAATTCAGATATCTACACTTAATCATACCAAATGAAAAATTGTTGGGAAAATTTCTTCGCTCAATTACTCAAACTTCTTGATATACACAGTTGAGTATTTCAAAATAGGAGATACTACAGTGACAGAATCAAAAGAACGGACTCTAGATAAACCTACATACAACTGTTCATGACTAAACACTGGATTTGATAGGTCTAAACATATTTTGTCAAAAGTTTGTCCTCTTACATACATTTAGAAAAACCGATGGAACAAAAGAATAAGTTATATCTTGAATAAATTAAAATTCTTCACGTGTAAAATACAGCAAATAAATTGTACCAAATTACGTGCTTTCGTCAAACCACTACACGCACGCGGTCGGCCGCTAATGTTTACATCTGGTAGTTGCAGTCGTTGCCATTCGGAGTGTAGAAATATCGCCGATTTTTGTGCCGCATACCTACGCGTTTTATATATATAGATTCTCTTCAGTTTTCTTCAATTTCTTCACATCGTGAACATGTAGTACGGATTTTGGAATGCGCCTTGCATGAAAAACTATTACATTTATCACACTTTATCGTGGTAGTTACATTATTTATCCGTCCGCATATATATTACACTTTCCTCTTTTTTTTTTTTTTTTCCGGCACCTCTGGTTCTGCTTCTCGGGAAGTTTCCACTTTATATTTTAGTAAGAATCCAGTTATGTCTGGAGGACAGATATAGAATATTTTCCCGGGTCTTCAAGTGGCTTTCGAGAAGTTCTAAAGCCAAAGAATGCAGATACAATCGCCTTCTTTCAAAACTGGCCGGTTTATTGGATCTAAGGACAATTTGCGAATTGATTCCTATTATGTCCAAAAACCTAAAAAACAACGAGATAGTCCATCTTCGGGGTATGCGAGATACCGTGTAATAGCTGCACATTTGATCCACTACATCAACTACTGCTTTTGTCCTATTGTAATCCAGTATAATCGCTGGTTTACCAGAATCGTCATCCACTGTTGCATCATCATGCGTTGTCGACAAAAGTATGACTCCCTTATTTTTTTTTTCGTAGCATAGGAACATGGTGTTCCTATGCTACGAAAAGTAAAATTACTTTTAACATCGGGAACAAAATTAATAATAATTTTATAGTACTTAAAACTTCATCGGAACATTTATTTGATTAAAATTTTTAAATTTATAATCATAGAAAAGCAACTTTTTAAATGCTTAGAATTATTTTAGCGAAATAACCAAAAATAAAATAAGGAATATTTTCTTACATGACCAGGCGCGCCGTGCACAGAGTGCAACAAATAGAAGTATCCTCTGTTGGAATCAAGATTGACAATGGATGGAAAGGAATACAAGGGTCAGAAAATAAGACCTGCATTAGAAAGGGTGTTGCTATAAATAGAAACTGCTTAGAACATCCAAACCTTACGTGTAAAAACAAACCATTCAAAATTATGAAAATGTTGCACTTTATACACGGGCGCGCCCGCTGAAGGGTTAAATGAAACGAGTTAACCTGTTTCCAAAATATCTATTATAAGAGGATATATCTAGGAAGATATATAATAGACGGAGAATTATTATTATTTATGTTGTATGTCATTCAGCATATGTATATATCTAGGAAGTTATGCCTAGGAAAATTCCTTTATAAGATAATTGAATGCTTAGTTAGATATTATTGTACAGAAATTGCTGTATGGTGCCTAGCATTATCGTGTAAAAGAAACCATTGCCCAGCATCAAGCAGTTCCTTCCTAACTCGCCTTATCCTGTTTCTTAATCGAAAAAGCACCTCCTTGTAAAAATACTGATTAATTTTTTGATTTCCAGGAACAAATTCGTGGCGAATAAGTCCTTTGTAATCGTAGCGAATAAGTGTGAAATGTTCGACGATTTGTCGTGCTAAAATAGCTTTAGATGGTGATAGCATTATTCGAAGTTTTTTTTTGTTTGTTTGTTTTGTTTTGTTTTGTTTTTTATATAAGATTCTGATCAAGTACGACATAGTGTATATGAATTTGGTAAAGCTGTAAAACTTCATGACTCGGAGTCTCTTTTACTCTAAACATGACATCGAACATGGATCAGAGACCCTTTTTGAGTAATGAAACAGGTGGCAGTGTTCAAAAACATGATTGATACTCCCTAAATTTTTCTTCAATAAGACAGTAATAAGTTGCAATATCGTTACACAACATAAAACAAGAATTGTTAACGGTTCCAAATACAAAAAAAGAGGCGGGAATGCTGATCAGTTGCAGATTTGTTCATCAAAAGAAACTACTAAAGCCATTTATGGTAACCTGTACATATTATCAAAAATTTCGTGTCACTCTGCATTACCTCCAACTGCATCATGATCAGTCGTTTAAATAAAGTTAGTTAGGCGATTGAATAATTCTGATTGATAAATCATACTCTCTAAACTTGCTGTTCATCAAAATAACACACATTTAATATTTTACATCGTCATTTAATCACATCTGATATTTAAAAATAAGTGTTTTAACTAGATTTTAAATAAAATAACTTCGTAAAATTTCATTAAATAGGTGCCATTTTGCAACATTCTAAGATTTATTTACAAGGATTTTCTTCTTTGTCAGCAATAATTTGTTGGATCTTTCATGCAGGACTCCAATTAATTGGCTTACCTTATTTCTAATATCCAGTATGTAAATGGAAACGATAGATTTTTTTTTCGTGATTGAAAAAAAATTTTAATATTTTATTAATAATAATTAAACAAATAATTTTAGTTATTTAATTAAAATAAACAGAGTTCTAGTGTTTTACATCCCGAGTGAAAAATAATTCTCATTGGATTTTAATAATTTTTAAATATGAAAGCTGAAACAAAGAAATCATTTCGTTCATTGTAATGGAAACTTAGGTATCAAACATAAAATTGTTTTAGAGCAAGAGAAAGGCAAGTCCTAATTTTACATTTTAAAATGCTATTCATGGAGTATGGAGTATTTTTATTTTTATCAAGCAACTTTTGCAGAAAATTAATAACTTTTTTTTTTGACAAGTTTTGTTGAAAAGATTTCTTCATTTTCTTTATGAATTTGGAAGTTGAAAAAATTTACAAATATATAGTCTAATAAATACCCGCATCCTTTACTAATGTATATACCTGCATCCTTTAGAATGCAGGTACGTAGAAAATATTAAAGAAAAATACCATACATTTTGAAAAATATATTAAATAGAAGAATTTCTATCAATTTCGAATGAATCAATATTTATTCAAGGACAACTTAAAAAAATTAATTATGATAAATGATGAATAATTATTTATGATCCCTGTTTAAAACTAATGTAAAAACATAAGTGGAAAAAGTGTACAACATTTATATAGAAACGTATTTACATTAATGAAGCCTAGTTGGAGATTAAAAAACGCTCGAAAATAAATCTTTAGAGGAAAATTAAAAGTTATTCACCTACAAAAAGCAGCATCGATTTCATAAATATTTCACAAATATATATGGTAAAAATATGTCCCATTGGCTGGTTTCTTCAAGTTAATATATCATAAATTTGTTTTCGAAATCATATCTCGTGTTGATGAGATTCGTCCCCCAACACTGCGAAATGATCGTGGCACGATGATTGTGCAACAGTTTATGAGTGTATGACTCTCTGAGAATCTGCCGTGTTTGAAAGACTTTTAAATGTTTTTTCTGCATTGAGAAGTCATTCTGGTAACCAGTAACACTGTGGCATTCTCCTAAATTTTATGTTTGTGAGTGTTGTTATTTGTATGTGTAACTGACTAGGTACAGTATGCATGCTTTTGAAACTTAAACATTACTTAGATGTTTTTCTGTGTTGTAGCATATCCGGTATGTGAAATACTAGCTGAAAACCCGCACTTCGCTACAGAGTACGTTCAAATAAAATACAACGGTCAATGCATGCAATTAATGCCTATATATATATATTTATATATCTATATATATATATATATATATATATATATATATATATATATATATATATATATATATATATATATATATATATATATAAGATATATATATATATATATATATATATATATATATATATATTCATAATAAATACGACGATCAATGTATACAATTGATGTAAAAAAACAAAAATATATATTTATAAAAAAAAATCGTAAGAGATATTTTTATAGACAAAATAATGTAGAAGAAAATATTCAAATTAAATGTAATAGGACATACTACAGAATATAGTACAGTTAATATAGTACAGTTTGAGGAACATAATATCTTTTATTGTATGTTAATATTTTTTTTCGATAATGTCCAATCGTATGCCATATTAGCAAGAAAAAAAATATTTTTTTGTCTATTTAGTTGTTATGCACGTGACGATAAGTTTATTTAAAGTACCAGAAAAAGAAATCACGTGATCGGCATTTAATAAATTAAATTCTAAAAATTAATCTTTAAAAATTCCCCAAAAATCAGAAAATGGAGGTAAAGATTCGAAAAGATCTCATTTTAAAGGAATTCTTAGGATCTTTCTCATGATATAAATTTTATAACCCTCAAATTATTATTTTAAATGCAAACTTATAAAAGTTACTAAAACAGCTTAAAATTTTAATTTTAAAAAATCTAAGAAGAATTTTTCAAAAATCGTTCTTAGTGCACCCCTACACTATAAGAAGAATCGCCATGCAAAATGTCAGCCCTTTAGGTCCAGCGGTTTGGTCTGTGAGTTGTATGTCAGTCAGTGAGTCAGTCAGTTAAGGAACTGTTTTATATATATAGATTAGAGATCAAGTGAAATTGTTTGAATCAACTTTTAAATGCAGTCTTTTTGGGCTTTTTTAATACATATTGTTAAAAATTTAGAAGATAAACGAGAGAATGCTTTAAAATATTTTATATTTGGGACTAATAATTTACACTAAAAAACAGTTTTGAATTTGTTTATTAATTTATGAACATGTTTTTAAGTGCATTAAAGTTTCACAAAGCGTGTAAGATACCGCAATCAATTAAATAAAAAAGGAAAACAAAAAAACATCTGAGGAAGAATTAAATCCATATAGGCGTTTTTAAAAAACATTAACTAGCTTAAAATCAGATATGGAACAAGTGTTAAAAATAGTGAGTTACGTAAATTTCAAAAATAAAAATTTGCATTTTGGAGCAATTAAGCACAATTTTCGGGTATGGTTTTTTGTCTGCAAGCTGTAATAAAAACTATGATAAAATGCTTTTCAAGTGGAGCTACACCACTTTAAACCTTAGTGGTTTGCTCCTAAATTACTAAAATAAGTTCATCAAAGTGAAGTACAAATCCATCAGTATAACTTAATTCCAAACATTTCAGACCACCCTTCCCCCAAACATCTGTGTAATATACTTTTAATTTGAATTTGTTAAAAATTTTAGCAATTTGAAACTTTGGTTATCCATATTTCCAATACTAATGAAAGAAAGTGAAAAAATTAGCATGTGATAAATAACATACAAGCACGCGCATGAATATGTGCAAGTTAGTATTGTTTCCTATACGAAAGAAATTTCCTTTCTATTAATTTAACCTTGTGAAGAACAAATAAAACTAAAACGCGATGAGACTGAACAACTCAGCCTATATATTTCTTCTTTATTTAACTTAGCGAACTTTATGAATAACCTATAAAATTTCTGTTATCGAGATTTAAGGGGACAGTGGACCAACAAACATAACTTTTTTTGTTTTGTATGGATTTGCTTGAAATTTGGATATGTGATTAGTGATATAGATATGTAAAAGTGGTTAAAATTTAAAGATGAAACATTAATAATTTATGAATTATGAATTATTAATTATATAAAAAATTGGTCTCATTAAAAATGTTCCATGCGCATTTCTTTTGCATATAATATGGCAATTTTTATTTACATGATACCTTATAGAACTAACAATGAAACTTTTTGCTTATTTTAAGCATTCATTAAAATTATAAAGAGAAAAAAATAATAATAGTGAAAACACCCTTTTTTTTACGCAAAATACCTATAAATCCCGTTTTTAAGTACAAAATTTAGAAATTCTGAGCTACGAAGCATAATTTTTTTCAATAATATTTATTTGATATACAGTTAAGTATATAAAACTTAAATTTCAAAGCAATACGATAATTAGAAATGCGCCTGGAGCAGTTTCAATATTCGTATGACATGAAAATTTTCATTTTGAGAAAAACACATTTAAAGTTATTGCTATTAGTAACCACATAATATCTAAATTAAATACAAATGCCTATAACCAGGAAAGTAATCGCAGAAATTAAAAGTTATTTTTGCAACACATTCCTACTCGTCCGTAGTTTCACAATTCAATAATATAAAATGAATCAAATCTTTGGACAAATTCCACAATTTTGAAAGTCCACTGTCCCCTTAAGAAACTTTTTATCAACAAAAGTTTTATAAAGGCCTTATTTTTCACCAAAAAACACTAAATTCAGTAAGTGAGATCATCTCTCTTATTTAAACTACTTTACCGTGCTAAAAATTAAATAAGTTCATTTATTTTGATCTCTTTTCCAGTCGTCGTTGAGTCGTTAAAAACAGGCTGAACGAAAAATCTCAGTTTCGATCTCTACTGAATTTTAACACGATTATTTTCCACTACAAAGTTAGATTTCGAAGCTTGTTTAAAACTGAAAAGCATTCAGCGTCATATGTTGGGTAACCGGCATGGATATCTCATGGATAACAGCATGAAAACAGTAAAGAAAAATGTTCGGTGAGATTAAAATATATATTAAGGGGACAGTGGACTTTCAAAATTGTGAAATTTGTCCAAAATTTCGATTTTTTTTTATTTTATTGAATTGTGAAACTGCGGACGAGTAGGAATGTGCTGCAAAAAGAATTTTTAATTTCTGTGATTACTTTCGTAGTTATAGGCATTTGTATTTAATTTAGATATTTTGTGGTTACTAATAGCAATAACTTTAAATGTGTTTTTCTCAAAATAAATATTTTCATGTTATACGAATATTAGAAACTGCTCCATGCGCATTTCTAATTATCTTATTGCTTTGAAATTTAAGTTTCATATACTGAACTGTATATCAAATAAATCTTATTGAAAAAATTATGCTTCGTAGCTCGGAATTTCTAAATTTTGTACTTGAAAAGATGATTTATAGGTATTTTGCGTAATAAAAAGGGTGTTTTCACTATTATTATTTTTTTCTCCTTATATTTTTAATGAATACTTAAAATAAGCATTAAGTTTCATTGTTAGTTCTATAAGGTATCCTGTAAATAAAAATTACCATATTATACGCAAAATAAATGCGCCTGGAACATTTTTAATTATGCCAATTTTTGATATAATTAATAATTCATAAATTATTAATATTTCATCTTTAAATTTTAACCACTTTAACATATCTATGGTACTAATCACATATTCAAATTTCAAGCAAATCCATTCAAAATAAAAATAAAAAGTTAGGTTTGAAGGTCCACTGTCCCCTTGAAAAGAAAGCAATATTTTTTCTTGTAAATTTACGTTATTGGGTGTGCAAAATAAATTTATAGCTTATGGAACGGGCAGCTTCATGTTATTAGCTTTAGTGACTTCGATTATGAGCAGGATAGTGCATAATTTTATCAAAGTTTCTCTTTTGAACAAAGAGGGGATCGATATCCTAACGTGCTGCGTTAAGATTAATTGCAGTCCCGCCTGGTTAAAGTCTGAATCTTAAATTTCAAACGAAATATACATAAAAACCAATTGAGGAATATATGGTGGAATCATTCTGTCAACAAACATAGACAGATAAAGCTATATTTAGATCTTTTGTGTTCCCTAGCACAAGAGGAAGAAAAAACAAAACTAACTCATTGGTCCTGAAATATTATTTATCAGCTTCAACCAACTATATTTTGTGAAAATAAGTAGTTGAAAATTTTGAAAGTGCCTAGGTATTTTATTATCAATTATGGCTATCGGATAATAAATATATAAATAAGGCAATGAATTCATTTATATCTTTAAAAAGCTCATAATGTTTAGAAAATTTTACACTGCTGTGCACATACATTAATGTCAAATTATTCCACTAACTTTCCTCCCAAGGTGAAGTAAAACCGTAAACACGCTTTGTAGGCGAAAAAATAATGTAACCCTTTTTAGAAAATTTTCTTATGAGGAGAACTACATAAGATAGATCAATCTATGCATTAAAGAAATGGGCAAAAATTGCTGTTATAATGACCATAGGTGCAATCTTTCCTTCAGTAATAAACATTCAAAATAAACTTATTAAACAGTTGTTTACCCTTACTTGCATTCAGTTCAGAAACAATTTAAGGCGTGGAAAGAAATATGAATTAAGATTTGAGAACAAATGCCATTTATAAATACCATATATATTATATACTTTATTTTTTTCACTCTTTTGCGCTTAGAAACAATTTCCTGCTGACAACATGTGTAACAAAATATATGTATATTTTCATATTCAAATAAGTCTGTAAACACAATTAAAAATTTTTAAATTCAATCTTTACGCACCCTGTGTTCTCCCCCTTTTTTGTGGTAATAGGATAACAGTGATATAAGACATATAAAGTAAGAAAAAGCATCACCACATATAGAAAAAAAACTTACTTTTGCATTTATAAAGCAAAATTATTTATATGAAATAAATAGGATATTTTTTACATTTATTGCACCTTTAGATTAATTAGTGTACATGTAAATGTGACAGCATGTTATCAATACAAGTGGTCTAACAACTTTTACAAAAGCTAAGGTAATATGTAAAGTTTGCAAGCATTTCTTTTTCTGAATGTTAATATGAAATTTATGTATAAAAGCTATACAATAAATTATGTGTGGTATAACAACTTATATAAAAGCTATAAGGAAGTATGTAAAGTTTACTACTTCATTTGTTGTTATTGTTGTTGTTATAAGGAATAGAGCGTGAGTATGCTTGTAAAAATTCAATGTCATTTATAAAAAGCTATATTTAAAACGTGACATTTAAATATTTTTTTTTCTTCGGAGGGTAAGTTGATAGAAAATTAGTATTTTAATATATTTCAGTCATCAGCATAAATCTGATTGCAGTTGAGATAATTTAAAATATGCCTTTAGTTGCGTGAAACTTGTGAATAGGCAAAACAGGATCATAAAGTTCACAATAAAAATTAATTTGTTAAAAGCATTTGTGAATCACCCTTACAGACAGTCATGTCTAATGCTCTTCGGCCTGATGAAGAACTAATTTAACTAGTTCTAAATCAATTGTCATCGTTAATTCTGATTGCGAATATTTAGAAACTGTGCGTTAAATAAGGAACACACAGTAGTAATAAAAAGCATATCCAGAGCTATCACTTAAAACAAAAGTAAACTCGAAATTTATTCAGAAAAAATGAGGGTGCGGTAACTTAAACATTCTACTTTTACATTCATCTTCTAATTTTCTAAACAGAGAGTTAGTTGATTTCCTTTTAGATTACGCGAAACCTTCATTGATTCACTTCAATTCTACTCTAGCTGCTGTAGCATATTGGCCACAATTAAATAGAACATTTTAGTACAGTAAAAATATTATTTAGAGTAAACTGCGAGTTGTGAATTAGGATAAAAGATTACATAATTTTAATTTGGTTTGTTTTCATTCTTGATTAATAAAATATGCTTAAGGATCTTTCACTTCAAAATAGGATTTTTTTAATTTTTAAATTTATCCCAAAGTGAGATTTTTTTCCCGAAATAGAAACGAATATTCTCAAATAAGGCGTACCAGGATGTCATTGCCATTAAAAGATGACTGCCTACGTTGAAAATGTCCTTTTTTGACTATTTTGGTCAATTTTAATTTTTGTAAGAATCGTGTAATTCAATCTTTTCTCTTTTCAAAACCGTTTTGATTTTCATTCTACATCAATTAGAAGCCGAGCTATAGCTGTTTTGAAAAACATCGTCTGCTACAAAATTGAAGTGACAAACAACTTAAATGCATTTCTCTCAGAATTATGTTATTTAGCACAAATCGCTACCGTTATCATGATATCTCACATAATAATGCATATAATTTGATAAAATTTTCAGGAAATGTTTTAGATGCTATTGTTAATGAAATGACGTACACTAACTGATGTATAGTAAAGAGTTTTTTTTTCATTTTGGGCTGTTTTTATAAGGAAAGGAATGACGAATCGGGGGAAAATTTCATATTGGAACATGAAATTGTCTGTATTATTTTTGCATTTTAAAATTTCTCTTAGATTGTAGGTCATTTTGAAGGTAATTGTCATATGGTGAGAAGGAAATTAAAACAGTAGCATTAGAATTTTGTGCAGAGGGATAGGCGTTTTAGCTAAATTTCGTTAAAAATTACTCAAATTGACCTAATTTATAAAAAAAGTATGGTATTTACAGGTAAGTTTTTGTTTATTTTTTTAATTTTTAGGGCTATTTTACCATAAAAGACCAAAAAATCCTTTAAAAAATGCTTTTTTTTTTTTTTTTTAAATTAGCTCTGAACGTAGGCAGTCACCAGGTAACAACTGAGGCGGTGAAAGGCAAAGTGGTGTAAGTCAGTAAGTCAAGTGGTGTAAGTCAAAAGAGTTTAACTGCAAAAACTGCAAAAAATTCCACCATAAATTGAACAAACTATAATTCATAACAATTATTACAATATTGCAAATAATAGCTATTTACAATTCCACTCTAAATTGAACATGGAGATTACATATTTGCCCCAAAATGAAAAAAGTTGAAAATGTGACTTACACCACTTTGCCTTTCAACGCCTCAACTAGCAAATCGTGCTGCAGATTTTCCAGCTATCAACTGAAGATGAAAGCTTTTAAAGGAGAATCGAAAAAAAAGCTCTTACCTGAATTCTCTCTGGTGTGGTCATCGATGTCTTCGGCTGGCCGAAATAAGTTTGTGTGTGGGTGATTGGGCTCTCCTTGCAAAATGGCGTGAGGCGACTTAGGCGTGGGTGTCGGAGACGGACTTCGCCTTTTCTTCCTCCATGTTCGAAGTCCGAGGATGGCATCGATCGAATGAAGTGGCGGAAGTTCGGATTTCCGATCCTCTTTGTTTCCTGTCCGGCATCCATTTGACTCGGGGAAGGAGAGTGGCGCCAGAGGTGACCGGTCCATGTTGATCTCCACTTGCATGGCTCCGCTTTTCCCGAAACTGTCGATTGGAAGCGCGAGATTTTACAGCATCAAAAGGAGAACCCTTCCTCTTAGTATCAGACACTGTGAGGTCTATGAGCTTCCCCAATCAAAAATAAAAACTGACGGGCATATACGTTAAAAATGATACCCTTTGATTGTTTTTGGTTTGGCGATACTTTCTAGACGCAGTTCAGCAACGAAAATTCTTTCATGTCTTTTCGGGACAAACCTTATTTAAATTTCTCGCGAACAAAATTCACCACATTTTCCTCAAAAGATTACATTTAAGGACAGAGAAAGTTTTTCACGCGATGATAATGCCATCATTTGAAACTAAAAAGAGTGACTTAAACGTGATTTCTTCTCAGATCTCTTATTAAATTATCTCTGGTAGAATTTAAACAAATCAATGTTTTTTTTTTCTTCTTCTCTATTTAATACTCTTCATATTGAGGTATTTAATGATATTTTTCACTTTACATCATCTTTGGTCAAACTGATGTAGGACTGTCAGTAGGACTGTTGATAAACTCTCTTACTGGCAGAAATTTTTTCTGCAATCACTTCTGTCTACTTCAAAAACATATATTATTTCACAGTCCTCTGAAGACGTGTTGCTTTCTAGGGAAATGTGTTCTCTCGGGCATATATAACTCCGGCTAAGTCTTCATTCACACCAAGTCCTCCGCCAAAAGTTTTTAATTACTATGTAAACTGGCTCGACGAGGGAGAATCTTTTAAAATTTTGTGCGAGTCAAATAACGGCTTCTCTCTTTTAATTTCCGCCGCCCTCCAAGCATAAATCTCTGGCGTATCGTTCAAGGTCGATGATATCGGCGTCGCTAATTGCCCTGGGGCTCTGGAGACGCGGGTAGTCCGCGGATGACCGCCTCGGGCTCTGAATCCCTCTCGAACAAGAAAGCACCGGCGAGGCTTAGCGCTGGTTCCCATCTCGATACGCCTCCCCCATTGGA
The DNA here is from genome assembly GCA_907164885.2 of Dolomedes plantarius. Taxonomy (NCBI): domain Eukaryota; kingdom Metazoa; phylum Arthropoda; class Arachnida; order Araneae; family Dolomedidae; genus Dolomedes; species Dolomedes plantarius. Next base: position 17,793,671 of record OU015497.1, on the reverse strand, counting down.
CGGAGAGAGCCAATCGGCGGCCCGCAGAGGCGTGTCGCTGCATTGTGCGAGCAAATTGAGAATTGAAAGCCTGATGATGGTTTTATCGCCGGGAGGCTTGTACTTCTCCGGAGTTTCCACTCCAAACATATTGACGTCCGGAGGAGGGGGGGGGGGGGGGGGGGGGAGGGCTGAAAAGCGATTTCGTAATGGTATTATAGAGTCGTTTAAAAGGGCGGATGAAGTGGACAGGCGATTCAGACGTCAATTGAGAGGTTAAATTGCTTTTCGCCAGAGACCAATTAAACGGTCAAAATTGCGAGAGTGGGATGGGTTTTTTTTCATTAGTAGTTAGCATTGTTCTTGTGTCCCCGCTTTATTTTGCTAATTGTTGATTTTATGGGGAGAATGCAAACTGATATAAACACAAGTTTGGCTTCCTATAAAAATCGCGAATTTTGACTGCGAGCATAGTAAACAAAGATAAATGAAAATATAGAAATACATCTTGTTTTCTTCCCCATTTTTCTGCTATCTGTCTTTCATGTCGTACGACCGTTAAGGAAGCAAGGGACCTTCAACATCATTTTTCTTTTAATTTTCAATATTTTACTCTGTATACCACATGAGTATAATTAATATTCTTTCCTACTGCATTGAAGGCACTTATTCTTCTAGAAAATACTTACATGTGAATTATAAGACCTATTTATCAAAAAATGGCTGAAAAGCGATTTCGTAATGGTATTATAGAGTCGTTTAAAAGGGCGGATGAAGTGGACAGGCGATTCAGACGTCAATTGAGAGGTTAAATTGCTTTTCGCCAGAGACCAATTAAACGGTCAAAATTGCGAGAGTGGGATGGGTTTTTTTTCATTAGTAGTTAGCATTGTTCTTGTGTCCCCGCTTTATTTTGCTAATTGTTGATTTTATGGGGAGAATGCAAACTGATATAAACACAAGTTTGGCTTCCTATAAAAATCGCGAATTTTGACTGCGAGCATAGTAAACAAAGATAAATGAAAATATAGAAATACATCTTGTTTTCTTCCCCATTTTTCTGCTATCTGTCTTTCATGTCGTACGACCGTTAAGGAAGCAAGGGACCTTCAACATCATTTTTCTTTTAATTTTCAATATTTTACTCTGTATACCACATGAGTATAATTAATATTCTTTCCTACTGCATTGAAGGCACTTATTCTTCTAGAAAATACTTACATGTGAATTATAAGACCTATTTATCAAAAAATGGCTGAAAAGCGATTTCGTAATGGTATTATAGAGTCGTTTAAAAGGGCGGATGAAGTGGACAGGCGATTCAGACGTCAATTGAGAGGTTAAATTGCTTTTCGCCAGAGACCAATTAAACGGTCAAAATTGCGAGAGTGGGATGGGTTTTTTTTCATTAGTAGTTAGCATTGTTCTTGTGTCCCCGCTTTATTTTGCTAATTGTTGATTTTATGGGGAGAATGCAAACTGATATAAACACAAGTTTGGCTTCCTATAAAAAATCGCGAATTTTGACTGAGCATAGTAAACAAAAATAAATAAAAATATAGCGTAAAATATTGCTATACATCTTGTTTTCATCCCCATTTTTCTGCTATCTGTCTTTCATGTCATACGACCGTTTAGGAAGCAAGGGACGTTTCAACATCATTTTTCTTTTAATTTTCAATATTTTACTCTGTATACCACATGAGTATAATTAATATTCTTTTCTATTGCATTGAAGACACTAATTCTTCTAGAAAATACTTATATGTGAATTATAAGACCTATTTATCAAAAAAAATCTTCAAAAATGCTGGCGTTTTTCAAAATGATCCAATCGCCTTAATTTTATTCCGATTTCTTCAAAATTTCTCAGGACTGTTAATGAAAGTGTTTGTCACAAAACCGTTCATCATACTTTGAAATCACACATATTTTTCAAATTTATAGATCATGAAATAAAGTAAAAACATAAAAATAAAATTAAAAAAAATAACAGCCACAGTAGAAAAGTAATTATTTAAGACTACACAAAAAACGAAACGCGCAATTATATTTAGAAAAGTAATTATTTAAGACTACACAAAAAAAAAACGAAATGCGCAATTATATTTATATTCATACGGTAAACTTATAATAAAAAATTTAAGGTTTTTAATTGATATGGAATGAGCATAAAGCATTTTGAAAAAAGTTCGCTTTTTTTTTTTTTTTTTTTTTTTTTTAAACAGAAATTATTCTGCAAAAAATTTCTTATCTTTAATTCTAAAGGTTTTCAATGTAGTAAAAAATAAAGTAAATTATTGTCATTTTGTATATAGAGTTAAAAAATGAAATTAAAAATTTCGAGTTTGAAAGTCCTTTGTCCCTTTAAAACCGTCAAAAAAAAAATCGATTTTTTTTAAAACAATATATATGAAAGATTAACCTCTTCTGAGTATTTTAAGACAATCCGCTTGAAAAAATTCCCATAATTACGGATGTTATGAATAAAAACGTGTCAGTTGTTTAGTGTAAACAGATTGAAAGGGCAATATTTCAGATTGAAAGGGCAAACAGATTGAAAGGGCAATAAGTGATTTATCTCAAAATGTGCTTTTTTTTCCCATAACGCACTTGTTATCTCTAAAACTATTTCATATTTTTGCATGAAATTTTCACAGGTGGTACATATTATTATTTGCTTGAAACTGAATCTAAATTTGTTTACAGATCTCTAGAGAATGCATTTTTCATGCATAGATAAAATTTAATTTATTAAGAAAAAAATACACTATTTTCAGTTTCATAGTAAACTTGAAATATACCTTAAATATATACAAATTTAGGTTCAAATTAAACTTTTGTTTCTGCAGTATGTGTTAAAAGCAGAAATTTTGTCTTAAACTCAAATTTTTTGGAGTATTTATGTGTGTTAGCTTTTTGATATCATTTTTGTCCAAAGCAAACTGCTTATTATCTATGACTATCTAACACAAATTATTTTTAACTATCAAACAAGAGACAGGTATATATTCATAAATCAAACATTTCTCTACTAACACACAAAAAAATATGATTTTAAATTTTATACTTTTCAAGATATAGAATGTCGAAAGTGACACAATTTTTATACTTTTTCGAATTTAACTGTCGTATGACCCCTTAGAGAACTCCAGAAAGCCCGTTATTGATTGATACACCTGATTATAACTTTTATCGTAATGTGGATTCCGGAATATGGAAAGAAAAATTTAGTTTCTTATAAATTCCAATTTTTTTATAAAGACGTAATAATTATTAAAATAGTCTATATTTTTTAAATAGACGTAGTTGTTAAAATTACGTCTATATTTTTTTATATGCACGTAAATAATTTCGTCTTATAAATAAGTAAATAAACCCAATAAACCTAGTTATTAAAATTACCGTAATACGTATTAAAACTACCGTATTAAAGCTAAAGTAGTTATTAAAATTACGTCTATATTTTTTTATTTAAACGTAAATAATTTCGTCTTATAAATAAGTAAATAAACCCAATAAACCTAAGTTTAGGAATAGACATTTTTTATCGTCTTTATCACCTATATTTGAAAACTTCAAATTGGTAGAGAATACCACATTTATTACTAAAACAGTTTAACCACACCCATTTCAAATACAAAACGAGTTTCAGAGTAGGTAATATTCTATAGTTAGAGATTAAACAAATAAATAAGTAAATGTTGCAATAAAAAACAATTTCATTTTTTATAATTATAACTTCCCTGACAGTCCTTCTTGTCTAACAGTAAATTTGTCTGAGAGCGCCAGTTAACTCCGTAGGAAGTTGATATGAAACAGTGTAAACAAAATATAAATGTCATAAGAGAAGATTAAAATTAAAAAAAATAATTTTCCAAAATATAAATGTTAAATACATTTTTTATTATTGTTATTATTATCATTTTTAAACCATTTCCTTTTTTCGGCGAATTAAGAATTAAATAGCATTGTAGTAATAAGAATACATATGGTTAGGAATAAACAAAACACTTGCCTTTAAATCACCATGGCGAAACAAGAAAATCAAACTCTTTAAACAAAAAGTAATAATAAAAGCAATTTTTATTTATACCTATTTCAATCTATTACGGTGGGCGTTTGATAATTGAGCGTAAAATGCGAGAGATGATGCCACTGCATTTTAATTCTCACATTTAGCTTGCTTCAAAGCTAGATTGTCAGACTGTGAACAGGTTCAAAGCTTAGTCTAAAAGAGTTTACCAACTAAAAGTTGATAAACTCTTGTTATTGCTCGCGCAATGGAGTTTACTTTTGAAGAAGCAAAACGGCGTACATTAAGGAAATATAAAATGAAATAAGATAAAAGTGAATCTATCAGAAATTAATTAAGCAAAAGAAGGGAAAAAATCTATAATGGATCACCAGTTCAGAGACATAGTAAGATATATTACTGGAGACTTTGATATTTTAAAGACAACACTAAACAAACTTTAATAGATTTTAACATTTTAGTATGAAGTTATTTTTTTTTTACCGTTTAAAAAAAATAAACACTGTAGAAGAGTAAAAACATTTCGAATTATAATGTTAGAAACGCTATAAGTAAGCAAGTATTTAATTTCTCCCGTTATAATTTCTTAATATTACCGAGAAAATAATTAGTATATTTGCAGATTAGGAGACATTTCTATTTTTAATCAACGTTAGACAGTTACAAAAATTTTTTTTTTTAAATTAAGGCGTATTTTAAGTTGCTTTAAACATTGTAAATTTAGCCCCATAAATTCAAAATAATTTCTATATTCTAAACTTGCGTATTCATTTTACTGTCCTTGTTTATGAAAACACTAGCTGAAAACCCGTACTTCGCTACGGAGAACATTCAAATTAAATGCAACGGTCAATGCATGCAATTAATGGCAAAAATCTGTATAAATATATTTTTAATAAATACAATGATCAATGTATGCAACTGATGTAAAATAAAAAACGAAAAAATATATTTATAAAAAAATCGTAACGGGTATTTTTTTTAGACAAAATAATGTAGAAGAAAATATTCAAATTAAATCTAATAAGACATACTAAAGAATATAGTACAGTTAATATAGTATAGTTTGAGGAACATATATTTTACTGTATTTTAATATTTTTTTGGATAATGTCCAATCGTCTGCCGCATTAGCAAGAAAAAAAATATTTTTTGTCTATTTCGTTGTTAGGCACGTGACGATAAATTTATTTAAAGTACCAGAAAAAGAAATCACGTGATCAGCACTTAATAAATTAAATTGAAAATTGAATCTTTAAAAATTCACCAAAAATTGGAAAATGAAGGTAAAGATTCGAAAAAGATTTCATTTTAAAGGAATTCTTAGGATCTCTCTCGTGATATAAATTTTATAACCCCCAGAATTATTATTTTAAATGCAAACTTAAAAAAAGTTACAAAAACAGCTTAAAAATTTAATTTAAAAAAATCCAAGAAGAATTTTTTTTTCAAAAATCTTTCTTAGTGCACCCCTACACTATAAGAAGAATCGTCATGCAAAATTTCAGCCCTTTAGGTCCAGCGGTTTGGTCTGTGCGTTGTCTATCAGTCAGTCAGTCAGTTACGGAACTGTTTAATATATATAGATATGATGATCTGAGCATTCTTTATCGTGATATTTTTGATAAACATATTTGATTTTTTATTATTATTTCTGGGGGAAGATAGATGCCAAAATTGAACAGTATTCGTTTCCCCAAAACAGAATATCCTTCAACAATGCGGAAATTTCTGATTTCCGATATTCCGGATGCAATCGTTATCATTGTAGGGTGCTACCACAATAAAGTACTGAGCAAAATCTTTATCAATGAAGTTATTGAAGGAAGTATTGTTTTAGGGAATTTTCTTTACTTATGTATTATAACATTTGAACATATAAGCAGCGAAGAGAAATTATCGATCCATATCAGAAGCTATAATACATATAAAAATATCTGCATTTTGTTAATGAAATAATTTCCCTGCTTAAAATATAATTAAATTATTTTTATTTAAATGCTTACATTGTCAGAAATTTTTAAAATGAGAGAGAGAATTAACGTTATTAAATTAATTTTAACTGGCACATTCAAATACAGTCGGACCTCTATTTAACGAAGTCGATAAATCCAAAAAAAAAAAGTTCGTTATATCGAAAATTCGTTGAATAGAGATTCACCTTTTAAAATACTTTAAACTACAGAAAACATATTTTAAATTCATAAACACTAAATACTGTTAATAGAAGTAATTAATCATACCTTTATTTTGTAAATTAATTTCTATTTCTTTTATATATTTTACCCATCAAACAGAAATCTGCAAGGAAAACAAGAATAAAACAAAACATTGCCCGGGAATACACTGTATTTTTGATTTTAAAATATTATATTAAAATTAAGGAATTTTAATGACATTATCGCATTTATTATATCAAGTAATCTTAAGCATACATTACCTCATGTGTCCTTAAATTTAATTACTGATAAAGTCTCTTAATACTGTCTAAGTGTTTTGTTTGAAAAAATGTCTTCTCTCATAATACGTCTCGCATCTTTGTAATGTACTAAAAAGCCCTTCAGGCGTATTTTCCTCAAACTGTCATTCGCATCGGAATGTGTTAAAAGAAAGTTAATGTGATAAATGGGTTAAAAGAAAGAATAAGTGTGAAATGTTCAGAAATATTTTGAGAAATTTGGAGGAAAAATATATTGGATCGCAAGAAAAAGTTCGTTAAATAGAGAATGCACTTCTCTATCTGGAGGTTATTTTACGAAGAAATTCGCAAAATGTTCTTGGTTTCAAGGAAAAGTTCGCAAAATAGAGAAATTCACAAAATAGAGGTTCGTTAAATAGAGGTCCGACTGTAGTTATACACCTCACGGATTTAACGAGACTAGAAACGAAGATATTATTGAACGGCTTTCTTCGGGATTCAAACTGACCCTCCAGGTCAAAGCCCAACGACCTCGGACCCATTTAATGTTATGCAAATTTTATTTATCAGTCCAAGTTCACTTAATAGCTTACTATAAAAACACTCTCCCTTATTAATTGGATACAATTAATAAGGGGATAATTGATTAAAATTATCATACTAAAATCACTTTTTAAATGAATTTATTTAAAAAAATTAAATCACTATACCAATTATCAACCATCCATCATTCAAGCGTTATGAAGATTCTGAGCTAATTACATTTTTTCTCCGAAATGAACGCATTATGAATTTCGACATTAATTATTCAACAATAATGGATTTCGAGATAATTCATTATTGTTGAATTAGAATAATTTATACCTCATTATTTTGAAAGCTAAAAACTTTGTTAGCTCACGTAAGAAGACTTTTGAGAACAGAATTTTTAAATGGTTCATTAAATTTCAAAATAAATGAATATTTTCAAATTTTTAGCCGGGGAGAATTAACACAATTGAAAATAGCCTTCTTCTAAAAGTGATCCATCTAAGCCAGAAAAGTGATCTCTTTCAGCCGATAGATGGCAGAAGTAAAGTATAAAATAAACTTTCCGCCTAAAGTTATAGATGAATTACTATGAAATATAATTTAGAGTACCTAAACTTTGTTTCTATGGCAATATTTTAATGAAAATTCGGCCTGTCTGTTTTTTACTCATATGGTGTGAATGAAGCTGGCAACATTTGATTTCATTTTTGTTTTATCTTTTAATTAAGTGTTCACATAAAATTAAGACCAACCGAGAAAAACTGCGAAACAAGAGCTAACTGGATCTTACAAATCTTATTCGGTACTAACCTCTGTCCCAATTTTAAAGAAAATATTAGAAACATGATGTTATGGCACATAATTTTTTTTTTGTTTATTGAACGACTTAAAAAAACAAAAACTTTTCTTTTTCTTTTTAAGTGGTTCGGTTGTTTGAGAACAGCTGTAATACCCGAAACGGTATTAATAGTTTTGTAATAAAAGATTTTCAAACACTTTTATCGTATATTATACATTATTTCTGTTTGCAGTTTTGACAAATAAGTGGTCGAAAATAAAATAAAAACTTTTAAGATTAAAGATTGTAATTTGATCAATCTGTTGTATTAAAAGAACTTCAATCGGTGAGTTTATATTGCGGTCATGTATGGGGTAAAAGGAGAAGTTATTAAAAATACACAATTCCGAAAAGTTTATATAGATGCAAAAAAATATTAAATTTCTCAGTTAGTAAACAAGAAAACACAATTTCTTATTGTCCACGGCGCGATTAGAGGGGTGGGGTCGTGATTAAATGACGATGAACTAATTCATATTCAGGCCGATGAACATTAGATGTGATTGTCACTATGATCCTCGCATTTTCGAATTGTCCATATTGAAACTCCCACCTAATGCTACACGGCCTCAGGTCCGTGCTTAGGGGGGGGGGGGGGGGGAGCGAACTGGGCAACCGCCCAGGGCCGCTAAAATTTAGGGCCGCTAAAAATTTAGGGCCGCCCTTTTTATTCCTCAACGCAACACTTTTCTAAATGTTACGGGTTTTTTTAAGAAATCCCTCATTTTTCGCGGTTTCAATAATTCAACTGATAAAAAAATATGTTCCGATTTTTTTGAAAAGAATCGTAGAAAGAATCTTAATTGTCAAACTACCCTTTTGGTTCGAAAAATTTACTTTAGGAAAACATGATTTATCTTCAATTCAGTTATAGTAAAACCTTGATTATCAATCAATTTTATTTCTCACTTCTCGAAGAATTGAAAATATTACAAAGCAGGTACTACAATCAGTATGCTTTGAATGCAGATTGTACGCCTGTTATGGCACTTATTTCTAATAAAAATGATCTCTGATCATCTTTGGACTTTTCATTTATAATAGACAATTTTGCTGCTCAGAAAGCAAGAAAAATTGCTTTATAACCAACAAATTCATACATGTAAGTATTTGTTGTTAACAATTTACATTTTCTAAATCGGGTAAATATTTTTTCCATTATTTCATTATTCATAGAAATTGATTAATTTTATATTTTAGTGGACCCATTGTAATTTCATGTATAATTTTCTTTTACTTAGCTAGAATGTAGGTTTTTTAGTATCGAAATGTAATGCATTAAAAGTAATAATTAGTAAAATCAGTAGTGGATGCAGATTTTTTTCGGGGGGAGGGGTTGTCTTACAAGATCCATGCAGAGAAATTTGATTGCCAGTAAATGTGTTTCGCCCAGGGCCGCTAAAACCCTAAGCATCGCCCCTGCACGGCCTGACGAGGAACTGTTAATGAGTTCGAAACAACACCCCTCTAATAACACAGCGGAATATAAGAAGTTGTGCTTTCCCATAGGTTTTCTGTAAATTCCGGTTAGAAGTTGTTAATTTGGCCGAATAACGTTTTTAATGGTTAACGTTTTAATTTAACGTTTAACGTTTTAATTTGAAGTTTCTAGCTCAGGTTTGCTGCAGTTTGGCTTGCATTTTTTTTCTCGCATTTTAACTCCTATTAACTTTTGATTGAGGTTGATTTAACATCATGTAGTATGACATAGCATCGAAATACTCTCCCTTATTTAATAAAACACGAAAAATACAGAGATGTTGAACATCTTCAGCTCAAAAAGTTATTGCAAAGTGGCTCCATTCAGAAGAGAGCACAGAAATTTCTGGCGGAAGAACGCGCATTTCCTTCTTCAGCTATTTTGGAGTCAGTTTATTTTACATCAAGTTTACAACACAAGCACTCTTTGAAAGGTAAACTTCGAGCACACGCAACACAAAACATGTTTTTTTCTTTTTCTTTTTATATAAAAAAAAAAAGAGTCAAAACGTAAGTGCAACGTTGTTGAAAAGCGCTGACAAAACATCCGCCATTCAAATCGAGTGCCCACATTTGGCTGGACAACAACAAGCACGAAAGAGAGAGGGAGGGAGGGGGAAAAACAACAAGCCTTTGGGAATCGTCGGAGCGTCTAGATAGATGGGTACTGAAGGAGTGATTGTGAGACCCCATGCAGAGTCGTCGCCCGCTCTATTAGGTTTGCCACGTGTCGCAAGTGGTGTGCGCCAAATATCGCCAAAGCCTCGCTGAAAGTAACGCAGCACAGATTGCATCAATTTCTTAGCTATCGAATTTATTGCAGAGTGAGATAGGGTCCGCCCATATAAATACAAATAATTTCCAAATACTATTAAACTTCGAAACTTTCTCCGGCCACCTCTCCGAACGGCCATATTGCGTGCAGAACCCAGGGCCTTTTTATCGCATGGGCAAATCGGGACTTTGCCCAGGGCCCCCTGATACTAGGGGGCCCCAAAACCCCCTTGGTGTATGTACCTAGTACTTCTAATAGTATATATAGCCCATGGATAGTTCTTAGGGGGGGCCCCCAAATAGCATCTGCCCAGGGGCCCCCAGCGTTCATAATCGGGCCCTGGCAGAACCAATTAAATACACTACTCCAATGCTATTTTACCCCCTTTTCCACGGCTACCCCTCAAAACCTGACAGGCCGCCATAGAGACATTTCTCACGATGGTTGATTTTTAGTCTAAAATAAAGCAGCTGCCTATCAAAAGAACCTCAGATCAATGAAATGATGAGAGGGCCGTAGTAAAATTCTGTAGGTCAAAAGAATAATTGTATCGTATCCTCCGAAATGAATAACTTAGTTTGATAACGCTTTTCTATAACGCTTTCCGCAAAGAGTGACTTAAAATTATTCTTTCATTAACTGGCATACAGTAAGCGAGACTTCTTCATGAAAGCTCATTGCAACACAGTGTCAGAGTGCTTTAATTTACAACACTCAACAAAATTAGCCAAACTGGAAGGAATTTGATTTTATAAGGCTCTGAATTTCATCGGAGGGCCCGTTGATGTATGTAAAAGCTCAAAATGATGTTTGCCTATCGTGTTTCATTGAAATAACCAAATTTATAAAAGTATGCTTTTTATGCATGTAACTGTTACTTTAGAAAAACTAACGTAAAGTTCACGGAAAACTTTTTATGGCTGAAGCATAGCAACGAAAGCATTGATGTTTTTCCTTTTCTAATGCTTTAACTATGTCCCAACCATATGACTTGACACAGTCTGGCAAAGAAACAAATGGTTTACAAGTTAAAATAAAAACACATTTGAGGGTTCAAAGGCTATTTTTACCATGTTTTTATTAACTGGCTTTCTTGTTTGTTTGTGTGTGTGTGTTTGTCCCTTACAAATCTTGCAATCGATTTTTAACTAACTTCCTGACTAGTTAGACATTTGAAACTTTTAGAATAGCCCAGAACACGATAACAATGCATTTTTTTAATACTTTTAGCCATCTTTAAGCAGAATTTAATTAATTTTCAGTTATTTTCAGTTAATTTTGTTTTGTAGACTGGTGCAGCCATCTATCGCCCGGGACGGGAACGAAAAATTAAAAGCAAGTTAACTTCCAATTAACTTCATTTTCTTTCAAGTTGGTGGGATAATTCATCAAAAAAAAATTTAAAAAAGTATTTATTAATACATAGAATTGTCAAGTTTATATGATTCAACAGAAAATTAAAAAACATGGTATATAGAAAGATCTTTTTATCTTGCAATTATTAAGGCTTAGTTAGTTTCAAAACATACGTAATGTGATTAACGAACCAGGGCGATGCCATCCGAGGATAACTGATTTTAATGATTATGGTAATTCATTGTCAGTTGCTTTTATGGTTATGTATACAATGGTCTTAAACTGCAAAGATTGCTCTCTGGAAACAAATACGTTCATCTAAGGAGAAAACTCTGTCATAGTTGCCATCAGGATGGGGGGATTGGTATATGCAATGTCCTTGATGCAGTGATATTTGCGCAAAACGCTGCTTGCAAATATTAACTAATACAAAATAACAGATACAAATATTTTGTAAAATGCAAGTCTGTTGATAAATTAGTGCGCCATTTAAACAAGCTCGGTAGTTCCGGAGATCGAAACTGCCTTTAGCAAATTAACTCAAAATCTCTGCTTTTTTTTGTATTTAATAAGTTACTTTGCATGGAGGTGGCACTTTATTTTGGTGAGGATTTAATATCCAAGATTTTGTCACCTATCAGTAGCCCCTCCGTCTGGTTTGTAAGGGTGGGAGAAAGGAATCCTCCCTTTACAGATGGGGCTGCTCGGTCTAAATCTAGGTGGCACCTGGGGGCAGTGTTGGTACCATTTGTTGTCAACATTTTAATACTTAGCGCCTTTTTTTATATTTTTGTTGATGGTAAAATTTCCTTAGCGCCTTAATTTATCTTTTCATTTAAACTTTATGTATGTTTACACGTAGACAGCTACGGATGGCTACAGAGCTCATTTGGTGTCCACGAGTAAACTTCGAGAAGTGTCCGGTATATTATTATCTATATTCAGTGTTTAGAGATGGCATTCGAAAGCAAATTGCAAAAGCATAGTTTAAAATGTCAAACTTGCTAAGTTGTTATTAGTGTATTATATATATAATAGCCGTTTTCTCTGTATAACACTTCCGGGCTGTACTCATCTTTCAATTGAAGCCCTCAGTAAACAAACGGCCGGTTAGGCAATTTCAATTTCAGATGTGGATCAGAATTTTTTCTTACCTAAAATACTTCTCCAATAATTACTTCTCCATTAAATCACGTTTGTTTAGCCTATTTTTCTATAAAACATTCAGAACAAAAAAAAATTGGATGCTTTTAGCTGTATATTTAACAGTTTTTAAAAATCTGTTTACTTTTGCGATGAATTCTGAAAGTAAACAAACTTGAATGTGAATGAATCAAGTAGCTCAAGTATTCATATCGCGTAGTGAGCTGTAAAAAAACTGGATGGCAGTCTACTACTCCAATCGCATGAAAAACTAAATAAATTAAAAAATAATGAAAGGGTTTGCTTTTACAGGGTGGGGATTAAATGCAATATTGTTAGATAATTCGTTATATTTTTTAACTTTCATATACTTTTTCCATTATGACGTCAAAATGACGGATTGGATGGCAGTCTACTACTCCAATCGCATGAAAAACTAAATAAATAAAAAATAATGAAAGGGCTTGCTTTTACAAGGTGGGGATTAAATGCAATATTGTTAGATAATTCGGGATATTTTTTAACTTTCATATACTTTTTCCTTTATGACGTCAATATTAGTATTATGACGTCAAAATGACGGGTTGGATGGCAGTCTACTACTCCAATCGCATGAAAAACTAAATAAATAAAAAAATAATGAAAGGGCTTGCTTTTACAAGGTGGGGATTAAATGCAATATTGTTAGATAATTCGGGATATTTTTTAACTTTCATATACTTTTTCCTTTATGACGTCAATATTAGTATTATGACGTCAAAATGACGGGTTGGATGGCAGTCTACTATTCCAATCGCATGAAAAACTAAATAAATAAAAAATAATGAAAGGGTTTGCTTTTACAAGGTGTGGATTAAATGCAATATTGTTAGATAATTCGGGATATTTTTTAACTTTCATATACTTTTTCCTTTATGACGTCAATATTAGTATTATGACGTCAAAATGACGGGTTGGATGGCAGTCTACTATTCCAATCGCATGAAAAACTAAATAAATAAAAAATAATGAAAGGGCTTGCTTTTACAAGGTGGGGATTAAATGCAATATTGTTAGATAATTCGGGATATTTTTTAACTTTCATATACTTTTTCCTTTATGACGTCAATATTAGTATTATGACGTCAAAATGACGGGTTGGATGGCAGTCTACTATTCCAATCGCATGAAAAACTAAATAAATAACAAATAATGAAAGGGTTTGCTTTTACAAGGTGTGGATTAAATGCAATATTGTTAGATAATTCGGGATATTTTTTAACTTTCATATACTTTTTCCATTATGACGTCATTATTAGAATTATGACGTCAAAATGACGGGTTACCTTCTAGTTAGATATATGGAGGAAGGTCAAAATTTGAAACAACGGGCAAACCGCCCACCATGAAAGCTCACTAGTAGGCGGTAGGGCCAAATTGACGACCACTGGTTTTATACGGTGATCCCATTACAATAACTTCATTATGAGAATTTGCTTGCTACCCATCAGCTGTGTAAGACAACGTAAAAATCTTGGGAAATTTATTTTATTTTATGCTGTAGCAGTTGGATATTATTTTTCGATTATGAATGTCAATTTCCCGTTATATATTATACTTGCAAAATTTGTCGATATCGCACAAAACATGCTGTTTAATGTTTGTTTGTTTTTTCATAAAAAAATTTTTTTTTTAATTATCGTGTCAAGATAGGTACGTAGTCAGGCTTTGAAGAAATTTTTCTATTTCCTGAATGAAGAAAGCAAACTGCAAATCAAAAAGTAACTATTAAGCAGTAGATATTTTAACTATATATTCCTAAGTAAAGCAACTAAAACCTATAATAATTTCCGTTACAATATCCTATAATAATTTAATGGTCATTTCGGAGCAATCACTCATTCTCACCCAGAGCGTGAACAGTCAGCAGGGAATACATTTAAAAACAAAACATCCAGAACATGAACACAAATCACTGCAATTTTTTGAACAACGTTTAAAAACATGCAATACTCAACCTAGTCACCTAGAAAAACATTTTACCCTTAATGACAAATGTTTAAAGGACTCTCTTGAGGTTTCTTATTTAATGGTGAAAGATGAATTGGCGAAACACTTCTTCTTCCTGCAGCAATAAAAATGGTGGAAATAATTCACGGAGCGGAATATGCCCAGAAACTAAAATCTATTCCCTTGTCGCCAAATACCATTGTCAGACGAATCGACTATATTGCCGATAATTTAAAAAAAAAAAAAAATTAAAACAGATTACTCAATGTGGAAAATTTGTTCTACAAGTAGATGAAAGCCCAGATATCGCCAATTTCACTCAATTAATGGTGTTTATTAGATTTTATTTAATGATAAATTACGTGAGGAACTACTTTTTTGTGAGTCTCTAAAAGAAAGATGGACAGGAGATGATATTTTTTTAACAGTAAATGATTTTTTTTTTTTTTTTTTTTTTTTTTTTGGCTACAAACAACATATCATGGAAAAATTGTTTATGTATAAACAGTGATGGGGCAGCTGCTTCAACAGGAAGAAAAAAAGGATTCAAAGCCAAGATAATTGAAATAGCACCCTACACGAAATTCATACACTGTATCATTCATCGGCAAAATATTGCTTCAAAGAAATTGGAGCCAGAAATACATCGTGTACTGCAAGATGTTGTCAGCGTAGTTTATTTTGTAAAAACGAGACCCTTGAATATTTTCAATATTATGCAACGAAATGGGCAGTAACCATACAAATCTCTTATATCACAACGAGGTTCGTTGGTTATCTCGAGGTAAAGTCCTACAAAGAGTTGCTGAACTGAGGGATGAATTGCGCATTTTTCTTTTGGACAATGATGAAAGTTTAAAGTTCCCCGGCCTATTCAATGATGATAAATGGCTTTTAATAGTATGTTACTTGGCGGATATTTTTGAAAAAGGTCAACATGTTGAATTTATCACTTCAAGGTGACATTTTAACAATGGCTGAAAAGTAACTACATTTAGAAACAAAATTGTGATGTGGAGGGAGAATTTAGAAAAAGTATCCTTAGAAATGTTTCCATCATTATACGTGATTTTGCTTCGGAAAATGAAGTAAATGCAGAACAAATTAAAGTACATATAGTTTCACATTTAAAAAATTTGGAGGCAGAATTTTGTAATCGATATGCAGATCTTCCTAATATAATGACAGAGTTGAAATGGGTCATGAATCCTTTTTTGCTGAAGATGTAAAAATAGATAGATCATCTTCCGATAACAGCTCAAGAACAGTTAATCGACATAAGAGAAAGGACAATGTTACAATTCGAATTTAGACAAAAAGCTCTTAATAACTGATGGATGGGTTTCAAAATCGAGTGTCCAGATTTAGTATGAACACCGTCGAATGCAATTTTACCATTTGGTTTCACGTACCTGTGTGAAGTAGCATTTTCTGCAATGACAATAATTAAAACCATATACAGAAATAAATTAGAATTATAACCAGATCTTCGAATTGCATTAAAAGAGGGAATCAAGCCAGATTTTTCTGAAATTATTCAACAAATTCAATCACAATGTTCCCATTAAATTATAATTTAAAATTTCTCTTGAAATTTATCAATTGCATGTATATATATATATATATCGTTTCATTTAAATAAATAAATAAAAAAACTTGATTTTCAGCATTTTTTTCCGTTCATTTCCTGAAAAAAATTTTTGCCACACACACAATATATATATATATATATATATATATATATATACAGTCGAACCTCCATATATCGAAGTAGCAAAGTGCCGGAAAAAATTTCGATATATAGAATTGATCTTAGTTTTATCATAATTCTCCTAAAGCATTAAAATTAAAGTTAATTTTCGTATACGAACCTCCATTTCCAATTTATATGCGAATCATATTAAATGAAAGTTAATAACAAAAAAAATGAATTAATATGAAAGATTTGTTGAGTACTACATACCCTTTAAAAAACAATAATCCAGACAGTGGTTACAATGATCACAGTTACATTCTTAAAAAAAAAAACTACGAATATTTTGCTGAACAGCCAGTTTTGCAGAAAGTTCATCAAAGAAATGTTCGCATTTATTCACTCCACTAAAAACTTCATCAGGCACATTTCCGCTAATTGAAGTCTACGACGTATTGCTTCAAACGCCAAAAATTGGGTGATTTTATTCTAAACTAGTTCTCCCAATGAAATCCCCCAATATGTCTTGAAAAAAAATTTCGATATATAGAGATTTTTTCGATATATGGAAACAGTTTTTCTATGTAATGAACATGGAGATTTGCTAAGAGTTCGATATATAGAAAATTTCGATATAGGGAAGTTCGATATATGGAGGTTCGACTGTATATATATACATATATATATATATATATATATATATATATATATATATATATATATATATATATATATATATATATACAGTGCTAGATTTCTAGAAATAGAGGTGCCGGAACGGTTACCTTCCGGGGTGTGTGTGGGGGTATTCCAAATTATTGATAAAGAGAGGTACCTAAAGAGAGGTACCGGAACGCCGTTCCGGCGCGTTCCGCCTCAAATCTAGCCCTGTATATATATATATATATATATATATATATATATATATATATATATATATATATATATATATATATATATATATATATATATATAATTAGGGGGTACAATTAATGATTATTTTCGTCATTAGGGTACGCGGTCAAAAAAGTTTGGAGATCACTGGAATAGATCATATCCATCGGTAAAAGTGGGGAATATTGGACAATGAACCATCTGAAATGTGATCTAGATGAAATTAAAAATCTTCCTACCACAAGAGATTTTATTATTGTATTCCATTATTACGCCTCATACGGATCGGAGAAAAGATTTGAAGAATATAAACGGATTTTTTTTTTTAAATCATATCTTGACACTAAGCGAAAGGACAGCAAATAACGAATTTTTAAAATTCGATGGAAATTATAAGGAAAAAACATAAATTGCATTAATGGGAAAATTAGCTCCAAATCTAGTGCAACAAGTCGGGAAATTGAAAAAACTTCGCAATCATAGCTGAAAATTATGATCAGATGGGTTTTCTAGAGCAAATTCAGTGAGAGAAAGCCTAAGGCCTAAGCGAAGACAGACTCAAACTAACGAACCTTGAACTATATGAACATCATACTAAACCTTTCTAAGAAATCTCTTTTACACACAGAGTTTATTCTCAGAGATCAAGAGAATTTAAATAGTGGGCTTTCAGCCACGAATGCAATCATTTAATATCTGTTAAAGAGAACAATGCGTTTATATTTTCGATGTTTTTCGAAAGCTTTGCATTTATTTGCACCGAGAAGAAACTTTAAAAAAAAAAAACTTGATTATTTTTGTATGGGTGTAACAAAAATGTGAGCTCTGTGACTTTTTACCATGCTTTTATTTACTCGCCTTCTTGTTTGTGTGTGTGTGTTTGTCCAGTACAAATCTTGCAATCGATTTTTAACTAACTTCTCGACTCGCTAGACATTTGAAACTTTTAGAATAGCTCAGAACACGATGACAATGCATTATTTTAACACTTTTAGCCATCTTTAAGCAGGATTTGAATTCATTTCCAGTTAATTTTGTTTTGTAGACTGGTGCAGCCCTCTATCGGCCGGGACGGGAACGAAAAGTTAAACGCAAGTTAACTTCCAATTAACTTCATTTTCTTTCAAGTGGATGGGATAATTCATCAAAAAAAAAATTTTTTAAGTATTTATTAATACATAGAATTGTCAAGTTTATATGATTCAACAGAAAATTTAATTACATGGTATATAAAAAGTTCTTTTTATCTTGTAATTATTATCCCTGACTCCACGGAAACAATGTGGGCAACCCTGAAAATGCAATCCTCTCGGAAAACGGAACGTAAGTTTCAGCAGTGTGGCTCATAAGTGTGAAACCTAGAACCGAGGCTATTGATATAGGTGATGGAATGATTTCCGGATGACTATATCACGAGTGCGATCTATTTTCGACCAAACCAATTTTTTCTCTTTTTAAGAACACTCGACCGAGTAGTGGGACAGGATCGAGTCTCTTTATGTTAAAAATTTCAAAAATTTGTTTGATTAGCAAGGGGGCGGATGAGATGCTATTTCCCATTGTCATGGGTATTTGTGGCTGTAAACTCTCGGCCCAGTTCAATTGGACCCCTCCAAATGACCGTAGTTCTAATAAAGTCATTCAAAACCATCTCTATATTTAAGTCGCTAAACCGACTTTTTGGGCAGTCCGTGAGAGAAAACTACTGAATCAATTGACTTCATTTTGGTCTTAAACGAAAGATCGTAATCTGTAGATGTGTCAAATTTGGTTTTTGTAACCGCAATTTTTATTAATTAGAGATAATTTACAATTAAAAATTGATTTCTGCGCATGCTCAGTGGCATGCTTAAATCTGACTTTAGAAACTCACTGTTTCTGCGTATGCTCAGAGACATGATTAAATGATAAACACGTTTAGTCCGAGGAGTCTCTCTCTCTCTCTCTCTGCCATTTTTATTTTCATGATAATTATGTTTGTGAAATATAAGATTAAACCTGATGGAAATTGTTCATTTTGCGCTGTTCAATGAGCGATAATTTACAGTTAAAAAAAATTGCTTTCTGCGCATGCTCAGTGACATTTTTTAATCTGGTTTTAGATACTCACTAAGCACGAGGCCGCTTAAACACATTTATTTGTTTCTGCGCATTGTTATGATTTTCAACATTTGGAAATGATTTTTTGAGTATAATTTGTGTGTTAGTGCATTTATCTACTATCTAGAGGTCATGTTTTGACGGGTACCAACAAGTTTTCATTAAAATGCACCGCTTTCAATACCTGGATAAAATTGAATGCCTCATTGGCTGGATTGGTTTTGGCTTCTGGCGACCCTAATAAATCTTGTCCCTGGCGATAATTTATTTTCCTATGTATTCTTTTCCTATGTATACTCATTGGCTATCAGCTAAGGAGGCTACAGTGAGAGAAACGATAGCTCCAGGATTGTACACTGTTTTCATTCTAAATTGAAAGCCTATCCATATAGTATATAAAACAGTTCCGTAACCGACTGATTGACTGACATACAACGCACAGACCAAACCGCTGGACATAAAGGGCTGACATTTTTCATGGCGATTCTTCTTATAGTGTAGGGGGTGCAGTAAGAAAGATTTTTCAAAAATTCTTAGATTGTTTAAAATTAATTTTTTAAGCTGTTTTAGTAACTTTTTTTTTAAGTTTGCATTTTAAATAATAATGTGAGGGTTTTAAAATTTATATCACGAGAAATATTATAAAAATTCCTTTAAAATGATATCTTTTTCGAATCTTTACCTCCATTTTCTGAGTTTTGGTAAATTTTTAAAGATTAATGTTTAGAATTTAATTTATTAAATGCCGATCACGTGATTTCTTTTTCTGGTACTTCAAATTAATTTATCGTCACGTGCATAACAACGAAATAGACAAAAGAAATAATTCTTTTCTTACCAATGCGGCAGATGATTGGAAATTATCCAAAATATATTAAAATTTAAAAAAATGCAGTAGAAGAAATGTTCCTCAAACTGTACTATATTAACTGCACTATATTCTTTAGTATGTTCTATTAGATTTAATTTGAATATTTTCTTCTACATTATTTCGTCTATAAAAATATCCGTTACGATTTTTTTTATAAATATATTTTTTCGTTTTTTTACATCAATTGCATACATTGATCGTTGTATTTATTATAAATATATATATTTATTTTTTTTTGGCATTAATTGTATACATTGACCGTTGCATTCAATTTGAATGTACTCCGTGGCGAAGTGCGGGTTTTCAGCTAGTATTTCATATAAACCTTGTCACCATGACTGTAAATCAGGTGAATCCTCGCAGGCGATCTAGAGCCAAAAATTATAACCCCACGTCTCCCTCTGTAGGAACATCATAGAAGTTGTCCCGTCCCCTTTGTGATTCCTACGACCTCCCAGCCAGGTGGAGCGGGCCTTTCAATGGGGTGCACCCCGGCTCTTTCACTATTAGGCTGCCTAATAGGCCGAATTAGGGAGACCGTGCCTCTGCTAAATGGGTAAGAAAAATACTCTTTGTGCAGCGTAATACAATTAGTCCTTCCGTTCACTATCCGATTATATGCTTCGCTGGCGATGCGATGGGTGCTGAGCGAAGGTGATACGAACACTCCGAGCCAGAGAAAAAAGAGACAATATGGAAAAAGGAGAGATTCTGTGATGAGCTTTATACGCGGATCAGGCTTTTGTAAACCCGTGGGAGAGTGGGTTCAAGTGGTATATCAAGTGACGCTACAAGAAGTCTGCATGAAGTTTCAAGTGTCGATGGCGAGAGATAAGGGACAGGCATTTAAACATTTCGCAGCTTTTATGCTGACAAGAACAGATTGAGGAGGCACATTATTTTAGTTTTTTTTTTTTTTTTTTTTTTTTTTTTTTTTTTCTTTGCGTGTGTGTTATAATAATTCAACGGTTTTTTCTATCATAACTTTCTATCAAATGATTTTCTAGAGCCAAAGGGAAGAAATAGATTTTTTTAATCGCATGGCTGCTTCAATGGGATAGAAATTTCTGGTTGGATAATTTTAGGTGACTGTCTACGTTCGGAGACAATTTAAAATTAAAAAAAAAAAACATTTTTTTAAAAAGAATTTTTTGGACTTCTATGGTAAAATAGCACTTATAAATTTAAAAATGAACAAAAACTTTCCTGTATTTACTATACCTTTTTTATAAATTGGTCAATTTGAAGTAAATTTTAATGAAATTTAGCTAAAACGCCTATCACTATGCACAAAATTCTAATACTACTATTTTAATTTCCTTCTCACACATGATACATACGACAGTTATCTTAAAAATAACCCACAATCTAAGAGAAATATTAAGATGCAAAAATAATACAGACAATTTTAAGATCCAATATGAAAATTTTCCCCGATTCGTCATTCCTTTCCTTATAAAAACAGCCCCAAATAAAAAAAAACTATTTATTATACATCAATTATTGTCCGTCATTTCATTGACTGTAGTATCTAAAAAATTTCCTGAAAATTGTATCAAATTATATGCATTATTATGCGAGATATCATGATAACGGTTGAGATTTGTGTTAAAAAAAATAATTCTGAGATAAACGAAATTAAAGTTGTTTGTCACTTCAATTTTGTAGCAGACGATGTTTTTTTTTAAATAGCTATAACTCTGCTTTTAATTAATGTAGAATGAAAATCAAAACTGTTTTGAAAAGAGAAAATATTGAATTACACGATCCTTACAAAAAATAAAATTGACCAAAATAGTCAAAAAATGACATTTTCAACATAGGTAGTCATTAAACTGGATGGTAATTTGAGCTAATGTTTGGCTTCGCTGGCTACGGACAATACGCCTGAGCCGTCTCTCACCACGCACTGTCAAGGCTAATTGCCCTTTGCAGTTTGCCCGATCGCTAGTTTTTTTTTCCACCATCCATGTATTCTTGGTATACTCTTGACACTGTCGACCTTGAAAATCCTAGCTGTCTGACGATTTCGGAAATTGAATGGCCCATGCGTCGCGCACCTACGATTTGTCCGCGATCGAAGGCGTCTAAATCAGGCAGTTTACCCATACTGGCAATTCCAACAACTAATTCAGAACAACCACAGTACGCGCTATATATGCAGTTACCACAGCGCCCTCACTTGCGCATACATGATGCGCAGCGCTACACAATTTGCATAGGCTTTGCTATCCGTAGTTCAGTGGCACTTCAGTGTATTTCACCATGTTGACATCATTGTAGTATAATTTATATATCTCGTCATTACATCTTTTACGACAGAAGCTCTCAATATTTACTTCTCCAAAGATTAGTGCAATAATTTCTCTTTCAAATAGGAATGGCAAGTTGCTTTTCCTGAATATAGTTAGGATCGAAGTCTCAAAACCATTGGTTGAAATAGATTTTACAATTGTTTTGTACAGCAGTCATTTCTCATTTCTTTTAAGTAAATTATATTTTTATAAAAACTCAAACTATTAGGAGAAAAAAAAGGCGAGTTTTTCTATTCAGAATGATAATGATACACGCGACGACCTGCTCTTAGTATATATAATTATTTATATCTATATAGCTTTATCTATCTATCTATCTATCTATCTATCTATCTATATATATATATATATATATATATATATATATATATATATATATATATATACAGTAGAACCCCGACTTTACGTTGTCCGTTTCGTACGTTATCCCGCTTCCTACGTAATTTTCTGCTGGTCCGTGAAAATTGCCTGTACCGATAATGTTAAAATATCCTGGATTTTACGTTACCCCTTTCCAGAAAATCCCGCTTAATACGTTTTTTTCTGAAGACAAGATGAAAATTATTTTTCTTCTATAAGGTTCACACAAACTTTTTCGAGTTCTTTCTTTCAAGGAAAACTTATTTCTTACCAGTTTGAAGCGTTCTGGCATTCTTTCTGTTCCGTCTTACTGTCCTTTTGTCTTTGTGTGGTAGGCAGAAGGGGTTTCCACCGAGCGTCAAAATCAGAAGGGTGGGGGAAGAAGAAAAGCACGGGACACCCGCAAGTAGTGGAGAATCGGCAATGCCTTTCGATTCTTCGATCACTGTATGTCAACAAAAGAGAAAGAGGTGATGGATCTCTTTTGTTTCGATTGTCCAATGTCCACACTTCACATGGATAGGGGGTAGGGGGGGACTATGACCAGACCATGTAAACCACTAAAGGTAAAACTGGTTTCAGCTGGTCTGTAAAAGTTCGTTTGAGCACCGTAACCATTTTTCTCATTGTCGAGCGTTCTTAACCTGAAGGATGGATGTCCAAACGAAAATGTTTCTCTCTAGCCAAAAAGGCCGAAATCGTCGAAAAAGCTAAAGAATTTCATGGCACTAAAATTGATCTTGCTAAATCTTTGGGTATTGCATATTCAACCTTGCAAACGATTTTAAAGCAAGAAGCTTCAATAGAGTTAAGTGCTGAAAAATTCGGAAAATCTGCAAAGAAACGAAAAACTCTTCGAAAGACATCTCCGTATGATGATTTGGAAAAAAAAATTAATGGAATGGTTCAATGAAGCCCGGGCATCAAAAATTCCAATAAATTCATAATCCATCGTTAAAGAAAATGCGCTTGAAATTGCTGAAAGGCTTAAACTCCAAGGCTTCTCTGCATCGAATGGCTGGATGGACAGATTTATAAAAAGGAGCAATTTATGTTTTAAATCTATCTGTGGAGAATCCGATGGTGTGGATATTGCAACTGTGCCGCAGTGGAAAGAGAACACTTTGCCAAATTTATAAAAGGAGTACAATCGAAGAGACGTATTCTACGCCGACTAGACTGGACTATTTTTCAACTTGTTATCCGACAAAACATTGACGGTGAAAGGCGAAAATTGCCACGGGGGAAAACTTTCAAAAATGCGCTTAACTGTTTTATTATGTACTAATGCCGACGGAAGTGAGAAATTAACGCCTCTTGTGATCGGTAGAGCAAAGAAACCACGGTGTTTCAAAAATGTGAAAAGTTTACCTACGGATTGTGCTTCGAATAAAATGGCGTGGATGACTCAATCGCTGTTTGAAGATTTTCTTCGAAAACTGGATAAAAAAAATGCGACTACAGAAGCGAAAAATAATTATTTTTATTGATAACTGTGCCTCTCATTTGGATCTTAAATTGAAAAATGTGCGAGTAGAATTTTTTCCAGCAAACTGCACCAGCCAACTTCAACCTTTTGATCTAGGAATTATCCGATCATTTAAATCACATTACAGGAAAACAACTGGTTAGGAAATCACTTCTTTTTATTGGTTCCGGTGACCTGCATTTTGCTTCTACAGCAAAGATAAATGTTCTGGAAGCTCTGAATTTGATTTCTGCTGCGTGGGACATTGTCGACAAAAAATGCGTTACCAATGTGTTTAATAAAGCAGGTTTCTCGGAATCCAACGATGAAATTAGGCGTTCGGGTGTCCGCTGTATTTCCTCTGGATTCTACGGTTGTCTCCTGTTGAGACGTGAATTGATTGAGAGGGTTTTACTATAACTGTGAGAATCAATGATTCCTCACAATATATATATATATATATGTGTGTGTGTGTGTGTGTGTGTGTGTGTGTGTGTGTATACTGTATGCATCTTTTTTCATTTGTGTATAAATGTATGACTATTTATATAAGCAACGAACTACGAAAACGGAAAACCTCATCAGACTATTTAGAGATTAGTGACATTTTAGAGATT
Organism: Dolomedes plantarius; assembly: GCA_907164885.2. NCBI lineage: Eukaryota > Metazoa > Arthropoda > Arachnida > Araneae > Dolomedidae > Dolomedes > Dolomedes plantarius. The sequence continues at coordinate 17,768,808 of OU015497.1, read as the reverse complement.
CATTCTTGGAAAAACAATTTTGATTTTGATTAGTATTTACGTAGTAATATTTTTTTAATATTGTTTCGATATAAGATCGCAATAAACATCCAACTTTAGGGAGAAATGGACTTTCTATTTAAAAACATAGAGGTGCAGTTACCTGGAGCTTGATCATATTTGACCTTTCTAAAATAAAAAAAAAATGTATTAGCGCAAAAAGTTTAAAGACCAATTGGGAAAGACAAACTCTTTGAAATAATAATAATATAAAAATTTATACTATGATAATTTAAGAAGAATGTGAATAAGGCTTTCTAGAAAATAAACGTCAAAATTTCTGAAATTAGTTTTGAAATAGAAACAAAGGAGGAATATGTTCCATCAAATATCCATTTTTGGGGAAGTCGTGTGGTAAGAGATGACCGTCACTCATCCCAATCTTTTTAGGGGCAAATAATGATACTCTCTAAGTGTTAACAAAAATATTGCCATCTCGGTTAAACCAAGCGCATGAGCGAAATAAAGCCCCAGATGGAGTCGTTTAAAACAACAGTTAAAAGCATAAAATCCTTTCTTAGGACATTAATGCTGCCAGTGCTTCAAAAGTTATCAAAAGTGGAGGCCTGTAGTTTAATGCTTTTTATAAGCTTCTATGATGTTACGAAGCCTATCATTAGTAGTTTCTGGTTTTCAGGGCTGTTACCAGCAGTGGCGCACCCGGGGGGGGGGAAGGGGCCCTGCCCCCCAAAAGAAATAGCAATTGCCTTATGAATATTGATTTTAAATTATAAATATTTTTATCCGTTCATCTCGGCCCCCCATGCGTTATAAATATTTTTATCCATTCATCACGCCCCCCCCCCAAGAAAAAATCCTGGGTGAGCCACTGGTTACCAGTTTCCTGTATGCTGGTTTCCTAGCAACAAGATTATTGCTGTAGGAAAGTAAAGGTACTATGAAATGAATAGGTATCAGCAGGGCCGTTTTATCGCATGGGCCAATCGGGACTTTGCCCAGGGTCCCCTAATGTGAAGGGGCCCCAGAACTGTCCTCTTTAACATGCAAAATCTCTTTAACAATGTTTCTCAACACTAAAATAGATAGGGTGTCAGATAAGTGAAAGTATTTAATTTCGTTTTCTGCTTTAGGAAGAATGTTAAACTATCAGGTTGTATCAGACGTACATCAGAAGGTGAAAGGCGTTTTCAGTTTAATGTGAAGCATGATTATGAATGCTTCATCTTATCAGCCATACACTGTAACAGCAAATATAGGACTCACATGCAGGATTGTTTGGTTTAAATCATTATTTGAATCAAAATTTAAATTAAACGATTTTTTTTAATCCTGATTTTTAAGGTGACTGCCTACGTTCGGAGCCAATTTTTTTTTTAAATGTTTTTTTAAGGATTTTTTGGTCTTTTAAGATAAAATAGCATTTAAAAATAAAAATTTAAAAAAAACTTGCCTGTAAATACTATATTTTTTTATAAATTGGTCAATTTGAAGTAATTTTTAATGAAATTTAGCTAAAACGCCTATCACTCTGCACAAATTTCTAATGCTACAATTTTAATTTACTTCTCACACATGATACATATAACAGTTATCTTCAAAATGACCCTCAATCTAAGAGAAATTTTAAAAGGCAAAAACAATACAGACAATTTTATGTTCCAGTATGAAAATTTTCCCCGATTCGTCATTCCTTTCCTTATAAAAACAGCCCCAAATAAATAAAAAAAAAAACTATTTATTATACATCAATTATTGTGCGTCATTTCATTAACAATAGCATCTAAAACATTTCCTGAAAATTTTATCAAATTATATACATTATTATGCGAGATATCATGATAACGGTAGAGATTTGTGCTAAAAAACATAATTCTGAGAAAAACGCATTTAAAGTTGTTTGTCACTTCAATTTTGTATCAGAGGATGTTTTTTAAAATAGCCATAACTCTGCTTCTAATTGATGTAGAATGAAAATCAAAACGGTTTTGAAAAGAAAAAAGATTGAATTACACAATTCTTGCAAAAAGAAAAAAATAAAATTGACCAAAATAGTCAAAAAATGGCATTTTCAAAGTAGGCAGTCACCAACAACTTTTCCTCACACGCTTGGTGTATGCACCTAGTACTTCAAATAGTACGTATAGTCCATGGATAGTTCTTATATTTATAAATGTTCGTAAGGGGGGACCCCAGCATTCATAATCAGGCCATGGGTATCAGTAGCAATGTTCCTTGGTGAAGTTTTGAAACAAACAACAACAACAACAACAGCAACAACCCAAAAAAATTTTAAAAAAGTATCGGTTGATATCATCTAGAATCTTTTAGAAGCATATTTTTTTGGGGGGGAAAAGCGTAGAAATTGGTATGGCGCCATCTTTCGAACCTTTAAATGAAGGGTAAATTGCCATTGATAGTTTTTCAAATTTGATGATATGACGATGAGGGACATTTGATCGTGCTCTCCAAGAAATTGTTCATCGCTGTTTACACTGTTTCGTTAATCCACATGTTACAGAATATAAATTATTTTTCAATAGGAACCCGAGCGTCTCATTCATCATCGTCTGTATGTATATATATATATATATATATATATATATATATATATATATATATATATATATATATATATATATATATATATATATATATATATATATATATATATATATATATATATATATATATATATATATATATATAGACATATATATATATATATGTATATATATATATATATATATATATATATATATATATATATATATATATATATATATATATATATATATATATATATATATATATATATATATATATATATATATATATATATATATATATATATATATATATATTAAAAAAATCAAATATAATCAAATATAATCAAATATAATATCAATATAAATTTTAAAAAAAATCAGAATGTAATTAATTAAGATATTAATTAAAATCAGTTTGTTAATGACTCTATTTAAAAATGCTCCATGCGCATCCATTTTTGTCTCAGCTATCTAATTTTCTCTCTTAAGCTAGCTTTTTATAGTTATAATAAAAGTTAGTAGCAATATTTGATTTACAGTCATATTTATAAAAACTAGAAAAGAAATCGATAAAAATAGGTCATTTTATGCAAAATTTTATCAAAATATTTTTTTTGATTGTAAAAATTTTAAGGTGTTTTAAATTAGTATAACGAATTGATTGCTAAGTTTTATTCTAACATATATAAATAATCATTTTATGAAATTTTATGAAAATTCAAGAAAAATTATGACGCATGGAACATTTTGAACTTACCGAAACGACATAAAAACTTGTTTTGCGAAAATGGCAATTAAAGTTTTAATTTGACTAACATTTCCAATGTTTACGTTTGAAAAAATACTTATAACTCGGTTAATAATGATCGAATGAACATACTTTTTTTAAAATTTAAAGCTGATGAGTTGCAGAATCATTTTCTGAAAGAAAGAAAAATCGTTTTGGGGACACATTTTTGTCAATCTGAATGTCAATTGTCGCTTTAAGACGCTTTGTATTCACTGCTTGTGTTTCCACAAGTTTCCTGTAAGAAACAATGATACAATATTAATGGATCACGGCATTTAACTCTCGACAGAGTTCATTATCGTGGCTAAACAAGCAATATTAATGTCGCTTTAGTGTCTATTTTTATTTAAGCGTAAAATGAAATATGCCATTAATCCACAGTCTGTAGAAATTGCGAGTGGTTCGTGGAATTTTCGATGCATTAATATAACTTTTCTTTTTCAGTTCTGCACTACAGCCTTAATAAAATTTCCTGACAAGACCCATTGCGTAAATGGGAAACATCTTTACTCTCTACGATAAAATTCCGAAACTAATTTCTTCCCGATTCAGTAGTGGAAGAGAAAACATCTTTCCATCGAACGAATTTCCTCATTTTCCGAGAAATGCAGCCAAATGAAATTATAGGTATGCAAGTCTTATCAAGTGAAAAATAAACGTATTACGAGCCGGTATTTGAAAAATGATAAAAATGCCTCTCCCCATCGTAAAACAAACGTATCACTAATGAGTATTAATTTACGATAAACGCGCGATTCTGTGATTGCATAAACATCGCCGATCTAATCGAGTGTTGTAGAAAGTTTTCTCCCGGGCGTAATGAAAATTCGATCAGAAAACTCTTTTGTAAGACTATATAATTCGCCGTAATTTCCGCGCCTCCAACAAAGATCCCACGGTACTTAATGAACCATATTAACCAGAAAATCACTTAATTATTTTCTAATAACCGAAGGGCAGTCTCAATTTTTGACAACCGTCGAGCTTAATGAATAATTCAGTGGTTAAGACTTTAACGCACCTTATCTCGGGTACTTACTTCCTCCTCCAACCCCCCCTCCCTCCCCCCCAGGATATAATGGAATTCTGAGGGAAGAATTTTCCAAAAACTCGCGGGCTGATCGACAATGAATTTCGCTACGCCAAATTAGGTCTGGGGCAGGGCATTTAAAAATCCGCTCCATTGACGGGAATTATAATTTTTAATCAGCTGCCCTCTGTTCCCCGAGCCTATTTCCTTTCCCCTTTTGTTTTATTTTGAAACCGAAGAATAATTTCCTTTTGTTCGGGGTCCACGTCGTTCACCAAACAAGGCCCCAGCGAAGGCCTTTTAAAACGGGCCTTTTCCCCAGCGCGCTGCTTCCGTTTTTATTGAAGCGATTCGGTATTTAGAGAAGAGATATAAAAGTCCCGACTTTTCGGTCTCGTTAAAATTAATTAGTCCTGCTTCTCTTAATAACCGCGTTGTGGAGGGCGATCCCAGCCAATCGTCGAACTTCTGGGCTTTTCAAGAGAACGTTCCCCCGTCTTTTTTAGGCTCGACCATTTTTCCTCCCTTTCATATGCGGAGGACGAGCGAAACGGAGCAATAGAAGAAATAATAACGAAAAAAAAAAAAAAATAATTCTCCCTCCCCGTAAAACGTTCTCCGGATTACTAATGAGGCAATTGCATAATGAACTTTCGAAGTCCTTTTTCTCGAAACATGAAAAGGAAAAGTCGAAACTAATCGAGATACATTTTTTGAAAAGGGAGGGATTTTAAGGAGGGCCCTTTTCTCTTCTTTTGTGCGGGGAAAGAAGGGAAAAAAAAATTAAATGAGTCGTTTTAAAAAGCGAATAATTGCTCAAACATGAAACAATTAATTTTCCGGTGCCTCAAAATGAATTACCCGCTTAAAAGACCGCTCTCTTTTGTTTTCATGGAAAGCATTTTCGTTTCTAATGATCTTTAAATAAAGTCATTCGTAGTTTAATTACAGCTTCGGTATACTTTGCTTAATAGGCTTCGCTGGGGGGATGTTCTTTTCAGATGGGTCTCGCAAAGTGCAAGAATTAACAGTGGACGATAAAATAAAAAAAAAAAAGAGCGAGGATCTCTTAAATGAAGAAAAGGCGTTTTTTGCACAGAAAAATATTCACACTGCTTCTAATTTGAATACGAGACACATTTTTCAATTTTCGGAAGAAAATTAGAGGGAATTGTGTTCACGCATTACGGAGTTTTTGAAGATATTTTGGGGTAAAAAAAAAAAAAAATAAAATAAAAAAGAGGGAAGGAAATCACTCGTTAGAAAAGTTCTTGTTCAAAATTTTTTAATCGCACCATTTTTAAGGTGGGTGTAAAACGCTTGCACTCGGAAGATGTTCGATAAGTCTTTGAAACTATTTCATAAGAATGGAAACCTCCGCATATGTAATTGGCTCAAAAGGACCATGGCATTTATGTCTTGTATTATAGAACAAAAAGTATTGTAAGAAAACAATATTACTTAAATAATCCTTCTTCCTTCAATTATATTTATGAATTAATATGTACTATATATTCATGCATATGCTTTCATATATTCATGTACTAGTATATGTACTAGTATATGTACTAGTAGTATATGTACTAGTATATGTACTAGTAGTATATGTACTAGTATATGTGCTTTCAATAGTCTCTCCCCAATAAGCCCTGTTGAAGCTAACCTTTAGCAATCATTATCAAATGTTATCATAATTCAAATGATAAATGATCTTGCTTCAAGTTTGCGTCCGATAATTAAACTCAATTTCGTTTGTTTTAAGGTTTTCAAATGTAACCACCCCCTATTTTTAACACTTAAATTGAATAACTTTTTAAATTTCATTTGCACAGACCATATCAGATGATCATGTTGTTTGGGACCTCGGTCAAACAGTTAGTGTTTTTTCCGTTTTATTATGACTTTTAATTATTTGTATTTGCATACGGCTGTGATTAAGATAACAGGATGCTTTACACAGATCACGCGATGTGCTAAATCAGGGTTTCCCAAAGTGGGTGATAACCCTCCCCTCCCCCCTGAGGGGACGCTGGGGCGATCCATGGGGTGGTAGTAGCCTCGGGGGCAAATAGGGGGCGTTGAAGGAAAATAAAGGGGCGGTGGAAGCTTAAATAAAGAAGACGAGAAAATTCTGAAACAGACGGAAGACACTGGACTCAGGGGTTACGGGAAAGCAGGGCCCGATTTACAAAATTCTTGACTATAGACGCAACTCGGGATGGAGGACCCCTAACACTAATGTGGGTTTAAAATTTCCAAAATTGACACACACAAAAAAAATAATCATGAATCATTCTGAAAGTACCATTTTACCGAGAATTGGCTATTTGAAGAGTAGAAGCCTAGAACATTATCAAATAACAAAAAGCAATACAACATATTAACTTCATCATTAAAATACCAATACAATGCATCCAGAAAAATTTATTAATCCCTTATATACACTATAACATACATATGATGAACTATACATATAACTATACATATGATGAACCTATCAATCAAATATGAAAGGATATATATATATATATATACAGTCGAACCTCCATATATCGAAGTAGCAAAATGCCGGAAAAAAATTCGATATATAGAAATTTCGATATATAGAATTGATGATAGTTTTATCATAATTCTCCTAAAACATTAAAATTAAAGCTAATTTTCGTACACAAAACTCCATTTCTAATTTATGTGCGAATCACATTAAATGAAAGTTAATAACTTAAAAATGAATTAATATGAAAGATGTATTGTGTACTATATACCTTTAAAAAAACCAATAATCCAGACAGTGGTTACAGTGATCACAATTACATTCTTTAAAAAAAAATACGAATATCTTGCCGAACAGCCAGTTTTGCGGAAAGTTCATCAAAGAAATGTTCGCATTTATTCAGTCCACTAAAAACTTCATAAGGGACATTTTCCTCTAATTGATGTCCACGACGTATTGTTTCAAACGCCAAAAATTGGGAGATTTTATTCTAAAGTGGAATAAAATCTCCCAATATGTCGTGAAAAAAATTTCGATATATAGAAACAGTTTTTCTATGTAATGAACATGGGAATTTGCTAAGAGTTTGATATACAGAAAATTTCGATATGGGGAAGTTCGATATATGGAGGTTCGACTGTATATATATATATATATATATATATATATATATATGTGTGTGACATTTCACCACATGATTTCCATAACAACAAATAATAAGCACAAACGACGAGGCAGAGTTCTATAAAATTGCAGTCCTTTATTTCAGAATAGTTGGGAGCGGATATCAGAGCGTCCTTCTAGCATGACGCGGAACATACAAGTGCTTTCACATACACAGCTCACAACAGATTGCCTGCTCTCTTAGTCAGGGTCTGTTTTTCGTGGGTGGTAATACTACTAAGAAGCACATTGGGTGCGTTTTATCTTTATGGTATTGTTTGACACTTTTGATCCTTTATCTCTGGCACCTGCAGCCATTATCTCTGAGATATTGTGAACTGCGGATTTTAGATGACTAGAAACGGGGTTTTGTTACTCCTTCTGAGCGGCACGGCTAATATTCCTATCAACTGAAAAGAATTTACTGTCTTGTTTTCCCCAGTGGAATTTGCAGATGTTCACTTGCTTTTGGGTGGGCTATTCCTGAGAAAAGTGTCCTCTCTTAACAGATGTGGGGACCCGAATTATAGAAATAGACGAGATTCAACTTATAATGTCAAGATTCAACTTATAATGTCACATATATATATATATATATATATATATATATATATATATATATATATATATATATATATATATATATATATATATATATAAGTGCTATTAAAGAAGGTAAAATTTAAAAAAAAATTTTAATTGGGAATTTTTTCTTTTTTCTCTTTAAAAATTAAAATTTTTGGGGGGCCCCCAACATTCGGAGGCCCCTAGGCTCGGGCCTACCAGGCCTAATGGAAAATCAGGGCCTGCGGGAAAGACATTAAGCGGAATCATGTATTATGAAACTTGTAAAGTGTCTGGTGACATCATTTTGCAGTTTTGGTGTTTTAATAGCTATGAGCATCTTAGGCAGTACCCCTCCTGTTGCAACTATCATATTTAGTCTTTTCTCTACCCCTGATGGAAAAATAACCTCTCTTCTTAAGTGACTGCTCGTCGAGGGATTAAAGCTTTGAGGAAGACCTTAGTTTTTTTCCCGGTTGCATTTCGACTCCAGTCTTCTGGTAAGGCTAAGTAATTAATAAAAATTTTCATCAGTTCAGAAATCTGGACAAATTCAAATTTTAAGAACACCTTTATTTTTATCCGTTAATCTACAGTAATGAGTGATCAATTTTAGTTTGTATGAGCTGACAAATGGCACTTTTTCTTTGTCATAATTTTCCCAGCGAAGAATAAAAAATACAAAGTACAATAAATGTTACTTGTTTTCTTCGAATAATGATAAATAGGTAAAATTTTTTAGCTCATACAGCTCTAGAAAAGTTTTTAGATAGTTTTTTTTTACATTCACGGGAACTGACCTTTTTTCCTCATGTAGCATAATGTCTGCAAATTTTAAAATTTGCAGACCTTGGCCCCTTAACCGACCAATTATCACGTGTAGTGGAATTATTTTTTTTTTTTTTACATCGGAAAAAAAAAATAATAATTCCATGAAAACGACGCTGAATGCCTTTTTCGTGGTTGTCTATTTTCAGAAGACAAACGGGGAGAGAGCAGTGGCGTCAATGTAGGAGGTGTTTCAGGTGGGCCCATGAAGATTGTGGAGCTGACGAACTTTTTATTTGTAAACAATGTGAAAAGTTTGAATCTAAAAACAAAAAGTAAACAAAACCTGTAGTGTAAGCCAACTAATTTTTTTAAAATGTCACTTTTCTTTTCCACCTAGTAGTGTATATAGGTAACTGCTATCTAATTATAGTGTACAGTTTTGTTTTTATCAACTTTTCAGTAATTCTAATTCATATTTAGAGTTGTAGAATGGGGGTCTCATATTAGGACTACTTTTTTCAGACCCCAAAAATGGAACACTTGTGTTTATAATTTTGTACAGGAAAATTGTAAGGTTATTTCCAATTTTCTGTCATTGTTATATGTAGTAACATATATGTATTAAAAGGATATCAAGTTGGTACTATAATCCCTCACTTACTTTCCTAGTTATATATGAAAATAAAAAGCGGTCTCATATTCGGCATACTTACCCTATATCCCTTACGTCGGCTCATCAGGCTTTATACTGGTCTACAGCTAATCGGTCTCACAGACCACCACGCTATAAAATTAGGATATTTTCCTATTTTTATAAGTTTTTCGCAGTTATAAGTCATTAATGAAAAACTACGGCCACCTCTCATTCTTGAAAAGGGTAAAATAGATTATTTAACAAAAATTTAGTCTATATACCTTACAATTAGAAAAATAACACTTTACAAATAGAAAATTTTGCAAAGAGAATAACGATGTCATTGATTCTAGAGATGATTTAAAAATTGCACAAAGAATCATTATTCCAATCAGCGAGATTATTTCTTCTAACGTAATGTCCTTGTAATAATGATCTGAAGGATTTTCGATGTTTGATCACATTTATGTTATTCTGCTATTGGTATGATTGACGATTTTTTCAATCAACTTGTCAGTAAATAATAAACGCCAACCTTGCTCTGGAAAAGTGTCGTGCCCCAAGGGCAGCTCTGGACACTTTAACTTGTTTACTCTCACTTTTATCGCATTACAAGGTGCAGACTGCTCTTTAGGACGCAAGGGCGTGGAACTCCAAGTAAAACAATTTTTTCCCCTTCGATATAGAGTACTTTCACAAGATGTTGATGTGTCACTACTCCCTGAACCATCAAGCCAATCGTCAATTGTTATGACGAGTTTTCGTGGTTTGTTACCCCTTCGTTTCCGTGGAACATCGCCTCCGCTACTCTCTTTGTCTGGTATAATATCAACGTTACCATGACTGGTCGATGAAGGTTGTTCTTTGAACAGAGTTCACGGCAAAGTGCTATGATTTGTTGCTGCTGTCCCGAAATACTGACAATCTGCTCGTAATCTTGAAAAAGAACTTCATTATCACTATTTTCTCATTATCGGAGATGTGAGGAAGAATACAGGATCTATCCAGAAAGTAATGAGATTGATTCCCTAAAATTCGCTTATTTGAAGATAATTTTACAGACACTTAATAGTCTTCAAACTAGCCTCCTCCTGCATTAATACACCGTTGCCAACGACTCTGCCACCCATTGATGCCTGTTGACTGGTGGATCTTGTAAGTAGAATTTATCAGGCATACAAAACTTGGATAACTTTAACTTTATTTAAAAACTTTAAACAAAATAATAAAGATACTGTCCAGCAGTATATTCAAACAAATAATCATATCTATCCTGATGCTGACTGCAGCTTGCTTGCTGCTGACCAAACTTGGCCTTTTATATCATCATATGTCAAACAAATCTGCATATCCTGAAAAATATGTGCATGTGATGCCATTTGATTAAAAAGAAATTAAAACCGAGGGTTGAGGTGTACCTGACTTCAAATACTCAATCACTATTTGATGACCTCATACCTGGGAACCAATGAGTAATTAACAGGCTATCAAATGACATCACATGCCTATCATACTACAACTTCAACTTCCTCCAAATGAAAACATTTGCTGAGGTAAGTGAACAGCTCTTAGTATGCAGCAGAAAAAAGGTAATTATCAATTACAATTAATAGTACAATTAAAACATATTTAATTTAAACAAATGCTATTTTATTTATACATTATACTTTTTTTTGACTGGATGTCAAGCCTGGGGAAAACCTATTAGGGATAAAAATATACTTTATTTTTAACCCTTGGTGCTAGCTATGCCCTCGCTGGAAGTCTTCAACTGGAATGATGTTCAGAGCGCGCGTTACGTTTTTCTGCAACTTCTCCAGATTGTCAAAACGATGACCTTTTAAACTGGATTTTAACCGAGGGAATCGAAAAATGTCCGCGGTAACATATCAGGCTGTATTGGTGGACCGGCGCATTATCGGGTTGCGGAATCCAATTGTTTGTGAGCTCAGGGCGGAAGCGCGCAGTTCGATTCTTCCACTTTTGAAGCACTTCCTTGTAAAAATCTGCATTAACTGTGTGCCCGGAGGACATCATTTGGACACTCATCCGATGATCGGAGTCCAAAAGCGTTTTAATTGTGACTTTCCCATTATACCGACCCATCGCCAACCTCTTGGTGTGTAAAAGCTTGTTAATTTCCCATTATACCGACCTATCGCCAATGTGCGACTTGTGGAGAGGCGACTATTTGCGAGACCCGGGATTAATCTCTGGAACATTTAAGTTATTAAAATGGCGCCGTATAAAGTTAATAAGTTGTGGGATCTTCCCGTTCGCGAGAGAAAAGCCTCTCTCTAGCTAACGGGAACTTTTCTCTTGAGAGAGGCTTTTCCCTTGCTTACGAGGCCTCTTCTTATAGCTTTTCTATAAGAAGTTGGTATTTTACTGTCAAAAAGAAAATGTGGCAACGACCATCCGATGAATCTGTATTTTGGAGAGAAAGACACATTTGGAAATGTCTCAAATGCAGAAAAAAAAGTCGGGACATGGCTCGATGGAAGTCGGTTATCATTTGTGACTTGTTTACGTTTCACATACAGCTGGTGCGATGGATTATCCTCTACAAAGTTTTGTCAAAAGCATTTGTTCATGAGTCAAAAGACAGAAGTTGACTGGAATAATTATATGAGGGAGGTTATTGTGGAGACTCTAGTACTTAAGGGTAAAAAAACTGGAGGTGAAGGCAACACCGTCGAAGTTGACGAAACTTTGCAAAGTAAACGCAAAAAAATGCAAGTCGAGTTCTACCAGAACAGTGGGTTGTTGGTGGAACGTGTGGCGGAAACAAGGAATACGTCACAAAAAGGTGCCTAATAGAAGTGCACGCTTATATGCAGCCGTAATTACGGAAAACGTATTACCTGGTACTATTATCTACACAGATTGCTGGAGGGGGTACAGAAAAACGATTACGTGGGGTACATGCACTTGACTAATAAATAAAATTATGCATAATTTTATCTACATGTAAATTTCCAAGCTGGCGTCCATACACAAAACATCGAAAAACTGTGGGGTTCACGTAAGTGGCGAAACAAATAACAACCGGAAACGAACAGATGACATTTAGATTCGTACCTCGCAGAGTTCATGTTGTGGCATATTTTGAGTGAAGATAATATTTGAAGCAATGTTGACAAGAATAATGTAAATTATGCCAAGGAAAATAAGTTTGTAGTTTTCGATATTTATAATTTTGTTTAAAAAAATATGTGATGTGATAAAAATGTGCGTATTTTCTTGTATCCATTTTATTTCTTTAATTGGTGACTTCATGGTATTACAAATGGCGACTTCTCACGTGACGTTGGCGATGGGTCGGTATAATGGAAAAGTACATTTTAATTTTAGCCACATTGTCTGAAGTTTGAGAACCTGATGAAAACCCAGCGCGATATTCATCATCCACGTCCTCTATTCCGTCTTTGAAGGCTTTGTGCAGCCTAAAAACTTGAGCCTTGGACAAAGATCCTTCCCGTAGGCTTCTTGTAACATGGCAAGCGTCTCAGTAGCTGGTTTGTTTAGTTTTACACAAAACTTTATGGCGTACCGCTGCTCGTCACAAAGGTCATCGTTTTGACAATCTGGAGAACTTGCAGAAAAACGTAACGCGCGTTCTGAACAGCATTCCAGTTGAAGAGTTCCAGGCGGGAATCAATGGGTGGCAGAGTCGTTGGCAACAGTGTATTAATTCAGGAGGAGGCTAATTTGAAGTCTATTAAGTGTCTGTAAAATTATCTTCAAATAAACGAATTTTATGGAATCAGTCTCATTTATTTCTGGACACACCATGTAGTACGATTGTTTAGAATGTATAAGAGTGGTCTGAACCAATTTCAGAATCCGATTCCTCAATCTGTGATAGTGCGAGAGAGACAAAATGTCTATTTCGCTGTGAAACAGGAGGAATTCTTGCAGACATGTAAGCTGCAACAGTAAAAATGATCTTGGAAATAGAATGCATGCAGACTGACAGACAATTAGTATGGTTCAAGGCTTATCGGTCATACAGACCTGCAAAAAGTTAAAACAGTTCAAGGCTCATCGGTCCAAAAGACCAAACATGTCTTACAAAGATTAAATTTACCGACAAGTTACGATCGGGCGAAAATCTCCGATGTGTTGTACTTAAACGTCAGGACCCGACTGAAGATCTCCCCAGTCTGATCACCCCCAACACCACCCCACCCTTCAGAACAGGTGCAACAGCGGTCTTCTATACCGATGAGCCAACGTAAGGGTTATAAATAAATAAATAAATAAATAAATATATATATATATATACAGGGTGGTTATAATTAAACTTTCACTTTGAAATGGTCAAAAAAGAAAACTGCTGGACCAAATGTTATCAAACTGGGTAATAGTTTAAAGGAGGTCATGGGAACTTGCTGTCATACCACACCAAACGCATGGAAATTTTCATCCAATTTCATGGGAATTTCTTTTCCGCCAAAAATATAGTTCAAAAACTCACCACCAGGAGGAAAATGGCGCTGTATACAACATTGTTAAACGAAATAAGGGTTGGAATCTAACTTAACCTTTTGTTACAGGGGTTTAACATTTTGTATACCCTTAAGAAACATTGACATAAACAAAATTACCATTTAAAGAGTGCGCATTTCGGAAATCGTTTTCTTACAGATCGCTAATTTGTGAATTTTGAAGCCTGAATTCGGCCCTAAGACGGGAAGATATCGGTTTAAAACGTTTTTAATCGTTTCTAAAGAGAAACTGTTTGTGGGGTTATGAAAAACCGCAATGGCTTGTAATTGGCTTACCGCAGGAAGAAGCAAATGATTTATGCAGATGCGCTTTACACGTCATTTGATTTTCCAGATAAAAGTGAGCCTGCTTGTCAGAGTTCTCATTGTTACGAATCGACAATGTCTCTAACCATGCAAGACCATGCTTTTCTCATTAAATATTATTATGAATGCGATAGCAATGAACGGCGTGCTTTGCAAAGGTGTCATTCAGTAAGAGGAATACGCCGAGGGCCAATGACACCGCAGGGTTTGAGGAAAAGCTCACAATCAAATCATCGAAATGTCGGTTCGCCCAAAACCATGTAAAATACTTGGGGCACATGGTCGGTGGAGGTTATCGAAATCCCGCCGAATTAAAGGTAAAATGCATTAGGGAATTTCCCCGGTCAGAGACAAAGACGAGTATCCGGGCATTTCTGGGTCTCCCTGGATATTACGCGCACTATATTCCAAATTATTCTATGATAGCGGCCCCCTTAACCGATGCGTTAAAAGGACGGGAGAAACGCGCGGCGGTTGTGTGGGACGAAGCTTGCGAGGCAGCGTTCACCACTTTGAAAGACGCTCTTATAAAAACACCTGTGCTACGAGCTCCTGATTTTTCTGTTCCATTTATTGTCCAAACGGACGCATCCGATCTGGGAGCCGGGGTAGTGTTGGCCCAACAAATAGGCGATAAGGAACATCCTATCCTGTACCTGAGTAGGAAGTTCTCTGAACCCGAAAGGAAATACAGCACCACAGAAAAAGAGTGCTTGGCGATCATATTCGCGTTAAAAAAACTTCACTACTATCTGGACGGAAGCGAATTCAAAATCGTGACCGACCATAATCCATTGGTATGGCTCAAGAAGAATGCCAGTTCAAATGGCCGTCTTTTTCGGTGGCAACTTATGTTGCAGCAATTTTGTTTTCGGGTAGAACACAAGTCGGGAAGACAGAATACAAACGCTGACGCTTTAAGCAGATGCATTCCTTAAACGTCCGCGAATTACCTTAGATTTGTAAATGTAGTAACCTAGAGAATTAATTGTTAGTACCATGAATTTATTTGTGTTTGTTTTTAGTAATCCAGTTAGTGCATGTGTACGTACTTGTTAGAATTGTGTATTTTTTTTTTGTGTAGTAGAAAAAAAAACGGTTGGAACTGGTACATTAGATAGCAGAATTGGGAACCACCCACACGAAACGTTGGTTTTCAATATGCAACCACATTGAAAACTTTAATGGCAGGGGGGTTATGTAGAGTATTGCATTTCAACCTCTCCGTTAACAAAAGAAATTCTTCTATCTCGGCCTGAGACTCATCAAAAGATTCCCGACAACTTAGGTGGCAATATGCTGACGGCAATTTTCCTTTTGTTCATCGGATAGACTTATTCCACAGAACATTAGGGGACATCGGTCATTTTTCTTGATTTAGTCATCGCCACCGGGTGACACCGCTGATGTTAGTTATAAATGACAGGAGACCCCAGGTGCTTTCATTCATGAACTATCAATTGTTAAGCAGCATCCTGGAGGCGTCGCGTGCCTAAACAAAAGGACTCGTGCCTTTCTCATTTTACCGAAGCGGCCCTTTGAGACTCTTTGAAGTGGCTTGGAGGACAAACTAAAAAGGCGGCCGCTTTAGACCCGGGGAAAATATTTCATTATCGCCCCAGGAAACCCATTTCCGTTGCTCACTTGTTCTAGATCGTTCGACTTTCTGAAGAGTGATGCAATATCCGGTGGAGGTTCTTCTATAAAAGAGAATGGACCCCTCAGTCGTGGCTTGCGTCTTTTAGTTCCTGACACGTAGAGGATCCAGTTTTAAGAGCAGCCGGGTTTGCCGCCCTTAGAGGTTCAAGAGTCCCTTGTGACTGTTTGCAGCGACGATATAGTTCCTGCAGGAGTAAACATACTCCGCTAATTTGTCGGAGACCAGTCTTCGTGGAAGGAGCCTTTGCTACCTTATTTTCCAGTGAGGAGTCCTTTCTCCTTAATTTAATATTTTCATCGCTACCGGGTGCGTGCAGTGGTCACCGCCGTTGATATTATTGGGGAGCCCTTTCCCATCAGGACGAAGTGCCGTTTTCTTCATCATTGAAGCAGAGCCAGTTCTGCTAGCCTAGCGGACTTCTGTGTTCTTACTCCGCCCCACGCCGATTAAATCGAGTGTGATTACCTAAGTTACGAAGTTCATCTTACATCTGTGCAGTGTACATATCTCATCATCATCAATTTTATTAATAAATTGCATTTGTTTTGTTTATGTAATGAGTGATGTATACCTGGTGTGTTTAAATCATCTTCTGGTTGACACTACGAACCTCTGTTCGCTACAATATATATAACCCTTACGGTGGCTCATCTGTATAGAAGACCGCTGTTGCACCTGTTCTGAAGGGTGGGGTGGTGTTGGGATGATCAGACTGATGAGATCTTCAGTCGGGTCCTGACGTTTAAGTAGAACACTAGATAGTAAATAAATGTACTAATACACAAATTATACTCAATACATCATTGCCAAATGTTGAAAATCATAATAATGCGCAGAAACAATTTGATGTGTTTAAGCGGCGTCGTGCTTAGTGAGTATCTAAAGCCAGATTTTAAAATGTCACTGAGCATGCGCAGAAAGCAATTTTTTTTAATTGTAAGTTATCGCTCATTAAACAACGGAAAATAAGCAATTTCCATCAAGCTTAATCTTATATTTCATAAACATAATTATCTTAAAAATAAAAATGGCAGAGAGATATTCAGAGAGACTCATCGGAATAAACGTGTTTATCATTAAAAGATGTCACTGGGCATGCGCAGAAACATGAGTTTCTAAAGCCAGATTTAAACATGCCACTGAGCATGGCCAGAAATCAATTTTTCAATTGTAAATTATCCCTAATTAATAGAAATTGCGGTTACAAAAACCAAATTTGACACATCTACAGATTACATTCTTTCGCTTAAGACCATAATAAAGTCAATGGATGCAGTAGTTTTCTCTCAGGGACTGCCCGAAAAGTCGGCTTAGCAACGTAAATATATAGATCTTGGTTAAAAGGAATGCTGAAATCTTTACTGTGATGGTAAGAAAGCAATTACAGCCACATAAACTCATAAATAAGGGCGTGATGTATGTGTGGATTTCCGCATCGTCATTCTTTTTTAAGAGCAGCTCGATTAGTTTTTGCAAACTTATTTTCTACATTGCACATTTTAATTCTACACGCCAAATTTCAATAACCGAGCACTCATTTGATCTCGATGCGAAAGCAATTTTAATTTACATGGCATTGAAGCAAGTGCACGTTCATTATCCATGAATTTATTCCGACATATTAAGTCTGATACGGGGTAATTACGTGCGTTCAACGGGACTGATTTTCGTCCCCCGTTCATGCCGAAAAGTGCGTGAAGGAATTCGTTAATTGAGCTTATACGCGAAAGACATCACTGCATCCGAGTCCCCGACCAAAAAGTCTCGGCTGTGTCGATTTCCCCCTAACCCCCCCCCCCCCCCCCCTCTCTCTCTCTTTCTCGCTGGAAATGACGCAAAAACGAAATAATGCGAGTCAATTAGCTCATTCATCAGGCTCAAACTCGAGACATTTCCATTAAGGGGGTACGCTGAAACAATATCCGAATGAGAGAGAGAGAGAGAGAGTCATTTAAAATTATCCAGTTCTGCATCGCTAAGCGATTTCATTAACGGCAGCGCTCGAAAGTTCGAAAGCGCTCTTCCAGCTCGAAAGTTATGAATCTTACCTTTATTACGAGCAAAATATCACGGCGCACTGCACCACCCCCAATAATTGCATGTACGGAGAAGATTCCGTGCCGTATGCACGGCTCAATTTTTAATATGTTCCACGCGCTTGTTTCTCTCTCCTGAACTTACAAACTTCTGAACTTATTTCGACAATTTTAAAACAGGGCGCCGACCCCCCCCCCTCCCGCCGCCCCCCAATCTCTTCTTTATAAAGACAATGGCGCGCGCGACCGGGCGTTTTAATAACCGATTTCAAACAAGGAACTGGAGAACTGCCGCGTAATTGCGCTCTGAGGGACGACTCAGAGTCGCTTTAATGTGCACTTGCTATTGCGGATTTAATCGAAAACGGCTGTTGTCTTGAAAAGAGGCTGAAACGGGACCCCCGACCGGGGGGGGGGAGGTGGAGTGGCAAGGGGAGGGGGGGCGCTGCAATAATTTGGGGAGCGAGCAATGCGAGGGATCGCCCGCAGAGCAACGGCACCGAGAAAAATAATTATTTTTGCATGTGGAGGCTGATTCCCGAACAACGGCGGTGATGATCGACTCAAGAGATATCCGACAGTCTCCTGCTAAGGACCTTTTAAACGCTTCAATTACCAAATTCACGGTAACGCCGGGCTCTTTATACAATCCTGTTGCCATCCAAGATTTTGAATCTTTGGGGTTTTATGTTGCTCAATTTTTCTAATGCCGATAGTTTAATTCGGAAACTTTTTGGAATCTGGTTTGTGTATGATTCCTTTTCATTGGTATTTCAAATTGTGGGGCCGTTAGCTTGACGGGAAGAATCTAAAAGCAATTTAATCCCTTTTGGATTATTTTTGGAAAATATTAGCCACTCTAGTATTTGATTCCGGTTGGTACTTTTTTTTTTTTTTTTTACCGTAGCTGAAAAACGCTGGTATTGTTTAAAAAGTAACAACACCTAAATGATCATCAAAATTTTAGCTCTATTGCAATTTTGACCGTAGCTATTTTCACTGAAAATAATATCGGATAATACTAAAATCAGTGTCGTTTTGTGAAATCAAGATTCCTAATTTTTTCAAATATTCCTCAATTCTAGGACTTTATTCTCAAGATTAGTCATTCAGAGTCACTTGCCACATGCTGAAAAACGCTGGTATTGTTTAAAAAGCAACAACACCTAAATTATCATCAAAATTTTAGCTCTATTGCAATTTTGACCGTAGCTATTTTCACTGAAAATAATATCGGATAATACTAAAATCAGTGTCGTTTTGTGAAATCAAGATTCCTAATTTTTTCAAATATTCCTCAATTCTAGGACTTTATTCTCAAGATTAGTCATTCAGAGTCACTTGCCACATGCTGAAAAACGCTGGTATTGTTTAAAAAGCAACAACACCTAAATTATCATCAAAATTTTAGCTCTATTGCAATTTTGACCGTAGCTATTTTCACTGAAAATAATATCGGATAATACTAAAATCAGTGTCGTTTTGTGAAATCAAGATTCCTAATTTTTTCAAATATTCCTCAATTCTAGGACTTTATTCTCAAGATTAGTCATTCAGAGTCACTTGCCACATGCTGAAAAACGCTGGTATTGTTTAAAAAGCAACAACACCTAAATTATCATCAAAATTTTAGCTCTATTGCAATTTTGACCGTAGCTATTTTCACTGAAAATAATATCGGATAATACTAAAATCAGTGTCGTTTTGTGAAATCAAGATTCCTAATTTTTTCAAATATTCCTCAATTCTAGGACTTTATTCTCAAGATTAGTCATTCAGAGTCACTTGCCACATGCTGAAAAACGCTGGTATTGTTTAAAAAGCAACAACACCTAAATTATCATCAAAATTTTAGCTCTATTGCAATTTTGACCGTAGCTATTTTCACTGAAAATAATATCGGATAATACTAAAATCAGTGTCGTTTTGTGAAATCAAGATTCCTAATTTTTTCAAATATTCCTCAATTCTAGGACTTTATTCTCAAGATTAGTCATTCAGAGTCACTTGCCACATGCTGAAAAACGCTGGTATTGTTTAAAAAGCAACAACACCTAAATTATCATCAAAATTTTAGCTCTATTGCAATTTTGACCGTAGCTATTTTCACTGAAAATAATATCGGATAATACTAAAATCAGTGTCGTTTTGTGAAATCAAGATTCCTAATTTTTTCAAATATTCCTCAATTCTAGGACTTTATTCTCAAGATTAGTCATTCAGAGTCACTTGCCACATGCTGAAAAACGCTGGTATTGTTTAAAAAGCAACAACACCTAAATTATCATCAAAATTTTAGCTCTATTGCAATTTTGACCGTAGCTATTTTCACTGAAAATAATATCGGATAATACTAAAATCAGTGTCGTTTTGTGAAATCAAGATTCCTAATTTTTTCAAATATTCCTCAATTCTAGGACTTTATTCTCAAGATTAGTCATTCAGAGTCACTTGCCACATGCTGAAAAACGCTGGTATTGTTTAAAAAGCAACAACACCTAAATTATCATCAAAATTTTAGCGCTGTTGCAATTTTTCTTAAAGGTAAAGGAAAGGTTATTCACAACGACCCATTCCTTAATTTCTAAACGGTAGATTCCCCCTCAAAATAAAATAATATAAATAAATAAAATTACATGGAAATAGTAGCTTTTATTATACAGGTAACCCTCCTATAACACGGTAGATAGTTTCCTAGAAAATGCCGTGTTGTGTGAAATCGTGCTATATGAGACCCAGAGAAGGTTAAAAAAAGGGGGGGTTACGTTCCGAAAACTTATTAAAAACAAACATTTTTTTTTAAATTCCATATAAGCAACATTTTTACTAAAAATATAAATGTATGTATAACACAAAACAAAAAGTAAAAAGAAAATATTATTTTCATTTAATGTGACCTTAATTTAAAAAATTTCTTCCTCAAAAAAAGTTCTCGTTTGATTGTACTGAGCAGTGGCTCAGTACAATCAAACGAGAACGTTTTTTCGATTGTACGATATCACCTTCACTTTCAGAACCTTTTCTTTCATTTAGATTTTTTGCATCTTCTATCCTCTTTAAAAAATTTGTAATTTTGGTTTATTTGCTGGTTCGCACAAGGTCACTGTAGATTCACGGCATGGATATAGACAATTTTGCAGCTCCCTTTTGAATTTTCGACTTCTTTCAGCGGAAGGGTCTGCATTCAGAAAATATGATTCAAGATTTTCGGCTAAGCTTAGGCCATCTTGTATTTTATAGAGTTATAAATGAATAAATTATAATCTGTTTATACATTTTCATGTAAAGCCACTATAGTTCATTGTTTCTTCCCGTGATTATTTTAAGGTAATTTAGTTTTTAAATGTGTTAAACAAAAATCATGTTATCTAGTCCTACATGTACAGTGTTGTACAAAGGTATTCGCAATATTTTTATCGTGTTAGAGCGAAACCGTGTTACAGGTTGCAGTGTTGTACGAGTGTCCCCGCAATTTATCTAATCGTGTTAGAGCGAAACCGTGTTGTAAGATGCCGTGCTGTAGGAGGGATACCTGTACTCCATAGCACAAGCTGGTCAAATCTCTATCACCTTTTTGCTTTCTCCTTTTCCCATGAGCCCTCGAATGCGTCATAGTAATCTAGAGCAGTGCTCCGCAACCACCGTGTCGTGGCACACTAGTGTGCCGCGAGGTGATCTTGACTGCGCCGTGGTGATTTTATCGATAATAAAATAATGCTTAACCACCACATTAGTTAGAAATTTTCTAAGTAAAATATTCCTCTAACTTTTTGCTAATATGTAATTTCTCCGGGTCAAAATTATACGCAAAACAAATACGTGTTGTTACCATACATAGTATGTATGCTCGAGCGTCATATATCTGGATTTCAGTTAAGAAAGAGTATCCACAAATTTCCGATAAGGCCATTGCAATTTTGCTCCCTTTTTCTACGACATGCTTATGCGAACAAAGTTTTTCGGCACTGGTTCTAATTGAGAATGACAAACAATCATGCTTAAAGGGTCTTGACCATGAACTTCTAGTAGTTCTTTCTAATATGGAACCAAATATAAAACGTTCATATGTTCATCAAAAGAAGCTCAAATATCTCATTAATAAATTAGTTATGTTTAAATTAACTTTGATTTATTAGTCTTAAGTAAAGACCAAAAACAAATTTTAATATAAAAATTTAAAAAGAAATTTTTTTTACTTGTAAACTATAACTTTATATTTTTGTTTTTGTGTCGGTGTACAATTCAAAATGATTTATATAAAACTTAAATGATTATAATTATCTTCATACATAGAGCTATTTTATTGTGTTTTTTATCTAATAAAAACATGCGTATTTATTGTAATTTATGTATTTGCAGGCTTTTTCTTGTGGTGTGCCGCGGGATTATCGAAAAAAACGTTGTTGTGCCGTGGAAGATAAAAGGTTGCGAAGCTCTAATCTAGAGTACATTTCTTCTTTCTCATTCCACTTCCAGGCCCGTATTCCGTGACTGGATAGGTCTTTTCAATTGAAATTTCATACGTAGTACCAGCGCCGGCCCTACCGTTTTTGCCGCCCTCCCACCTCAAAAACTTTAAAATTAAAAGAAAACAGATTTATAAAAAAAAACATGGGAGCCAGAAAAATATGGTCAAATCTAATTGAATTAAGACACCAACACTCATACAGTATTTACTATTTTTTAAAAAATAATTACAAGATAAAAAGAACTTTTTAGTATATACCTTCTTTTTAATTTTTCTTTTGAATCATATAAACTTGACAATTCTATGCATTAATAAATACTTTTTAAAAATGTTTCGATGAATTATCCCATCAACTTGAAAGAAAATGATCAAATGCGTAATAAAGAGGTATCAAATGCGGAATAAATCGTTTAGCTCGAGAATTGGAAGTTAACATGGGTTTAACTTTTTGTTCCCGTCCCGGGACAGATAGATCCATTCTATAAAAGAAAATTACCTCAAAATGAATTCAATTCTGCTTAAAGATGGCTAAAAATATTAAAAAATGCATTGTCATCGTGTTCAGAGCTATTCTAAAAGTTTCAAATGTCTAGCTAGTCGGGAAGTTAGTTAAAAATCGATTGCAAGACTTGTACTGGACAAACACACAAACAAACAAGAAAGTGAGTTAATAAAAACATGGTAAATACTTAGATCTTACACTATAAGTAGAATTCCTTCCTCTTCCTGCCTAATAAATATTAGGATAAATAAATACTTGGGCAACACCGAGTGTATATATATATATATATATATATATATATATATATATATATATATATACAGTATGTCCAGTAAAGTCCCTTCCCACCCTCTTAACATCGGAACGGCTGATGCTATATTCATAAAAGTGGTGTCTAGGTATAGTAAAGTAGCAATGCGCTACTGAATAAAACCACCTAACGCGCCACCTGGTGGAAAACTGCGGAGTTAGCATTCCTATCTCGAAAACGGAACGAGATAGGGACAAAATGTGATTTACAAAGTTGTAGAAAATCATCGATTTAGTACGAAAAGACACCTTGTGGACATTAATGCGAAGAATAGAATGGTTAAAAAACGCATTTGCTTTTCTATGTATTAATTAGACCTGGGCGATGAACGTAATTCTTTTGATGAACGTAACCAGCAGGTGGTAATGGGCCTCCCAGAAAAAAGCAATATAGATTCATACATAAAAATGAGACCAGGTTGTTGTCCTGCAACAGACTAAACTAATTAAACATTCAAATATCTTTTATTTTGAGCCAAGAATATTTGCATTTCTGCATTTTTTGGAAGCAATGCATCTCTTTGTCTTGTAATAACACTCCGTGCTGAATGCTCTAAAAACAACTACAACCAAAGAATCAAACAAACACACTGACAGTCGAAACAAATCCCAAGTTCACACGCATGTGCAGATAGCAGAAGAACTCTTGTGCTGGTGACTTTTGCGATTTATCGCTTCGTCTTTCTTATCACTACAACACACTCTATCACAACATCGAAGAGAAAGTCACGTGGTGGAAAATCCCCTTATGCACAAAAAGAATTCGATGAGTCGTCAATCTATTATAGTCCGTCTAAGTATTGACGGTGTGAAACCGGAAAATCGTCCCAGCTAAGCGATGTGATATAGTAAAACCGCGCATGTGTACAAACATCAGACACCGGGAAACCGTCAACCAAGCGATGCGACATCGCAGCATCGCGCATGCGCACACAGAAACATCGGACACCGGGAAATCGTCGAACAGGCGATGCGACATCGTAACATCGCGCATGCGCACACAGAAACATCGGACACCGGGAAATCGTCGACCAAGCGATGCGACATCGTAACATCTTGCATGCGCACACAGAAACATCGGAACCGTTTGTGTGACATCAGGAAGTCGCGTATGCGTACACCGCTAGATTCGTGACACCGGGAAATCGCGATGTTACGATATATCGCCGATTTGAAAATTATGAAACCGGTGTGACGATGTCGGCTTCACACCGGTTTTTCACGATGTATCGATGCATCGACCAGGCCTAGTATTAATAAATAGTTTTTAAAATTTTTTTTGATGAATTATCCCATCAACCTGAAAGAAAATAAAGTTAATTGGAAGTTAACTTGCGTTTAACTTTTCGTTCCCGTCCCGGCCGATAGATGGCTGCAACAGTCTACGAAACAAATTAACTGATAATGATTTCAATTCTGCTTAAAGATGGCTAAAAGTATTGAAATAATGCATTGTCATCGTGTTCTGAGCTATTCTAAAAGTTTCGAATGTCTGGCTAGTCGGGAAGTTAGTTAAAAATCGATTGCAAGATTTGTACTGGACAAACACACAAACACACAAGTAAGAACGCGAGTTAATAAAAATATGGTAAAAATCACACAAACTTTGGAACTAAAACTAGTGCAAACAATACTTTTAAGACAACAAGGAATAATGAATACTAGTACAATATACAAAGTTTAAACCTAAATTAAAATAATCTCTTTCGAACCTTTTTTTCTGCAAAATCGCGAATAATTTCTTTCAGATCTAATTTATTACTCAATTTATGTTCAATGGCCAACATTTCTAACCCATTAAGACGATTTTCAGCAGACATGGTTTTTACGTAATTTTTTATTATTTTAGAAAAATATCTTTTGCCGATAACAGTTATGGGCAGGGTTAGCAAAATTCTTAAAGCAATGCTTAAATTTGGCCCAATGTTAAGGGAGTTAATAAATTTGAGAACATCAACTGGACCCTCTTTCTTTTTTACCATGTTTTTATTAACTCGCTTTCTTGTTTGTGTGTGTGTTTGTCCAGTACAAATCTTGAAATCGATTTTTAACTAACTTCCCGACTAGCTAAAGATTTTAAACTTTTAGAATGGCCCAGAACACGATGACAATGCATTTTTTTTATACTTTTAGCCCTCTTTAAGCAGATTTGAATTCATTTTCAGTTAATTTTGTTTTGTAGACAGATGCAGCCATCTATCGGCCGGGACGGGAACGAAAAGTTAAACGCAAGTTAACTTCCAATTAACTTCATTTTCTTTCAAGTGGATGGGATAATTCATCAAAACAAATTTAAAAAAGTATTTATTAATACATAGAATTGTCAAGTTTATATGATTCAACAGAAAACTTAAAAACGTGGTATATAAAAAGTTCTTTTTATCTTGAAATTATTAAAATTGAAGAAACAAGGTCTATTTCGTCAGCCAATTCTTAAGCGTTAAGATCGGAGGAATCACCATCTGTTAAGACGTTTTCTAGATCTCTACAATGTGGCAGTAATTCATTTTTTACACATGTCTTTAAGCTTGTGGACATCGTATAAAAACTTACAAAAGAGTCGTTATGACTATTCAGTAGGCTGAATCTCAGCTCCAATGCACTGATCGCCTAATCTATAATAAAGAAAAAATTCTATTTTATATTTCTATTTTGAATCTTGTATAGGTTCCTCTACGCTTTCATATGAAAAATTTTGGTTTTTAGATCGAACACGATGACATGGTGTAGTCAATTAAAAGATTTTTTTCAACGTCTATTTCGTTAGCTAATTTTTCAGCTTCTAAGATAATGTTGACAAAGCATTCATCCGATCTTAATTCTTTAAAAATGTTAATGAGATATTTAATAAATCAGTGGCTTGGGATAAATCAAAATCTTCTGATTGGAGTAACTTACTTATCGGAGTAATATGACACAAAATTTTATACCAAATGTCGATCGAACATAAAAACTCAAACTGTTTTACTGTGATCAATAAACCGATGGCCTCATCTCGAATCATATTATCTATTTCTATATTTTCTTAAATACTTAATAAAGCATCGTGAATATTTTCTATTTCTAAACGTAAAGGTTTTAGGGAATCTATACGACTTTCCCAACGAGTGTCGGTCAATGGTTTCAATTTAAGAGTTTTAAGGTGTGGCGGGAGCCAGTGTTCATATCCTTGGATTAATGTTCAGGAAAAATTAAAAAAAAAAACGGCTGTAAATAATCATCTGGCACTTGACGGCACAAAGACAAGCTACTTTATTCACACGTAGACAGAAATCAGAACAGCATCGCAATGCTGATCTTAGCACGAA
This sequence comes from Dolomedes plantarius, assembly GCA_907164885.2. Classification (NCBI taxonomy): domain Eukaryota; kingdom Metazoa; phylum Arthropoda; class Arachnida; order Araneae; family Dolomedidae; genus Dolomedes; species Dolomedes plantarius. Next base: position 17,742,216 of record OU015497.1, on the reverse strand, counting down.
GCTAAACAGAACACAACCGTCTTATTTCGAACTAGCCGGGCTTCGGCTAGGCTCGGGCTTCGCCTAGCTACGCTCAAGCCATCCGTGTAACATATTTATGTACTTCGGGCCCCACAAAAGGAAAAAAAAAGCCTACAAATGTATTAAATTCAAGTGAAGAAATTCTTTTCAATTTTCATTCCCGTCGCTGCCGACAGATGGCAGCACCACTGCACCAAATGATTTGGTTTCTCAGCAGTGAGTGATTTTAGAATGAAAACATGTCTAAAACTATTGAATTAACAGAATAAGTGTACGCAGAAAAAATTATCAGTTTCCGAAGCTCTTTCCAAATATGTAACATTTATGTACTTTCATGAGAAAAAAAATACACCGATTTTCCTGTATATTTGTCGGCCATTTTTTTTCGAGGAGTGGCCCGCCCGGATGAGTTACGGTCACGTGATCCGACTTCCACTTGTCCTTTTATTAGTATAGATCAAAACTAATTCTACAGAAAGACAAAACATTACTAGGAGCAGGGCCGGATTTAGATGAAAAGAAGGCACTTATGAGGCCCTTTCACCTCTCATTTTTAAATTTGCAAATTACATGAGAGATAATAAAATACATCATTACTGTGATATATATCAATATATTAAATGCAACATGTTGTCATTGGTACTAACCTATATATATTCAATACATTGAAGATTAAACCAAATTCAATTCAGATAAATTTATTTCATAATAATTCGCATTTAAACTTTAAGTATGCATTATTAAGAATTTTAAGTCTTAAACTAAACCAAAAATGGAACTTTATTCAAACAAAATCCAGATCACAAAAAAGAAAATATCAAATTGTATATCATATTAAATTTTATGTTAATAGTTATATTATTTAAGAACTGATTCAATCCAAGTATACATTTAAAACGAAATAGTAGATTAGAAGAATTTCTTTCTAAACTTTTTCACACAGAATTCTTCTATAAGTTCATCGAAATCTATCTCCGAACGCGTTGATCTTAACCAATACATTTTTATGTTTGTTTATTAGTCATATGCGTAGAATTTCTCCTTATTTTCGGTCCAGTGTTTTAGTGTTCACTGTTTTTAGAATAGTGTAATTTTAATTTTGTTAACAATTTGAATGTAGGCCCCTCTTGATCTTGAGGCCGTAGGCTGAAGCCTAGTTAGCCTATAGGAAAATCTGGCCCTGACTAGGAGTTGCCACTTTATGAATACAAAGCTATCAAAATTAAGATTACATTGGACTGGCATCTAGGGGCGAAAGAATAAACTATAAGTACTTTCAAACAAGGTGTTTTCCTAAAATGGCCCACCGAAAAGTCGACGATGCAAAAAATCTATATAGCTTTTGAACCATATCAAAAAAATTCGCTGCCTCCAAAGAAGATTTTGCCATATCATCAACTACTAAGTTTAATGAATATTAATTAATAGAATTTAATCCGCAAGGTACGTAAAATGCTCTGGGATTTAAAGTTTTAATTCTTTATTGTACTCCCAATTTGTCGCCTCTCATATTTGAACCATTGTCGTAACCTCGACCTCTCATATTTTCTAATTTTAATCCATTTTTCTCCAACTCTTCTAAATAAAACTTGAGATAATTCCTTACCAGTAGATCTTTCAATAGGAAGAAAACCCAGAAAATGTTCATTAGTGTTGCCTTCAAATCCCGCTTCTGATTGATCAATGGAAACATATCTTACTACAAATGTCATTTGTTCAACCTTACTCAATCAAGTACAGTCAAGAATAACCGAACAATATTTCGCTTTTTGAACTTGTTTTATAATGTAAAACTTTATGTTATCATGTAACAGTCCAATAATTTCGTTCTGAATGTTTTCCCCTAAATATGTTGCTGTCTTTTCTCCATTATTGAGGATTCTATGAATATGTTCCTTTATTATTGGGTCCAATTCAGCTAGCAATTGAATTAACTTCAGATAATTACAGCATAAAAAGAACTTTTTATATACCATGTTTTTAAATTTTCTGTTGAATCATATAAACGTGAAAATTCTATGTATTAATAAATACTTTTTTAACATTTTTTTGATGAATTATCCCATCAACTTGAAAGAAAATGATCAGATGCGTAATAAAGATGTATCAAATGCGTAATCAATCGTTTAGCTCAAGAATTGGAAGTTAACTTGCATTTAACTTTTCGTTCCCGTCCAGGTCGATAGATGGCTGCACCATTCTACAAAACAAAATTAATTGAAAATGAATTCAAATCTGCTTAAAGATGGCTAAAAGTATGAAAAAAATGGATTGTAATCGTGTTCTGAGCTATTCTAAAAGTTTCAAATGTCTAGCTAGTCAGGAAGTTAGTTAAAAATCAATTGCAAGATTTGTATTGGACAAACACACACACAAACAAACAAACAAGAAAGCAAGTTAATAAAAACATGGTAAAAGTTTCCGTTATTATGTTCATAAAGCTTGTCGCTCGTACCCCGAAAGGCTAGATAACTTTAACCAAGCAATTTAATAACTGGCATTACGCGTAAAATTATTTCATGCCAATATTTAATTTCAGAATAAATTAATCTTTGTGCAGCTGAATCTACTGTCTGACAAGTTTTCGATGCTCGTTTCTGCTCTATCCATGATTTCAAATTATTTACACGAGTTTTCGAGTCTTCTTCATGCTTCCTTAATATCTCACCAATATTTTTTCCAGTTTCTATAAACCTTATTTAAAAACTAACTCAATTTTGAATTACCAAAAAGTCTGCAATAAAAACAGAACACAGAATCTTTTGACACTGAATATATACCAGCCAATCTCTTGAAACGTGTTCTCAATTTTTTTAAATTCTGTTATAGTACTTTGTACCCAATCTTCGATTTGAAATTTGATTCTCAAACGGAAAATCGTAACAGAATAAAGGAGGTAATAGACCTTTTCTAGCTAAAAATGTTCGATCTGAGTCGCTTATACCATAATCCTGGCCATAGGCCTGGCGCTAGGGCCATAATCCTGGGTCTAATGACAGGGTTTGGTTCAGGCCTCCTTCATTTCCCGTGGTAGTAACCATTGCCTCGAAACCTGTTGTCGAGCTCTGTTCCTATCTGCAACATCTCTCAATTTCATCATTATCTAGCCGCTGCGCGACCGGCATGGTCGCTTTTAGTTTTATATTTTCTTTTGCAAAACAACTCACCTGAAAGTAACATATGTAAGGAATGTTACCATTATCTGTTATCATAAATATACACTCATGGACAAAAAAATTAGCGCACCAAGAAATAATTGCGGGATCGTAACGAAACTTGCAACATGTCGGGGAGATATGCAAATGATTAGAAATGCAGCGTGATTGCGCATTACGTATAGCCGGTAGAGGGCGTTGAACATCGTACTCTGTGGAGTATAAAACAGGTAACCAAAGCTTGTTTGAGTGTGCTGAATAATTTACAAAGGAAGAGCTGAGATAGACATGTCATTACGCCGTGTTCGAAGACAATATAAGCAGTTGTCGCAGTTTGAGAGGGGGAGAATCGTCAGGATGATGGAAGCTGGGTGGTCAGCTAGGCGAGTAGGTCGTCAATTAGGCCGCTCTGATTGTGTTGTGAGGAGGTGTTGCGACCAGTGGACCCGAGAGATGTCATGTACACGAAGACCAGGCTCAGGAAGCCCTCGACAGACCAGTCGTCGAGAAGACCGCCACATCGTAAGAAATGCACGCGTACAGCCAACTGCTTAATCGGCCGCATTCCAGGCACAGGTAGCACCTTCACTAGGGGCATCTGTGCCTTCTCGAACCATACGAAGGCGCCTGGCTGAAGGACAGTTGGTATCGCGGCGCCCATTAAGTGTGCTGCTCTTGACGCCCACCCATCGACGCTTCCGTTTGGAGTTTTGCTGCGCACGAGGAAACTGGACTGCAGCGGAATGGAACCAGGTCGTCTTTAGCGACGAATCCAAATTCAATCTCGGCAGTGTTGACAATCGTGTTCGTGTGTGGAGAGCCCGTAGTGAACGCTTCAATCCTGCCTTTGCTGTACAGCGACACATCGCTCCCACAGCTGGTGTGATGGTATGGGGTGCCATTGCCTACAATACACGGTCACCCCTAGTATTGTTCCGTGGCACCATGACAGCCCAGCGGTATGTTCATGAAATCCTGCAACCACATGTGTTGCCACTCATGCAACGGCTCCCAGGAGCCATTTTTCAACAAGACAATGCTCGGCCTCATACGGCAAGGGTGTCACAAGACTGTCTCCGCACTGTTACTACCCTTTCTTGGCCTTCCCGATCCCCAGATTTGTCTCCAATCAAGCATATCTGGGATCATTTGGGACGACGAGTTGGGCATCCCACGAGTTTGAATGAACTAGAGGCAAGGTTACAGCAAATATGGAACGAAATGTCTCAAGACATCATACAGAACTTGTATGACTCAATGCCCGATCAATCGTGTATCGCCCGATTCAATCGTGTATCGCATCGTGCATTCACGCTAGAGGGGGTCCAATGGAGTATTAACTCCTCCGTTCTTTTGCCTTTTTCTCTGAAATAAATTATCCTTTTTCTTTGATTTTCTTATCATTTACTTATATCAAAGTAGTCATTACGTATGTAAAATTTCGTTTCATTTTGACGACTCCTTCTTGGTGCGCTAATTTTTTTGTCCATGAGTGTACGTTGCTATAGGGATATTCTTCATAAGGCTGATTCTAAAACATCGTGATTAAAAAATATGAGTTTCCATTGCTTCAGAACAGAGTTAAAGATAAGACCGAGAAACCCAACACCAATGATTTTAAAAATTACACCCCTCTCTGTATGTACTATTTTTCAAAATTAAGGTATTTACACTTATCATTACATCAAATAAGAAATTGTTGGGGAAAATTTTTTTCACTTAAAAATAGGAGTAAGAATTCAGCGAGTACTAAAATATAGCGCGGATTACATCACTCTCTGTATGTACTATTGTTCCCAATTTAGATATCTACACTCAATCATATGAAATAATAAATTTTAGGAAAATTTCTTCAATTATAAAATGGAGTAAAAATTCAGCAAGTACTGAAAAAAAGTAGAAAATGAACTATTACTGGTTGTCGGTTGCTATGCCGGCGACGGTTAAGCCTAACCTCGCGATCATTTATGCTCTCTCTTTCACGCCTCTCTCTTAATGAATTATTTCTTCACTTTCTTTCTTGAGACTGTACCCGATTTTCCCTTGATCGTGCAGCTCACTTTCGAGCATTCTTGATTTCAGCGCGTAAATCCATGTTGACACGCGGGTGCAAATTGCCGGTGGCCGCTAATGTTTACATCTGGTAGTCGCAGTCGTTGCCATTCGGAGTGTAGAAGTATCGTCGATTTTTGTGCCGCATAGCTACGCGTTTTATATATATAGATGTTGCTGTCGTCTTGATAATCCAAATCCAAATCAGAATTGATAGTAGTGTCTAGATCTCGACAATCGCTTAGCTCTTTCCGTTGTTTGGAACTACTTACATCTCTTAAGGAGCTACGCAAACGCTCCTGATTGCTTTTGAATCTGGGTTTCCACCTCCAACCTCCTCTTTTTATATTGACTACCAGATAGTCTTTTTTTCTTCCATCAGACATTCTAAAACAAAGAGTTAATTGAATAAGGTTAATCAAACAATCAAAACCGAATATACAGGGTATCTTCTACAGAATGGTAAAAAATAACCTGAGATGCCTTGGATCAAAATATAGGGATTTTTTAAAAAATGTTATACTTTTTGGATATACCACAGAGCAACCACCTATAAAGTTGTCCTATTTTAAATTTCACCAATGACTGAATTTTTTGTCCTATTTAAAATGTCCTATTTAAAATTTTAAAGTTAAGAGCAATACATACTCTGTGGGGCACCCGTAAAAATAAAAACCGAGTAATAAAACACTTTTCAGAAAACCAGACAACTTCCGCATCTAACTTTTCTTTGTATCTGTTATAGATTTCACGATAGTATAGTGGGACGTTATATTGAATGAAACACCCTGTAAAAGTTAAGCTACTTTCACAATAGAATTCCTCAACAACAAAAAAAAAACCTATAAAAAGGGAAACTTAGTAACAACAAACTTCCTTATACTCAACTTTTACTTCGGTATTTCTGCTATAGAATTCACGATAGTATAGTTGGGACAAAAAATAACAACATCACTTTTAAACTCTTTAAAAAATCACCCTTTCGATGCTTAACTCAATTTGATTAAAGATTTTAATAAATAATAAGTTTCAATTAAAAACCAGTTTTTTCCTTTGTTTTTTAAAGCTTCAATAGCAAATATAACTACTTATCCGATTGAAAAAAATTTTAGTATTTTTATAAAGCTAATTTAAATACCTTTTAAACGATATATCGTGACTCCCTTTCATATTTAAAAATTAAAGTTAATAGTTCTTTTTCGAACATTCTCACATGCGCAATTTTTAATTTTTCATTTTAAAAGTAGGAATTGCCCAACCCTTAAACCATCTTTTTGAAGTTGATATCATCATTGAGGATATATAGCAAAAAGTTGTATTGGCTGCTTCTCGTGTTATGGACTAGGAACCTTGGTCCCAATTCATGGTAAGCTTTACGCCGGCGCCTACTGCACTATTTTCATGACAGTGTGCTTCCTACGTTGTGACAGTTTTATGGGTTGGACCCATGATACTTCCAAGACGGCAACGCCAACTGCCATGTTGCGAGGTCCACCATGGATTGATATGGTGATAATGGGGTTTACCGAATGGACTGGCTTGCCAAGAGCACAGACCTGTACCCTATCGAGAACCCTTGGGATGAGTTGGATCGCCGAATTAAGGGGTGCAACAACCGTCCAAAATCGGTGAAGGAACTTACATGTCTTCTCCAAGCCGAGTGCAAGAAAATACCACTAGCTGTCATACAAGGACTTGTGGAAAGCATGTCCCACAGGGTTGAGACTGTAATCGCCTCTGGTGGAGGCTCTACCAACTATTCAATATGAATAAATTTTGTTCTTCTTTTCTGTCACAGGTGTCCAAATACTTATTGGTAGATAGTGTATATATATATATATATATTGTGAAGAATAGGAAATTCTTCAAGCACTCAGTCGTGTGAATATTTGATGTGTTTTTGTCACCCCTGTCCTTGGCAACAGAGGGGGGCGTGAACTGGGTTGAACTCTGGTGTCAAGCTAACTGACTGATGGTCATCGTCGGGCTGAGGGTAGTATTCCTCTCCTTGTCTACTGGCAAGAGGGTGTCAGCTGGCGACAAAGGCCACACACCGAGAGTCCTACATTCTTCATGCACAAAGGGGCTGTTCGTTACGCTAAAACCCTCTGCGTGGGAAATTCTCGAATGTTGGAAATAGCTGATGTCACTGATTTCATCAAATCAGCGTCTAAGCCCAAAAACCAACGCATGATAGGACGAAATATGTTCCAGGGAAGTGCTTAGAGTTTTCGTGGAGAACCTCGGACCGAAAAAGTATCAGATAGACTTGAGATCTACTCTCAGAAGGTGATTGATACCTGCGGCCTTGGGCCAGATTACATATTTGGGAACTTGAATCCCGGACTTAGTGCCGTTTCACGTAGTCAGTGGACTCTGACTGTTTGGGGAAGAATTTAAAACTCCCCGGTGCCTTAGGGCGGTTATGACTGTAAAATTTGATGTAACTGCAGTGTAAATGTTGTATATAATTAAATACATAATTTTAAATCCTAAACTCCGTATCTTGAATTAATCTATGCCCAGCTACCTGGGAGAAGTGTTCATATCGTCACAGTCTTATTATATAGATTAATTAAAGTGGTGGCAGCGGTGGGATCGATCCCTCCACCTGAAGATTCCTGTGAGTAGTAATTTATACAGTGATTTGCCAAGTTGGGCGTTCCGATCTACTTTCTTTGAACTGTGATTCCTGTGAATAGCAAGTTGCATTACTTTGCTGAATCTGCCTTGTGCGTGTCTACTTGTCGTCGAACTTCGATTCCTGTGAATAGCAAATTGCATTACTTTGCTGAATTCTGCCTTGTTCGTGTCTACTTGTCGTCGAACTTCGATTCCTGTGAATAGCAAGCTGTATTACCTTGCTGAATTCTGCCTTGTGCGTGTCTACTTGTCGTCAAACTTCAATTCCTGTGAGCTGAAAGTTATAGAGAATCGTCGAGTGGTGCTTTCCTGTCTGCAATCTACTAGACTTCGTTACTTAGTGCACGAACTCTTGGTGACGTCCCGCTTCTTCAATTAAGGTCAACTATTTGCAACGTTAAACAGAACCATTGTGGTCTTCTGTTCCGTCTTCATGCTGATCATCAAGAGCCGTCGTCAAAGCAGTGAGTACTATATGGTTTTCATTTCTCTACTGGGTTACTGAGGCAATTGAATAATAGTGTTCTTTTTTGTGTGACACTCAACTTAAATCATTGCTAGTTGTGTTTCATAGATAAAGTTGTGTTTAAATATACTAGTAAAACAAATTTAAAAAATAACAGAGTAAAATAATTTAGTTTTGTATAATATAAAAGTGTATTTGAATGTGCAAAGTTATTTAGTAAATCATAATTGAATTTAAGCTTAAACTGTAGTGAGCTAATTAAATTTTTGTGTGTTTTGTGTTAGAATTGTTATGTGTTAAATTCTCTAACTGAAATCATGGCTTATTTATCCAAAGCTCTTCAGGCTGATTTGGTTTCACTTGCGGAAGATCTTGGAGTTTGTGCCAATTCCGATATGAACAAAAATGAAATTAGGAGACTAATAATGTCAGATGAGGGTTATGATGAAGAAAACGCGAAAGAAATGTTAGAAGCAATTGAACGTGAAAACCAGTTAAAGTTTGAGAGAGAGAGAGAAAGAGAGAGGGAACAGTGAGCTTACGAATTGGAGAGACTCACAATGATAGGCTCAGAAAGTGGTAGAGAGTCAACTCCTGAACCGTAAGAAAACTCTCTAAGGAGATCTTCTCCAGAAATGAGGAGGATGATGCCGAAATTTTATCTAGAGGAGACTGACATAAGCTTGTTTTTGGCTATGTTTGAGCTCCAAGCTAAAAATCTTGAGATAGATGAAGCAGAATGGGCAACCCAACTTCTTTCGTTATTGCCACTAGAAGTAGGACAGATTGTTTTGCGTGAGTCAGAACAAGACTCAAGAGATTATAAGTACGTAAATAAAATCCTGCTAGACCGTTTTAAACTGAGTCCAGATACCTTTAGGCAGAAATTCCTGCAACACACCCGCAAAGCAAATTCAAGGTGGAAAGATTTCGCTTATGAATTGCAGAGCTATTTTAATGGGTGGATTGAGGGGCTAGGAATAAATACTATCGAGACTTTGAAACAGCTCGTGATTGCCGACCAAATTAAGAGACGCGTAAATAGCGAGGTGCAGGAACATTTCTTAGATGAATGGGGTAGCATTGTTTCACCTTCAGTGTTAGCCGAAAAACTGGATCGTTACGAGTCAGTAAGACAGGGCAAACGAATCACAAATAATGGAAGGAAGGAATTTCAGGTGCGAAAACAAATTGATTTGGGGTTTAAGAATGAGGGGAAAGCCAAACCAGAAAAACAAGTGGATGGGCAATCTACCTCCCTAAGCAAAAATTCATATTTAAAATATGAAACAAAATTTAAAGAGTTTGATAAGCGAAAACCACTTGGCTGTTATGAATGTAATTCGGAGGAGCATTTACGTCCAAAGTGTCCTTTCCGAAAAAAGAGAGATGCGGAGACTCTGAATAATATTGAACAAAACGATGATGTGGACAAATGGTTGAAACCATATTTGAGTGTGGCCAAGGTCAATGGCGTCCAAACTCAAGTCTTACGAGGTTCGGGAGTCACTTTTGATCTGGTCTCACAGAAGTACGCACCGCCAGAGACTTTTACGGGTGAAGTCGTTTGGGTAAAACAACCCCTTGACACGGAAGCAAAATGCTTCCCTGTGGCCAGGATAGAGTTAGAAGGGACATTTGGGCACTTGACCACAAAGGCCGCTGTGTTCGATAATTCTCTAAACCAAGACAGGTACATTTTGGGGAATCGTACTTTTGCTCTTCTTTGTGAAGACGCGGGAAAAGGGGGTAGAGTTCAGGAACTAAACGCCGTCACGCGCTCGCAAAGCAAATCGAAAGAGAAAGAATTCGGGGTTGAGCCAGCTGATAACGTTTCTGAGCCGGCTATTGTTCTCAGTGCAGAGGTTCCGATCGAGGAGAAAATAAACTTAGAGTTAGAGGGGGGGGGGGAATGTCGAGTCAAATGACCCCCACCCACCGAGTCGTACGCCGTCAGAGTTAAATTCTGCACAAACGAAGTATGAGGATTTAAAGGTGATTGAGGAGAAATTGAAGACTGATGCGGAGAAAATCGTTCAGGGACCATGCGTGACCGAAAACGTAGTCTCTTCGTACACGTTAGGGCGGGAAAATGCTCTTGAAAAGATAAGGGTTAAAGCAAAAGAAAACGTTATCCTCAAGAAAGGCGATCGTGATGAGTTACAAATATCAGAATTGAGAAATCTGGAAAACTTCCTGTCAGAAGGTGGGGAAAAAAACGAATATACCGTGTTTACGAATATACGTTTTTACGAAGTTCCACAAAATTAACGCATCGTGATTTAACCCCTTGTGATTTTTTCCTAGGTGGTTTTGTTAAAGACAAAGTGTTCGTGGCTCCATTTCCCCAGGACTTACAGCAACTGAAACAGCGGACAACTGAAGTACTCGAATCATTAACAAAGGATATTCTATCACGAGTGTGGCAGGAACTGGAATGCCATATAGATATTTGCCGTGTCACTGGAGGGGTACACATAGAACATCTATAGAAACTTGGATAACTATAGTTTCACAGTAAATTTGATTTATCAAAATAAAGTAATGACAGCGTTCACAGTCATGCTTTCTTTTTGTCCCCCTCAATATGAAACACCCTGTATTTAACAACCTCTCAGTGTCCTTGAACCCACCGGGAATATTTTCCCAAACTGTGTAAATGTGTGCCTCATTATTTTTTTTTGCATTAGCGGTACTTGAAACCAATATGGTCCGGATACAGTTAAGGTGGTCCAGTTCCAACCAGGAACTGGACCACCCACCTTCTTTCCTTTTGCACCTTCTTTGTGCAAAATACAGCTTGAGGGGTATTGCCCAAGATGCCCAGGGCTGTAAATAAGACCAAAAATAGAAACTAAGTCACTAGATACTTAACAAGTCTCACAGTACAAGATTGTTTCCTTTTAGGTCTTTTCCGTACACTCTGTGTCAGACTCACGTCTGACATTCTTAATTGGGACCATGGACACATCATTTAGAATGATTAGTGAAAACCGTTAGCGACATTCAACAAAGCGAAAAGCCGACGGCGGTGAAATTCGTCATAGGTGGTCCACGTAGAATGGAACCAGAGGACGGGGATACGAGGTGTGGAAAGGTCTAGATTGTTCCAGAAAAACAGAAAAGGGGATAAATAGAGGTGATCGCGAGAAAAAGAATAGACTAGACTTAGACTTTGCCGAAACGACGCGGGCGAGCGGAGAGAATGGTGAGACAGGGTCTGTATATCGAACCGGTTTATGAACCCCACGCCTTTGAATCGATGTATGATGGTTCTTCGGAACAAACGTGTATATATTAATATTAGTCTAGATATTGATTTTATAATAAACAAGATGTAAATAGACATGTATTAGAGTCCACATTAATATTACGAGTGGCTTATACATCGGATCTCGAAGATCAAGTTAACATTTCATCGGATCACGACCATTAAGTTTACACCCTGTGTCCAGTGTCCTCGGAATATTTTAGCATTGTCTTGAATGTTTTACTACTCCTTTATTTTCTTGATTCCGGCAATCGGAATATATATATATATATATATATATATATATATATATATATATATATATATATATATATATATATATATATATATATATATATATATATATATATATATATATATATATCCTTTTAGAGCCAAGGTCAACTATCTGTGTGACATTATCCTTTTTCCAATTCAGCGAGTTTCCAAGATCAACGCTTTCCATGAATCTTCAGTAGAAAATTTGCGACTAATTCCGTGCGACATCAGTTCTTCATTCGAGTGTTTATGAACTTTTGTGAAAATGTTAGGTCATCGATATTGTGTGCAAAAAAGAAAAATGTGTTCGCGATACAAGTTTATTCCAGCAGTTCAACGCAATATGTCATTTCTAAAATGTTACCAAAAGAAAAAATTCTACAGCTTCCGAAAATGAAAAAAAAAATGTGTGCTAAAAAGTTTCTTTAAAGTGCTCATTCATGGTGTTCCAATTGGGATACTGTGTTCCGGAATTAACTAAGCCAAGAACTTCAGATAAATTCAGAACAGAGCTGCAAATGGTAAAATTATGAAGATATGTAATGGTAAAGAGTGTGAATAACCACTGCAATTGGTAAGCTAAAATTTACGAATTATTGTTGAGGGTGAAAAATTTTAATATTAATAGATACTGATAAAAATTGATTATAAATGTGTGTTAGGGAAAGTATTTTCGAATTATTGATTTAGCTAAGTAAAAATGATACAATTAAAAACGAAAAATATCAATGACTTATAATGTATATTGTGGGTTTTCATTTTATAAAATGAATGTTTTGTTTCTATTTTGGATTGCACTAAAGAAGTTTTTGAGACTTATATTTGATAAAATGATTATAAGTGTGTATTTTCTGTGTAATTTTTATAATATTTCTGTGTTCTTTTTCTGGTAATGAATATTTTAGTGTTTTAAGAAAATTAATAATCTTGGTTACGTTAAATTGAAATGTTAAACGAGTGTAGTAATTCTATAGGTACTTGTTTTTCGCATCCAGTTCAAAATCGTCGCGGAGAAGAAGAAAAAAAAACATTAAAATTAACTTACTTCCGTGTTCGGGCGCTTTGGTGTAAACAGAGGAGCGTTTGGACGCCAATTCGACTATAAATTTGATTTGTCAGCGGTAATCTGATAAACAATCACGAAAGAGTCAAACTTGTTTTGATTCAGTTAACCTAGAAATTTTGCGGTTTTCAAATTAAGCTTTCTAAATCTAAGCCGTTAATATGAGTTTTGTAATTTTGATTTTGAGTATATCAGTAAGAATAACTTTGTAATTATTTCAGACATCAAGAAAATTTTAGAATTAAGATATTTTGATTATTATTGATATATTACATTTGATCTTGGACTTCGAGTATTTTTACGAATTTAAGTAAAGGAGATTTCCGGAGGTTCAAGTCGACAATTAAAAGGCGTAATTGTGGTTTTCATATAAACGGAACGTCCTTATAACATGACTTAGGGTGCCAAAAAACCACAATTGGAGAATTAAAAACCATTGTATGTTATATTTGGTTCATCCGCCCCAGAAAATTCTCGAGATAGAAATATGTTTGTGAAGATATTAAAAAGAAAATATGAGTATGCGAAAAATATAGCGAGGATTCATATCAAAATGTGATATAAGAAAAGAAAAATTAATTTTGGCTTATCGATTTCATGGTTAAGTTAAGAAAACTGAGATGGGTATTGGTAAAAGAATTTTGGTTAGTTGTGTCAATTGATAGAATAATATTTGGGAAATTTAATTTTGAACATTAACATTAAATTATGGCAATTCATAGAGAATATTGAGGTATTATTATTATTATTAGTATTAGTAGGATTTTACTATTGTGTGTTTAATACTTTCATATGTTGTGTATTTTGGATTCTATTGAATATGAAATTGATAAACCAAACTTTCACACCAAACAAAATTCTGAAATTGTCCATGCTTGCAAATTAAGATACTATATTGCACCAGAGAAATTAAAACTACACCACGAATAATGACAAACAATAGATCCATCTTTTCTTTTCTGTTTGATGCTTAACATCTTTATATATTTTTTTTAATTGATATAATTATGTGTTGCCCTACTAAAGATAAAACTGTTGAAAAAAAAAACTGTCTAACTTAAACTTTCTTCTTAAGAGTACTATTATATGTGAATTTTTTTTTTTTTGGATCTGAAATTAAACCCGACTACGATATTTCTACTTCTTTTACCTTACAGTAAATTTTCTCTTCCTTGAATAATCGTTCCTATCAACCCCTTTACAAGCGCGTTGGATGTCATCCCAACTGTTTAAGATCTTTTTTAATTCTTTTTGTTATTTGTTTTTAATTCACCAATTCAGACACTTAAAGTGCTGAAAACTATATGCTTAAGTAATGACTAAAACAGGCTTTGGGATGGCCACTCCTTTGTCCTCCTATTTCTATATTACACTCCCACAGGTATGACATATGCACATTTTTCCTTTTTCTCCATCTTTGTACTATGCAAGATGCTGCTTTTCTAGGCGGTCATATCCTGTCGGGAGAATAACGGTTGGTCTACTGTACGGCCATTCTTTCCTCCTTATTAGTCGTTGTACAATAGGGAGAAAGAAAACCCACTTTGTACACAAACATAAACACAACCCCTCACTCCTTAGAGGTAGAATTAAGAAAGAATTTGAAACTAAGGGTTTGGGTGACACACATACAACAAGGTACCTTCAACACAAAGAATTGGATCCATATAAACTTATAATAAGTGTACACAAATGAATAGTAAATAAATAATTTGGAAATAAAGTGAAAATTAGTGAGAATAAGTAAATAAAGTTAGAATAAATATGAATAGAATAACTAAAGAATATTGAATAGAGAATTTTTACTGAATAAGCAAATAGTGTTAAAGTAATGAAGTTAATAAATATTGAAATGAGAGACATGAGACAGATAAAGAGAAAACTAAAAATAATGAATACGAATTTGATATATTGATAATTTCGAAATGATTGAGTTTTTTTCTTAAAGTATAACAAATGTTCTGTAATTTTTAAATACAATTTATATATTAGAAATGTGATTTTTATTGAAAGTGTGATTTTTATTATAAACTGTGATTTTTATTATATAACTAAAGAACTATTTTTCTTTATATATAAAGCAAGTTAAGACAATGTGAAATTTTTGTGTGCAGTCTACGTTGGTGAAACAAATTAGCACAGCACTAAAAAGACTGTGATTTTTAAATAGTGTAATTTCCTCAACAAGGTCATGACTGTGAAAGGACTAAAAATGTTGCACAGCAAATTCATGGCAAAGAAAAAAAATAAATAAAATTTTTTTTTTGGACTCACTCCATAGTAGTGAAAGTTGAGGAAAATTTTTTAATTTTCAACTTGTTGTCAAATTCAACTTCATTTACTTAATTTTTGTTTGTTTTTGATATTTTTATTGTTATGTTCTGTTATTTGAATTATTCCACTCAAGATGGTGGTCGATATTTTATTCAATATATGTTTCCAGTAAAAATTTTTTTTGATAATTTAGAATTTTTTTTTGGTTATGTTAATTGAAATTTTTTTTCTGAGATTTTGTTGTGTGGGGAGACGTCCCTATTCAACAGGTTTTAAAAACATAT
This sequence comes from Dolomedes plantarius, assembly GCA_907164885.2. Taxonomy (NCBI): domain Eukaryota; kingdom Metazoa; phylum Arthropoda; class Arachnida; order Araneae; family Dolomedidae; genus Dolomedes; species Dolomedes plantarius. The sequence continues at coordinate 17,726,729 of OU015497.1, read as the reverse complement.
ATGTATATATACATATACAGATATGCTTCAATGTATAAGTTTCAATGTTAGTATTATGTGTATTTTTTTTAATGTGAAATTTAAATATTTGTTAACAAATTGATCATAATGTCCTGTCATTTCATCACGTGATTTAATTTTTTTTTTGCTATAGCTAACTTTTGCTGACAACACTTAAAGAAATTATTCCAAATTTTTGTTTATGCCCATTCTTCTCACTCATCTGAGTGAGTCTGCCCTCCAATGCAGGCATTGTAGGTCAGCCTCTTCTCGGACGGGGGGGGGGGGGATATTCTATAATATTAAAAAACTAGTAATGTCTTAATTCAACACTCTTAACATTTAAAAACTATTAATTCCTCACTTTACTATTCAAAATTACATACCCCTTTTTAATCTTATTAAGTACTTAATTTTCCCTTGGCCATTCGTGTTAAAATCCAAGAGATTCTAAATTTTAGTAGTGTCGTCCCAGTAAATCTTATGTAAAAATCCCATTGTTACAATTTTTGATCACCCCAGCCAATATCATTAAAGATGGCTGACTTTTTAACGAAATTAGACGCGACGAAGCGTCCATAAAAATTAGATCAGATCAGCGCATCAACAAATAACTTTTATCCAATCAAAAAGTAAGTCACACCTCTGTGTCACGTGATGGGATAACTTTATAAAACTATCTGATGTCTAAATTTAGACGCACTCTGTAATATTTTGTCTGCTGCGAAAATCCCGGCGGAGCGGTCGGCGAATTTAATAAACATGTAGTTCGAGAAAGTTGTGTTATAATTTGTGTGTCCGAGGGTTGAGATGAATTGCGGGAACTGTTTTAAAAACATTTATGATGCACAGCCGGGCGACATGTCATCTTTTAACCTGAAGTAGAAAGGCAGAACAGTCTTCCAAAGCTACCACTCAGCAATCGTTCCGCGGCTCGCGCCCATGTTATTACACACATATATATATATATATATATATATATATATATATATATATATATATATATATATATATACACTCAAGAGCCAAAACATTATGACCACCCCTACATTTTGCAATGAATTCGCCTGGATGACGTGGAAGGCACGTGATCAGGTGGAAGTGGTATTTAACTGCTGCTGGAGAGTCTGAAGAATCATTCTTTCACTTACTTCTGTGTGTGATGGGAAAGGCTGCGGATCTAAGCGACTTTGATAGAGGGCAGATTGTAATGGCTAGAAGGCTCGGAACAAGTATTTACGAAACTGCACGACTCGTGGGTTGTTCACGACCTACAGTTGTTAGTACTTATGCAAAATGGATGAATGACGGTGAAACCAGCAGTAGACGACATGGTGTTGGACGTCCACACGTTATCAAAGAAAAAGGTCGTCGGAGACTGTCTCGCAAGGGGGAAGCAAAACTGGAGCCAGACAGTGGCTCAGCTGACAGCCCAATACAATGCAGAGCCAAGTAGAATAGTATCGCAGCACACTGTTCAGTGAACACTGTTGGATATGGGGCTACGCAGCAAACGTCCCACTCGTGTGCCTTTGCTGACCAAGCGTCATCGCCAACTGCGCCTGCGCTGGGCCCGGGAACATCGCGACTGGTCCATGGATCAGTGGGAGAGAGTTGCCTGGTCAGATGAATCATGGTTTGTCATTCATCACGCCAATGGCCGTGTCAGGATACGCCGTCTTCCAGGTGAACTGTTGCTCCCTCAATGTACAGTAGGTCATACACAGGCCGGTGGTGGCGGTATTATGCTTTAGGGGACGTTCTCTTGGGCGTCTCTGGGACCCGTGGTTGTGGTAGAGCAGACCATGAATGCTACAGGGTATCTGAACATCATTGCGGACCAGTTGCACCCTTACATGGCCTCTGTTTTTCCAGCTGGAAATGGAATGTTCCAACAGGACAACGCCCCGTGTCACAAGGCTAAAATTGTGTTGGAGTAGTTCCAGGAACATGATGCTGAATTCCAGTTAATGTCCTGGCCGCCTAACTCACCGGATCTCAATCCGAAAGAACACATTTCGGATGTCATGGGACGGCAGATCAGAGTTCAAAGACCACCAATTCGCAATATCTCGGATTTGCGTGACCGTTACTTAAACATCTGGTACAATCTGTCTCCGGCCATCTACCAAGGACTTGTGGCATCCATGCCCAGGCGGGTTGAAGCTGTGTTGCGCGCCAAAGGTGGGCCAACTCGTTATTGACAAGTGGTCATAATGTTTTGGCTCTTGAGTGTATATATATATATATATATATATATATATATATATATACATATATTCATTGTTGGGTCCATATTCTTGGGATACATGCTATCCCACCCCGTAAGGAAAAGGTTAAGCTTAATGGGAGGAGAGATCTACCAATGAAGAGGATTCGATATTTTCCTCTCTGTTTGGCTTGTGCAAGTGTGAAATGTCTCCCTTTTGTTTTCCATCGAGTCGCAGATGTCGTTCGGAAGCGGGCGCACCCACTGCCCCGATTTGGCTGGCCGGTCACGCGCCCCCAATCTGCGCGTGATGAAAGTGAGCCCTAATGGCCGGGCATGTTCAAAATAAACATGAGCCTCCCCCTTTCTAGGAAGTTCTCAGTTTCATAACGTCGTCACGCAGCGCCTGACATTATTAATTTCTATCCGAGTCCGCGCCATTCATCATCATTACGGAGCAGAAAACTGGGCACGGCTGCCGGCATTTAACATGAGGTCCCTAATGAGATTACGACAACCCGTCATTTTCCAGAGTCGGCTTCCTTCGCATACAGGCCCACTGTTCAGACCCGAGAAGCATGAAAGTGTTTGACAAAAAGATTATACTTTTCTTGTAAGCTGAAACGATACTTGAAATGCATCCGCGTTTCGTTTACAATCCTCTGAAACAAAATTTTGTACGTTATATGTTGTACAAAATATATGTACAATATATATATATATATATATATATATATATATATACAATGGGATCTCAATCTATCGTTTTTCAAGGGACCGATTGAAATGAACAATAAATGCGGGAAAACGCTAGATGCGGAAGGATAACAAAGCAATATGATCGTTGGGACTGGATAAAATGAACGACACATACGGAAAAACGATCGATCCGTAAACGATCGATCGAGATTCCACTGTATATATATATATATATATATATATATATATATATATATATATATATATATATATATATATATATATATATATATATATATATATATATATATATATATATATATATTGCATATATATACATACATATATATATATATATATATATATATATACATATATATATATATATTGTATATATATACATACATATATATATATATATATATATACATATATATATATATATATATATATATATATATATATATATATATATATATATATATATATATATATATATATATAAATATATATATATATATATATATATACATATATATATATATATTGTATATATATACATACATATATATATATATATATATATATATATATATATATATATATATATATATATATATATATATATATATATATATATAACTTTAGTTCCTAAATTTCATAAAACACCTATTGCTTTTAGAGCAGTAACCTGTGGTCACAACACTTATGCTACAAAAGCAAGTAAATTATTATTAAAATACCTTTAAATTAATCTATAAAAAATTAACATCTGGTGTTTGTGGTATAATTGATAATAGCTATAGTCTAATTAGAAAACTACAAACATTAGGTAACTGTAAATATATTGTAACTTATGATTTTAAAGATCTATTTAATAATATTGATATAATTGATTTAAATAGAATAATCATAATGTTAGTACAAAATAATATTCAATACTTAAACAACGAAATTAAACTAACTCGTTTCAATAGGCTCCTAGAATTAGTAACTAAACATAATTACATAGTTCATAATAATAGTATATACTTACAGTCCAAAGGTGTACCACAAGGTGGTAATGCTTCAAGTATGCTAGCTAATTTATATTTATATTATTTTGAAATTAATAATATAGAAAATAGCAACTACAATATATTTAGATATATAGATGATATAATAGTAATTAATAAAAGTAATAACCCTATAGACTTAAATTTTTACCCTCCTAATTTGGAACTAATTAAAAGTAGCCATGATAATATTAATGTAAACTTTCTAGATATTAATATAAAATTAAGTACTAACAGTAAATTTATTTTTGACTTACACGACAAAATATCTGACTATAATTTTTATATTGTTAAATTTCAAAATTATCTAACCTGTTTACATAAATCTGTTTTTAATAACATTATTGTAAATCAGTTAGTTCGTATAAATAGGCTATGTTCTAAAGACAATAGGATTAAGCATATTATAGACTTGAAAGCTGTGCTAACTCGTAATAATTACCCAGTAAGTCTATCCAAAAACATAATTGGTTCTTTTTGTTTTAATGAATAGTTTGTTCTGTTGCATTAATATGTTAAACATAACAATAGGTAAAAATAAAAATAATAACTACTAAAAATAAAAATAAAAATCATAAGTAAAATAAAATAAAAATAAAATTAACTCATAGTAGTAACAATAATAAAAACTAAATAATTAAAGGATTAATAGTCATAAAATATGGTAATCTAAGTAAGTCTGTAACTGAGAATCCACTACGTCAATGGTTGCAAGTTTTATGACGTCAGTCATCTTGCGGTTACAATTTCTTAACTTCCACTCTGACTAGCGCCAGGCTTGGTGTTCTTTGGTTAAGTACTTTTATTCAAACTTAATTCATTTATTATTCAATTCTTCTGTTAATAATGGATTGTACGGTGTCTGAGTGTGTTTATTTAATAGATCATACTCATCAGAAACAATCCATTGGTTTTTAGACAGTATTGACACCGCTGATGAAGAAATGCTGTCAAAAACCTTATTCATACTTTTCTTTACATGTTGTTTGTTCCTGGCTGCAAGTAGCTTTAGAGCTATTACTGGTTTTCTCTTTCATCTTATTCTTATTTATATATATATATATATATATATATATATATTAGACAAAGTTGTAAGTGAAAAACCAGTATAAGCCATAAACCACTACAGCCAGGAACCATAAAAATGAAAATATAAGTGAAAAATATGAATAGATAATTGAATAATAGGTTTTAGACAGTATCTTGTCATCAGCGGTGCCGATACTGTCTAAAAACCAATGGATTGTTTCTAATAAGTATGATCTGAGCAATAAACATACTTAGACACAGTACAATCCACATGAAACAGAAGAAGGAATAATCAGTGGCTTTATCATAGAGCACAAAACTCGGCGCCAGACAAAGTGTTGTGACATAAGGCATGTTTGTTCAATCGGAGCAGCCGGTTATTAGGACCGAAATGATCGAGTCCGGATGTGGTCTAATTTACCGGAATCGACTATATATATACAGTGACGCTACCCCGGGGGGTCAAGGGGTCCCTGCTCCCCCCAAAAATAAATAGAAATTGCATTATGAAAATTGAATTTGCATTAGAAATATTTTTATCCGTTGAACTCGGCCCCATCCAAGATTAAATCCTGTGTGCGCCACTGTATATATATATATA
>OU015497.1:17688636-17716136 GCA_907164885.2 Dolomedes plantarius | reverse complement strand
AAAAGTCGATTCCGATAATCACATCAAAAGGAATCAAGTCATCCTCTAGAACATGTATTTTAGCAGGTAAAGTAATGGTTTGAATTTCGATGGAATCCTGAAAGAATCCGATGCTGTGAACTTGGTTTTTGCCAATTCCTGAAAAGGGAATGTTGGTGGGCTGCAATGGTGGCGAACCAATTCTTCGATAGGTTTTCTCATTGATGAGGGTTGCCTGTGACCCAGTGTCACAGAGTGCTGTCAATTGAATTCCTGCAAGTTAAATGTCAACATGCATGGGATTTTTCGATGAAGTTTCAGGAGAAAGTGCATTTACAGTTTTATCAGAAATAGGTTTTTGAGAATCAGGTTTTGGTTTAGAATTTCGATAACTTTTAGGGCAATTAGCATGAACATGACCAAAACTTTTACATCCGTAGCATTGTTTACCATGTGACTTATTCAAACATTGGTTGCTTTTGTGACCTCTCAAGCCACAGGAAAAACATACTGGCTGTGTATTTGGGCTACGTGTATTATCGACTTTCACATTGAGGTAGGAAGCATCAATTTTTTTCTGATTATTTTGTCTGAAATTTTGTGATCTGTTAAAGATTTGTTCATAAATTTTCAACTTTTCCTTAAATTCAGGGACGGATTTACAACCGTAAAGAATAACTTTATTGTTTGTTGAATCAGGAATTCCGTTTATGACATACTCAAACAGAGAGGAGTCATCGAGAGAACCTTTGTGTGCCAAATCTCTCATAGCTAAGAAATATTCTTGTAGGGTTTCAAACGGTTTCATACGTCGAGATTCCATTAATTTATGTAACTGAATACCGTTAATTTTGTCCGAAAATTCGTCTAATAAATGGTGCTTCAATTGTTCCCAATTTGTAATTCCACGAATAGACCTAATTAAAGTTTGAGCGGGACCAGTTAAACATTTTCTAACAAAAGTAATTTGGTGAATTGGATTGTTTATCTGATATAAACAAAAAAGTTCTTCAACGTCAGATATAAAATTCTCAACACTGTAATTATCACGAGACGAGAAAGGTTGTATTAAATCAACAACGTCTTTCAGACTAAACAACTGGAAAGAGAGATTCGCAGTTTCAACTGAAGGCAATGAATTTTGATTTGATTCACCAACGGAAATGTGTGTATTTTGCTTATTCGAAGATTCTTTTGCGTCAATGGTGGGGGAAAAGGGAGATCTATTTTCCTCTATAACGCTGTTAGTTTGGGATGAACGTGCACCCGGAAGTGAGTCATCATTCACTTCGCATTCCGAAAGATCAGAAAATTCTGCTTTTAATAACGATAAATCACTAAGACTCATAAGAATGGTATTGGCACATTTGTCTGGGTCAGTTGAAAATTCTAAATGAAGTAGATTACAAATAGAAATCAAGTCTTTAAGTGAAAACTCTTTAAGTACTTTCTGTTTCGTTGCTTCCAACACGAATGGCTGTTTAAAACCTGTAAATTTACGTAATCTGGTACGATTTTGTCTGTCGCCGTCTGTACCAAAAATTAAACGATGTAGAACCTTTATTTGATTCGTACCACCAAATTTTAATGATTTTGCAATATTGGGGTAATCGTTGAGAGTAGCCATAACTATATACTAGGTTCAAACAATTATAGTACACAAATATACGAATATTCAAAACCAAAATCAATAATTATAATACGTAGTTACTCAAATTCAAAAGTAGAAAATAATATTTCAAATCGAAATTTCCTCAAATACCAATTCAATAATAAAATATTGATTCTCAAAATATGCATCAAAATAAGTAATCTTTAAAACAGGTTTTGTTCAAGAAAACAAAATTATGAACTAAAATAAGCATCAAATATCAAATAATAAGTTCTTCAAAATAATTTCTCTGGTTGAAGAAAACAGATGACGTAAATTTAGATATGTATCAAGTTAGATATTACTTCAGCAAAATATTCATCAAATTAATCTTCAAAATAAATCACTGTTGAAGAAAATAGAGGATGTAAATGCAGCATCAAAATAATAGTTAAAGTTCTAATGTTAAAAGCATCAAAATTGGGAAATCGAAAGTATCAAAATTGTGAAATCGAAAGCATCAAAGCATTCTGCAAAATAAAAAATATTCTCGCAAGAAAACAGCAGAATTAAGTTCAACATCAAAGCGCATCAAATAAGCAAAGTTGTCATCAAATAAACATTCGCTTCGTCAAAATTATGCATCAAAATAATAATATAATAATCTTCAAAAGTATTCAATTCGCGATCTTTCAAAATATATATTATGTTGTGGTTTGTTCAAGGAAACAAGATTCTTCAAGTTAAATGTCGAAATTTTCATCAAATCATCAAATAATTTCATCGAAATAGAATTCTCTTCAAGAAAACAGAAGTGATAAATTCAACGTCAAAGACCATCAAGTGAATTTAGCATCAATTAAATTCCTGCATCAAAAGAACGTTGAAATATCTTTCAGTTTTCTTAAATCATCAATAAGTTGAGAATTCCCTTAATCATCAAAATTTTCTTGAACAAGCGTCAACGTATGCATCAAATAATTTTAATATGATCCAAGTTACTTACAATTCTGGTTTTGGTTCTCATCATCCCATCAGAGTATCATCAGAGTCCGTGTCACATCACTTTGGCTTTCGCTTTCGATATCCAAATCCAAAATGACAGACAACAGTAATCCAGTCGAAATCAAGTCGAAATCAAGTCGAAATCAAGTCGTATCATCGAAAGAAAATAAAGTTTTTTTTTAAGTTCAGCATGCTAGGGGTATTTTTCGAGTCCGAGGGCCGAGCACCCATGTAGGAAGGAGTTAGTACTCCTTCCTCTAGAAGTGAATCATTAGACTTAATTATTTTGAACATTTAATTAAACTAGACGATGTTTACAAGACAGGACTAACACTTAGTATGAAATTAAAAAATAAACACAGAAGCATCAAAAGAGCTAAACATCGGGAGCTTGCAGAACAACACATCCGCTTAAAGTCCTTCGTGCCGCAGTAGTAGGAGTGGAAGTTGTAGTAATAGTTCAGTTGTGTTGCCAAACTCACTCTCACATATATATACATATATATATATATATATATATATATATATATATATATATATATATATATATATATATATATATATATATATATATATATATATGTATGTATGTATGTATGTATGTATGTATGTATACCGGGTGGGCAAAAAGTCCGTAAAACCTTTAAAAATTCATAAAAACCGGAAAAATAACCAAAATTAAAAAACGTTTGCAGGGTTAGCATCGCTAGGTCACGGGATTTTTTTTAAGACAGGAAAAAGAATTCAAAAAACAGCCGATAGGTGTAGCACGGATAATTGTCCGTGGATAATTTCCTATAGCACGGATTCACTCTTACAGGGTTCGAGAATTGGGAACATCGCCGTATAACACGGTGCTTTTATTAGCACGGATTCACTTTAACTCTGTTCGAGAATTGGATGAAATCCTCGTACAACATGAAATCTTATTATTTACAGCTGAAGGTAAAAAAAAAAAGTATGTTTGTTAGTGAGGAGACGCGGGGACGGCCTAATATCGCGAACCGAGCATGGCAGGATATCGCGACTGGTACCGATGGACGCGAGCACGGATGCTATCCTCAACTTTCAAACTTTAAACTTTTTCAATTATTAAATTAAAACCGCCGAACTCAAAAGAAGCGGACAACAGAAACAGCTGTCATTCCGGGTGGGCCATCTCCTTTCCTGTTTCGTAAATTTCTACTATTTTCATGCAAGCAAAATTCAATTTTTCCGTCGACCTATCGACAAATTTTTTATTTCCATGTGTTAATCTCTCCACTCTTAATCGGTCCTCTCCTAATCTTAGTCAACTCTCTATCTTTACGGATAAAACATTTTTATAAGGTTAAAAATGTTTTTCCTTGCAAAAGAAGCTTTTTCCCCAAAGCAGTTTTCCGAATTTCACGAAATCGACAATTTTGATGGACAAATATTTCGGTTTTCTGCACTTATTAATGTCAATTTTGCGATTTAGCGGCATTTGCTAGATGTTCAGCTTCCAAAATATACCAAATATATTTAATAAAAAATGTTATTCTAAAAAAGCGTACTTACAAAATTCACTTTTGAAATTTCCCGCGCTGATCGCCATAGTATCTTAATGTAACTGAATGCCGAGTTTGTAATTTTTTGACTTATTATTTTACCCGCTAATAATTCGAGCAAGTTCGTGAAATTTGTTTCTACTTAATGAGCAACTGATGAGGATTCTTCCGCAACCAGTTTTGAATTCATCAGAACTGTCTTTCTATTTTTTAAGCACTTTTTTTCCCCCCCATGAGATTTAATATTTACATTCGGCCATGTTGCCAAATGAAAAAATTATTAGTTGAGAACGAGTCTGAGAACGAGTCATTTAATAATTCGAATCCAGAAATAATTTTAAAGTACCAGAAATAATTTTAGTTTTAGGAAATGAGAAGTTAAAAGCTTTAGAATGTTTTCTAATTGAATGAACTTTTTTGTTTAAAAAGTTGAAAATGGAAATTTGAAAGAATTATTTCAAAAGCCGAAAATCGAAATTTGAAAAAGAGAATTTTAAATAATTATTTCGTTTTTTTAAAAATTCTAATACATTTTTAAAAGTGATTAAACAGTTTTTAATCTTTAAGAAACAAAACCGTTTCATTTTAAATCGAAAATGCAACACATCGGTGGCCACTCAGCTAGTTCTCTACTAATTGCCTTGTAGCAGTTGCCCAATTCTTGAAGAGCATGCATTTTTGTTTTCTTCCACACAAAATAGGCGCAACAGAACATATTTTAGGTACCTTATATTCGGTGTGATATCATCATATTTTACATGTTTGCGAGATAGTTTATATTTCCTTTTGGAAGGAGTCAATTATAAGTTTTAGGGGTTTTTTCAGAATGCTCTGACTTTTAACACTTTGCTTTATAAATGAAATGCAACGATATGAGGAGCATTAATACACGACAGAGCACTGAAAACAACATTATTATATGTAAGGTTTTGCATTTTATGAATATTTTATTTTCACTTCTGTATCTTTAAGCACATATTGAAAACCATCTTTTGATAGGAAGAACAAATTTAATTAACATTAGATAATTCTTACCGAATCAAATACCTGAAAGGAATCTAAATAAATTGTTAAACTCGAGTTCTCCCACCTAGCGTTTAGGAACTTGGCTGTCTACTAAGTACGACATCTAGATGATGTCGTACTTAGTAGATTCCAACAGTAGAAAGAGAAAGCAAGTCTCTGGGAGTTTAGATTGTGCTGTGTATGTGCAATGTTTGGTCTTGCGTAGCGTAGCTTTCTCCTCGAATTTTTATTTCTTAATAAAGTCCTACCATGTCCAGATATTTATCCAAATGTGTAGAAACATTTGATGGTGGTGCTGCTAACAAAAGGAGCTTCGTTGATTATACTTTGTTCATTTGTAACCCTTTTCAAGCTATTTTATTTATGTCATTTACTATTAGAGTTCATCGTATACAACTTTACCACCTACTAATGCATCATGTACAATTCCATGCTTTTAAAACAAATATTTTCAACATCTAAGACATTCTTCAGAAACAAAATGTCTGAGGTTTGAAAGGGTTTGTTTTTTTCACCCCCTTTCTCTCCTCGTTATAATATTTGTATGAAGGGTCACGAAATTATGAGTGATGGGTTAAAGACCCCAAATTATGCATCAGTGCGGGTGAGAATATGTCTGCCTCGGTACCGAAAAACGGGACCATTATTCATTTGACAAAAGAAGGTTAAACATGGAAATGAAGGAAATTGTGCTCTTTAAATATATAATTTTCGGCTACTTCATTAAAACTGAAAATTTGTACTGATTCCCTTCAAGATTTTATTTCTATTTAAACTCTCTTGTTGGCCTGGTAGTTCGTACGTCAAGAAATCGCTCCTTTTGATGGAAGAAGAAATATTGAAAAGAAATATCGAATATATATATATATATTATATATATTATATATATATATTATATATATACACTGGTGAAATAAATTAAGAGAATTTGCATATTTTATCGAATTTCATGAAAAGAACTGAACTGAATGTAAAACTACTGCTTCTAGACAAAAAGGCAAATCTTGTACGTCAAATACGTAAGCGTACACGTGTGTGTAGATGGAGCCAGTAGAGAAACAGGCTTTATAAGCGCGTGTAAGTTAAGAGGCATTTCGTTCGCTAGCACACCTCGGAGAATTTCTTGGTGTTATTTTCAGAAATCAGTTAATTTCACAACAGTAAAAATAACCGTAAGTAACAGTAAAGTAAAAACAACAGTAAAGTAACAGTAAAAATGAGTAACCACCAACGTTTAGATGATGGAATGAGCTGGCGAATTGTGGGGAGGCTAGAGGCAGGCCAATCTCTCAAGTCCAAATTTGTAGAGAGTTCAATTTTACGCCCAGCGTCGTGTGTGACATATGGAAACAGTTCCAGGATACCGGATCCATCGAGAGAAAGCCTGGGCAAGGTCGTCCAAGAGCCACGACGTCCAGAGAAGATCGCCATTTGTCGATTATAGCGAGGCGTAACAGGAGTGCTACAGCTTCTCAGCTCTCTCGTGACTTGTATGCAGCCACAGGAGCCCGTGTATCAAGGGTGACTGTTTCCAAAAGACTCCATGAGAGAGGGTTGTTTGCAAGAAGACCTGCTGTTTACGTCCCGCTCACTTCTACGAACAGGAGAATCCGTTTATCATGGTGCAGAGAGCATAGAGATTGGAGTATGGATCAATGGGCAACCGTTCTCTTCACTGATGAGTCCCGGTTCAGCCTAAACACCGATTCTCGTCGTACGTTCATATGGAGAGAACCAGGGACCCGCTACCTACCCTCCAATGTCCGCGAAATCGACCATTATGGCGGAGGACGTTTAATGGTCTGGGCAGGCATCATCTTGGATGGCCGCACACCTCTCCATGTCTTTGAAAGAGGCACTGTGACTGGTGTGAGGTATAGGGATGAGGTCTTGGAGCCCTATATTCGCCTTTTCAGGGGTGCAGTTGGCCCTGAGTTCATTGTAATGGACGATAACGCGAGGCCACATAGAGCTCTTCTGGTCGACGAATTTCTAGAGAGTGAGGATATTCGCAGGATGGATTGGCCAGCCAGATCTCCAGACCTTAACCGTATAGAGCATGTCTGGGACGCTCTGGGGAGGGCAATTTCAACTCGCAATGCCCCTCCGACAACCATCCAAGGAATGAAAACAGCGTTGCTGAACGAGTGGGACCAATTACCACAGGAAATGATAAAGTGCCTTATTTCAAGTTTGAAATCACGCTGCGAGACCTGTAAATCTGTAAGAGGGGACCATACCCCCTATTAACCCATCTATTAACCCAATTTTTTTTGTTTATTCTGCAACCGCTGTTTCATACCTTCTGACTCCAACGAGTGTTACGCACGATCATGCATGTGTATTACAATTATTGAATGGTTGTTTGTTTTGTATTGTATCAATCTATGTACATATCAAATTTCATTAAAATTGGTACAGTAGCTCTAGAGATAATCCAAGTCTGCAAATTCTCTTAATTTCTTACACCAGTGTATATTATATATATATATATATATATATATATATATATATATATATATATATATATATATATATATATATATATATATATTATATATATATATATATATATATTATATATATATATATATATATATATATATATATATATATATATATATATATATATATATATATATAGAGAGAGAGAGAGAGAGAGAGATAGATAGATAGATAGATAGATAGATATAGCTATATATCTATCTATCTATCTATCTATCTCTCTCTCTGTATATATATATATATATATATATATATATATATATATATATATATATATATATATATATATATATATATATATATATATATAAACCTTTTCCTGTATATTATGAGGGCAATCTTTTTATCCTGAAAATTTCTCCCACTAGAATGGCTTTATTTCTCCTATAATTATAATTTCAGATACACATGCTGGAAACATTAAAGTAAGTTATAACTTTAAATTATGTACTAAATTTTTATTGCAGAATAAGTTTCCGGCTTATGTTCCATATTTATGACTAGAGTATTAATGTGGGTGTTTCACGCATGTTATCTTTTTATCAAAAGACAATTTCGTGAAGTAAAATTTTTAATGGCACTTAGTATGAAGGCCATATTTGTTTTTCAAGAGTATGCACACCCGGAAAGAAAATCTATATATTATTTCTAAAAGGGTTTTTATTTGGAGAACTTGTTTGAGAGAACTGTTAAGCGCAAAAATATGGTTGGGCTATCAGAAAAAATGTCTAGGCGTCGTCGAAGTGAAAAATTAGATGGGGCAACGGTTAGGACGTGGTGGAGATTCGAAGAAATGTAAGCATTTTACCTTCCGCTATATTGCATGCGCGCGCTCGCTTTTTTTTCCGCCATTTTATCGTTCTGAACTTTTAAATTTCAAAATCGTCTGCTTTTATTATCATTCTGTGATTTAATTGATAAGTTTCTTTATTGCCAACATCCGCGTAGGTGTACATTATTCTTTTTGCAGGGAAAAACAATTTTTTTTTGGACTAAAATCTATTTTTTTCCCCTGAAAAACATTTTATAAGTAATATTTTTCTTTGTTATGCCTTTTTAAAATTTATTTATTCAATTCTATGTGCACAGTTTAATTGCATATGACAAAATTCTACCAAGCTATCAAGGGAAAGCTTCTAATTTGTCTCACAATTAAAGGATAATCTATATATTACTTCTATAAGTTTTTTTTTTCTCTCGAAAATCTATTTTGAGAGAAAGACTAAACGTAAAAATATGACTGGGGTATCAAAATAAAGGTAGATGTGCCAGTCGAGAAGAAAAAGACATTTGGGGCAAGGCAAAGTTACCATGTAAAGTCTACAAGAAAAGCTCGCTACTTTGTTGACATTTTCTTTCATTGCTCGCATACTGAACTTTTAAATGTTACGCTATTTGTGACATATTTTTAATTGCCCTTATCAACATAAAGAGCTCATTTCAGTGTCGAATTCCAAGTGCTCATGGCGTTCTAGGATCAGTCTTATAATAAGTACATACCTCATCTATATATTAGTTCTATGAGGGTTTTTTACTTAGACACCCATTTTGAGAGAACTACTGAACAAAAAAATAAGGTTGAAGTATCAAAAGGGAGATCTTTGAATAAATTTGTCACTGTTTTTACTAACTCACTTTCTTGTTTGTTTGTGAGTTTGTGTGTTTGTCCAGTACAAATCTTGCTATCGATTTTCAACTAACTTCCCGACTAGCTATACATTTGAAACTTTTAGAATACCTCAGAACACGATGAAAATGATATTTTGATACTTTTCAAAACTGTCCGGTTTAGTGGATCTAAGGACTACTTTCGAATTGATTCCTATTATGTCCAAAAACCTAAAAAGCAATGAGATTGTCCATCTTCGTGATATGCGGGATACCGTGTCATAGCTGCACATTTGATCGACTACATCAACGCCTGCTTTTTTTCGTATTGTAATCCAGTATAATCGCTGGTTTACCACGGTTAAATCACGACTAACAATGAATGAAAAGGAATACAAGGGTTAAAAAATCAGACCAGCATCAGAAAGGGTGTAGATATAAATAGAAACAGCTTAGAACATCCAAATCTTATATGTAAAAATAAACCATTCAAAATTAAGAAAATGTTGCACTTTGTACACGGGCGCGCCCGCTGAAGGGTTAAACAGACAGGCAGTTGAAGAAAACAGCTAGTTTGGTTCAAAAATAATTATAAAAGCCAAACATTCCTATCGTAACTTATTGGTAATTTGGTCGCCAAACAACAGATTTTTTCCGCCTCTTCTATGCACAAGCTCAGATTGAAAATAAATTACAGTCTTTTGTCAGATGACTGACATCATAAATAGAATGATGTCATAAACAGACAGGCAGTTGAAGAAAACAGCTAGTTTGGTTCAAAAATAATTATAAAAGCCAAACATTCCTATCGTAACTTATTGGTAATTTGGTCGCCAAACAACAGATTTTTTCCGCCTCTTCTATGCACAAGCTCAGATTGAAAATAAATTACAGTCTTTTGTCAGATGACTGACATCATAAATAGAATGTACTTAAGAGGCTAATGAATTTCTGGAGTTTTGTCTGCAGGTGAAACTAGCGTCGAAAGTTCTTCCCCCCGGCAATATTGATCCTGTCATTTTTGATGGATTTCAAAATTAAAATCCACTGCAGTCTCGAAGTCAGTTCTCGGCAAACACACCACCTTAGATCTTTCGCTTCAACTTAATCCGATTCGCGCTTAGAAGAGAGCACGTGGGGGGGCTGCGAAGGGGGCTAATTCCGTTTGCTGTTAATGGGTGCATCGGAGGCAATCGGATTAGGCCCGAATCCGCACTCGCCTAATTAGCGGAGACGCTGCTAAGGTGGTGATTTTCTGATAATTAACGAAGGGTGACAATAAAGTGATGGAACAGGTGCAGGATAAGAATCCTGCAAATCAAGTTTTGCGTAATTAGAAGAACCTGATTTGTGATAATGTGGTACGCTGAGCACTTGGCAGGCGATTAGGTAATTGAAGTGACTAGATGTTGGCTTTAGAGCTGATGATGCGTGAATTTATCTTTCCGGTTGCTGCAATGAATTTAAAATTTAAAGCATTCGAGAAACCATGACGATTTCTAGCTGCTTACTTAAGGGGATGGTGGACCGTTCAAAACGATTTTTGAAATTTTTACCACAGAGATATGAAATTTTGTATATATATTCATTAAAGTATAACAATATTAAACACCTTATAAAATTTTATAAATATTTTTAAAAAAATATTTTATAATTAAAAAATTTTAATTAAATTACCATTCTTTAAAATGCTCCTTGCGACTCAATTTTAAACTTTTCCCCTTAATTTTGCATTTATATTGCTTATAAATACTTTCTGAACAAAGTTATGTATTTTTTTGTACTTCCGTTGAATAGTTAATTTTTAGAAAATATTTTTATGCTTGTACTCTGAATTTTCGCGAACTTTTTGTACTTTTCTACACTAAAGTTAAACTTTTATAACCTAAATGATCTCGAATCCTAAAATGGATGCATAACTTTATTTTGATGTATTACAGGAATCTTTATTATAAATTTCATAAAATTTCGTCAAAAATTATGACGCGAGGAGCATTTTAAAGACTTGCAAATCTGGAAATTTCTCATTTTGAGAAAAAGTCATTTAAAAGATAATTTTTTATCTACCTTTAATGCTTACTACTCTAAAGCCACCAATTTTTCATTTTTCTTTTCACTACACATTTTAAATGCATTTCATTCCAATATTTACATGTTTTTAAAATATTAATACACCCCCCAAAAAAATTCCAATTTTTGCTCGATTTTTGGTAATTTGAAAGTCTACCATCCCCTTAAGGAGATGGTGGACTTTCAAATTACCAAAAATCGAGCAAAAGTTGGAATTTTTTTGGGGGGTGTATTAATATTTTAAAAACATGTAAATATTGGAATGAAATGCATTTAAAATGTGTAGTGAAAAGAAAAATGAAAAATTGGTGGCTTTAGAGTAGTAAGTATTAAAGGTAGATAAAAAATTATCTTTTAAATGACTTTTTCTCAAAATGAGAAATTTCCAGATTTGCAAGTCTTTAAAATGCTCCTCGCGTCATAATTTTTGACTAAATTTTATGAAATTTATAATAAAGATTCCTGTAATACATCAAAATAAAGTTATGTATCCATTTTAGGATTCGAGATCATTTAGGTTATAAAAGTTTAACTTTAGTGTAGAAAAGTACAAAAAGTTCGCGAAAATTCAGAGTACAAGCATAAAAATATTTTCTAAAAATTAACTATTCAACGGAAGTACAAAAAAATACATAACTTTGTTCAGAAAGTATTTATAAGCAATATAAATGCAAAATTAAGGGGAAAAGTTTAAAATTGAGTCGCAAGGAGCATTTTAAAGAAGGGTAATTTTTTAATTATAAAATATTTTTTTTTAAATATTTATAAAATTTTATAAGGTGTTTAATATTGTTATACTTTAATGAATATATATACAAAATTTCATATCTCTGTGGTAAAAATTTCAAAAATCGTTTTGAAAGGTCCACTATCCCCTTAAGAATATAAACACCCTCTTCGAGAAAATTCTGTGAAATTCTGTGGTTAATTCTGTGAAATTACAGCAGCCAATCTGCCCCATCTGTTTTAGTGTTTATTGATTAGTGGTGGTGGTGGTTGATTTTAAGGCAGCCATCCCACGATCGAAGACAAACTTCATTAAAAACCTCAAGCCCTGGGAATCAATGGTAATATGTTTAATAAATTTAACTCTCTGACGTGTCTTTGCTGTGAAAAATCTTTGTATGTAAGCGCTGGGATACATGTGTACATAGGCTTGAATCATATTTGGATGCGCGACATAAGTGGAGGTAAAATTAAACAGGCCAATACACGAGACCTTACTGAGCGAAAACCTGCCTATAAGGGATGCATATCATCTCACGCATGCAGCAAATATTAAGGGAACTCGAATTACACGCTATCCTAGTGAACAAATCAAACCCCGTGTTTGTTTTCCTGTTTTCTATGTAACTCTTTCCCCATTTAGAGTTATTTAGCACTATATGGTATAATTTTGACAGGAATACATTTGTTTCTAAGAATTGCAAGAATTTCTAAATAATTGCAAGATAAAAAGAACTTTTTATATACTATGTATTTAAATTTTCTGTTGAATAATATAAACTTGACAATTCTATGTATTAATAAATACTTTAAAAAAAATTTTTTTGATGAATTATCCCATCAACTTGAAAGAAAATGAAGTTAATTGGAAGTTAACTTGCGTTTAACTTTTCATTCCAGTCCCAGCCTATAGAGGGCTGCACCTGTCTACGAAACAAAATTAACTGAAAATGGATTCAATTCTGCTTAAAGATGGCTAAAAGTATTAAAAGAATGCATTGTGATCGTGTTCTGAGCTAACCTAAAATTTCAAACGTCTAGCTAGTCGGGAAGTTAGTTAAAAATCGATTGAAAGATTTGTACGGGACAAACACACACACAAACAAACAAACAAGAAAGCCAGTTAATAAAAACATAGTAAAAATACTTGCTGGGCAAACAAATTAACTTGTTAATAAAGGCATATTTTCTAGTTTTGGTAAAAAGCAGTTTTCTGTTTTCCTTTATGACTTTGATACGCTTATTCGGTTCCACATCACTTAACAAGGAGTGTATTTTTCTATCAAACGATTAGGAATACAGCGATATCAATCAATATCTATAAAATTTGAGCTACACTTTCTTTTCGTGCTGTTTACCATCTGAATAACTTTTACATGTAAGAGTGTTTTAAAGGATGCTGCCTTCATTAGTAATCAGGCAAAATCGCTTTGCATAGTATAGATCTAGTCACGTTGCTTTGCGAAAACTAAATAAATTTATACCCTGCCTTCTTGTATGTCTCCTATTTAGTGTATATGGAAAGAACTCTCATCATGTGGATTCTTGATGTAACCGAGAATTTACTCTGAATACAGGGATAATAACAGCCTAAGTTTTGAACCCTTATTAGATGATACAGTTTAAGCCTAGATGAACTGACTCTTCCAAATTAGGATGAGTTTCTCCCGACGTAAGCACGAAAGCGGGTTTATTTAAGTATGAGTATGTCATAATTATTTTCTATCAACATTAAACTAAGGACAAACAATTTAAAAGTTATGCAAAACTATCACAGCAATTTTGTGTTATTTCTAGCTGTATAAAATGTTTTAATTACATTTTTTATATATATATATATATATATATATATATATATATATATATATATATATATATATATATATATATATATATATATAATAGCCGTTGTCTCTGTATAACACTTCCGGGCTGTACTCATCTTTCAACTGAAGCCCTCAGTAAACAAAAAGCCGGTTAGGCTTAATTTCAATTTCAGATGTAGATCAGAATTTTTTCTTACCTAAAAACTAATATCTTCTCTATCAAATCACGTTTGTTCAGCTTATTTTTCTATAAAACATTCAGAACTAAAAAAAATTGGATGCTTTTAGCTGTATATTTAACAGTTTTTAAAAATCTGTTTACTTTTGCGATGAATTCTGAAAGTAAACAAACTTGAATATGAATGAATCAAGTACCTCAAGTATTCATATCGCGTAGTGAGCTGTAAAAAACTGGATGGCAGTCTACTACTCCAATCGCATGAAAAACTAACTAAATAAAAAATAATGAAAGGGTTTGCTTTTACAAGGTGTGGATTAAATGCAATATTGTTAGATAATTCGGGATATTTTTTAACTTTCATATACTTTTTCCATTATGACGTCATTATTAGTATTATGACGTCAAAATGACGGGTTACCTTCTAGTATATATATATATATATATATATATACTAGCTGAAAACTCGTACTTCGCTATGGAGTACATTCCAATTAAGTACAGCGGTCAATGTATGCAATTAATGCCAAAAATATGTATAAATATATTTATATTAAATACAACGATCGATGTATGCAATTGATGTAAAAAAAAAGGAAAAAAATATATTTATAAAAAATCGTAACGGATATTTTTATAGACAAAATAATGTAGAAGAAAATATTCAAATTAAATCTAATTGAACATACTAAAGAATATAGTACAGTTAATATAGTACAGTTTGAGGAACATTTCTTTTACTGTATTTTAATATTTTTTTTGCATAATGTCCAATCGTCTGCCGCATTAGCAAGAAAAAAAAATTTTTTTTTGCCTATTTAGTTGTTTTGCAAGAGACGATAAATTAATTTAAATTACCAGAAAAGGAAATCACGTGATCAGCATTTAATAAATTAAATTCTAAAAATGAATCTTTAAAAATTCACCAAAAAATCAGAAAATGGAGGTAAAGATCCATAAAAGATTTCATTTTAAAGGAATTTTTAGGATCTTTCTCGTGATATAAATTTTATAACCCTCAAATTATTATTTTAAATGCAAACTTAAAAAAAGTTACAAAAACAGCTTAAAAATTTAATTTAAAAAAATCTGAGAAGAATTTTTCAAAAATCTTTCTTAGTGCAGCCCTACACTATAAGAAGAATCGCCATGCAAAATTTCAGCCCTTTAGGTGCAGCTGTTTGGTCTGCGCGTTGTCAGTCAGTCAGTCAGTCAGTCAGTTACGGAACTGTTTTATATATATACTAGAAGGTAACCCGTCAATTTGACGTCAGAATACTAATAATGACGTCATAATGGAAAAAGTATATGAAAATTAAAAACTATCCCGAATTATCTAACAATGTTGCGTTTAATCCACACCTTGTAAAAGCAAACCCTTTCATTATTTTTTATTTATTTAGTTTTTTATGTGATTGGAGTAGTATACTGCCATCCAACCCGTCATTTTGACGTCATAATACTAATAATGACGTCATAATGGAAAAAGTATATGAAAGTTAAAAAAATATCCCTAATTATCTAACAATATTGCATTTAAACCACACCTTGTAAAAGCAAACCCTTTCATTATTTTTTATTTATTAAGTTTTTCATGCGATTGGAGTAGTAGACTGCCATCCAGCTTTTTACAGATCACTACGCGATATGAATACTTGAGCTACTTGATTCATTCACATTCAAGTTTGTTTACTTTCAGAATTCATCGCAAAAGCAAACAGATTTTTAAAAACTGTTAAATATACAGCTAAAAGCATCCAATTTTTTTTAGTTCTGAATGTTTAATAGAAAAATAGGCTGAACAAGCGTGATTTGATAGAGAAGATATTAGTTTTTAGATAAGAAAAAATTCTGATCTACATCTGAAATTGAAATTAAGCCTAACCGGCTTTTTGTTTACTGAGGGCTTCAGTTGAAAGATGAGTACAGCCCGGAAGTGTTATACAGAGACAAAAGCTATTATATATATAATATATATAGATAAAAAATTCTTACACATTAATCCTTTCTACAAAACACTCTCGAAAACATCTTCTTGAAAACATTGTGATATAGATATTGTTATCTGTTAGATCTAAAAATACCTCGAACGAAAGCCCTTTCTTAGATCCCAGAGCGCGCTGTGAAAACAAAAATTTCCCAATAACTTCCCACCTTTGGTTACGTTTTCATTGCGCTGGGGGAATTTCGACAAACCCTTTCTCATAATGTATTCCGAAACTGTCACAACCAATATCTGCCTCACACCCGCACTCCCAGCATAACCCTCTCGCAACCCGCTGATTATTTCTGTACGCACACATTAAACGATAACAACAAAGAACCTGCATTTAGCTAATCAACTGATTACGCGCTACACACGTGAACCAGCGATTCGTTCATTGCGGTGGGCGCCCCTCGCAATTACAGTCGGAACACTCGGAGGCGGCACGTGACTTCAGGGCGTATTGCGTGACAGAACACTGTTACGAGACCCCCCAACACCACTGTACCGTGCACTTAATAAATCATGATCCGTACGTGGATGCAATCAGCGTAATCTGGTTTCGGCCCTGGTAATTGTTCCGCCGTGTTTTGTGCTGCCCCGCTGGTGTGACGATTGAAAGATAGGTGTGTTTAGTGGGCCCATTGTGCGCCATCTTACTTCCTTACGACATGTCTTCCGCATGCAAATGAAAGTCGGGGGCCCTTCTTATACACACAACAGTGACGGTGATATTTGTTAACAAAATATCACAATGTATCTGAAGTTGTGTCCATTGGCATCATTAGTTTCATATTACGAAAATATATAAAAGGAAAATAAAATAATTACAACATAAAAGAGACTTTTTATATACCACGTTTTTAAATTTTCTGCTAAATCATATAAACTTGACAATTTCTATGTAATAATAAATACTTTTAAAAAAAAAATTTGATGAATTATCCCATCCACTTGAAAGAAAATGAAGCTAATTGGAAGTTAACTTGCGTTTAACTTTTCGTTCCCGTCCCGGCCTATAGAGGGCTGCACCAGTCTACAAAACAAAATTAACTGAAAATGATTTCAATCCTGCTTAAAGATGGCTAAAAGTATTGAAATAATGCATTGACATCGTGTTCTGAGCTATTCTAAAACTTTCAAATGTCTAGCTAGTCGGGAAGTTAGTTAAAAATCGATTGCAAGATTTGTACTGGACAAACGCACACACAAACAAAAGAGTATTATATGTGAAATATGGTAAAGAGGTTAGCTTTTGGAAGGAAGCAGTTTTGTGTGTTGTTTTCCGAAAGACTGTGAATAACGATCTATTTTTCAAGTTTGAAGTTTCTTTACATCGGTGGATGAGTATTTTCTAGGGGAGGTCCAGTGCTCCCGCCCAACATTTGAAGCAAAGTTTTGAATACCAGGGGCGATTTGACGTGCGTTCGATCAAGTCAATCGGTCAAGAGGCGTGCTGCTGTCTACGAACAGTAAACTCCAGGATGCCAGGATGCTGCCCAGGCAAGAGACGAACAACGGGGAGCCCGGAGTACGAGATTACACGTGTTTTTGGACACAGGGCTTTTGTTCCGAGGTATGCAGTCGAAGGAGAACCGGTTTGGACTGGACTCGGCTGAGCTGGACAGAGAGAGAGAGAGAGAGAGAGGTCGCCAGAGAGAGACGGGGTTCGGTCGAGGACTGAGGTCGACTTGTCTCGTACCGGCTGGATTTTCGCGGGCCTTAGAGCCGCGTGCTAAATGATTGGGATTTTGGCCGGAGTGCCTTACACGTGAGATTGTAGATTTGGCTGGAGGCCATGAATGCACTGGAGGTGCAAAACTCAATGAATTAATGTAAATATTTTGTAAATACGCTACAATAATTTACCTACAACAATAATTTACTTTTTTAGGTTGAGGCTGTAATTGCCTCTCGTGGATGCTCTACCAACTATTGAATATGAATGTTCAATAGTTGGTAGAGCAAAAATAAATTTTGTTTTTCTTTTCTATCACAGGTGTCCAAATACTTATTGGTAGATAGTGTATTTATACATACATATATGTCATGGTAAAAAAAAAAAGTGTTTAACATTAGATGCACATCGTATAATTGTAGTCGTGAGCACGATTCATTAGAAATCAAATGTCCTTAAGATATAGGTACGCTTGTTCACATTCATCTGACCATTGCCAAAGGGTCTTTTTTCAGTCGTTTATTTAAAGACGTTCTAATCTTAGCATAATTCTTTATAAATCTATGGTAAACATTTACAGTGCCTAAGAATCTCTGTAAATCTTTAACATTTTTTTGGGTGGGAGGGGCAAGCAATTTCCCTACTGTTACAACATTAGCATTGCTTGTTGGATATCCTTCTTATTCAATTTCATAGCCTAAAAATTTTACCTGAGTTTTCCCAAATTGACATTTAGATCGTGTTCAGTTTAAAGTTTTCCTTCCCGCAAATTTTGAATGTCTCTGTCAAATGATTGCCATGTTCTTCTAAAGTCTGTGAGAATATAATAATATCACCAAAGTAATTAAGAGCAAAATTCATCTGGTCTTTATTTGAAATTTTCCTGATGGCCCTTTGGATTTTCCTATCCAAATGGAACTCGACACCATTCACCTAAAGCAAAATTTGCTGCGAAAGCCAGTTTCTCGCTATCATTTTCATGGATTTTAATATGCCAATAACCTGAAGTCAAATCAAGCGTAGTAAAATACTGAGCAGGGGTTAACTGGTCAATAAGGTCATCAATTCGGGGAATATGTTCCGTATCAATACGAGTCATTTGATTTAAGGTGACTGCCTACGTTTGAAGCCAAGTTTATTTAAATCAATTTTTTAAAGGATTTTTTGGTCTTTTATGGAAAAATAGCACTTAAAATAAAAAAATAAACAAAAATTTATCTGTAAATACTACCTACTTTTTTATAAATTGGTCAATTTGAAGTAATTTTTAATGAAATTCAGCTAAAACACCCATCACTCTGCACAAATTTCTAATGCTGCTATTTTAATTTCCTTCTCACACTTGACACATATGACAGTTAACTTCAAAATGACCCACAATCTAAGAGAAATTTTAAAATGCAAAAATAATACAGACAATTTTATGTTCTAGTATGAAAATTTAAACCCGATTCGCCATTCCTTTCCTTATAAAAACAACCCCAAATGAAAAACTATTTATTATACATCAATTATTGTGCATCATTTCATTGACAATAGCATCTAAAACATTTCCTGAAAATTTTATCAACTTATATGCATTATTATGAGAGATATCATGATAACGGTAGGGATTTGTGCTAGAAAACATAATTCTGAGAAAAACGCATTTAAAGTTGTTTGTCACTTCAATTTTGTAGCAGACGATGTTTTTTAAAATAGCTATAACTCTGGTTCTAATTGATGTAGAATGAAAATCAAATGCATTTGAAAAGAGAAAAGATTTAATTACACGATTCTTGTAAAAAATAAAATTGGACTTTTCAAAGTAGGCAGTCACTTTAATTTTCTATAATCTATGCGTAATCTAATCTTACTTCTTTCATCTTTCTTAAAAGCAAATGAACTGGAGCTTAATAAGGACTATGGAGTTGTTTGATAAAACCTGCTTCGAACAACTTATCTACTAATTGTTTTTTAATTTCATCATCTTCCTTTTGAGAAGGTCTTCATGGTCGAAGGAAGATCAGTAATTAAATGAATCTTCTGGGATTCTAGCTTTACCCATCCGACATCATGCTTGTTTAGAGAAAAATCTGTTTAAATTTTTGTATAAATAAATCTAGATTAGCTCAATTCTCTCTGACTTGTTTTGGTACTGTTTCCTCAACAATCCCGGAAGGGGTCACTGTGTCTGACAAATCAATGTTTCTATCTGGCACTCTTACTTTATAGTTTTGAAAACCTTCATTTACCTTCACCACTATTATTTTTTGCATACTCCATCACTCTTAGTTGGGTTTATGATTACTGCAATTAAAATTATGAAATGAAAAATTATAAAAAAATGTGAGAATCAGAATTAGATGTAATATCAATATTAAACAGACAAATTCTATAAGTTTGAAAATCCACATTTATATTAAACAGTGAGGTGTCACTTAAAGGGACAAAATTGTGAAATTTGTCCAAAAATTCGATTTTTTTTATTTTATTGAATTGTGAAACAGCGGACGAGTAGGAATGTGTTGCAAAATGAATTTTTAATTTGTGTGATTACTTTCCTAGTTATAGGCGTTTGTATTTAATTTAGATATTATGTGGTTACTAATAGCAATAACTTTAAATGTGTTTCTCTCAAAATAAAAATTTTCATGTCATACGAATATTCAAACTGCTCCATGTGCATTTATAATCATCGTATTGCTTTGAAATTTAAGTTTTATATACTTAACTATATGTCAAATAAATCTTATTGAAAAAATTATACTTTGTAGCACAGAATTTCTAAATTATGTACTTGAAAAGATGATTTATAGGTATTTTACGTCATAAAAAGGGTGTTTTCACTATTATTATTTTTTTCTCTTTATGTTTTTAATGAATACTTAAAATAAGCAATAAGTTTCATTGTTAGTTCTATAAGGTATCCTGTAAATAAAAATTACCATATTATATGTAAAAGAAATGAGCATGGAACATTTTTAATGAGACCAATTTTTGATATAATTAATAATTCATAATTCCTAAATTATTAATATTTCATCTTTAAATTTTAACCACTTTTACATATCTATGGTACTAATCACATATTCAAATTTCAAGCAAATCCATTCAAAACAAAAAAAAAGTTAAGTTTGAAGGTCCACTGTCCCCTTAACCCTAATAATATATATGGCCAATCTTTATTTACAACATACAACACAATATTCCTACACACTTGACCGATTTTTAGACTCACCATTAAAATCTGGTTGATATTTGCAATTCCATTTGTTTGTCTGATTTCCTGTTCGTTCTGCTGTGGAATCACAATATAATCACTGTCCTCTAACATGGTAAAAATATTTTGTGGCATTACTGAGACGCTAGCACCTGTGTCCAAATTGACACAAATTCTTTTCTCGTTCGGCGTTCTACTTCTAAAATTGTTGGAGGATTACTGTGTCCTTTAGATTGATTAAAATGGTTTCTTGGGACTTCGTTTCTCCAGCAGGTCTTGCACTTGGATGATTGAGTTCTCTTTTCGGCTCGAGTTTTCATCGCGATTTTCTGATTTTTTTCCATATCTTCTTTGAGGTTGTGATCCAGGAGGTACACTCATTAATATTGGCGTCATGATGAGTCAATTTCGAAAATGCATCTTGGGTCAGTTGTTGCACAATAAGATCTTCAGTTAACTCCTGCCTAATCGGCATTTCTTCTTTCAATATATTCGCTATTTCTTAATTTTAAATTTAGAAATTCGGTGAGATTTTTCTCTTTTGATGACGCAGAGATGGCGATTTGAGGGCGCCGTTTGCACAGTGAAAACGCCCAAAACTAGTCTTTTTTCACTTACATTCAATGTATTCCAGTTAAATGAGCAGAGAAATGACTAGTGTAGTAACGCTTTCAATAACCTTTTCAATAATTATAATACTGCTGTTAATCTACTCAATGCAATAAGGGGATGTTTCCCCATGCACGGCTTCAATTCCTCCCTCCATTTATGTATTTTCCCCAGACAGTCAGAAAATCACGAGAAAAAGCACCGTTTTCACCTAACCTTTTTGCCTTCCCCCCGCGACACATGCCCACGAAATGTTCTAACCTTTTGTTACACAGCATTGGCGGAACTTGTTGGCGAGCGCTAAGTCGCCAATATCCAGATGTTTCCCTCATCAACATCACGTGACAGATCCAGGACTGGAGAGGGAATTTTGATTGAAAACACAGAGCGCCTCTTTCCACCAGCCCAGTCAGACGCAGCCATGATGATGAAAAAAGGAACATTTTAGCGGCATTCCAATTCAAGTGAGCAGACGCTACGTGCCGAGCTATCGTCGCCCTCCGGACGCTTAGATGGCTTCATATACATTTTTGTTATGGCCTTCAGCCACCTTCCTTTATTTTCAATAGTTTAACTAATAAAAGAAATCTGATGTTCATCAACCAGTTTCTGTCGCCCTTTTCTCCTTTCTTCTTTTTCAGAATCACAATGCAACTCCAGATTTTGATAAATGTGACAACCTTCCATTTTTAATACGACAGCTAGTGCTGCCATCTTTTATCAGTTTAAAGAAGTAAAAACATTTTGTAACCTTTAATGGGAACATTTTTCAAGATTCTTTAGGCTTAAAAAAAATGGGGAAACTTCTACACCGTGCAAACGGGGGAGGCTTTTGCCCCTAAAAGTGTTAAATTGAGTTCGAGTTCTTCCCAACTGGATAAGTAAGGTGACTGATCTAGATAAATATTTCTCCTACCAAAAATCGATATATGTTATTCAACTTCCATGCTTCATCTTATTTTGCGTAATCACATCTTCTATTAAAAAACCTGATCCATCCTCTGATGTCCTGTAAAACTTCGTGGTTGCACTTGCATACGTCGAATGTCGTGCTGTCCTCGTAGGGAAACGATTAGAGAGTCATCACTCAGCAAATTTTTTTACCATGTTTTTATTAACTCGCTTTCTTGTTTGTTTGTTTGTGTGTGTGTTTGTCCCATACAAATCTTGCAATCGATTTTTAACTAACTTCCCGACTAGCTAGACATTTGAAACTTTTAGAATATCTCAGAACACTATGACAATGCACTATTTTAAAACTTTTAGCCATCTTTAAGCAGTAATTGAATTCATTTTCAGTTAATTTTGTTTTGTAGACTGGTGCAGCCATCTATTGGCCGGAACGGGAACGAAAAGTTATATGCAAGTTAACTTCCAATTAACTTCATTTTCTTTCAAGTGGATGGGATAATTCATCAAAAGATATTTTAAAAAGTATTTATAAATACATAGAATTGTCAAGTTTATAGGATTCAACAGAAAATTTAAAAACATGCTACATAAAAAAGCTCTTTTTATCTTGTAATTATTATAGTTTGTCGCCATCATTTTCCATCAATTACGCAAATCCACTCGAGATCTTCACGACAAAGGAAACCATTCCTGCCGACTTATTGTGACGGTTCAAAAAAAGTGTTTAACATTAGATGCACATCGTATAATTGTAGTCGTGTATGCACGAGTGCTCCAAATTCAATAAAATATGTTTACCAAATCTTTATTCTGTGATTTGAGTTCAAACCTCCACGGGGGACTCCCAAGGTCTGTCTGCGGAGATAAATCTAGAAAAACAACCATATGTCACTTGACATCCCGACTTTTTAAAATGAACTCTCCTGTGATCAGCTTTTTTGCAAACTCATCCAGTCTCGGTTTAGCTTTTATAACCTTACTAGCTGAAAACCCGCGCTTCGCTACGGAGTACATTCAAATTAAATACAACGGTCAACGTATGCAATTTATGCCAAAAAATAAATATATATATTTATAATAAATGCGATGATCAATGTATACAATTGATGTAAAATATATATCTATCTATATATATATATATTTATAAAAAAATCGTAAGGGATATTTAATTTTTTTGGATAATATCCAATCGTCTGCTGCATTAGAAAGAAAAAGAATATCATTTTTTTTCTATTTAGTTGTTATGCACGTGACGATAAATTTATTTAAAGTACCAGAAAAAGAAATCACTTGATCAACATTTAATAAATTAAATTCTAAAAATTAATCTTTAAAAATTCACCAAAAATCAGAAAATCAAGGTAAAAGTTCGATAAAGATCTCATTTTGAAGGAATTTTTATGATCTTTCTCGTGATATAAATTTTATAACCCTCAATGTATTATTTTAAATGCAAATGTAAAAAAAGTTTAAAAAACAGCTTAAAAATTTAATTTAAAGAAATCTAAGAAGAATTTTTGAAAAATCTTTCTTAGTGCACCCCTACACTATTAGAAGAATCGCCATGCAAAATTTCAGCCCTTTAGGTCCAGCGGTTTGGTCTGTGCATTGTATGTCAGTCAGTCAGTCAGTCAGTGAATGAATGAGTCAGTTACGGAACTGTTTTATATATATAGATAATATATATTAATATTAATACAAATACATGTAATCTATATATACTAGCCGCTGCGCGGCCAGCATGGTCGCTTTTAGTTTTATACTTTCTTTTGCAAAACAACTGAAAGTAACATATGTAAGGAATGTTACCATTACCTGTAATCATAAATATATGTTGTTAAGGGGTATTCTCTGTAAGGCTGATTCTAAAACATCGTGATTAAAAAATGTGAATTTCCATTACTTCAGAACAGAGTTAAAGATAAAACTAAGAAACCCAACACCGATGATTTTAAAAATTGCATCCCTCTCTGCATTTACTATTTTTGAAAATTAAGATATCTAAACTTCATCATTACATCAAATAAGAAATTTTTGGGGAAATTTTTTTTTTCATTTAAAAAATTGAGTAAAAATTCAGCAGGTACTAAAATATAGTGTGGATTACATCACTCTCTGTATGTAATATTGTTCACAAGTCAGATATCTCCACTTAATCATATCAAATAATAAATTGTTGTGAAAATTTCTTCACTTATAAAATGGAATAAACATTCAGCAAGTACTTAAAAAAGTGTAAAAAATGAACTATTACTGGCTCTCGGTTGCTGTGCTCCTGCGACGACTAAGCCTAACCTCTCGATCATTTATGCTCTCTCTTAATAAATTATTTCTTCTTCGCTTTCTTTATTGAGACCGTTCCCAATTTTCACTTAATCGTGTAGCTCGCTTTCGAGCATTCCCGATTTCAGCGCGTTAAATCCATGTTGACACGAGATTGCAAATTGCGGACGGCCGCTAATGTTTACATCTGGTAGTGGCAGCCGTTGCCATTCGGAGTGTATAAATATCGTCGATTTTTGTGCCGCATACCTACGCGTTTTACATATATAGATATAAAACAGTTCCGTAACTGACTGACTCACTGACTGACATACAACGCACAGACCAAACCGAGGGGACCAAAACGGCTGACATTTTGCATGGCGATTCTTCTTATGGTGTAGGGGTGCACTAAGTAAGATTTTTGAAAAATTCTTCTTAGATTTTTTTAAATTAAATTTTTAAGCTGTTTCAGTGACTTTTTTTAAGTTTGCATTTAAAATAATAATGTGAGGGTTATAAAATTTATATCACGAAAAAGATCCTAAAAATTCCTTTAAAATGAAATCTTTTTCGAATCTTTAGCTCCCTTTTCTGATTTTTAGTGAATTTTTCAAGATTCATTTTTAGAATTTTATTTATTAAATGCAGACCACGTGATTTCTTTTCCTGGTACTTTAAATAAATTTATCGTCACGTGCATAACAATTAAATAGACAAAAAAATATTTTTTTTCTTGCGGCAGACGATTGGACATTATCCAAAAAATATTAAAATACAGTAAAAGAAATGTTCCTCAAACTGTACTATATATTCTTTAGTATATCCTATTAGATTTAATTTGAATATTGTCATCTACATTATTTTGTCTTTAAGGGAACAAATGAACCCCGATTTTTTTTTAAAAATTTCAATATTTTATTCTTTATACAAAGTGAGAATAATTAATATTTTTTACTGCATTAAAAACACTTAGAATGGTATAAGCGTTTTTAATGCAGTAAATAAATATTTTGTGGAAGTAGAAGACCTGGTTTTCAAAAAATTCTTCAAAAATGCTAAACATTTTCAAAATGCTCCATGTGCATTTATTTTCTCCTGATTTCTTTGAAATTTCCCAAGATTATTAACTGAAGTTTTTGCCACAAAACTGTGAAATCATTCTTTGAAACCACAAATATTTTTCAAATTTATAGACCAGGAAATGCAGAAAAAAACTTTTAAAAATAACAGGAAGTTTAAAAAGATAATTATTTACGGCTTGAGATTCATAGAACAAAATATCAGTGCGCAATTATGTTTATATACATACTGTAAACATATGTCAAAAAAATTAAGGTTCTTAAATGACATGGAATGCGCATGAAGCATTTTGAAAAAAGCAAGAATTTTTGAAATTTTCTTTTGAAAAACGGGCATTATTCTCAACAAATAATACTTATTTTGATTCTCAGTGTCTCTAATGTAGTAAAAAAGAATATAAATTATTCTCATTCTCTAAATAGAGTTAAAAAATGAAAATTTAAAAATTCAAGATTGAAGGTCCCGTGTCCCCTTAAATTATCCCTTGCTATTTTATATATATATATATATATATATATATATATATATATATATATATATATATATATATATATATATATTATATATATATATATATATATATATATATATATATATATATATATATATATATATATATATATATATATTACATCAATTGTATACATTGATCGTCGTATTTATTATAAATATATATATATTTTTATTTTTTTTGGCATCAATTGCATACATTGACAATTGTATTTAATTTGAATATACTCCGTAGCGAAGTGCAGGTTTTCAGCTAGTATAGATGCATATGTGTATAAGTTAATGGGCATTCTAAATAAACATTATCTAAAGCACATATGTGCGTTCATAGATAGGATCTAACGCTTTTCTCGGTCGATAATGAACAAGCTACAAGATTTCCCAGCGACACGAATGACTCTTGACCGTCGCATTACCTACTCCAATTCCATTAGTGGCCCATCTTACACACGCACAGACGCGCGTTGCGCCTCGGAGACAATTGTCGCCACTTCCGAGGCACCCTAATGGACATCGAGGGAGAGAGATGTCCTGGTCACGTCAGGGACTCTCATTAGCCCAAAGTGACCAATGATGGATCACTCGCTTACCTAATTGTCTGGTTAGACGTATATTAGGGGGAAATGGTGCAAGTCTTTCTCACACGAGACCACGATTTGCGGATCCTCCAATAACGATTTGAAAAATTTAAGTCAGAATTTGCGTATCAGATTTCCTGGCTTTCGGAAGTCTCACCGATTCCTCATATTGTTAGGCTGATCGTGCTGATTGATACTGCTGATGGCAGTTCACTCACATTTTGAGTAACTTTTTAACATACACTGCTGCAAGAAATTAAGGGAATTTTCCAGACTTGGTCGATTATCTCTAGAACTACTGTACCGATTTTAATAAAATTTGATATGTACATACATTGATACAATGCAAAACAAATAACCATTCAATAATTGTAATACACACGCATGATCGTGCGTAACACTCGTTGGAGTCGGAAGGTATAAAACAGAGGTTGCAGAATAAACCAAAAAAAATGGGTTAATAGATGGGTTAATTTTGCAGCAATCGGTTAATTTCAAATTGTAACAGTAAAAATGAGTAACCACCAACGTTTAGATGATGGAATGAGGTGGCGAATTGTGGGGAGGCTAGAAGCAGGCCTATCCAAGTTCAAATTTGTAGAGATTTCAATTTAATGCCCAGCGTCGTGTGTAACTTAT
>OU015497.1:17198636-17683636 GCA_907164885.2 Dolomedes plantarius | reverse complement strand
TTTTTCACTAAACCTACATATACTGGTTCAATCTGCGCTTTGCAGAATATCCCCTGACTATTTCTGTGTCAGAAACCCTCTTTTTCTTCTTAAAAATACTTAACATTTAGATTGAGTTCTAGCTTGGGATTTCTTTTTTTCATTCACGGGCCCAGAAATAAAAATAAACGCTCATAGATATAACGGCTATAAAAATAATTGTTTAGGGTTACGCCCGAGGTTTCCAACCTGGAAGGCGCAGACTATTGCCAGCGGAGGCGCCAAAACTGTTTAATAAAAAATCAGTGTTCATACCATAATATCTAAAAATAAACGAACAAACCATAATATCTATAAATAGACAAATTTGAGTCGACAACCATGATTGGTGCTCCCTCAGTTTCGATGGAGCACCCACACCCACATCTGGAGGGCTCGCACCTTCATCCACCCCACTGACTTTCTGGAAGGACTTTCCAGTCTACGGATTTAACGAGCCGTCGTGAACCCTCTTTCTTTCACCCGTTCACCTAGGTTCTTTTACTATATGGCATAGGGACAAATGAGGTAGTGCAAAAACGAGTCTCTCTTAACGACACGAACATAAATTTATTTACAGTTTTAAACAGTTTCACACTTAACATAAAAATTACAGACAACTCTGCTGTACTACACTCTATTCTGCTTACTGAACAATTAATTCGCCAGAGGCGAGACGAGCCTGCTTTATCTCGCCAGACCTCCTAACACTCTCAGAGACGCTCTCTCTGTCCCTATTCTAATCACAGAATAATTAACAAACCAGAGGTGAGACGAGCCTGCATTATCTAGCCAGACCTCCGATCCCTACTAGAGACGCGACCCTTCTCTTGCTATTCAAATCACAGAATAACTAACTAACCAGAGGTTAGACGAGCCTGCATGTATCTCGTCAGACCTCTGATCCCTAATAGAGACGCACTCCTTCTGTTACATTCTTAGTTAATGCCCGACGATCCCCAGCACCCTCTTGGGTTCAACGCCCCCTCAGCCAATCCTCTAATTGGTAGAGGAGGAGGGGGAATCACGGGGTACAACATTTTCACTTTAACAAGCGCTCCGTTTTCAAACATTACACTACAGAGCCCATATTAGGCCTAGATCCGAAGGTATCGAATGGGATTCGAACTGAGCAACCCCAGTCTACAGCCCAACGCGCTACCACTAGGCTAGCTCGGGCCACTCATTCTGTAAAATAACGCCCCTAATTTGACCAAGCATGCATTTGTTGTGTGCACTCGCATTACAGCAAATTCTTAGTGATGTTTCGGTGCATAAAATGCTCGCTTGTAAAACAGCGAATTTTTTCCCCGTCGCAGCAGAAATACAAAAACGGAGAAAAGAAATGGAGAGTTTACCTGTACGCCACTGCTCCTCGCATCCGCACAAAGAGTGGAGAGGAAAAGTTATCGCTCCCGGGGAATGGCGTCTAAGTGCGCGTTGACAGATTTCGAACGATTGCTGGGGGAGGTCGCGTGCGAGCAACTGTTGCAAAAGAACTCATTACGGTTATTTAGTGCGGAAGGGCGTCACTTATTCAGTGCAGGAGATCGAAAGAAAGAAAGGAAAAAAAATGTTTAATTTAATCAGCGGCACTTGGCTTTCTGGGTGTGTGTTCGGCTAAATTATGTGTTATGGCTTCTGTAATTGATATTCCCCATCCCAGGTGCGGCGAAAGCCGTGTAAAGGCAAGCGTTTAATTTGTGTTCTGTGTGTTTTGAAAGCTGCTTTCGTTTGCACAAATCGACCATTTGTGACAGCCTGTATTTACAATCGGATAAAAAGTGAATGGGCGATACAATTTCTTTCTTTATTTTTTGCGTAACCACGTGTCCAATGAAATTCAGACATTATAAACACAGACCTTTATTTGTGTTAAAATAATTTATTGCCTGAGTAGACATTGGATAAAAGTACACGTTCAGTCTGACGCAGAAATTTTAATCATTGAATTATATTTTTTAGCATAATTTATTGTCTATTGACACATTTTATTACCATGTTTTAATTAACTCGCTTAGTTGTTTGTTTGTGTGTTTGTCCTGTACAATTCTTGCAATCGATTTTTAACTAACATCCCGACTAGCTAGGCATTTGAAACGTTTAGAAGAGCTCAGAACACGATGACAATGCATTCTTTTAATACTTTTAGCCGAAAAAATCCGCAAGGTGGCGCTTCGATCGAATTCAATGCTTGCACTTTTGCGTAACGGCATTTGACGATTTTAAAAACAGAATACGTGTGAATTTAGAAAAGTATACTGCACGCGAAACAATAACATGAAACATTAACTGCATCTATGTAAACTAAAAGGTAGATAGGAAATCTCATTTCTTTTATCTCTTCTTTGTTTAACCGTATATGAAATGTAATACATAATCTTAAAACATATTACTTTTTTGTTAAACTGTTTTCTCGCCTTGAGATAAGAGAAGAAACTCTTTGCGTACTGCCCAATTTAATTTTACACTCCTAATAATTATTTTAACTCGATAAAAGTAATTATACATCTCGCAAAACTAACAATATATATTCCCACTGAAAAAAGGATTAAAAGCGAGTTGGGTTTTATTTAATTTGGTCATATCACATGTTAAATATATTCTTTGAGGGAACAGGAGAAAAAGAATTCTAGCCACGCAACAGCCTAAAAACAGCAGTAAATATGAAATACATGAACAGTTTTAGAAGACTAGGTGATCAATATCTGAGGTTATATATGAGATCAGTGCATTAGTAGCAGTGACGTATCTAGAATTTTTGCCGCCCGGGGCGGTCTCCAATTTGCCGCCCTTTCTAAGTCAATCAGTTGGTGGTTTTTATAAATTAATAAACATAAATAAATAATTGTAATTGAGACAAACTATAGGTGGGGAACTTTTTTACCATTGGATGCCATATTTAAATTAGGCAGTAATAAAGGAGGCCGCTTAAGTTTATATACCTATAAATGCAACTTTTATAAAGACCACAAGAAACTTACTGAGGTCGCAGTTTCCCCACCTATGAGACTAAACATATGCCTAATTTATAAAAAAAAACTCCATAAAATATGTTTTATTTTATACTAGCGGCCCGTCTCGACTTTGTCCGGGTTGAACAAAATATTACACCAATAAATTTCCAGTTGATAGCCAATAAATTGTAAATCTTTTTTTACCTTAATAATAACCTAAATAATACCTTAAATTAATTTTATGTTAGTTAATAATTAAAATAAATTTTTTAAAAGAAAAAGGCGTGCCGGAGAACTGCTAGGTTCGAACCGCTAGCGTCAAAACAGAAGCCCACCGCGATAGCACCACGATAAGGATCGGTGAAATCTTCGGAACAAAAAGCGGTAGAAGACAGTAGCGAAAACAATGGAGATTGTTAGGATTAACCCCTAACTTTTTCTACTGATCAGATATACATAATATATAGCCTATGTCCATCTGGAATAATGAACCTTTCAAACAGTGAAAGAATTTTTCAAATAGGTACAGTGGTTCTGAAGATTACCCTCCACGTACAAAATCGCTCTCTTTTTATATATAAGTATAGATTTTTATATTTATAAATAAAAATTAATAATTTCATTTCTAACGGTGGTACTAAGCATTCAATAAACATTGAGCACGGAGTAGTACATAGAACTTCTACTCGACGTCGGCACCATTGATGTCTGTATTCGAGCAAAATTTTTAGAGATAATATTTTCAACTCTACATTGACTTGACGATGAGGAAAAATATTCGAAATCATATAGTAATTCATAATTCGTAGAAATCGAATAGTAATCGAATAGCAATTCATAGAACTTATGAATTGAACAAGTGGTTTTTTACAACTTATACTAAATAAAAATATGCCGCCCCAAAATATGCGTTGCCCGGTGCGGACCGCACCCACCGCATCCCCCTAGCTACTCCACTGATTAGTAGAAAAGCTTCAAGTCAAAATCAAACATTAGAGAGAAATTTGTTAGTTTATTAGAAATGTAAAAAGTAAACAATAGAAATAAATAAAATTAAAATTCAAGCAAGGACTGCTAAATCACTGTAACATAAAACTTATCCTGCAAAGAAAACATTTTCAATAGCGCAGAAGCTTCATATCCCCATAATGAAAAAAAACAAATAAATAATCCAACAGATATAGATAAAAAAATTATACTAAAATAGACAAAAAAACAAACAGAAATCAAGCACTCTGGGCATCCACACACCAACGGCAAGATTCTGTATAAGTGCCGGAACTGAACCATAAAACAACAGAGGTAACCGACAGGTCTCGTCATCAGGGAGCCTAACCATGTCAATTACCTCAAGGGGAACTTTCTGAATAGGATGCAGGTAAGCCCAAAAGACATCCCAAGACCCCGAGTCCCCCAAAGAAGCAATTAGTCAAGAAGAAAATGAAAAGACAAACACAATTTACAGTTTGGGCTCAAAGCACCTTACATGCAAGCACACAAAAATCCTAATGCAAAGTAAACGATGCTGAAACAAACTTCTGTTTGTTTTTTGTCTATTTTAGTATAAATTTTTTATCTATATCTGTTGGATTATTTATTAGTTTATTAGAATTACAGAAGGTCGTTCGCACTTTATGGAAACGATTTTGATAGTTAAGTTTTATGTATAAATGCCGTATTTTTTTGCTGTGATTTGCTTCTGTCTGATAGCCATGGTTCTTGACAATAGCCCTAGTTCGAATTTTCCACGAAAGTAAACTTTGTCTTAGTAGCGTCATGTCAATTTTACCCCATTCCTCTAGGATCGTTTTCCAAAGTCCGTTCAGTGTTCTTTGGATGCCGTTTTCCTAACAATCTTTTTAATAAACCGAAAGCGCAAAAGTCTATTGGAGAAGCGTCAGGTGATTTTACAGGTATTTCATTAAACGGGATACACTTTATTTCTGTCTTTGATTCTTTCTTTGGTAAATAAGCGGCAGTTGATTTAGACGTATGACTAGAGGCTTTGTCCATATAAAGCTCAACTTCATCAAAGTCCTTTCCATATAAGGCTGGAATTTTTTCTTCAAAAATTGGTTCTAAAATATTCTTCCGATAGTAGAGTGAATTAATTTTCGCTTTACTTGAGACTTTTTTGATTTTTAATCTGCCGTTGTAAGAAAATCCTGCAACTATCCTGAATCCCTCTGAGAACTTTTCCGTACACTGATGTAGCCATTTCGTACGGTCATTCCCGTCAGTTGAGCAATAGAAAATTGATCTTTTTTTATTACAGTCACTTAAATACACCCATGTCTCATCGAGTGTTACCATAAATTTCTATTTTTCAGCAGCTAAGTGTTTTTAATATACTTTTCTACAATTTGTTTTTCTTTCAGCAATATGCTGTGGCAAGAGCAGATGAATTTTAGGTTTAAACATCTTTTTTAATGTCATATCTTTATGAATGATTTTACTTACAGTGCCAGAAGACATTCCTAGTTTCGATGCGATGGATCTTTGAGGCGGATTTTCTTCTAGGATCAGAGACTTCACTTTCTTGATATTTACCTACGTTCAAACAGTCTTAGGATGAGATTTTAGGATGAGTCTTAGGATCAAATTTTCATTTTTACTTTCAGTTAAACTTTTTTTTTCTTTCAAATTTAATATATTATAAATACCTTTATTTGAAATGCCATAACCACGATTTTTACACCGCTTTATAATTTGTTGATACGAATATTTCTCCTCGGAAAGTGCAGTTCCGTAACCTTCGAGCGATCTATCAATTTTAGGAGCCATTTTCAAAATAAATGTTTTATTTTACATTCCAATCAAAACAAAACAATAGCAGACGATTATACTGAAGTTGCCAAATTTTTATCTCAAAATGCAAACAGCAAAAATAAATTATAAAATCGTTTCCATAATGTGCGAACGACCGTCTGTATATTTTCATTTGACATTAACACAAGGCTGAAACGATGCGTAAAAAAAAAATCCGATGCACTAAGAAGGAGTTGTTCTAATTACAGTTGATATGCAAAGATGTTTCGACCGAACATGCGAATGAATAAAATTTGATGACCAGCGAATGAATAGCGCATCGGACAAGTTTATATAAGGAGCGATTCTCGATCAAAATTTCTGTTGCGTATATCTTACGTCATAAGGGAGCACATAAGCATCAAGGATGTCATCTCTATAGGTGTGGGCATTCACATTTCCACGGGGAAAGAAATGGAGGTCTGTGCGCCCACCCAAAGAGATACCACCCCAAACACAGACAATGCTTGATCCGTAAGCATCTCTTTCACGGATGTGTGATGGATGAAAACGAGTTCCAGGTTCTCTCCAAATCAAAATGCGCCTACTATCGCTTTGGAGACTAAACCTGGACACATCCGTAAAGAGATTACCTCAAGGGGAACTTTCTGAATAGGATGCAGGTAAGCCCAAAAGACATCCCAAGACCCCGAGTCCCCCAAAGAAGCAATTAGTCAAGAAGAAAATGAAAAGACAAACTTAATTTACAGTATGGGCTCAACGCACCTTACATGCAAGCACACAAAAATCCTAATGCAAAGTAAACGATGCTAAAAGAAACTTCTGTTTGTTTTTTGTCTATTTTAGTATAATTTTTTTATCTATATCTGTTGGATTATTTATTAGTTTATTAGAATTACAGAAGGTCCGTTGATCACGCGTCCAATGGACATGCTGGCGTGCCCACTGCAAACATTCCCGCCTATGGCGTGACGTGAGCGGGACGCAAATGGCTGGTCGCCTCGCAAAAAGACCACCTTCGTGAAGCCTTCTACGCACTGTTGACGTTGATACCAACCTTCCAGAGCTTGCAGCGAGGGAGGATCTGCAGACGGAGTTGCGGTTCTTTTCCTTCGTGCGCATAATGACAAATATCGGTCATCAGCACTCGTCGTAGCGTATGGCCGTTAGGGATGCGACATCGAACATAAAACATCGATGTTTCGAAACATCGATATTCAATATTAAAACATCGATGGTAATAAAACATCGCCCCAAAACCATCGATGTTTTTAAACATCGATGTTTTTGAATATCAGTTTTTTTTAAACTGGTTAAGTAACCTCTAACATTAATGTTATTTCGGTTAGTCGTGGGGGGGGGGGAGGGAAGGTAATTTTACACTCTGATTGGGCGAGACACAAATGACAAAAACTTGGTTGCTAGAGTCAGCGCATATTACCGAATTTCCATTATACATTTAACTACTTTTACCAAAAAATTAAGGAAGAAATCATTGCTATAAAAACAATTGATTGGATCAAAGCCATAAATAAATATCCGTGATGTTGTCTAATTTAAATTGGTTGAATGTGAAAAATTGCTGTAAGTATCAAGTCATTTATTTACAAGTTGAAGAATAATTTGCTTCCAGGAGGCTTAAATAATTTAGTATAAAAAAAAAATTCTGAAGTTCATGAATGTAACAAAAGACGAAAGGATTGGTTTCTTATCAATTGAGTATAAGGTAAAACAATTTAAAATAATTTTTGAGTTTGGTGCAACAGAGTTTAATATAAAAAAAAATAATAAGAACAATTTATTAACAAATCTTTTATTTTCAAATTAAATAATACGAAAGAAAATTACATACATTTACATCAATTTGAAGTACTGATGCAAAACCAGCGTATGGGGGAAAACTGAACAAGCTTATTTTTTCTTTTCTGTAAATAACAATTATTGGGGCACATAATTATTTATTATTCATTGGTTGTTGACTGCCATTTGACTCGTTGCTAAGGAATCGTTCCCCTGTTTTTGCATTCGTCCTTTTCAGAATTCAGACTTACATTTACTGAGTTTGAAAATTATGATAAATGGTTAATATTTTTAATAATTTTTTTGTTATGGTACTTTTTCATTAAAAAAAATCAATTCAACGTAAAACATCGAACACAAAACATCGATGTTTAAAAAAAATCGGCTTCAATAAATCGATGTTTAGAACATCGATGTTTTGATATAAATATGGATGTTTTGAAAACATGGACATCGATGTCGCATCTCTAATGGCCGTCCTTGGCTGAACCTCCTGGATGCCGAATCCGTGGTTAGAAATTGCTGCCAAAGTCTATGAACCACAGACGGACTCACATTTAGCCATCTGGCCACTTCTGTCTGACCACTTCTGTCCTGCCTCTAGTCTCCCAGTAGCTCGCCATCGCAGTTCTTCGTTCAAATGATGCCTGGAGGTCATTGTTACAATTTGGCTATGCCAGATGTCTAATATCAGCCTCGCAAGCGACAATTGCCGCCTTGCTCTGAAACATGCACTTTTATGCTCCTCGCAAATGACGTATTCCGACTGAAGCGCCGCTATTTTGCATAATGTAGTATTGGTCAGCACCTTTAAGTTAACAACATATTCAAATTTTAAACAGATTGGCCTAGTTTTAAACGTGTTATCCCTCTTTTTGTGATTTTTCCTTAATTTTTGAAAACTAGTGTATATGTAAGAAATGCCAAATGATACATGTTATCTTGTTTCGTTTTCATATATTTTCCCATATATATGGGACAGGGGTTATTGTGTAAAATATACTTTTTTTTAAATTGACTAGCCCATTTATATACAGAGTGAACATATATTGTGTGAAGATCAAACATTACGTTTAAATAAAATACGTGATAAACTGATATCAACCAATGTGAGAGTAGTAACAATAAAAAGATAAATTGTGATGGAGTGCAGTAAAATATATTAGGCATTAAGCTAAGATTAAAACTCTCCCTTTTTTCTTTAACACTTCACAATTTAGAGTGAACATATATTGTGTGAAGATCAAACATTACGTTTAAATAAAATACGTGATAAACTGATATCAACCAATGTGAGAGTAGTAACAATAAAAAGATAAATTGTGATGGAGTGCAGTAAAATATATTAGACATTTAGCTAAGATTAAAACTCTCCCTTTTTTCTTTAACACTTCACAATTTAGAGTGAACATATATCGTGTGAAGATCAAACATTACGTTTAAATAGAATACGTGATAAACTGATATCAACCAATGTGAGAGTAGTAACAATAAAAAGATAAATTGTGATGGAGTGCAGTAAAATATATTAGACATTTAGCTAAGATTAAAACTCTCCCTTTTTTCTTTAACACTTCACAATTTAGAGTGAACATATATTGTGTGAAGATCAAACATTACGTTTAAATAAAATACGTGATAAACTGATATCAACCAATGTGAGAGTAGTAACAATAAAAAGATAAATTGTGATGGAGTGCAGTAAAATATATTAGACATTAAGCTAAGATTAAAACTCTCCCTTTTTTCTTTAACACTTCACAATTTAGAGTGAACATATATTGTGTGAAGATCAAACATTACGTTTAAATAAAATACGTGAAAAACTGATATCAACCAATGTGAGAGTAGTAACAATAAAAAGATAAATTGTGATGGAGTGCAGTAAAATATATTAGACATTAAGCTAAGATTATAACTCTCCCTTTTTTCTTTAAGGTGACAATGGACCTTCAGATTGACAAAAATATGTCCCAAAAACGATTTTTTTTCCTTTCAGAAAATGATTCTGCAACTCATCAGCTTTAAATTAAAAAAGAGTATGTTGATCCGATTATTATTAACAGAATTATAAGTATTTTTTCAAACGTAAAAAATGGTAAAATGCTGCGTTAAATTATAACTTTAAATGCTATTTTCTCAAAACAAGTTTTCATGTCGTTTCGGTAAGCTCAAAATGTTCCATACGTCATAATTTTTCTTGAATTTTCATAAAATTTCATAAAATGATTATTTATATATGTTAGGATAAAACTTAGCAATCAATTCATTTTACTATTTTAAAACACCTTAAAATTTTTACAATCATAAAAAAAAATTTTGCATAAAATGACCTATTTTTATCGATTTCTTGTCTAGTTTTTATAAATATGACTGTAAATCAAATATTGCTACTAACTTTTATTATCTATATATATATATAAAACAGTTCCGTAACTGACTGACTCACTGACTCTCTGACATACAACGCACAGACCAAACCGCTGGACCTAAAGGGCTGACACTTTGCATGGCGATTCTTCTTATGGTGTAGGGGTGCACCCAGAAAGATTTTTGAAAAGTTCTTCTTAGAATTTTTTAAAATTAAGTTTTTAAGCTGATTTTGTAACTTTTTTTAAGTTTGCATTTAAAATAATAATTTGAGGGTTATAAAATTTATATCACGAGAAAGATCCTAAAAATTCCTTTAAAATGAAATCTTTTTCGAACCTTTACCTCGACTTTATGATTTTTGGTGAATTTTTAAATATTCATTTTTAGAATTTAATTTATTAAATGCCGATCGCGTGATTTCTTTTTCTGGGACATTAAATTAATTTATCGTCACGTTCATGATAACGAAATAGACAAAAAATATATTATTTTCTTGCCAATTTGGCAAACGATTGGATATTATCCGAAAAAATATTAAAATACAGTAAAAGATAAGTTCCTCAAACTGTACTACATTAACTGTACTATATTCTTTAGTAATTTCTATTAGATTTAATTTGTATATTTTCTTCTACATTATTTTGTCTATAAAAATATCCCTTACGATTTTTTTTATAAATATGTCTTTTTGTTTTTTTACATCAATTGCATACATTGATCGTTGTATTTATTATAAATATATATATATATATATATATATATTTATTTATTTGGCATTAATTGCATACATTGACCGTTGTATTTAATTTGAATGTACTCCGTAACGAAGCACGGGTTTTCAGCTAGTAACTATATAAAGCTAACTTACCGAAATATCCCTTACGATTTTTTTTATAAATATGTCTTTTTGTTTTTTTACATCAATTGCATACATTGATCGTGGTATTTATTATATATATATATATATATATATATATATATATATATATATATATATATATATATATATATATATATATATTTGGCATTAATTGCATACATTGACCGTTGTATTTAATTTGAATGTACTCCGTAACGAAGCACGGGTTTTCAGCTAGTAACTATATATAGCTAACTTACCGAAATATCCCTTACGATTTTTTTTATAAATATGTCTTTTTGTTTTTTTACATCAATTGCATACATTGATCGTTGTATTTATTATATATATATATATATATATATATATATATATATATATATATATATATATTTGGCATTAATTGCATACATTGACCGTTGTATTTAATTTGAATGTACTACGTAACGAAGCGCGGGTTTTCAGCTAGTAACTATATAAAGCTAACTTAAGAAAGAAAATTAGATATATGAGACAAAAATGGATCTGCATGGAGCATTTTTAAATAGATTCATTAACAAACTGATTTTAATCAATATTTTAATTAATTACATTCTGATTTTTTTTAATTAGAATTTTCATCTCTAACTAACACTGTATAAGTATACAAAATTTCATAGCAATTGGTTTATAAATAATTTTTAAAAAAAGG
This sequence comes from Dolomedes plantarius, assembly GCA_907164885.2. Taxonomy (NCBI): domain Eukaryota; kingdom Metazoa; phylum Arthropoda; class Arachnida; order Araneae; family Dolomedidae; genus Dolomedes; species Dolomedes plantarius. Next base: position 17,672,169 of record OU015497.1, on the reverse strand, counting down.
TTTTCATGGTCCATTGTCGCCTTTCTCTTTCCTTTTTTCTTTAATGAGGGAAATCCTTAAAATCAAAACATTAACGTAACTGTCGATGCAGCTGTCATTTAGAAAATGTGAGTTTCATACATATTTTTGAATTTATAGGTTCTGTGCACCAGACAGATTCCCAAAAGAGAACTCCGTTTTTAAATCGATAAAAAAGTGGGGGGAGGGTGGGGGGGGCGGCCGGGAGGGATTTCCTCTTTGTCGGCAATCACTTTTGCTCTATTCCTTCAATTTCAGGGAACAATTTTCCTCGGAAATTGAATTCTCGAATTCGCCATGCTCGTGTTTGTGGCCGCCTGTCATCTCCCATTTGAGAACAGGCCCTTTAATAATTCTCCCCCCCCCCTTTCCGTAAATGGCAAATACGGAGGGTGGACGGAACGCGGAGGCTTCCGCAACCTGTTACCGAAATTCAAGAGGTAGGACAACATTGGGGAGTATGTTCCAAGTATTTTTGACAGGGGACTTTTAAGCGGACAATTGGAAATTAAGTATTAAGGGACAATTTCTACGCTTGGAAAGTATTCCCGCTGATTAAGCACACTCCTTACCGATTAGGTGACCCGAAAGCACGGGTTTTTAACCCTTTTGTGTTTGATGTAATATTTTAGCAGTTTGAACTTTTGTAATGACTCCAAATCCGTGCTTTTATTGACTTGTTACATTTAAAAAAAAAAAATTGATATTTTATTTTATTTATTTATTTATTTGCTAGCTGAAAACCCGCGCTTCGCTACGGAGTACATTCAAATTAAATACAACGGTCAATGTATGCAATTAATGCCAAAAAAAAATTATATATATTTATAATAAATGAGACGATCAATGTATACAATTGATGTAAAAAATAAATCTTATAAAGGGGCTTGTGGCGGCCCAGTGGTACAGCGCGCTGGTTTTCGGTGCTGAGGGTTCTCAGATCGAGTCCCAGCGTTGCGCCACGAAAAATGCCTCTGTTCGTGTCGTCCCTTCATAGGGGGTAATGCTGTCCGCCTATATGGTGCCCCCACAATAAAATGGACAGTAAAACTGCAGCGTAGTAAGGGCCAATGTTTGAATACAAGTGCCTCCGCATTGGATAAAAAAAAAATATATATATATATATTTTATAAAAAAAATCGTAAGGGATATTTATTTTTTTTTTGATAATATCTAATCGTCTGCTGCATTAGAGAGAAAATAAATATTTTTTTGTCTATTTAGTTGTTATGCACGTGACGATAAATTTATTTAAAGTACCAGAAAAAGAAATCACGCGATCAGCATTTAATACATTAAATTCTAAAAATTAATCTTTAAAAATTCACCAAATATCAGAAAATCAAGGTAAAGGTTCGAAAAAGATTTCATTTTAAAGGAATTTTTAGGATCTTTCTCGTGATATAAATTTTATAACCCTCAAATTCTTATTTTAAATGCAAACTTAAAAAAAGTTACAAAAACAGTTTAAAAATTTAATTTAAAAAAATCTAAGAAGAATTTTTCAAAAATCTTTCGCAGTGCACCCCTACACTATAAGAAGAATCGCCTTGCAAAATTTCAGCCCTTTAGGTCCAGCGGTTTGGTCTGTGCGTTGTATGTTAGTCAGTGAGTCAGTTACGGAACTGTTTTATATATTTAGATTTATTTATTTATATTCGTATGACATTTTTCTATCTTGTTCTTGTATTTTTGTGTTTTTGATATCTGTTGTCCTGTAACACTTGCCATTGGAAATAAATAAACAAAAAAAAAATTTTACATTATTTATTTATTTATTTTGTTATTTTGGTTCAGCATAACTTAATTTCCCGCGATTAAATCAGTCCCATGAAAACCAGTGTTTGTTTATGTGGTATTTTCAGTTCAACTTTCGACGTGAAATTTATTTAATTTTTTTAGAGCCTAATTGGATTAATTACTTAAAGAGTTAAAGTGTATTCCAATCAAGCATTTATTCTGTTTCATCTGGTGAGGAATTTAATTATAACTAGTTGATACCCGTCAAAACTTGACGGCTAAATAGTAAGTAAATGTACTAATACACAAATTATACTCAACACATCATTGCCAAATGCTGAAAATCATAATAATGCGCAAAAACAAATTAATGTGTTTAAGCGGCCTCGTGCTTAGTGAGTATCTAAAGCCAGATTTGAAAATGTCACTGAGCATGCGCAGAAAGCAATTTTTTTTAATTGTAAATTATCGCTTATTAAACAGCGCAAAATAACCAATTTCCATGAGGTTTAATCTTATATTTCACAAACATAATTATCATAAAAATAAAACTAGCAGAGAGTAATCTAGAGAGACTCCTCGGAATAAACGTATTTATCATTAAAACGTGTCAATAAGCATGCACAGAAACGGTGAGTTTCTAAAGCCAGATTCAAACATGCCATTGATCATGCGCACAAATTAATTTTTTAATTGTAAATTATCCCTAATTAATAGAAATTGAGGTTGCAAAAACCAAATTTGACACATCTACAGATTACAGTCCTTCGTTTAAGACCAAAATGAAGTAAATTCATGCGGTAGTTTTCTCTCACGGACTGCCCAAAAAGTCGGCTTAGCAACTTAAATATATAGATATGCTAGATTTTATCTGGAATTATTTTTTTTTTCCCGGATGCAAATTTTATTGAAACATTCGAATATTTCCTTGATTATTCGACAGTTTTCGAATGCTTCTGTACACAACGATAGTAATCTATTTAAGCCGTCAGTGGCGTAGCGAGGGGGTCTACCATGCCCCGGGCGCCTCTCGCACAGGGGCGCCCTTTTCTCTAATTCTATATATTCTGTTACTATATGTTTTTCGGAAGGTGTGGGCGCCAAAAAGGTATCGTGCCCCGGCGCCAGTTATGCTCACTACGTCACTGTAAGCCGCACGCTAACATAAAGAATATTATGTAAAGCACATTTCATTTTTGAAGGGAAGGTTTGATATCTTTTCCAACGTGTCGTTGATTGATCTGATGCCAAACAGGCATTGTGGTCTGAAGTGTGTAAATTGAAACTGAGAAGATAAGAAAGCTCTCATAATGAGAATGTCCTCTCGTCGCCGGACTTGTTTAGTTGGTAGAGGCCAAGGGAGGTTAGGAGTCTTGGATGCGACTCATGGTTGCAGGTGACGTCAGCACGGGGCTGTTGGATAGAGTCGCAATAAACCATCCCTGGACGACAAAAATTCAGCATCGAAGTTCAACCCATAATTAAAGAAAATATACATGGCCTGTGCTTTTGACCTAAAAAAAATAATTACAAGATAAAAAGAACTTTTTATATACCATGTTTTTAAATTTTCTGTTTAATCATATAAACTTGACAATTCTATGTATTAATAAATACTTTTTTAAAAATTTTTTTGATGAATTATCCCATCAACTTGAAAGAGAATGAAAATAATTGGAAGTTAACTTGCGTTTAACTTTTCGTTCCCGTTCCGGACGATAGATGGCTGCACCAGTCTACAAAACGAAATTAACTGAAAAAGATTTCAATTCTGCATAAAGATGGCTAAAAAAATTAAAATAATGCATTGTCATCGTGTTCTGAGCTGTTCTAAAAATTTCAAATGTCTAGCTAGTCGGGAAGTTAGTTAAAAATCGATTGCAAGATTTGTACTGGACAAACACACACACAAACAAGAAAGCAAGTTAATAAAAACATGGTAAAGATAGCCTTTTAACCCTCAAATGTGTTTGGTTAGCTTGTAAACCATTTGTTTCTTCGCCATACTGTGGCAAGTCATATGGTTGAGACATAGTTAAAGCATTAGAAAAAAAACATTAAAGCTTTCGTTACTATGCTTTAGCCATAAAAAGTTTTCCGTGAACTTTACGTTAGTTTTCTAAAGTGATAGTTACATGCATAAAACGCATACTTTTATAAATTTGGTTATTTCAATGAAACACAATAAGCAAACATGATTTTGAGCTTTTACATACATCAACGGGCATTCCGATGAAATTCAGAGCTTTTAAAATCAGACTCCTTCCAGTTTGGTTAATTTTGTTGAGTGTTGTAAATTAAAGCACTCTGAGACTGTGTTGAATTGGAAGTTAACTTGTGTTTAACTTTTCGTTCCCGTCCCAGCCGATAGATGGCTGCACCATTCTGTAAAACAAAATTAAGCGAAAATGAATTCAAATTCTGCTTAAATATAGCTAAAAGTATTAAAATAATGCATTGTCGTCGTATTCTGAGTTATTCTAAAAGTTTCAAATATCTAGCTAGTCGGGAAGGTAGTTAAAAATCGATTGCAAGATTCGTACGGGACAAACACACAAACAAACAAACAAACAAGAAAGCGAGTTAATAAAAGCATGGCAAAAAGAAGTTTGGAGAGATGTTAAATTTTCTTGCATACCGTGGCAGTCTGATCTGTAAATGTCAGTAGATGGTAAATTAGGAACAATACCCGATCCTTGGAATTGTTTGTAACTAGCTCGCTGCAGGTAATTTTTAAGGGCCTGTCATCTGTAAAACATAAGGAGATCAAACATAAAAATATACGTCGAAAAGATTAAAACGGGTTATTAAAATCACATTCTTTATTTTAAACTGAATAACACGTTTAATTTCTTAAGCATAGAGTAAAGCACCGTTTGCTCGTTCGAGGTATTGTCTGTCGCCAAATAATAGTGAAATCTGCAAAGACTTACATGTTATCTTGACTAGAAAAATCAGTGTGTTTCAGTAAATGCTCTATGTAAATTTGCGCTATTTCCTTATACGCCATTTATATGGTCTGAAGAATCATCTATATATTTAAGTTGCTAAGCCGACTTTTTGGGCAGTCCGTGAGAGAAAACTACTGCATCAGTTTACTTCATTTTGATCTTAAACGAAAGATTGTAATCTGTAGATGTGTCAAATTTGGTTTTTGTAACCTCAATTTCCATTAATTAGCGGTAATTTACAGCGAAAAAATTGATTTCTGCGCATGCTCAGTGGCATGTTTAAATCTGGCTTTAGAAACTCACTGTTTCTGCGCATGCTCAGTGACATGTTTTAATGATAAACACGTTTATTTCGAGAAGTCTCTCTAGATCGCTCTCTGCCATTTTTATTTTTATGATAATTATGTTTGGGAAATATAAGATTAAACTTGAGGGAAATTGTTTATTTCGCGCTGTTTAATGAGCGATAATTTACAATTAAAAAATTGCTTTCTGCGCATGCTCAGTGACATTTAAATCTGGCTTTAGATACTCACTAAGCACGAGGCCGCTTAAACATATTAATTTGTTTCTGCGCATTATTATGATTTTGAACATTTGGCAATGATGTGTTGAGTATAATTTGTGTATTAGTACATTTATTTACTATCTAGCCGTCATGTTTTGACGGGTACCAACTAGTTCCAATTTAAGTAGTGTCAGATTCCAGTAGTAGCAACCCGTTATGTTCATATCCTTACCTAATAAAACATGCGTACTTATCTATCACCGTTGGAAGAATAGTGTGCAAAACTGCTTACAAATATCTAAGTTTGATATAGAAAGGTCATAGAATGGACACTGTTGAGGTGTTTAACTCCATATCGAAGTAATTTCTCAAAAGAGAGTGGATACGGTAATGATATGTAGTCAGAAGCAATAATCAGCACTAAGGCCGTCTGCACACGGAGCAACTCAAAAGAAACTGATAACTGACTCAAATCACAAACCAGTCCGTGATGAGTCGCAACCTATGTAATTGAATGGAGCCACGCACACGACGCAACTGGTTACAAACCCGTCCGACGGGTTTAAAACGCTCATAAATTCCTTCGGTGGACGAAATTTATAAAATGAATCCTGTAGCGGTTTGCAGAAAAGTTCGGGCTATCTGACAATGCCAATTTTATTTGATTATCAACATTTACGTACCTGTAAATAGTTGACAAAAATATATTTTAAATAAAAAATTTTGGGGCAGCGCTTAACCCCCCTATAGAGAGAGAGCCCTTACAATCCCTCAAAATGTCAATACTAAGGGGGGGGGGTGGAATTCTCGAACTGTCAACTGGACTCCTCCCACCACAAGAGTCTGCAAGAAGAGGTAAAGGGAAATACGATTTTTTTCTTAGTACATAGCAGCCTTAATGATAAAGTTAATATGTTGTATTGCTTTTTGTTATTTGATAATGTTATAGGTTTCGACGCTTCCAATAGCCAATTCTTGGTAAAATGGTTCTTTCACAATGATTCATGATTTTTTTTTTGTGTGTCAATGTTGGAAATTATAAGCCAGCATCAGTGTTGGGGGGGGGGGGCATCCCGAATTGTGCCTATAGTCAAGAATTTTCTAAATCGGGCCCTAAAGGAATCCAAAATTCAACTCCATTCAAAAAAAAAAAATTCTTTCCAAAGAAATCTCTTTTCAGAGGCAGTTTTGTTTGCATTCAAGGTCAGGACTTACGCCACTGTCATTGGAGCCAGTGGACAACTCGGCAGGAAGCCGAATCCCCAGTCAGCCAATAAAAAGTCCCTTTTCAGGTCGAGAAGGGGGAAAAGCCACTCGATATCATTGTTTGATTCGCTCGCTGCTACAAATTTCCTTTGAAAGATTCAAACCTCGAAAGGAAATATTGAGAATTCTGCCTGGCCGCGAAAAGAGCGTTTCGTGGTCCCAAAAACGTTCGCTCCCTGTTCCAATTTCTACAGCTTTCGTCGTTGTAACGACATTCCGAAACGGAACAAGTGGGTTCAATTTTTTTGCCTGGGAGGTCGAGCACCGTCAGGGGGCCGTGCAGCCAGTTAAAAGGGGAATTTCTACAGGCAGAAACCTCGGTAAACCCAAAGGTTTTATGGAAAGTCTTTTAGGAGAGTTTTCTGTTTACTTTTATATCGTAGAGAAAAAAGGCTTCAAATTGTATGGATACCATTTATGAAATATGTTTTTCCCAGAATGTTTTTTTTTTTTTGAAGCAGTGCTGTGCCTGTAAGTGGATCTGAACTTCAGATGGGGTTTTTTCTATTTATTATGCTATAGAATTTGGGAATGGATAAAAGAGAATTGTAAAGGAGAGCGATATGAAAACAGAGCTTCAGTACTTCATGTTTTTATCTTAACATTATTATTAGATTTTTAGAGTAGGTTTCAGTTACTGTAAGGAAATGAAATGATCATACATTTTCAGAATAAAAGTGTGCCTTTAATTTCGGAGAAAGGACAATATTAAATCTGAGAGATTAAACACGTGGATTCCATTCGTTTTTATTTAGTTTTCTTAATTCATGTCTAGCTATTCCTAATCCAGAGTTGATCGTTACAATTAGCATAGTACATGAAGTTTTTAATGAGAAGATATCATTGGCTCTGCATATATGAGTCGCAAAAAATGTTCCTGGACTTGTCACTATATAGGTACTTATCAGTTTTGAAGATTCATTTTACTGTTTTAGAATGTTCTATCCTTAAAACTCTAACATATACTCCTGCATAGTTTCGACTGACGTCATTAGTATTTATTTTGCTCAAAAGTTTATCTAAGCCAACCTTTTTTTTTCGCGAAGATCGCTATAATTCTAAAAAGGGAAAACATTTCGATCTGAAATTTGATTATTCCATCAATATTACAGGCACCTGTAATTAGAGGATAAGGAAGCTGAAAATTTTGCTTTCCCTTCTAACTATGACTTGTACCAATTTACCAGAGTCCCGTTTGGATTTAAGAATGCTCCCGCAATATTCCAAAGAACAATTAGGCGTATACTTCATAAATATCAAGTTAACTTTTCTCTTAACTATTTGACGACATAATTATTTTCTTAGATTCATTAGAAGAACATATTCAGCACTTACAGACAATTTTTGGAATTTGTGAAAAGGAAAATATTAAACTTAAAAAATCGAAATGTCATTTTGCTAAAGATACTATTGATTTTCTTGGCTATGAAGTTAAGCATGGATCATACAGCCCAAATAATACTAATGTAGAAACAATCAAAAAATTATTGGCCCCTAGGAACGTTAAAGATTTACAAAGATTTCTAGGCACCATCAACGTATATCATAAATTTATTCCTGTTTACGCTAAAATTAGAATTCCTTTAAATAACCTTCTAAAGAAATACCAGAAATGGGTATGGACGCCTGAATGTCAACAAGCTTTTCAAAAACTCAAAGACAGTTTAATCTCAAAACCCATTTTGTCCCTTTATAATTCAAATTATCCTTGCCATGTCTATGTTGATGCATCAAAAGAGGCCGTAGCCTCTATAGTAAAACAAGAACATCCTGATGGAACTCAAAATCCAATTGCATATCACCCCAGACGACTTAGACCATATGAAATTAATTATACAATAACTGAATTACGATAACTGAACCATAATTGATAGTCTAGAGAAATTCCATTGCAACCTTCATGGGTAACATTTTACTGTACATACAGATCATCACAGCCTAGTTTTGCTTAAAAATTTTAAAAATCCCCCAGGTTGACTTTTCAGATGGTCTCTAAAAATGTCTATGTATGATTTTGTCATAAAATATAAGAAAGGTACAACTAATGTTGAATCTGACATGTTAAATAGCAACCCAATTGCTTCTAATATAACTACCACCCCTCTAGAACCCTTGTTAGATATAAATGAAATCATCCATTTTCAAAATTTAGAAAATATAACAGCACCCAGATGTTTTAATAAGGATAATGTTGTATTAGTGAAAAGACAAGGTTTAATCAAAATTGTAATACCAAAAGCTTTAAGAATTAAATTAATAGAGAAAGTACATAAAAAATTTGGTCATCCAGATATAGCTTCAATGTTAAGAATTATTTCACCTCAATATTATTGGACTAAGATAATTACTGATGTTGCAAATTATGTTAAACATTGTGAAACTTGTCAAGTAAACAAGAAGTCTCATCAGAAAAAACATGGTTTTATGCAATCTCTTCCTCTGTGTGAAATACCTTTTGAACTGTTATCAATTGATACTGTAGGTGGTTTAAGTTATTATAATTCTACTAAGAAATATTTACACATTGTAGTTGATCATGCCACTAGGTACATCTGGACTTTTCCTTCTAAAAGTGCTACCACGGAAACCTATATAAATTGTTTGAATTATATTTTTAAAAATCATATACCCGAGAAAATTTTAAATGATAGGAATGCCGCTTTTACTTCATCAAAGTTTGAACATTTTCTCAGACGTAATAATGTTACACAGCTGTTGACATCTGCTCATAGACCGCAGACGAATGAAAAGGTCGAGAGAGTTAACCAAACTATAGTAACTAGATTAAAGTGTAAAGTCATTAATAGCCCTAGTAATGTGCCATGTGCAAAAATCTTAGAGTCTGTCACCCAAGAATATAATAATACCCCTCATTCGGTAAATGGATTTCCCCCTATTTATTTAATGTATGGTGAATTGCCTTATGAAATTTCTTTCCAAGATAATGATATACCCTCCTATAGAAGAAGCTAGAAAAATTGCACAAGAAAGAACTAGACTATATTATCAATCGAATAAAATAAGATATGACAAAAGATTTCAACAAGTTAAATTTAAAGTCGGAGATTTAGTTTTATATGAAGAATTCCAATATCCAAATACCCGAAAACTTGCCCCACCTTATTCAGGCCTTTATACTATTTCTAAAAAAAATTTGAAATTGATAAACCCAATGCTCTTTATAAAAATCCCACTGAGATTGATGATTCTACTCGTCTTCGATTTTTCCATTCTTCTGAGAATTATCAATTAAATCATCCTAAAAACCCAAGCGAACAGAAACCAGAGGACACTGATGGACTCCCATCAAAGCACTGTCAATGTCTCCAAATATACAACTACTTTTTAATGACAACTAAATATGGTATAGACTGATCATGTGAAGTTTATTTTAAATTTTGTAATTATTAAAGGGAATTTTGAATTTTATAATATTTTATTTAATGTCATGATGCATTCTTTTCCTCAGTTGAGTTGTTCTTGTTTTTTTTTATTTTTCTATTTTTTTTAAAAAACATTGTAGGGTTGTGATGGCCACACAACTCGGAACTTATTTTTTCTCATTTGGCAAATTTTTTTTTTTTGGTTTTGGGGGATTTTCTTTGAGAGCAACTACGGTTGAGAAACTGAATCCATCTACCTACATTTTGTCATCCACCAAATATTTTTCTCTTGAATTGGTGGGAGGAACCACTGCACCTATTTGAAAAATTCTTTCACTATTTGAAAGGTACATTATTCCAGATGGACATAGGCTATATATTATGTATATCTGATCAGTAGAAAGAAAGTTAGGGGCCTAAATGTTGAGCTGGTGCTTCACCTTTACAACTTTTCCTTTGTCAACCATAGTCAAGTAACCATAGCAACACATCAAACGATATTTTCATTTATTATCAGTAAAACATTTAATATTTGAATTTTCTTTGTCAACCATAGTCAAGTAACCATAGCAACACATCAAACTACATTTTCATTTATTATCAGTAAAACATTTAATATTTTAAAGATTCAAGTGGAGAAGGTATTGATAAATATAAAAAAGATTTTTGAACATTTAAGGTTTTATTGAAGAAAATTACATTTGGAACTACGTTTTTTATTGGACATTTAAGGTAAAGAAAGATTTGCAATTTATTGGCTATCAACTGGAAATTTATTGGTATAATATTGCAGAACTTTATTTAAATTATAAATTTTATTTTTTTGAATTTATGTATAATTTTATGCACAATTTGCATAAATCGAACTTGAATAATTGAACTTTATTAAAAAATCAGCGTGTTTCATTTAAACTGTGAAATTTATTGATTATTTGGAATAGGCCTATGTCTGTTCCTTTATAAGTGACAAAGTGTTGCTTCAATTGAGCTGAAATTTTGTATAGATATAGATGATAGTTCAGATTAGAACATAGGCATATTATTTTTTGAAAATAGGGCAACGCCGGGTACTTCAGCTAGTAATATAATAAAGTGAATTTTGATTGTGATATAAACAATGTGAGTATTATTAGAATATCATGTGAGAATCAATAATACAATATGTGGACAATGTTAAGAGGTAGTTTCCAGGTAGTGTAAATATTTCTATTGTGTTTTATTCACATCAAATATACCAAGATAAGACGTCATGTAGTCATAGAATTTTATGTTATCGTCGTATATTTTGAATTGGAACATCATGAAGTAATGCTCGTAGCGATGTGAAAATAACAGGATAGGTAGAGATAAAGACTCCTACGCAGATGATTAAAGCAACAAACAATGATATTAAACTGTTTATTCAGTATCTAATGTGGCCACCACGGGAAGCTATACAGGCCTCTAAACGGCGAGGCATACTGTCTATGGGGCTGTTAATGGTCTGAGATATTCCTTGTCAAGCCGAGTCCACTGCAGCTGTGCACCGCAAGTCCGATGGTTGCCCACACATGCTCAATGAGAGTCGGTGAGGAAAGGATGTGAATTCCATTGAGGCTGTTCAGAGTGTGACGTGCGACATGAGGCCGGGCATTGTCCTGCTGGAATAACGTGACCGGGGCGTCGATCCACAGGCATAACAACTTGTGTTACGTACCGAGCCGATGTTAAACTGCCAGTAATGTGCACAAGGGTTGTCCGTTGTCCGAACACGATGCCACCCCAAACCACGAAGCTCGGTGTCGGGCCGGTGTGTCGTTCGACGATATGGGCTGGCAGGTAACGTTCTCTGGGAAGCCGTCACACATGTCCACGACTGTCATTCCTCCATAAACAAAATCGGGATTCGTCTGAAAACAATAACCGATGCCATTTGTTCGTCAAGTGACGATAACGTTGACACCAAGCTAGACGGGCAGCCCTTTGTCGAGTAGTTAAAGGAACCCGGCTGGCCGCCGTTAGCGCATCCCTGCCTTATGCAACCTGTTACGGATTGTTTGGCAGGAGAAAGATGCCAGATCTGATAATGGTAGGTAGGTTTGAATATGACTAGCCGTGGTGAACGGGTCAACACGAAACATTCGCCGAATTTGCCTATCAGTGCGATCTTACGTGCACCTGGATGATCCACTGCCTCTTTGCCGTGTTCTCAGGTGGTCCTGCATCCAAACATCGCTGAATTGTACCGACGTCCCAACCAACGCGACTGGCAATTGCGCACATCGACAAACCGAGCTCGTGCAGTTCTCGTTCCCCAGACGATAACTGCTGGTATTCAGCTCGCTAATGTCTCCGAGGCGTTTTCTACCCTTCTTCAAGTTCCGTTACAACAATCTGGCATTGATAGCATATTGATAGCATACACAGAGATAGCCAGCTACTGGCTTTTATAGCCAGAAACTGGGTATCATGTGACCAGATGCGCACGCGCATTTAATCATTTGCGTATGTACCTGACCTCTACCGATCCTGTTACTTTCACATCGCTACGCACATTCCATGGTGTTGCAATTTCACTTTTGACGAGTATATATATATATATATATATATATATATATATATATATATGTGTATGTATATATATTCATATATATATACATGTATATATATATATATATATATATATATATATATATATATATATATATATATATATATATATGTAATGGCACTGGCGCGGGCAGACGAAGGAAGGGCTGAATGGCATATCTTTTTGAAGTAAACATAGATGACTTGTCGCCCGGCCGTGCATCACAAATGTTTATATCATTTCCCGCATTTCATCTCACCCTCGGACACATAAAACACCACAACGTTAATTTAACTACATCTTTTATTTTTAAGATTCACAATACAACTTCTCGGGGCAACTTACAAATGAAAAAAGCGCACAGGTTTTTGTTCAGGCGGTTTATATAAACTTTGTCATGTGATCATGATAGCGATTAGGGATTTGCTGTTGTCGATAAGTCACATGTGGTTTTATGTAATCTGCGCAGAGCCTATATAAAATGTTGGGGGACGCCGCGTTGGTTTGAAAAAGGAAGCCATTTAATATTTTCTCTCGAGGTTATTAGAACTTAGAATCAAAAACGAAATTTAGCTCGTACGCCCAAGGGAATTTATAATAATGTTAGATTTTAAAATGGTATGGGGTTTTTAATGTTATATATATATATATATATATATATATATATATATATATATATATATATATATATATATATATATATATATATATATATATATATATATATATATATATATATATATATATGTATATATATATATATATATATATATATATATATATATATATATATATATATATATATATACATACATACATATATATATATATATATATATATATATATATATATATATATATATATATATATATATATATATATATATATATATATATATATATATATATATATACATACATACATACATACATACATATATATATATATATATATACATACATACATACATATATATATATATATATATATATATATATATATACATACATACATACATATATATATATATATATACATACATACATACATACATACATATATATATATATATATATATATATATATATATATATATATATATATATATATATATATATTATAGGAAGCGCCCTATTAAGACTTTTCAGACCCGTAAACGGGCTTTATTGTTCATCTTGCAAGAGGAAAGGTCTTCGAATGCGATGAACCAATTGCTTGAGATGTGGCCACCGTGTCGCTCGAAATTGCTTGATAAATCTAATAGAGACGAGAAAAAAGGGCGAGTGCGGATGCAAAAACTGCAAGCGAAGAGCCGGTAATAAGATGTAGCACGCAGTTGAGGGCCTCTAAAACAACGGCGGCTCAAAAGAGCCACATCTCCGGCAAATCCGATATTAAATTCTGATTTCCTGCACTCAATTCGATTGGATTCCGGGAAATAGCGTTTTCTCAATACATTCGGAAAATCAACAGTTATTTCTGTCTAGAAGTGGAATTCCGAGTCCCAATTCCACATTCGTCTCTCGTTTTCGCAATAGATGGAAAGAATTACCTTTCGTGGCATTTCAATGGGTTTATGTGCATTTCGGATCGCGGTTCAGATTAATTTATACCCCAATTGAATGCTTCTTCGATTTGCAGACGCCGACAGGAAGTCCTAAATCTGCTTACTTTTTTGCTAATATAAATTTTTAAAAGAAGGGGGGGGTTCTAGGATGATGTTTTCAAGGCCCGTACAGCTTTGCGAGTATGTACAGATGCGCGCGACAAAGGAGCATATTTAAGAGTTTGACGGTGATAATTTTTATCTTTCTTAACCACGCAACGTAGTGTATGGAGCAAAACTAGCTATTCTGCTGATGGTAAGCAGTTTTCGAAGTCACGGTATTCACTTAAAAGCAAATAATTCACCGCCCCACAAAAACGGAGGTATATAGCATTTGCAACTGAAGACACGAACGGATGAAGGTCACAGCTTCTCAGTGTTTTTTTCTTTCTTTCTTGAACGGATGAATGATCTTTCACATGCCATCATTGAATATCTGATAAGTACAAAGATTCTCAAGCTTCATCAATGGATATTTTCAATGGAGCTATAAGAGAGAGACAAATAACAACTTCATCCATATTTCTATATGTATACATTTCTTTCTCTCTCTCTCTCTCTCTCTCTCTCTCTCTATCTATCTCTGTATATCTACAAAAAACAGTTCCATAACTGACTGACTCACTGACATACAACGCACAGACCAAACCGCTGGACCTAAAGGGCTGAAATTTTGCATGGCGATTCTTCTTATGGTGTAGGGGTGCACTAAGAAAGATTTTTGAAAAATTCTTCTTAGATTTTTTTTAATTAAATTTTTAAGCTGTTTTTGTAACATTCTTTAAAGTTTACATTTAAAATAATAATCTGAGGTTTATAAAATTTATATCACGAGAAAGATGATAAAAATTCCTTCAAAATGAGATCCTTCTAGAATCTTTACCTCCATTTTCTGATTTTTGGTGAATTTTTAAAGATTCATTTTTAGAATTTAATTTATTAAATGCTGATCACGTGATTTCTTTTTCTGGTACTTTAAATAAATTTATCGTCACGTGCATTACAACTTAATAGTCAATAAAAATATTTTTTTCTCTTGCTAATGCGGCAGACGATTGGACATTATCCAAAAAAATATTAAAATACAATAAACGATATTATGTTCCTCAAACTGTACTATATTAGCTGTACTATATTCTTTAGTATGTCCTATTGCATTTAATTTGAATATTTTCTTCTACATTATTTTGTCTATAAAAATATCCCTTACAATTTTTTTATAAATATATTTTTTTGTTTTTTTTTTACATTAATTGTATACATTGATTGTCGTATTTATTATAAATATATATATATATATATATATATATATATATATATATATATATATATATATATATATATATATATATATTGGCATTAATTGCGTTCATTGACCGTTGTATTTAATTCGAATGTACTCCGTAGCGAAGTGCGGGTTTTCAGCTAGTATATATATATGTGTGTGTGTAGGGGAGATCCGTGTAATATGGACCACGTGGAAATTTATCTGTTCACCACTAGATAGCAGAACCATTCCATTGCCTTTAGTAAATATTATTGTTATCCAAAGCAGGAGGTGACTTGTACACGTGTGCCTTCATTTGGACGATTATGAAATTGCGTTTTTGGTGTATATGATCAACAGGTCTGTAGCATCAATCTGGTCCGAACATTTTCGACAACAATGAAATTATCAAGGTTGGCCTGTTGGAAGAAAGGTGTACTCCCGAACAAATCCTAGAGTTATGAGAGTTGTTGAAAAACCATCAAAACTTGTTCTCAAATGATCCAGGCCGAACTCCTCTAATTGAGCGTGATATTGAGCTCATTAGTGACAAACCCGTTAGGTTCAAACCCTATTGGACTTCCCCGCGTCCAAATGAGGTATTAAAAACAGAAATTAAAAGAATGTTGAATTTCAAAATCGTCGAAATTGGAGAGTCTGACTATACCTTTCCAATGATACCAGTTGAGAGTCCGGGTCGAGAGTCTCGCCAATGTGTGGACTATAGACGCCTCAACTCAGTTATCAGGACAGAGTACTATCCACTACCAAACATGGATGACCGTATTGGGAAAGTGATCGCCGCTAAATTTATTACTGTTATTGACTTGACCAAAGGTTACTGGCAAATTCCATTGAGTGCTAGGGCGCAGAGACTTGCGAGTTTTGTAACCACTTTTGGTACGTATCGCCACTTAGTCCTTCCCTTCGGGCTAGTAAATGCCCCCTATTGTTTTTCAAAACTTATGGCGCAGCTACTTCAGGGATGTGGCGACTTCTGCGTTCCATATTTGGACGGTGTCGCCATCTTTTCCGAGAATGGGCAATATCACCTCAAGCATCTAGATGGGATCTTGAGAAAAATAGCGTCTGCCAGGTTAACGGTCAAACCAGCCAAGTGCAAATTTGCACAAGGCTGCGTTAATTATTTGGGACACATGGTGGGAGAAGGACGTCGGAAGCCGACCGAGGCAAAAGTTAAAGCTGTAGTAGATTTCCCTACACCTCGGAATAAGACTAAATAAGACAGTTCCTTGGACTTAGTGGGGATTACGGTATAGGTACATTCCTAACTATGCGGTCATAGCTGAGCCATTGATTCGTGCTCTAAAAGGAAAGAACGGGAAGGAGAATGTCGAATGGTCGGAGTAGAATAGAGCAATACAGAGTTTCGGGAGTTAAAAGCAAAACTATCTGAGAAACCAGTCTTGTACGCTTCAAACTTCTCCAAAGAATGCATCCGACATTGGTGTAGGTATAATTTTGGCACAAAAGGGACCGGAGAATACTGGCCATCCAGTATTGTACCTCAGTAAGAAGTTCACTACTTCGGAAAAGAAGTTTTGCACCACCGAAAAAGAGCGCGCTGGCATAATATACGCCATAGAGAAATTAAGGCATTACCTGGATGGGCAGAGATTCACAATCGAGACGGATCACAATCCGCTCGCCTTTCTTAAATCGAATACGGGAAATAATCAGAGGCTTATGAGATGAGCTCTTGCCTTACAGACCTTCAACTATCAAATTGTCCACAGATCTGGTAAATTGATAGGTCATGCCGATTGCTTAAGCCGTTTGATGGCAGAATAGAGAATTTAACATCTTAAGTAAGGTATAATGTTTTGTAAATAATTAATGTATTGTGTAAGAATAATGTCTTAGTGTAAGCATCATGTAACCCAAGCGTAACGTATCGGTATATCAACGTATTAAGAGTAATTTTAGCAACTTGTGCATTAATTTAATTTCATTGCCTCTAATGATGTATCAGGTGAGATGTGTCTAACCATTGAATTTCAGATTTTGGCTTTAAGCCAAAATCTTCATCTATCGGCCGAGACGGGAACGAAAAGCTAAGCGCAAGTTAACTTCCAATCGACTTCATTTTCTTTCAAGTGGATGGGATAATTCATCAAAAAAATTTTAAAAAAGTATTTATTAATACATAGAATTGTCAAGTTTATATGATTCAATACAAAATTTAAAAAATGGTATAAAAATTCTTTTTAGCTTGTAATTATTTAACTGCAGGGAATAAGGTTTAGATTCTAATCCAAAGATATTTTGAAATGTCTAAATTTTGAAAATTCAATAATTAAGGTTCTAATCATGTTTAAGGTCCTTAACAATATTACCATATTCTTTTAATTTCCATTCCTCATTTATTATTTCTGAAATTTTATATTGAATCTTGTTAAATATGTGTAGCATTTAAATATAGGGGGATTGGTGATTGTTTTTCTCTTAACTGATAGATTTAAGCATG
The DNA here is from genome assembly GCA_907164885.2 of Dolomedes plantarius. NCBI lineage: Eukaryota > Metazoa > Arthropoda > Arachnida > Araneae > Dolomedidae > Dolomedes > Dolomedes plantarius. The sequence continues at coordinate 17,654,372 of OU015497.1, read as the reverse complement.
AATCTTGCGTTGTAGAATATTTGATTCTACCGGAAACATAACAGGCTAGTCATTTAACTGCTCATCAACCAAAATAGTTTTTCACCCTCCCCCTTTATTAGATGGAGGGATTAAATGAAAATAAGCATTTGTACAAAATTTTTCTTACATAACTTTTTAGCTCCTTTAAGGGCACAGTGGACCTTCAAACCTAACTTTTTTTGTTTTGAATGGATTTGCTTGAAATTTGAATATGTGATTAGTACCATAGATATGTAAAAGTGGTTAAAATTTAATCATGAAATATTAATAATCTATGAATTATGAATTATTAATTATATCAAAAATTGGCCTCATTAAAAATGCTCCATGCGCATTTCTTTTGCACATAATATGGTAATTTTTATTTACAGGATACCTTATAGAACTAACAATGAAACTTATTGCTTATTTTAAGCATTCATTAAAAATATAAAGAGAAAAAAATAATAATAGTGAAAACACCCTTTTTATGACGCAAAATACCTATAAATCATCTTTTCAAGTACATAATTTAGAAATTCTGTGCTACGAAGCATAATTATTTTCAATAAAATTTATTTAATATACAGTTAAGTATATAAAACTTAAATTTCAAAGCAATACGATAGTTAGAAATGCGCCTATAGTAGTTTGAATATTCGTATGACACGAAAATTTTTATTTTGAGAAAAACACATTTAAAGTTATTGCTATTAGTAACCACATAATATCTAAATTAAATACAAATGCCTATAACTCGGAAAGTAATCACAGAAATAAAAAATTATTTTTGCAGCACATTCCAACTCATCCGTAGTTTCACAATTCAATAAAATTTAAAAAAATCGAATTTTTGGACAAATTTCACAATTTTGAAAGTCTACTGTCCCCTTAAGATTTTTAGATCCTGTGGGTTCGAGTTTCACTGTTAGCATGGATGTTTTACACTGTAGATCCCAGTCTAATTTGCCCTTGTGTAGCAAAAGTTGGTTTTAACCAACCTCTTAGACTTCTAGCATAGCTTGTCAGGACAGAGCGAAGAAATTTTTAAAGTGAAACCTGACACATAAAAAAAATTATAGAATAGAAAAATGCCTGCATCAGTTGATACTTATAGTATTCAAAACTTTGTTACCAGAGTGAAGTTGTTGCTTATTTGCCATGATTGTTGTCTAAAACTTTTGAAAATCACTTGAAAAAGAACACAACCGGTATTTGAAGAGAATATTTCATAATAAGTATAATATCTACCAATGTATAGAGTAGTAAATCTGGAATGAGAGCAGTTTATTAATCTTCCCTTTTTCATAGCAATAAATATGACATATTTCTTTCCCAGTGGTTGGGGCGCAAGTCTCGGTTCCCAGGGGCCACCAAATCAACCAAATAATTTTAGTTACCTACATATTAAAATTTTTTATTTAGGTAGTCACTATTGTATACACCGTGAAGGCAAAAACATACAATTTCCCCTGGAAATGTGTAGAATTGGAGTCTAACGCCTGCATACTGATTTAACAGATGTTTGGAAACTCTGAAGCGACATTATAAAGATTAAGATGCGGTAGAGTCCCGATAATCCGAACTTCGGTAATCCGAAAGTACGCTTAATCCGAAACCAAAAGTCAAAAAGAACTAAGGTTACAATAAAACCACAGTGATACTTAGTAATAGAAAGTATATTTCTGAAAATTACAAGAAAATTCAAAGTTAGGCAATGTACTGAACTAATTATTACTGAACTACATTTGTTTGAAAAAAATCTGTTAAAATTTTTTGTCAAAGAGAAGAATACCCCTCCCTTGGAGCCAATTTACGCCAAATTACGTAACGCTACATCAAATGCAGCCGCGGCGTCTGAGTGGGATACTCTCTGCTCGCTGTCACCGTCTGCTTCACCCTCACTCTCAAAGCATTACTTCTTTTATTACGAATTTTTGAACTTTGCACGAATTTATGACGCACCCGGTATATATATATATAGATATATATATATATATATATATATATATCTATATATATATATATATATATATATATATATATATATATATATATATATATATATATATATATATATATATATATATATATATATATATATATGTATGTATATGTATATATATATATATATATATATATATATATATATATATATATATATATGTGTGTGTATATATATATATATATATATATATATATATATATATATGTGTGTGTATATATATATATATATATATATATATATATATATATATATATATATATATATATATATATATATATATATATATATATATGTGTGTGTGTGTGTGTGTGTGTGTGTATTAGATAGTAACCGTCAAAACCTGACGGTAAATAATTGAACAGTTCCAATAATAAAAAAAAAGGTTCATAACCTTCTTAAAATATTAGAAATTTTTACAGAATATTAGCTGTTTTTCAATCCGATGTTATAATTCAAAATGTTGTAATAATCCGAGATGTTATAATCCGAGTTTATAATTTTTAAAAAAAGTGTTTCTACTTGGAAAAAAAGCATGCTTACCGCTGACATTTCAATCGACTTGCACAATCTAACTAATATGCTACAAATATGCTATGTATACATATATTAAGCAAAAATAAAATATATAAGCTAAAGAAAAGCGGATTAAAAAATCATACAAATTACTCACGTGCAAAAATACGATAATAAACTGAAATTAAAAACACTATCATCGAAATAGAATGCTTTACGAAAAATCGGTATGAACAAAAGAACAATATTAAGCAAATAAATATTCAATTAAGCACAATTAAAATGTTAAATTCAGTTACTTAGCTTGAAATTTACATCCAAATATAATCATTCAGACTACGAAATTAAAAAAAAAATTTAAAAAAAGCTGGCCGATATGTTACGTCACACCGTTTAAATAAGAAATCGAATAGGATACAAACCGTTATAAAAGTACTATTAAAAGTAAATATTAAACAGAAATTAAAACACTATCACCGAATAGAATGCTTTACAAAAAATCACATGAAAGCCATATGTGAGCACATGAAAGCCACGTGTGTTGGCAATTTAGAAATATTCATTTCTACTGTGCAGACAGTTTTGAACGTATCACTATGCATGCGTCGAGTTTGCAACTTTCCGAAAATACTAAATTTGACATTATTGTAATATCTGGTTAAAATATATATATATCATATAGTTAAAAAATATATATATATATATATATATATATATATATATATATTAAAATAATAATATAATTAAAAACTGTTTTATTGTGGAGAAGATTCTCCGATTCAATTTTTCTTAAATTAACGATGGATGAATGAATCACGGTGAATGAATGACTCACGGTGAATGAATACTTGTATTAAAGCCGTCTAAAAATCGAAATAAAGTTGATTTTGTGTCGATATTACGTTGTTTTAATTAAAATTATTTGGGTTTAGATAGCAAATAATCTTTTTGAACTTTACTTTTAACTTGTTAAGCCTAACTCATAAAACAAAATGGATGCCATAGGCTGATATATTTATGCTCCGGAAACGTTACATGACAGATCCATACACAGAACACGGCAACTATTAGGGGAATCTATATAAGAAATAAACATCGTCTCGTTTTAAATTTAAACTCATTTAGCATTAAGTCTACGATTATATAATTTTAGGTTATGAAAAAAAAAAAAGCCTGGCTTTTTTGCGAGGGGCAATTGCCCCTACTGCCCCCCCCCCTTGGAGCCGCCAATGGATAGTGGTGTAAACAGTGTACAGCTGATGTGTTGTTTACTGTTAACGTCCTTTTATATCACAGTCATCGCTACTAGAGTCTGAGCCTTTGTTTGGCTGCCAGGGCCACTATTACAGCATGTTCATAAACTAGTAGCTTGTGTATGCATCTTGGCCATTTTGATCTTACTACACAATTTAATTTTTTCAAAATTTATGAGGATCAGTTTCAGGTGTAAGGGGGGCATAGTGTCTGAAGCATTGGTGGCTCCAGGTAGAGGGGGGGGCAGTAGGGGCAATTTCCCCTCCCAAAAAACCCAGAGTAATTTTTTTTCCATAGCCTAAAATTATATAATCGTAGACCTAATACTAAATGAGTTTAAATTTAAAATGAGACGATGTTTATTTCTGATATATATATATATATATATATATATATATATATATATATATATATATATATATATATATATATATATATATATATATATATATATATATATATATATTGCAAGTAGCTTTAGTGCTCATACTGGTTTTCTCATTCAACTATTTCTTATATATATATATATACACTCATGGACAAAAAAATTAGCGCACCAAGAAATAATTGCGGGATCGTAACGAAACTTGCAATGAAGGTACATGTCGGGGAGATATGCAAATGATTAGAAATGCAGCGTGATTGCGCATTACGTATAGCCGGTAAAGGGCGTTGAACATCGTACTCTGTGGAGTATAAAACAGGTAACCAAAGCTTGTTTGAGTGTGCCGAATCATTTACAAAGGAAGAGCTGAGATAGACATGCCATTACGCCGTGTTCGAAGACAATATAAGCAGTTGTCGCAGTTTGAGAGGGGGAGAATCGTCGGGATGATGGAAGCTGGGTCGTCAGCTAGGCGAGTAGCTCGTCAATTAGGCCGCTCTGATTGTGTTGTGAGGAGGTGTTGGGACCAGTGGACCCGAGAGATGTCATGTACACGAAGATCAGGCTCAGGACGCCCTCGACAGACCAGTCGTCGAGAAGACCGCCACATCGTAAGAAATGCACACGTACAGCCAACTGCTTCATCGGCCGCCATCCAGGCACAGGTAGCACCTTCACTAGGGGCCTCTGTGTCTTCTCGAACCATACGAAGGCGCCTGGCTGAAGGACAGTTGGTATCGTGGCGCCCATTACGTGTGCTGCCCTTGACGCCCACCCATCGACGCCTCCGTTTGGAGTTTTGCCGCGCACGAAGAAACTGGACTGCAGCGGAATGGAACCAGGTCGTCTTTAGCGACGAATCCAGATTCAATCTCGGCAGTGATGATAATCGTGTTCGTGTGTGGAGAGCCCGTGATGAACGCTTCAATCCTGCCTTTGCTGTACAGCGACACATCGCTCCCACAGCTGGTGTGATGGTATGGGGTGCCATTGCCTACAATACACGGTCACCCCTAGTATTGTTCCTTGGCACCATGACAGCCCAGCGGTATGTTCATGAAATCCTGCAACCACATGTGTTGCCACTCATGCAACGGCTCCCAGGAGCCATTTTTCAACAAGACAATGCTCGGCCTCATACGGCAAGGGTGTCACAAGACTGTCTCCGCACTGTTACTACCCTTCCTTGGCCTGTCCGATCCCCAGATTTGTCTCCAATCGAGCATATCTGGGATCATTTGGGACGACGAGTTGGGCATCCCACGAGTTTGAACGAACTAGAGGCAAGGTTACAGCAAATATGGAACGAAATGTCTCAAGACATCATACAGAACTTGTATGACTCAATGCCCGATCGTATAGCATCGTGCATTCGCGTTAGAGGGGGTCCAACGGAGTATTAACTCCTCCGTTCTTTGCCTTTTTCTCTGAAATAAATTATCCTTTTTCTTTGATTTTCTTATCATTTACTTATATCAAAGTACTCATTGCGTATGTAAAATTTCTTTTCATTTTGACGACTCCTTCTTGGTGCGCTAATTTTTTTGTCCATGAGTGTACATATACTGGGTGGCCATAATTAAACTGACAATGCTCACAGTGTTCTGTAGCGCGATCTATTTGCGAGAATGACGCCACATTTTGTAGGAAGATTAAACAAGACGGGGGACGAAGGATTCCCCGAAAAAATAAATTAGTTCCAAAAGTCACCGCTAGGGGAATATTTGGCGCTGTGTAATAGAAAATAGAGTGTTAACAAATGCAAATTAATACGGAATAAAATTACCTTTTATTATGCACATTTTCTTATTTAGTTCAAGTGCAATATGGCAACACTTTTAAAAAAGCGTAAAATCTACATAAACACCGTTAAGTCTCGTGATCTGCAATATCACGTACGCTGAGCAGAAGAAGAAGTTCTTTATTCAAATTTCACGTTACATCCATTGGCACAGTGCCAGCTGCTTGGGTTTTAAAAGGCAATGTGTTACGTTTCGAATCAATCGGATTGAAAGTTTATGTGCAATGTCTCCTTCTTTAGTCGAGCGTGCGTTACTGGTCAAATTCTTTTACCTCAACCAGTGCAACGCGTCAGCCGCTCTTCGTGCTTTCAGAACGCACAAAAAATGCGTAAAGGTAACGGTCCTGTGTCAGTTAATGGGCTAAAAGCAATGGCTGCGACGTTTGAGAAAACAGGTTCTCTGAAGGTTCAGTCAGGCAGAGGACGAAAACCAGTACCACAGGATACAATCGAAGCAGTTGCCACGGCGATTGTCGACAGAGGACCAGACAATATTGCTGCCACCTCTAGCGCTCGTGGATTAGCTCGGAATATGGATATGCCTTACAGTACGGTATGGAAAATCTTACGAAAGATTATCAACTTCTATCCGTACAAGATCAGCCGTGTACAGGAGTTACTGTACCCCGACCATGATAAGCGATTGACTTTTGCTCTCACCTTCCTTGCCAGAATGGAGGTGGATGATGCTTGGCCGTGGATAATCTTATGGGGAGACGAGGCTCACTTTTACCTGCATGGAACTGTGAATACCCAGAACTGCCGAATTTGGGATGACAAATCACCACATGCAGTCACAGAAATTCCCTTACATTCACCAAAGGTAACTGTTTGGTGTGGGTTCATATTTTATCGTAGGTCCATTCTTCTATGAGACCATTACCCCGACAGGACCGGAAACCTGTTCTGTTACCGGAGAGAAATATCGCCACATGTTGAACAGCTTTGTCATTCCGGCACTTCACTCTATTTTCTATTACACAGTGTTAACACTCTATTTTCTATTACACAGCGCCAAATATTCCCCTAGCGGTGACTTTTGGAACTAATTTATTTTTTCGCGGAATCCTTCGTCCCCCGTCTTGTTTAATCTTCCTACAAAATGTGGCGTCATTCTCGCAAATAGATCGCGCTACAGAACACTGTGAGCACTGTCAGTTTAATTATGGCCACCCGGTATATATATATATATATATATATATATATAATAACCCTAAGAGCCGACGTTGCCCCCCCCCCCAGAAAAAAAAACAAACTCTGGAGCCGCCCCTGGTTTGAAGGTCATCCAAAGGGCATAAACATAAAAAATGTTGAGAATCACTGTTTCTGCACACTTTAAAATTATGCTTACCGTAAAAATAAACATTGCATTTTACAACAAACTCCTCACTTACACCTACATTTGCTATTGGAAGTAATTTATAATGAAGAGGAAAATTTTATAATCTAAAAAACAGGAAATTAGAAAAAAAAATTTCATTAGAAATATTTAATAACATAGTGCAGTGTTATATCGCCCTGTTAATCTATACTAATATATAAAGAGAGAGGGTGGATTTTGTATGTGGAGGGTGATCTCTGGAACCACTGCACCTATTGTCGTGTTGCTCCATCCAGTTTTTAGTTCATTTGGGCACGTATCGTAAATTTATTTTTTTGTTAGTACAAATTATTTATTTTTCTTAGAATTTATTTGGGTGCGTTGTGTTTTAATATTTATTTTGTTGAATACAATCCAAAGCTCTGGATGTCAAACTTAGCAACCGAACAAAAACCAATACGCTATTCTCAATTTTTAGAACATGTAAATTAACCCCAACAACTTTCAATCAAGACCAACAAATAGATTTTAACATAACAAAACTTAGTTTATTTACACATTTAATATTTACAATTAACAAAAAGAATCTTTCATTTCCCGAAATCAGTGCACAATAATATTTTTATCTTTCACTAATTGTATTTATTTTTACCTTGCCAATGTTAGGGAGCGTCCCGAGCGCAAAAACAAAATAAATTTAACTCTTAGTTCAACACTACAAACACCTTCTCACTAAGAAACTCCTTCCTTACGAAAAACCTAAAATACCTAGCCTGAACTGGAACTCAACAAATGAAATTTGAGATTTAACACTCACCCAAATTGCTTTTCATCAACTCACGTTGCTATCTTGGCCTTCTCGCCTCGCCGAGGGTTCGGGGTCACTCTGCTACACCGGGCAGGGGGCTATCTCTATTTCTTTCACGATGAATGATCACTTTCTCTCAGTCGATAATTGTAGCCGGGCTTTCCTTGGCGCGTACCTTCACTATTTTGCACTGGCGATGGGTATCTCTTCACGTCGTGAAAATGGGGCGCTGTTCTCTCCTCGTCGTGTAACTTCTCGATTTCGTCCTCGATGGGGGATTGCTTCTCGGCTGTGGCACGGGAGCTGGGTCTCTTGGTCTCGGCTGCAATCTGAGTGCGGACCTCTCTATTTCACTTAGTCAACGCAGTCTCGCAGTGGCCGTAACAGGTTTACGTGGAACCCCCAAGTCCACTTAAAGTATAACTTTTTAAGTCGTGCTGGAGATGGGGACCTACAGCCTCCCCGATCCAGACTCTTCTTTTTTCCAAAACTACTTCTATATATTTTATTTAAATCCCTTTTCACACCCATGACTCCACCTTCTCATAAACTTCAATCAGCCAATCCGGACACCATAAACTTTTTATTCTCTATACTCCCTTCACACTTTCTCATTGGCTTCTGAACTTAAACCTCACGCCCTCACTGCCTGCCCTTTTCAGACCACCCAAGATTTGCACAGGGCGATGGGGATCTCTTCATACCATAAATTCAACATAAAAGACCTTTGTAACATGATGTCACTTTTTGGCTCCGTCAACTAATCTATGTCTCCAATCTCAGATCTTCCCATCTTTAAAACTCATAAAGCTGTCTCGCACAGGGCTACGTCCTAAATAACACTATTCAATAATTAATGTCGGCGTTAAGTTTGATTCCGGCCTTTTATCATCAACATGTAATAAAGCTAGCTTTTTATTTAAAAGCGCTTTACTACACCTATTTGAAAAATTCTTTCACTATTTGAAAGGTACATTATTCTAGATAGACATAGGCTATATATTATGTATATCTGATTAGAAGAAAGAAAGGTAGGGGCCTCAATGTTGAGCTGATGCTTCACCTTTATAACTTTCCCATTGTCAACCATTGTCAAGTAACCATAGCGACACATCTATATCTATACTAATATATAAAGAGAGAGAGCGGATTTTGTATGTGGAGGGTAATCTCCGGAACCACTGCACCTATTTGAAAAATTATTTTACTATTTGAAAGGTACATTATTCCAGATGGACATAGGCTATATATTATGTATATCTGATCAGTAGAAAGAAAGTTAGGGGCCTAAATGTTGAGCTGATGCTTCACCTTTATAACTTTCCCATTGTCAACCATAGTCAAGTAACCATAGCAACACATCAAACGATATTTTCATTTATTATCAGTAAAACTTTTAACATTTCAATTTTCTTTGTCAACCATAGTCAAGTAACCATAGCAACACATGAAACTACATTTTCATTTATTATCAGTAAAACATTTATTTAGGATTCAAGTGGAGGAGGTATTGATAAATACAAAAAGGATTTTTGGCAAAGTTTAAGGGTTAATTGAAGAAAATTACATTTGGAACTACGCTTTTTATGGGACATTAAAGGTAAAAATATTTACAATTTATTGGCTATCAACTGGAAATTTATTGGTGTAATACTACAGAACTTTATTTATGAACTTTATGTTTTTGAATTTATGAACAATTTTATACACAATTTGCGTAAGTCGAACTTGAATTATTGAACTTTATTCAAAAATCAGCGTGTTTCATTGAAATTGTGAAATTTATTGATTATTTCGAATAGGTCTATGTTTGTTCCTTTATTAGTGAAAATGTATTGCTGCGATTGAGCTGAAATTTTGTATAGATATAGTTGATAGTTCAGATTAAAACATAGGCATATTATATTTTGAAAATCGAGCCCCGGAGTTTTTTAATTAATGTTTTAATGATTTTGCCCCTTTGCTTATTTCGACAGCTTCCGCGGCTGTCCTCGCTGATAGCGAGACTATGGGGCCAAATCGTACCAAAATCGGCATGCGGGTGGCCCCGGACACAATTCAGTGCCTGACTTTACAGTTTCGAATAGCAATTTATTTTGCCATCACCATCAACAAATCCCAAGGTCAAACATACAAATATATTGGACTTGACTTACGGGAAGATTGGTTTACTCATGGACAATTACATGTTGGACTCTCTAGGTCAGGAAATACGGAGAATCAATTTGTTTTAAAACCTCAGAAAAACGAAAAATGTGGTATACCATAAAGTTTTAAAACAAATTATACCTACCTAATATCTACTTAAGATAGATAATTGTTCAACCCGGACAAAGTCGGGACGGGCTACTAGTATATAATAATATAGGCATATACAATTATGCTCTAAGTTAATGAATATTTGACAACTTCATCATTATTTCTGGTAGGAAGTCTACAGTTGGCAACCTAAAATGATATAAATACCAGTATATAATGTTGGTTTGGTTTTCTTCTCATAAATGTATATGTACTATTTATATTATATGTATAACATAGTTCAGTTTTAAATAGAGTATTTTAAAACTTCAGATTGCTCTTTTGAATTATAAGTGAGCAACTAATTTACTTAATATTGCAGTTTTTACTGAAAATTATGTTCTGTAATATATGTTTTTATATTAAACAGTTAGACCTTATAATTAACTATAGAATTTATTAACTTGATGAATTTCCCTACATTTTTCATCATTTTCTTGGCATAGTCGCTTAGAATAGTAACCCACAGAACAATTTTAGATGTAATAAATCAATCAAAAACGTAAAAATACATACATTGACAAAATTGCGTGGCTTGTGTAAAAACTCATTAATTTTCTCTCTTTTTAATTCACCGCTTCCCTCTTTTCTTTCATGGAATGAATTATAAAAAAAGCATCCTCAAATTTTAGAATTTTACGGATGAGCACGTCCATATTAAATAGCTTACATAAACTCCTGCCTGAGATGCAACATTTCGTGAATACAGCGTTTGTTCCAGGCCGAGAGTTAATTCTTGCTTGTGGTTTAGCCACTGGATTAAAAATTTGGTCAATGCAGCAAGAAATGAGCAGGAGACTGTCAAGGCAGACAAAGTGCTAATTTTGTTTGCCCTCTCATATTGTATATTTCCTGTCACTTTATATAATACTAGCTTAAAACCCGCACTTCTCTACGGAGTACATTCAAATTAAATACAACGGTCCATGTATGCAATTAATGTCAATATATATATATATATATATATATATATATATATATATACATAATAAATACGACGATCAATGTATACAATTGATATAAAAATATATATATATTTATAAAAAAAATTGTGAGGGATATTTTTATAGACAAAATAATGTAGAAGAAAATATTCAAATTAAATCTAATAGGACATACTAAAGAATATAGTACAGTTAGTATAGTACAGTTTGAAGAACATATCTTTTACTGTATTTTAATATTTTTTTGGATAATGTCCAATCGTCTCCCGCATTAGCAAGAAAAAAAATTATTTTTTGTCTATTTAGATATTATGCACGTGACAATAAATTTGTTTTAAGTACCAGAAAACGAAATCACGTGATCGGCATTTAATAAATTAAATTCTAAATAAGAATCTTTAAAAATTCACCAAAAATCAGAAAATGGAGGTAAAGATTCGAAAAAGATTTCATTTTAAAGGCATTTTTATGATCTCTCTCGTGATATAAATTTTATAACCTTCAAATTATTATTTTAAACGCAAACTTAAACAAAGTTACTAAAACAGCTTAAAAATTTAATTTAAAAAAATCTAAGAAGAATTTTTCAAAAATATTTCTTAGTGCACCCCTACACTATAAGAAGAATCGCCATGCAAAATTTCAGCCCTTTAGGTTCTGCGGTTTGGTCTGTGCGTTGTATGTCCGTCAGTCAATCAGTCAGTCAGTCAGTCAGTTACGGAACTGTTTTATATACATAGATTGTTCTTTGAAAAATGCATGTTTCTGTAATGGATTCATAGGTATTAACGGTTATAAGGAGACTTCTTTTAATAATATTATCTGCGGAATAATTTTAAATTGAGAATTATTGTGTCAGGTGCAATCTTATTAGTTACATTTTAAAGGATATTATCGAATATTATTTATGAGTGTGAAATATTTTGGGTGTCTAATATAAACTTAAATATTTTTTTTTTGGTAAATTTTTTTGTGTCACTGTCTTTTTTATGTTACGTGTACCTAAACACATAGTTAAATATACCCCAAAAAATGGTCTCCTTGCTTTAGGTTTCTGCTCTATATAAGAAAAATTAACGCCTCTTTTCGACGATAGTAATAACAATTGTGTCCGAAGTGCCTGCTAAAATAGCACATCTTTTAGAATACATTTCACTGAAAATTTTGACCAAACATATTTGAAAGTGGGATCTAATGAGCCTTTATCTAAGAGAAGCTTTACGACTGCAAGGGTATCAGATGCCATCGGAAGTGTGAAGGAGTAATGATGAAGTGTCGGAAGTAGCCTTAGACCAGAGCTCAAGCAACCTTTTATCTTCCACGGCACAACAACGTTATTTCGATAATTCCGCGGCACACCACAAGAAAAAGCTTGCAAATACATAAATTACAATAAATACGTATATGTTTTTATTAGATAAAAAAAACACAACAAAATAGCTCTATGTATGAAAATAATTATAATCATTTAAGTTTTAAATAAATTATTTTGAATTGTACACCAACACAAGAACAAAAATATAAAGTTATAGTTTACAAGTTAAAAAAAAAAAATTCTCTTTAAATTTTTATATTAAAATTTGTTTTTTTTGGTCTTTACTTAAGCCTAATGAATCAAAGTTAATTTCAAAATAACTAATTTATTAATGAGATATTTGAGCTTGTTTTGATGAACATATGTACATTTTACATTTGGCTATATATTAGAAAGAGCTACATGGTCAAGACCCTTTGAACACGATCGTTTGTCATTTTTAATTAGAACCATTTTTAATTAGAAATCTTTGTTCGCATAAGCATGTCGTAGAGAAAGGGAGCAAAATTGCAATGGCCTTGTCAGAAATTTATGGATATTCTTTCTTAACTGAAATCCAGAAATATGACGCTCGAGCATACATACAATGTATGGTAACAACATGTTTTTGTTTTGAGTATAATTTCGACCCAGAGAAATTACATATTAGCAAAAAGTTAGAGGAATATTTTACTTAGAAAAATTTCAAACTAATGCGGGGATTATTTTTTTTTTATTATTATTATTATCGATAAAATCACCACGGCACAGTCAAGATCACCTCGCGGCACACTAGTGTGCCACGGCACAGCGGTTGCGGGGCACTGCCTTAGACTATGAACTAAGACTTCATTTACTTACAAATTATTTTTAATATGGCCTTTGGTTGTCCAACCTAATTTTTTTTTTTTGTTAAACTAAAAAAAATTTTAGTTTGTACCCAGGGCCCGACTTAGCCTAATTGGGGCCCGGGGCAAAAACTTCTTTGGGGGCCCCCCTCTGCTTCAGTACTTCAGTAATGAAGAACTTAATACTTAATACTAAACTTTCTATTCGATTTGGGGCCCCCCCTCTGATGTAGGGGCCCGGGGCAACTGCCCCGTATGCCCCTGCCTTAGTCAGGCTCTGTTTGTACCCGTCGAAACATGACGGCTAGATAGTAAATAAATGTACTAATACACAAATTATACGCAACACATCATGGCCAAATGTTGAAAATCATAATAATGCGCAGAAACAAATTAATGTGTTTAAGCGGCCTCGTGCTTAGTGAGTATCTAAAGCCAGATTTAAAAATGCCACTGAGCATGCTCAGAAAGCAATTTTTTTAAATTGTAAATTATCGCTCATTAAACAGCGCGAAATAAATTTCCACCAGGTTTAATCTTATATTTCACAAACATAATTATCATAAAAATAAAAATGGCAGAGAGAGATCTAGAGAGACTCCTCGGAATAAACGTGTTTATCATTAAAACATGTCACTGAGAATGCGCAGAAACAGCGAGTTACTGAAGCCAGATTTAAACATGCCACTGGGCATGCTCAGAAATCAATTTTTAATTGTAAATTATCGCTAATTAATAGAAATTACGGTTACAAAAACCTAATTTGACAAATTTACAGATTACAATCTTTCGTTTAAGACCAAAATGAAGTAAATTGATGCAGTAGTTTTCTCTCACGGACTGCCCGAAAAGTCGGCTTAGCAACTTAAATATAGAGATTACGAAAACACAATGTCCGCATCTACAACGCACAGAGACGGTTCTAATCTATATTGTAGCTGCCAACATTGAGATAGGAAAGTTAGGAAACTAGAAAGATTCTGTTTTTTTTAAATACATAATAATGAAATTCGCTGGAGACCAAAATAGTGTGTTATAAATTAGGATTCACAAAAAATTTTTAAAAGCCAGTTTTCAAGATTTTTTTTTTTTTTTTTTTTTTTTGGAGAGCAAGCAGTTTTATTTCACATTAACATAATTATAAAGACATTGTAATGTCAATGTAAATTCACGTTGACATTAAGTGATCAAAATATATTTTAAGACTTTGATTGTTTAATAATATTCGACTGAAAGTTGAAAAGCTCGCTTTTTTGTTTGTTTGTTTGTGTGTGTGTCTTTGATTCTCCAGTACAAATCTTGCAATCGATTTTTAACTAACTTCCCGACTAGCTAGACATTCGAAACTTTTAGAATAGCTCATAACACGATGACAATGCATTGTTTTAATACTTTTAGCCATCTTTAAGCAGAATTGACTTCATTTTCAATTAATTTTGTTTTGTAGAATGGTGCAGCCATCTATCGACCGGGGCGGGAACGAAAAGTTAGACGCAAGTTAACTTCCAATTCCCGAGCTAAACGATCGATTACGCATTTGATTCCTCCTTTTTACGCATTTGATCATTTTCTTTCAAGTTGACGGGATAATTCCTCAAAAAAAATTTTAAAAAGTATTTATTAATACATAGAATTGTCAAGTTTATATGATTCAACAGAAAATTTAAAAACATGGAATATAAAAAGTTCTTTTTATCTTGTAAGTTAAAAATAATACTGTAATATGAAATTTGTACAATGGAATTATAAATTATTCCCTATTCATTAACTTCTTGGCAGGGAAAATTTTTTTAATGCGTGTTATCAGTACACTGGCCAAACCAAAAATAGAAGAAACTGGCTTTTGAAAAAAAAAAATGCTGAAACTGGTAATTGGCAAATTAAGCATCACAAGTTTACAGTTTAAAGAAAATTACAGTCGAACCTCCATATATCGAACTTCCACATATCGAAATTTTCTATATATCGAACTCTTAGCAAATCTCCATGTTCATTACATAGAAAAATTGTTTCTATATATCGAAAAAATCGCTATATATCGAAATTTTTTTCAAGACAAATTGGAAGATTTTATTCCACTTTAGAATAAATCTCCCAATTTTTGGCGTTTGAAACAATACGTCGGGGACTTCAATTCGTGGAAAATGCCCCCGATTAAGTTTTTAGTGGACTGAATAAATACAAACATTTCTTTGAACTTTCCGCAAAACTGGCTGTTCAGCAAGATATTCGTAGTTTTTTATTTTAAAAGAATATAACTGTGATCATTGTAACCACTGACTGGATTATTCTTTTTTTTTTTAAAGGTATGTAGTACTCAATAAATCTTTCATATTAATTCGTTTTTTAGTTATTAACTTTCATTTAATGGGATTCGCATATGAATTAGAAATGGAGTGTTTTTTTAGAATTATGATAAAACTAAGCTCAATTCTATATATCGAAATTTCTATATATCGAATTTTTTTCCGAAATTTGCTACTTCGATATATGGAGGTTCGACTGTATATAGAAATAATGTGTATGAATCTCCCTGACTTTCCAAACCAATAAGAGGTGTAAAAGATGGAATGTAAGCACAAATACCGTACAGTGGTTATGTTAGTCGGGATTGGGCTTTTAACGCTAGAAATGTTGAATGATAAACTTTTTTTCAGTCTGAAATAACAGTATTTAAAATGGAAGAGCAGTGCACATACTAATGTGGAACATACTAGGGATTTTATCCCGGTTCCCCCCCCCCCCCGCACTTTGTCAAAGTCCGGACCAGTGGCGCACCCAGGGGATGGGCCAAAGGGCCCTTCCCTCCCCCCTCCCCCGCCAAAGAAATAGAAATTGCATTATGAACATTGAACTTGCATTATAAATATTTTTATCCGTTCAACTCGGCCCAATCCAAGATTAAATCCTTGGTTCGCCACTGGTCCGGGATATATACAGTACAGGGTGTCCATAATTTAACTTCCCTACTTTAAAGTTGTCTACAGACGAAGCTTTTGTTCAGAAGGTTATGAAATTTTGTGTAGGACATATTGAAGGGATGGGAATTTGTTTGAGCGAATAAAAAAAATTAGTTCAAAATTTCACCACCAGAGGACGTTTTTGATGAATTAAACATTTAGCCAACATTTACTGTAGTTAAAAAAAAATTATTACAACAAGACATGCTCAACATGACGGCCATTATTTTCAGCTACCATTTGAAATTGTAAGATAGCATGTTCCACCGTTGACCGCAGTGTGTCCGGGAAAATGCTGAGAACATGTCGTGAAATGCTGTCTTTCAGATCAGGCATAGTCCTTGGTTTATCAAGACTGACTAGATGTTTCACATACCCCCAAAGCCAAAAGTCGCATGGGTTGAGGTCTGGGGATCGGGGAGGCAACACATGAGGAAAGTGGCGGCTGATGACACGTTCTTCTGTAAAGTGATTTTTGAGAACGTTCTTAACACGAAGGCTAATGCGTGGAGGAGCTCCATCTTGCATAAAAATTGTGCCTGAAATTCACTGACATGATTGCAGATCCGGAATAGTTTTATTCAGTAATAAGGGTGCATATCGCTCCCCGGTGACCGAGCATGTTACTGGACCTCTAGCACTTAATTCCTCAAAGAAATTGATAGGAAATTTTCGCGTGCCTACTTAACGTGGCGATATTCGCCTTGTTTAATTTTATCTTGTCACCTCCTAACATGCGGTTGAAGTTTCAGCCTTTTAAACATCGCAAGAACGCGATGGTATTCAGCTTATCGGCTGTAGCAAATATGACGTCATATTTTTTTTTTTCTCTTTCGTATTTGCCATATGAAACTACTTATTTTTAGAGGACCATGTTTGGCCGTATGTAACTGTAGACCGTGTGCAAATGTCTGATTGTATAAAAGAAGGTTATGTTATGTCTGAGTCGGTCACTCAGTCAGTCAGTCAGTCTGTGGCATCTGTAGATCTCACACTCCCGGTTAGAGGTGTGGAGATAGTATCTTTTCATGTACGAGTATATTATTTTCGTTATGAGTAAATTGGCTAGATATTATGTCTTATATTTAGTTTGGTATTCATCTGCACATCACAATCGCATCGACTGTTAAATGATTTTAACTTCTACGAATTTTGTTATCATTCAAATGTCCCTATTACACAGCAGAAATGCGGGTCGAGAATAAAAAAAATGCAGAAAATTCACACCACACGGTTACTTTCGGTGAATGCATCGGAACATCTAATATTAAACGCTGATTTTCTGCTTCCCAAATTCGATAGTTGTGAGTGTTCGCAGAACCGTCCAAATAAAAGTGTGCTTCGTCTGTCCAGAGGATATTTCAAGGCCATTCTGCATCAATCTCGAAGCAAATCGAGGCTTCTACGGATAATACCGGAGGATATTCGCATGACACCTTCTGGACAGTCCAATACTTCTGCCACACGACGGACACTGGTACTAGATTGTTCGGTGGAAGCTGTGTCCTCTTCCAACTGAAGCGCAACCGCTTCTGCGGAAACAGGTTTCCTTCCTCTTCCAGAACGAATGTTAAAAGAACCAGTTTCTTCAAATTTGGCCACCATTGATCGAAGACCTTTAAGAGTCAATGGACCTTTTCGTATCCCCTTCAAACTCCGAAATTTTCGAAGAGCAACTAGTGCTGAATTATAGTTTTCGTAAAACAATATTAATAACAAAGCTCGATCTGGTAATCTTAACGACGACGTTCTGATTAGCGATAGCAAGCACGCTGAAAACAAAATCTCCACGAAAGTTTCTAGGTTTTATAACAGCTTCTGCTCTACCTCCGACAAAATTTAATGTGCATATTTGCTTCTTCTTCGTTCCTTCAAATCTTTTGTCCGAAAATTAGTTATCGAGCAAGTTTCCGATCGACTTTGCAATCACTTTAAAGATTGTAAAATTTAATGAGTATGAGTTATTGTGTTAGGGGGATGAAAAGATGGTGAAATCTTAAGTAAAGAACCAGTCGTAAAAGCGTAATTCATCAAAAACGCCCTCTGTTTGCGAAATTTTGAACTAATCTTTTTATTCGCTCAAACAAATTCCCCTCCCTTCAATATGTCCTGCACAAAATTTCATAACTTTCTGAACAATAGTTTCGACTGCAGACAACTTTAAAGTAGGGAAGTTTAGTTATGGACACCCTGTATATCGCTAAAATGACAGTTAGTTCAGTGGGATAAAATTTATAATACGTGTTTCTTAGTTAAGAAGTTAATTAATATCTCGCACACTATTTTATAGGTGAGAAAACAGCCGCATTTCCACGTGATACACAATACGCACGCACATGATAAAAATGCCTGCAAAAGGGAGATAAAATGGAGGTCAGGGGCTTACGAATAAATGGGGAGCGTTGACAGTTGTAATACAGGGGATAATTGCTCCATGGCTATCTTTTCTAGGGTGCCAGTTTTTGACCACTTATGTTTGAAATTTAATTTGAAGCTTTCTACCCCTCCCCCTTTTTTTCCCTTTTATCTTAGGCTATAACAACTTGTGCCCCTACAAGGCAAGTTTTCATTTTGCTTTCAGTGGTATCGACTTTTACGACAGGTAAAGTATTTTCAGAAATTTACGCAAAACCCGAGTGATTACGAGTTAATAACCTATTGTAGAACCCGCTACAAAACCTTTCATAACTGAGTTATGATTTTTTTAAAGATACTTTTTAACCAAGAGATTTAGATAAATATTTTTCTAAACTTCCTTTTTCTCAATTTTTTTTTTTCTTTCTTAAATCTCCATTGCAACGTTTTTATTCATTTTAAAAAATAGCTTTTATGTATTAGCTTTTTGAGAGTTTGTCTAAGCTTAAATTAATCGTAAAGAACCACAATAATATGTGAAATAATTGGATAATTCAATAGGATGTATATAATTAAAGTGGAAATAAAACTTTTAAAGGTGAGAAATGTTGATATATGCATTTTTTATTAGTCTGAAATAATATAGAAATTACTATTTTTATTAATCCCCAAGTTTAAAACGAACCAACAATTTAGTTACTAACTTCAGTAATTAATCTTGAATATTTAGTTTAAAATATTTACCGGTATTTTTAAAAAAAAAAAAAAGAGTCTAATTTAACTCAGGAAGGATTAGAAATAATATTTATCGAATAGATCAATAGATGGCAGCACTACCTAGAAATTGATACACCCGTGTGTTTGAAGTAGAGAACGGGGAAAATGTGGAGCAAAGTTACAGTTTTCATTACAGCTACGTCTTATTTAAAAAAAAGATTTTGGAAATTACTTTTAAAAATTTTATTTTGTCGTAAGAATATTTTTGTAACAAATGTGTTAGCCTTTCTACCGTTTAGACTTTCATTATAAGGCCATTTAAGTTGAAGAACATTTCTATAAGGTATTTTCCATAATTTACATTCCAACTAAATATTTAATTAAAATAAATGAAATTTGTGAGAACAGTGAGAAACGTTCATCCCTCAGTCAAACGAATGTAAAATCAAGAACAGAAAAGTACAGGGGAAAAAAAAATGTAACTTCCTATTGATTCAGAATTGTTTAACAACAAAAATAGAAAAACTATTTTCTTAACAAAATTGCTTTATTCAGCTGAAGTGAACTACAATAATAATTTCAAAGTGAAGACGGTTTCGTAGCAAATAAATTCTGAAGCATTTTTTTTCGGTGAAATTAGCTAAACAATTTTTTAAATTGGATAACCACACGTTGGTAACCCTTGGTTTAGATCAGGGGGGTTTTCAAACTTTTTAGCTTAAGGGCCACACTAACCTAGACTCCACTAAGACTTAGCTAGCTAGCTCATCATACCAGCATACTGTAGTTTTGAAAGACATTTCGGGACTAACCGGCTCATTTGATAATTACAGAAGGTCGTTCGCACTTTATGAAAACGATTTTGATAGTTAAGTTTTATGTAAAAATGCCGTATTTTATGCGGTGATTTGCTTCTCAGGGACCGACTTAGCCTAATTGGGGCAAAAACTTCTTTGGGGGCCCCCCTCTGCTTCCAGTGGCGTAGCGAGGGGGGTGAGGGGTCTATCATGCCCCGGTCGCCACTCGCAGAGGGGAGACAGTATAAGATCTATATATTATATTATTATATGTTTTTCGTGGGGTGCCCATATAAGGTCTATATGTTATATTACTATATTTTTTTTTTTTTGGGGGGGGGGAGGAAGCCGGTATAAGGTCTGTATATTATATTACTATATGTTTTTCGGGGGGGTGCCAGTATAAGGTCTATATGTTATATTACTATATGTTTTTTTTTTGGGGGGGGGGGAGGAAGCCGGTATAAGGTCTGTATATTATATTACTATATGTTTTTCGGGGGGTGCCAGTATGAGGTCTATATGCTATATTACTATATGTTTTTTTTTTTGGGGGGGGGGGGGGGAGCCGGTATAAGGTCTGTATATTATATTAATATATGTTTTTCGGGGGGTGCCAGTATAAGGTCTGTATGTTTTATTAGTATATGTTTTTCGTGGGGTATGTGGCAATATATGGTCTATATATTATGTTATTATATGTTTATAGGGGGGGGCGCCAATATAAGGTCTCTATATTATATATGTTTTTCGGGTGGGCGCCACAAAGGTATCGTGCCCCGGGCGCCAGTTTTCCTCGCTACGCCACTGTCTGCTTCACTACTTCAGTAAAGAAGAACCGAACTTTATGGAGGTATTTAAATTTTTCACCTCATTATAGATATATAACAAGAAAACTGACTAGAACCTAAAATAGCTATAAAGTCCCCCCCTAAAGGTATTATGAAATTAATTAATCAAAAGAATATTTGATATTTGTGAGAATTTTGAGAGAATACAACTTATAATTGATTAATGTGATTTCTCAGTGTTGCGAAAATCCAACAGAATCCACTGAACACGATGCAACTGAATTTTTCGCACTTGCGATTAGGATGACCTAGTTAACAATCATATCGCTGCAGTTTGTGAACTTTTCCCAAGTTTCCGAAATGCAGTTTTCTGATTGTTAACTTTGTCATCTAGCTGCGAAAAATTCATATCCTTCCTGACATTAGGTCAGAATTCAGCTAAATTTCACCCTAGAAAGCCACGGATTTACGAAATATAGATATTTTGCGTTCATACGAGAGATTAATGAAGAAGCTAACATAAAACTGTCGGATTTTACACTGTACTGATATTTTGTTTAAAAAAAGTTCATTAAATAAGGAAACGTAAAATAAACTTTCTATTTGATTTGGGGCCCCCTCTGAAGTGGGGGCCCGGGGCAACTGCCCCGTATGCCCCTGCCTTAGTCAGGCTCTGTTGCTTCTATCTGATAGCTGGTCTTGACAATAGCTCTAGCTCGAATGTTCAATGAAAGTAAATTTTTGCTTAGTACTGTCATGTCAGTTTTACCTCATTCCTCTTGGACCGTTTTCCAAAGTCCGTTCAGTGTTCTTGGATGCCGTTTTCCTAAGGCTCGTATTAAAAAATCGAAACCGCAAAAGTCCATTGGAGAAGAGTCAGGTAATTTTACAGGCATTTCATTAAATGGGATACATTTTATTCCTGTTTCTGATTCTTTCTTTGCTAAATAAGCGGCAGTTGATTTAGACGTGTGACTAGAGGCTTTGTCCATAAGAACTTAATCAATGTCCTTTCCATATAAGGCTGTAATTTCTTCTTCAAAAATTGGTTCTAAAATATTCTGCTGATAGTAGGGTGAATTCATTTTGGCTTTACTTAGTGGACATTTTTTCATTTTTAATTTGTTGTTGTAATAAAATCCTGCTACTATCATGAACTCCTTTGAGAACTTTTCTGTACACTGACCATTTCGTAGCCATTTCGTACGGTCATTCCCGTCAGTTGAGCAATAGAAAATGGATCTTTTTTTACTACAGTCACTTAAATACACCCATACCTCATCGAGTGTTACCACAAATTTTCATTTTTCAGCAGGTTTTTCATATAATTTTCTACAATTTGTTTTTCTTTCAGCAATATGCTTTGGCAAAAGCAGATGAACTTTAGGTTCAAACATCTTTTTTAACTTCAAATCTTTATGAAAGATTTTACTTACAGTGCCAGAAGGCATTCCTAGTTTCGATGCAATGGATGTTTGAGTCGGCGTATTTTCTTTTAGGATCAGATACTTCACTTTCTTGATATTTACCTCCGCTCGAACAGTCTTAGGTTGAGGTTTAGTGGTCATGTTTTCATTTTTACTTTCAGTTAGAGATTTTTTCCCTTTCAAATTTAATATATTATAAATACCTATTTTTGAAATGCCATAACCGAAATTTTTACACCGCGTTATAATTCGTTGATACGAATATTTCTCACCGGAAAGCGAAGTTACGTAACCTTCGAGCCATCTATCCATTTTAGGAGCCATTTTCAAAATAAATCTTTTATTTTACACTCCAATCAAAGCAAAACATTAGCAGACGATTATACTGAAGCTGCCAAATATTTATCTCAAAATGCAAACTCCAAAAACAAATTACAAAATTGTTTCCATAAAGTGCGAACGACCTTCTGTATAATTGTTTTGTGATTGTCCGTCGAATTGTTGTAATTTTCACACGCACTTTAATAAACAAAGTCTATTTACAACATTTGAATACATATTAACCTTTTCCTTACGGGTTGGGATAGCATGTATCCCAAGAATACGGGTCCAAGAATGAATATGTATATCTATCTATTTATCTATCTATCTATCTATCTATCTATATATATATATATATAAATATATATATATATATATATATATATATATATATATATATATATATATATATGTATATAAATATATATATATATATATATATATATATATATATATATATATAAATAAATATATATATATATATATATATATATATATATATATATATATATAAATATATATATATATATATAAATATATATATATATATATATATATAAATATGTATATATATATATAAATATGTATATATATATATATATATATATATATATATATATATATATATATATATATATATATATATATAACCCCCTAAATGACCGTTCTTACAAAGGGGGTAAGAAATTTCCGTTCTAAAGAATCGAAAGAATGGGCCCCGTAAGCTAAAGGTTAACATATCGCAAGACCTAAGGGGGAAAAATACTTCCGCTTTTTCTTTTCTTTTAGTAGTCTCGTTCTCACAGAGCAGCGCTAAAACAAAAGAGACGCGCCGCCTAACGGGAAAATAAATTTCAAATTCTTAACACTCCCCGCCGATTGGATCCTTTATCCAATAATTTTAAATTATTTCCAAAAACCAAACAATATAGGTTTAAATGAAAGTTCTACAATAATAGCTACACTTACAACATTAATATCAAATATGCATACGATGAAACTTAGCAATGATGCTTGAACACAATAATTAGTACACAGGTAATACCCAAATATTTCGTACAGATCTTTTAAGTATGTTACCTTGTGGTAAGCGTATGTTCACCACTCTCACTTTCCCATCCATCACTTCCATTGAATAATTCCTCTACTCTTCTTGTTAACCACTTAGTGCCTGGGTAAATTTTCTTCCTTCTCCAACACTAAGGTCCCCACCCTTACGTTGTTTTTACTGAATTGCCATTTATGGCGTTCTTGTAGATTATTTAAATAATCTCTTTTTCCAAAGTCTCCAAATTCTTTGAGGGGCTTTAGAAATCTTTTCCCAGTTACTGAGTCTATTTTCAACGATATTTGTAAGTTGGGGTTTCGCGATGGAAATGATAGGTCTCCCAATAAGAAGGAGTTAGGGTTTCAAAATTCTCAAAATCAGCCGACAGTGGAGTCAATGGCCTGGAGTTTAGAACTCCTTCAATTTTCGCTAAGACCGTTATGAATTCTTCCAAAGTAAAATAAGAATTTCCGGCTATACGTTTTAAATGAAATTTAAAGGATTTCACACCGGCTTCATATAACCCTCCAAAATCTTGATATTTTGGAGGGCTATAATGCCAGTCAATTTTCTCCTCAATGGAAGATTGAGCCATTGGTTCATCCGGGGAATTTACAATTTTTAGAACTCGTTTTAGTTTGGCATTTGCGTCAACGAAATTTCGTCCATTGTCAGTGAAATTCTTAGAGGCCTTGCCTCTTCTGAAAAAAATCTTCTCAAACTGGCAGTGAGCCCTGCTGATGTTAAATCATTTACAAAGTATAAATGAATTGCTTTAGTGCAAAAACATACATGAATTGCTACATATATCTTATTCAACATACCTTTCCTTCGACCTTTGAATTTTACATGGAAAGGTTCGCAAAAATCTATACCGGTAACCGTAAATAGAAGAGAAGGTTCTATGCGTTCTTTGAGCAATTGGCCCATTAATTGTTGCTCTAAAATAGGTTTGTTCCTTGTACATATGACACAATTGTGTATCACCAATCTGCATAAATTCCTGCCGTTTAACGGCCAATACTTTGGACGTATTAGGTACAACAAGGCTTGTGCCCGCACATGTAAATACTTCAAGTGAAGATACTGTACAATCATGTAAGTTATGGGATGTCTAGGTGGGAGGACAATGAGATGTTTAGTATTGTCATTAACACTTGAATTGATTATCCGTACTCCAAAGTGTATAAGCCCATTTTTATCAAGAAAACAACTGAGAAGATAATTTACTTTTACCTTTCATATTCTCACCCTTCTTCAAGGCAGTGATTTCTTTTAAATACTCACCTTCTGGAAATTTTAAAAGAAAAGATTCTGATTTGTTCAATTCTTGACACTCTATATACTGTAACATATTCCGTGCTTGGTGTCAAAGCCGACACGCTAGGTAGCGTCACACCGGTTATGTTTAGTGATAAACAGCTTACTAATAATAACTTTTTTACACTGAATATCAATTTATTAGAGATTCTGGATTAAATACTTCACGATTAGGTCGTGTTCTGGAACATACATTTTACATTAATAATGTCCTTTGAAGTATGCAATGCACGCTAAAGATTGTCCGTTCAGCTGGCTGGCTGATCTGTCGCTACGGATCGTAGATCGGGCCTTCAGGCAATAAAACTCTAATTGCAGAAGTCTCAGTTGCTGGGAACGGATTCCACTCGTCGGAACAGGCTGGAATGAGGCGAACTCGAACTCCAGACGCAATGTGATCTGATTATCACAGAGTAGTGGACGGTTCGTCCCACGTTCTCACCAAAGAAGCTAGCTGCTTTGGAAAAATGGAAGATCAAGCTTTGATCTCCAAACGACCCTTCTCAGCGAGATAAAGGTCTTCTTCATACAGGGGGCTGAGCCTCCAAAAATATCGAAGTCACTCAAAGTGAGTGGAGCTAGAAGATCAGCTATCCCTCCTAAACTCAGGCTTCGAATCTCGTCTCAAACTCGTCTCTTCTCCTCTAAAAATCTCCGGCATCCGCTTTTAACACTTTTTTTCCTGGCGGGATCTGTAACAACCCCGCTCTTTGATCTGGGGCTCTGATAGGTCCTTGCCCGTGAACCGTGTGCAAAACTATATTTGTTCTTTATTTCGGCGGCACACGTTGGGTCATTAGAGCGTCTCATCAGGGGGATGGTCTGCCTTTGTTAGTCTTTTGTGATATAGTGTCTTCGCTGTAGACATCGGGACGCCTCGCTATTGTCAAGTCGCTCCTCGCCTGAGAGTCGAAAAACTGACTCCTTTTGTAAGTGACCCCCGGCAGGGGAAAACCTATTCCGCAGTCCGACGCTGGCTTACTCGGTTTCAAGCCGAGGTTAATAATTTCCTGGGCAATGAGGAGGGTAAATCTCACAATACCCACCTTTTTGTCTATTGGATTTCTACAATTATATACAAACCTGAATACATACGAAACTATACGAACAAGTTTAGAAAAATTGTTAGTAATTTTTAGAAGGTCATTATGAGAGATAACATTTTCAATGGTTACAGCAAAACACGTGTCACCTTCTACAGAAGACTCTATTTTCAATTCTAAAATATAAGATTCTTCGGAAATAGAATCACTACATTGAAATACTGAGACCTCATTTGTTCTTAAGAATTCTGGACCTGACCACCAGGCCTCACTTTTTGAAAGACCTTCTGCAGTAACTCCTCTCGTGATAATCTCTGCAATATTTAATTTTCCCGGTTCGTGTAACCAATCTTCAGGATTGCTAAGAGCTTTAATTTCCTTTACACAATTAGAAAGAAATTAAACACAAGAGGAAACAAATTGTTTCCTCTTGTAGTGAGGTCCTTTGATCCAGAACAATACGATCTGGGAGTCTGACCAGAAATGAACTTTGGTTGACCTTTTTCGGTTTATAATTTGTTCTACTTCTTATGCAAGTCTGGCTGCGAGCAACGCCCCCATCAGTTCGAGTTTTGTGAGAGTCAGTTTCTTTAATGGGGCAACACGACTCTTCGAAGGAACCAGATTCACTGTGATTTTGTCAGTATACTTCACTCTCAAATATACTGGGGTTCCGTATACCATGGATTTGAAGTTCGTTGGTATCACCTAAGCTGGAGTTGAGGATCATTCTGGGGACTTTCAAGTTCGAACTTTCAACTCAGACTTCCATTAAGTAGACATTTGGAGAAGGTCTGGGGGAAGTTCCGAGTCCCACGGGCACTTCCTAAGCCACATTTCTTGGAACAGACATTTGAGTCTGCTTGTGAATGGTGTTAAAAGACCAAGTACGTCGTACAGCTTTTCCGCTGTTCTTAACACAAATCTTTTTGTTATAGTTTCTTGTTCATTAAATTCTAGCAAGTTTTCACATCTAACGTGATGTAGTCTTGGTGAACGTGCTACGGAAGACCGAGAACTTTGCGTAATTTTTCAGCAGGATTGACTTCTGAATGAATGGAATGGGTTTTGAACCCATGGTCTTCATGATTGTACCAATTCCTTGCTGTTGAAACTCCAATTGTACGTTCATTCCTGCATCAGCTATAGTTCTTTTGGCTTCGCGCGACATCTGAAAGACGTTGTCGAGAGCTCCTACAAAATCATCTACATAAAGACATTTATCGAGCATTTCCACCGTAGCGGAATGCACCTCTCGAAACTTTTCGACGTGTTCCTTAATTGTGGCGGACAGCAAGAAGGGACTGGCGTTGACACCAAAGAGAACACGGCAGAATATGAAAATTTGGATGTCATAATGCTTACTTATACCTGAATTTGAACTTGGGAACAAAAATTGGACTGCCTTCCTATCCTTCTCATTTAAGGATATTTGCAGAAACACGGTTTCGATATCTGCTAAGACGACCACAGCATTCAAACGGAAGAATATGAAGATGTTAAATATCGGGGGATTGCGGACAAACAATCCTGCGTACAAACAATCATTCAGAGAAGTTCACCTTCTCCGTGTGCGCCGGCATAAAAAACAATTCATTTTTTTTGGAATGACCGAGTCTCTATAAACCATAGAAAATGGTAGATAAAACAGTGGTTTATCACTTTGCGCTTTGTCATTTGGAACTTTTTCGATGATACCTTTATTTTCATAATCATTTAGTATCTCATGATAATCGTTATACAGTTTCGGAGGCTTCTCAAATTTTCTATTCAAATGATCCAGTCGTCGCCTGGCAACTATTAAGTTTGTAAGGTATACATAAGATTCGATTCAGAAGAATCGAACTTTTGAGTGAAGGAATTAAAGAAGCTGCTTGAGATATGCTAATTTCGGCATACGCGCTTGGTATAAATACCAAGCAGCTTGATTAATAAAAAAGGTTGTTAAAGTTGATAGATAAGCGAGAGGAAGCTACGAGGTAAGCAGTTCCAGGTACTATCCTGCGCTAGTGCTTAGCAGGCCCAAAGTTAACGTAGCAGAACTGCTGGTTTGACTCTCTAGTTTGTGAGTATTGCAATGTGTATTTTTATTGAATGCTAATATATATTCCGTACAAGTAGTACGTATGCTTATTGCTGTAAAAGCAAATTCTATATGTGCAACGAATTCAATAAACATTGTTTCATGTATAAACTGTGTTTGTATCAAATTCCTTTAGAGTGCCACTTCAAATTATATACACCCAAGTCTGGGTAGAAGTGAGCTATACTCTATAAGTTATAATTTAATTCCCTAAAATACCATTTCCATGGTAACCTAACTTCATACCTCCCTTTTTTGTGGCATATAGAATCCTTAAAAAGTGTCATGGCTTTACCTTCCTCGTCTGAGTGTACATTTTGGAATATGCCAATCGATTCCAACTCCCAAAATTGTTGTAACCCCTTCTCAATGCGATCCTGAATAAAACAACACTGGGAATCATTTGGACGCACTGCGGGAATCGAACCTGTCACCATCCATTCAAAGACTGTCCCAATTAAAATGATAGAGTTACCCTGGATATGATTTCCTTTTAGTAATTCGTAAAATATGTCACCTCCCAGAAGAAGCGATATTGTTGGGGGTAAATAAAATTTAGGATTCGCGTACTTTATGTTTTCCGGGATATTGAAATAAGAAATGTTTATTTTCTCAGAAGGAACATTCTCAGAAATTTCAGGCAAAATCAAAAATTCAAGTTTCTTATTAAACGATTCTTCATCGTTCGTTATACGCGTACAAATCTTTTCGGTAATCGGAACTACTGTATTATTTAGTCTAATTAAATCTGCCCTACATCGCGATTTTTGAAAGCCTAATAAATTAGTTGCGTCTTCAGTTATTAGATTCCTCTTAGATCCTGAGTCACATAAGGCATTCAATCCCAACCACTTTCCGTTCGGTTGCATAACGTTTACTTTCACCGTGGGAAAAAGAGCATTTTGCTTGCATTAAGTTAAAATAAACTAGACGCATTTTGCAGCTCATGATTCGTAAGGCCATCTTGCACCTGAGATTGCGCAATACCTTTCTCGTCGTTCGCCGTTAAATCATTGGCGCCGTTGTCATTTTTGTTTTGTTTATTCCTTTCGGAAGAAAAATTCGCCCCGTGTATCATCGTACTATGATTTCTGTTACAAGTTTTACATTTTAAATGTATTTTCTAGCATCTAGACATTGCAGGAAACCCGAGACAATTAAAGCATAAATTAAATTTCCTGCCATATTTTAATCTTTCATTTGCGTTTAAATCAATAAACTTTTTACACCTTAAAATGGGGTGCGATCGGGTGCACTCTAACATACAATTATTTTTATCATTTTTCACTATTGACGTTTTGAATTTTGAGGTTCCCGTTTAAATTCATTTCCTCCCGGACCTCTGTTGACATTTTCCAGAGCTTGACACCTTTTGGTTAAAAATTCCGTAAATTTTACCCAACTCGGCAATTCGGAACCCAATTCCATTTCGTATAATTTACGTGTATCAATATCAATTCGTTGAAGAATTACATAAATTAATATCGCTTCGCAAAGAGGGTTTATCTCTAATTTTAGCTGTTTTAATGATCGCAAATTGCTTCCAATTTTGTCCAGCATCTGTCTTAAACTACACGCCGATTCCCACTTAACTTTAGAACAGTTAAATATTTCACTAATATGACTCATAATAAGCAACCGTGTGTTCTCAAAAAAATTTTTCGGTGCCTCGAATAAACTAGTGTACGTATCATTTACCGTAATTAATTGTTTGGCATTACTCTTAAGTGCTGATTGAAGATAAAATAATATTTGTTGATCTGACAACTCATCATTATCATCAATTAATGCCATAAATTGTGTTATGACAACCATTCAATATGTAGACCTGAAAACTTGGGAAGATTAACTGACGGTAATTTTAATTGACATTTACCAGATGACTGACTATTTTCCACATTTGAAATATAATTTGGTTTGAGAAGTTTTCGAAAGCTAACCTCGCATGTGTCGAGGTCAATTTGCAGCTCCTCCAAACTTGCATCGAAAGCTGGTAACTCAGCGTCAGAAAGAGTGCAATAACATTCACCGCGTAGATCCTCAAACTTGCAACTCAATTTTTCAATTGTTTTCGAGTTTTTGAATGATATCCGTATTATCCACAGGCACCTTATCAACTTGTCTTTATTCTTGTTATTTCTCAACGAATGTATCCTTGATTCCGATTAAATACAGTTATTTGCGAGAGTTCACCGGGAGCCATTTTCACTCACGTTTCGTTTCGGGGTTTTTTTTCAAAAATTGTGCTACTAAAACAGTTCGCCCACAGTCGGCTCGTCGATGACCATGTTCAGGGCCCGATTTTGAACGCTGGGAGCCCCTGGGCAGATGCTATTTGGGCCCCCCCCCCTTACAAACATTTATAAAAATAAGAACTATCCATGAGCTATACATACTATTAGAAGTACTAGTTGCATACACCATGGGGGTTTTGGGGCCCCCTAGCATCAGGGGGCCCTGGGCAAAGTCCCGATTTGCCCATGCGATAAAAAGGCCCTGACCATGTTATTGTGATTGTCCGCCGAACTGTCTGAAGACTGTAATTTTCACACACACTTGAATAAACAAAGTCTATTTACAACATTTAAATACATATTAACGTATCGAGAGACCTAAGGGGGAAAAAAACCTCCGCTTTTGATTTTCTTCTAGTAGTCTCGTTCTCAAGGAGCAGCGCCAAATCAAAAGAGACTCGCCGCCTAATGGGAAAATAAATTTCAAATTCTTAACAATAATGTTTAATTTCATTATGTAAATGACCTATGCATGGCACATATTGTGTTTTTACCATGTTTTTATTAACTCGCTTTCTTGTTTGTTTGTGTGTGTGTGTTTGTCCAGTACAAATCTTGCAATCGATTTTTAACTAACTTCCCGACTAGCTAGACATTTGAAACTTTTAGAATAGCTCGGAACACGATGACAATGCCTTTTGTTAATACTTTTAGCCATCTTTAAGCAGAATTGAATCCATTTTTAGTTAATTTTATTTTGTAGACTGGTGCAGCCATCTATCGGCCATGACGGGAACGAAAAGTTAAACGCAAGTTAACTTCCAATTAACTTCATTTTCTTTCAAGTGGATGGGATAATTCATCAAAAAAAATTTTAAAATAGTATTTATTAATACATAGAATTGTCAAGTTTATATGATTCAACAGAAAAATTTAAAAACATGGTGTATAAAAAGTTCTTTTTATCTTGTAATTATTATGATAAATCTCACATCATTCATTACAGTTAAAGTGTTCAATTTCATTATGTATGTGAATTATTGTGTTTCTTAATTGGTCGTTAAATAATAACATCTGATTATTATTTTCTATGATTTACTTACATTGTGCATTTTTTACAATGTTATCAAAATAAACTATAGCGGGCCGTAGTTTGGAGAAAGTCCGGAAATTCTCGACCCAGCGATCAGTAGTGTACGCAGAAATTTTCAAAGGAGGGGGTTATAGTCCAGTCAAATTAGGTTTGAATGAAGGGGTTGAGATTTTTTCAGGAATGTGTAGGGGTTGGTCCCCTGAACAACGCCTAATAAAGTCCCCTCGATTTCCCGTGGAGTGACGAGTATTTTAAAAGCAAAATGTTGAAAAGAACCCCTGAACTTCAAAACGCTCTAACTATTTACTTGGTGAAGATAAATTAGCATAACACTATACATTTTTGAATGAAATTTTTCGCTCTACAACTTTCTCTATCACGGGTTTTCTGAGAAATAGAAGGGAAAAGAGTTAGAAGAGGAAGTTTGACGAGATACCTGAACCGCTACCACTTTTTTTGAAAAATTTTCATATTCAACGGCTCATATCTCGAAAACGGTAAACTTCGGTACAAACATGGATATACCATTTGGAAAGGAATTTTATAAGCTTTAATTTTTGGGAGTGACATTTTTCTTTGCGACGCACCGTTTTCGAGATAAACGCCAAAAACTGAAAAAAGTGACCTCATAACCCCCCTCCCCCCCGCGGCGCCTGAAATCGAGGGGGGCTTTATTATGCGTTGCTCAGGGGACCATCCCCTACACATTCCTGATAAAATCTCAACCCCTTCATTAAATGCATGAATCGCCGCCATTTTGATCTAATTTGACTGGACTATTACTATGAAAGAGTAGTTTTGAGCAATCAGTGCAAAGCGTAAACCTAATTAAATAATATATGTAATCAGAACCAATGGGGGGGGGTTATAACCCCCATCAACCCCCCCCCCCCCCCTTGCGTACGCCACTGCCAGCGATTTACTCGAATGCAGCGGGAACTTGACGTTCAGTCTCGAGTGCCCAGTGCGAGCGAGTTATGGCTAAAATAATCCAACTGACCAATCACTGGATATCAGATTTTCGTATAATCGAGTGATTCTTATTTCCACCCAAAGGCAGCATAGTTAATAGATTTGAAATCTTAAGCATTTGTATTTTGGAAAGTGGCACTCTGCACCATCTACACGCGAATTATGAAGAAGAGTAAATGTAAGTGTCATTTCTGCGGTGATGCCATGAATGGGACCAAAAAGTCTGAAGCTAATACTTGGGTATTATGAACCTTCCTCGGGATAAAACTCAGGAAGAATTCTTGTTAAAAGACAAAACTCACAGATCGCTATCTAGCAATAAGCAACCTAAATGGAAATAGGAAGCAAAACTGCACTTAAATTCTCGATAAATACTAACCTCCTTGAATCCTGAAAAATTCGTGTATATTGTTTCGATGACAGAACTTTGATTTTGTTTTTCAGAGATTCTCTGATAGCGAGATTTTAATTTTGGTTGGTAGTGGGGTTTTGAAAGGGTGGGGACGACTGTTAATTATATTATTATTTACCACTCTTGCTATCCCCACCACCTTCGGCTTTGGACATGAAGCTTTGGACAACATCTAATACGTAAGTTCTATGATGCTGCCATCTATATCCAGAAATTTGAACAATTTGTATAATGTAATATATACGTATATATATATATATATATATATATATATATATATATATTATATATATATAAATATGCATATATATATATATACATATATATATATCATATATATAAATATGCATATATATATATATATATATATATATATATATATATATATATATATATATATATATATATATATATATATATGCACATATATATATATATATATTCATCATAGATCCTACGTAGGTTGTGCGTTTAGCCAATACGCTAATCCCACAATGTATGGAATAAAAGCGGCCATTATTTACGGAATAGCGATATTGTTTACAAAGTAATTCAACAGATGGCAGCACTGTGAAAGAACAGGCTTTCACGACTCGAAATGTGATGAGGGCAGCTAGATATTATTTTATCTAACACACACAAAAAATGGGTTATTGTAAAATGCATTTAATGTCAATAATCATTGCAAATCTAAGTATAATTTTCCTCATTTTTTTTTAGATACATAAAATGAATCTTCACAAAAGGCTCCGTAAGTCGCATGTTTTGAAACAGTAGTAGGTTGCGAAGAAATGTAGAATGGTCATTATCCTCGACTGGAAGAAACTGTTAATTTCGTGATTATACAGAAAATTTACATCGGTAAAAGTATATAATTCGTGGCGAATTTAGGTCACGAAGGGATGGGAAGCCTGTTATGAAGAAATAAACTACGAGGGTTTATAAAAATATTTTTCAAATAGGTCGCGAGATGGCAGCACTACGTATAAAGGATTGTTAATATTTTAATCGTAGAAACTTTGTTGATAAGTCCTTAAAATTTACTTGGGTATTGTTTATAAGTCGCATCGATATTTGTTGTCAGTGGAGAGTGAAGAAAAAGGATTTTCCATTCTATGAATATCAATTTTTATTATCACTGACATGTCTAGAAGTACACAAGTCTTTAATTCATGTCCGTGCTAAGCCGCTAAATGAAAAAGGATGAAAAATATAGTGAGCTACACTAATTGATAATCACTGTAGCCTTTTTGCATATATCACCATTTTACTGTAACAGTAATGATGAACCGGTCGTGTTTCTTGTAGCTTACTTGTAGCTGTCCACAACTGGAGGGTTTTGTTTCGTAAGCAAGGAGGCTTCCTTAAATTATAAATGGAGGGGAAGGGTAGAATTGCATTTATATCTAGCTATTTCAAATAGTGTCTGGCGTCTTATTCCATTGATATTCCACGAAAAAATTTTGATTTTGTGTCATTTTCACGAAACTAACGAAAAGAGAGCCGAGATTTTTCAGTAATGCCTTTTAGGAGCAACAACCTCCACAGTTTGCAGGGTGCAGATTTTTTTTTTTCCCGATTTTTTTTTAACCTAAAAAATCTTGAAATTTTTTTCCAATTCAAGGTTGCAAAATGTTTTTACTCCTTTAAACTGATAACAGATGGCAGCAATAGCCATTTTTCTGCTCATTTAACTGGAATACGTTGAATACAAGTGAAATAAAGACTAGATCTAGGCGCTTGCAGTCTGCAAACGGTGCCCCTCAAAGGGATAAATCGCAATTTTGTGTCAAGCGGGAGTTTCAGAGTTGGGTTTCACTTCCGAAAGAAAGCTTTAAAACGTATAAGAATTGGCAATCATCCATTCATAAATTGTTTGGTATTTATTTATAACTGTATTTTCGAACCTTCTTGGAGTCGCGACTCCCTTCCACGCTGAATATATTAATAAAGCCTTATAAGACATAAAATTAAAAGAATGTTAATATGAATTTTCCATAACTTAATTCAAACTAAATATTTTATTTAACAGAAGTGAAATAAACAAGAAAAGGAGAACATTGAAAGACAATCATCGCTCTACGAAAGTTGTGTAAAAGCAAGAACAGAACGTCAAGAAAAATAATGCTCCTGCCTTATGGATTCAGAATTATATAACAATTTTTTAAAAAAAGAGTAGATCTTGCCAAAATAAAATGGATTTATTCCGTTTGGGAAACTACAATAGTTATGCCAAAAGTGACAGCACAGACTGATGGAAGACAAACTGACGTTTAGAATTAGTGTACTGTCGGTAGTAGGTAACCGTGGTTTTAATTTACCACGAAATATAAATTTCTTACGAACTGGGTTTGTGGTTTGCTTTTTCCTTTAAAAAACGTTACTGTCTTACAGTTCCATGGAAAATAAATATTAACAAATTCTTTTGGTGAAATTCGTTAAAAAGTTTTTCTAGTTGAATCAAACCGTGGCGACCCCCTAGAAATACTCCCCTAGAAAACTCCTTGCGACCCACGGGTTGGGAACCCCTGATTTGGGGGAAAATATAGAATGAGAATCTGATGAAGGTCGTTTAATGCCCCAAGAAGTGCAGATGTAAATAAAAGGAAATTTTGCTCATTTATGCATTGGACCATATCAGATCTGCCCCCCCCCTCCCTCATAATGTCAAGTGTATCGAAAAAAGATTTTCATTATTAATAGAACAGCAATAATGTTTACAAAATAAATCAACAGATATCAAGCAGTACGGAAAGGTTTTCTTTAAAGCAGTACAATGTTGTTTGACTGCGATAGTTGGCAACGGGTGGAGCAATTGTTCTCCGAACAATTTCGTCTGCAGGGAATGATGCTGATACTCGCATAATAAAGAAGACAACCTGTTTGAAAACACACATTTTCACGCTTACCGCGTTAGAAATAAAACTTGATTTGACACGAAACCCTTATAAATCGTGGCACAAGGTATTTCATTTTACAAATGCTCGCATTTTTTAAATTTTTTGTTACAGCAGTCCCACCAACGCTCCTCGGCCTCGTGATGAACTTTTGACTAGTTGGAAACATTTGGCCACCCCCTTTTCAATGGATTATGGTACTGAAAAATTATTTTTGCCCGAGCATCAGCATGGAACCAAAAACAATCTTTCCGGTGGCTCCGAAAACTTTGTTTCGTGCATGTACACTGCTGGCCACCCAAATTGCAACACCAAGAAAGACAAGAGATATCACAACAAAATTTATTTTGTAGATAACATGTTGACCAAGTATCAAATGATTAAATTTATAGACTTCTGTGAAGTGTGGTTCCTGCCAAAATCAGTAGCCAGAGTAGCCGCCATTGTTGGAGATCACCGCTGCCACATGCCTCGGCATTGATTCAAAGAGACTTTGGATGAGTTTTTGGGGTACAGCAGACCAAGCAGCTTCCACACGTTGCCAAAGTTGATCTGCTGTGGCAGCTGGGGATAGAATCTGGGTCAATCGTAGAGCAACCATGAACCACATGTTTTCTATCGGCGAAAGATCCGGAGAGCGAGGCGGCCAGGGAAGCAATTCAATGTGGCGATTGACGAAGAACCGTTGGACAATGCGTGCCACGTGTCGTCGCGTGGCACGCATCATGTTGAAATATGGCTGTGGGCAAGCCCTGAAGGTAAGGAAGGACAACTGGCTCCAACACCTCGGAGATGTAGCGCTGGCTGTTTAAAGTACCGACAATGCGTACTAGAGGTGTGCGAGAGTGATATCCAATACCGCCCCATACCATAATACCCGGTGCATGACCAGTGTGTCGGTGCATAACGCAGCTGTTCAGCATCCTCTCTTCACGGTGTCTCCAGACTCGAATGCGACCATCGTGGTGTTGCAGTCAGAAGCGTGACTCGTCAGTAAAGACAATTTCATTCCATTCTGCCGTCCACATCCTTCTGTCATCGCACCATTGGCGGCGGAGACGTCTGTGGTTCTGCGTCAAGGGTAGACAAAGCAATGGACGTCTTGCGCACAGACCACTCTGCTGTAAACGGCGTCGAATGGTACGCACAGACACTGGATGATGCGTTACAGACTGCATGTGCTGTGCTATGGTTCGTGATGTGACTGAGCGATCCGTCACTGCCATGCGCACAATTTGCCTGTCATCACGTGAAGTGGTGCGCTGAGGTGGATGCGATCGAACTCGCCGGTCCGTCGTACCCTTCTGCATCCAACGATCACATATCCGAATTACAGTTGTTTGGTTTCGTCCAACACGACTACCGATTTCCCTGAAAGATAATCCACAATCTCGGTAAGCCACTATCCTTCCTCTGTCGAACTCGGATACTTGATCAAAAGATGATCGCTGTTTTCGACGAGGCATAATTGATCGTTTTTTTTTGAAAAAACTACAAGAAAAACACAATCGCCGAACTTGAAATCGTCGAAATCTCCAAGCCTTAAATAGAACTTTGAAGTGGCGCCACAGGCGCGCGTGATGTGCGTCTGCGCTGAAATTCTAATCATTTGCATATCTCACCTCCGCTAATGCATGTTGTAAATTTCATGTTATTTGCATGTTTCCTTCAGTGTGTTGCATTTACAGTGGCCAGCAGTGTAGTATCCATTATGATGTCGTGAAGAAATGTGTATTTTTTTTTTTTATGAGTGTACGTGTGTGGTCTTGTGTGTGATCTTTTCCAGAAGAACTTTCGGCAAGGAGAAATAAAGGACCGGAAATTCGTTTCACTCTAAACTAGACCTCGTGGCAAGCGGACAGCGGAGCATCATTTAGTTTCCAGGTTCCCAATTAGGGAAGCGCTATTCATGACCCATCGATTGTTCCGAACAGGCTGTCCAGTTTGGGAGAGTAGAAAAGGCTCCCTCCGGCTATCCAGATGAGGTAACCGTAAGAGCCGGCGAGGGAACAGCGGATCCGGAAATTGGGGTTATTAAAAGTACTTCCGGAATTTTCCAGTTTTTTCTAGAATGAAGAGAGGCGGTTCCTCGGAAGTGAGAGACAGACCTTAGCCGACCGTCGAACGAGCTGCTGCTCTTTTTAAAGCAGAGACCTGTGGCCTTAGTATACTTTGGCCTTTGCTGGCCACTGCATCTTGATGGCATGTACCTATGTGAATTATACATACTTGTTAATATTAATAGGAGGTCATAATAAAGACTTGTGTACATAATTTTAAAAAGTCTCTGTTTGCGTGTTTAAGAATGGCAACATCATCCAAATCTTGGATTCTGTGGGCCACGTCACCACACCATTGTGTGTTCGACACATCAAACGTTTTTGCGTGTGTTGAGAATCGAGCCTTCAATTAATATTACGTGCTATTGAGTGGCATCTCTTTTTTTTGTGTTATTATGTTTTATGCATCTGGCATCACCATTTTTGTATTCCGTTGTAATTTTATGTAAACAGTAAGACGTACTGTGTTTCTCTTCCCACTTTCTATTCATTAAAGTCCTAAATTTAACTAGTCATCACTTTATTTCGTTAATATTACAACAGTGTGAAACACGCAACAGGAATGCACAGCTCCGTAATAAAAATTATAAAACAGTGGCAAATTATTTATAGTTCTTCATAAGGCAAAACTCTCTTTATTGACAAGGCTAGAAGAAATTACAAGAGAGATTCTGGATTCTGTCATTTAAGTTAGTACAGAAACAAAAGGCTTCTTAATAACCCCAATCTAGTCTAAAAGGATGGCTACGTGTTTCGATATCATCAATACTTCATCGTCATGCATTAGGTGGGATTGCACAATTCAAAAATGCATAGTGACAATCTTCCCCCCCCCCCCCCCCCCCAATGCTCCTCGATGAACTATTCCTTATTTCCAAACATCCTTTTTATTAGATTGTGCTTACTAAGACGCCTTTTGTTCCTGCTTGTATTTTCCGTTAGTTAAGTAACCTAAATTCGAATTGCCCCATTTTAATGGTGATTCAGAAACATGGATATCGTTCAAAGAGATATTTGAATCTTCTATTTTGAAAAATACATAGTTATCAGATATTCAAAGGTTACAACAGGGCAGTGGCGTAGCAAAGGGGGGGCAAGGGGGTCTATCATGCCCCAGACGCCACTCGCAGAGGGGCGCCAATGTAAGATCCATATATTATATTACTATATGTTTTCGAGGTAGATGCCAATATAAGGTCTATATATTATATTACTATATGTTTTTCAGGGGAGAGCCCCAATATAAAGTCTATATATTATATTACTATATGTTTTTCGGGGAGGGCGCTAATATAAGGTATATATATTATATTACTATATTATTTTGTGGGGGGGCGCCAATTTAAGGTCTATATATTATATTACTATATGTTTTTAGGGGAGGGCACCAACATAAGGTCTATATATTTTGTTACTATATGCTTTTCGGGGGGGGGGGGGTGCCAATATAAGGTCTATATATTATGTTATTATATGTTTATCGAGGACGCCAATATAGGGTCTATATATTATATTACTATATGTTTTTCAGGGGGGGCGCCACAAAGGTATCGTGCCCCGGGCGCCAGTTATGCTCGCTACGCCACTGCAACAGGGGTGTCAAACTCGCGGCCCGCAACGAACATTATTGCGGCCTGGCCTATATATTGGCACACAATAATATATAATACAATAACCGACGCAGAATTATAATAAGATAGGAAGAATTCGCTAAATGTTTTTTTAATGATACTCTTTTTTTGCTATCATTAAACAAAATGCATATATTTATATTGAATATACTGTAATTAGGTAAATAAACCTACGTTTCTATTAATATTGATTTTTTTTTTTTTTTTTGAGGCCCACCTATAGTTAAACCTTGTTTGTTTGGCCCAAGGTAGCCTTTGAGTTTGACACCCCTGTGTTACAATATTTGCAATCTGCTGTTCGGGGCAATGCATCAAAATTAATTGGGGATTTTTCATTACGAAAGGAAAATTTGAAGCACTGTTGGGAAATATTGCAAAACAGATTTGAGAACAAACGACAGTTGGCATTAAGCCAAATAAGTTCAAAAGTTTAAAAATAACCCGTCCACGGCTATAAGCTTATACGGGTAAGTTAGCTACTGAAATCCCGATCGCCACGGGAATCACAGCAAAGAAATTATTTGGCATTAAGCCAAATAAATAAAATCTTTTCAGTTGTAATTTCTAAAGCAAACAATTCAAAATCGCTGCTTGAATTATTAGATACTTGTAATGAATCGGTTCGTTATTTGAAAACTATAGGCTAAGGGCCTATTCACATAGGAGTCCGTTGCGTAGCGTTAAGGGAAAGATGACGTTGAGACGAAAATAAACCAATCATAGGCGTTAGAAATTTCATTGCTAATCGTTTGGAGGACTATGATTGGTTTATTTTCGTCTCAACGTCATATTTTCCTTAACGCAACGCAACGGACTCCTATGTGAACAGGCCCTTAGAATCTAATTCGTTGAGTGACTTAATATTAGTAAATTTCATGTTATCTAAACTCGATGAGACCATTAAACAACGTTGGGAGCTCTCTTTGGATGGTGATTCGGTTCTTAGGCTTGATACGTTCAAGTCATTTATCTAAAAGGAAGTTAAGCGAAACAAGGCATAGTAAATTTGAAAATAAAGGTAACTTCTATACAAAACCAGCGGATAAGACTGGATAAATTCGAAAACCAACCATAAACAATGCGCTTGTTGCAAAATCGAGCAATGTTTGTATTATCTGTAGTCAGAAACATCAGTTATTTAAATGTCCAAGTTTTAATCTAATGCAAGTCGGAGACGGGTGGAAACTTGTCGAAACTAAAAAACTATGCGCAAACAGTTTGAAAGAGATTAATAAAACCGACTCGTGTCAAATTAGTATCAGTTGCAAAGTTTGCTCAGCACGTAATCATACTCTTTTGCATGTTTACACTGTTGATAGTCTCTCTATTCTAAAAAAAAAGTAACTCCCGCTGCCGCCGCTGTCAAAACTTGTCACGCTATCTCCTCCGAAACCGATGGGGGTATGGGGGTCGAGACTGATACCAATAGATGCAGAAAAATGTGGGGAACAAAGTAAGACATGTCTCGTTTTTGTCGGACTTTAATTTAATTTTTTTTAACTTTTTTATGTTTTGTGGGAAAATATTGACTTTTTCATCTTCAGATTACGATAACTCGCCAAAAAATGATCGTAGAATTTTGATCTTTTTACAGTCTAAGACTACAGACATTTCTCTTTCAAACTAGACCTCATTTGTTTAAAAATATTTTAAAACAGACTAATATTTTCATCAAAAAATGAAACACGGTTTTTCAAGAAATATTGACTTTTTCATC
Organism: Dolomedes plantarius; assembly: GCA_907164885.2. Taxonomy (NCBI): domain Eukaryota; kingdom Metazoa; phylum Arthropoda; class Arachnida; order Araneae; family Dolomedidae; genus Dolomedes; species Dolomedes plantarius. The sequence continues at coordinate 17,613,020 of OU015497.1, read as the reverse complement.
TTCAGATTACGATAACTCGCCAAAAAATGATCATAGAATTTTGATCTTTTTACAGTCTAAGACTACAGACATTTCTCTTTCAAACTAGACCTCATATGTTTAAAAATATTTTAAAACAGACTAATATTTTCATCAAAAAATGAAACACGGTTTTTCAAGAAATATTGACTTTTTCATCTTCAGATTACGATAACTCGCCAAAAAATGATCATAGAATTTTGATCTTTTTACAGTCTAAGACTACAGACATTTTTCTTTCAAACTAGACCTCATTTGTTTAAAAATATTTTAAAACAGACTAATATTTTCATCAAAAAATGAAACACGGTTTTTCAAGAAATATTGACTTTTTCATCTTCAGATTACGATAACTCGCCAAAAAATGATCGTAGAATTTTGATCTTTTTACAATCTAAGACTACAGACATTTCTCTTTCAAACTAGACCTCATGTGTTTAAAAATATTTTAAAACAGACTAATATTTTCATCAAAAAATTAAACACAGTTTTTCAAGAAATATCGTTCTCTATGTAGATATAATATCGATGCTCCTCGAGTTTCTATCTTACAAAGAAAATATTTACATCATCTGGAAGCTGAAAGCTTTCTTGTTCATATAAACCTCATTTCAAGTCTATATCTTAAATTTTCGATTTTTAATTGAATTTTAAAGCTGATAATTCAACAGTGTTGAAACGCCCTTCGCATTAAGGGTGACAACAGTAAATGGATGGAAGCTGTTATCTCGGCATGTGGTGTTCTAATGATCCTGAAGTTATTTCGGATTTGCCAGATGCGTTAAAGGCCGGCACTTTAATGCATTCGTTCGATGGCGAGTCATCCCAAAAGATATTGGGACTATATTGGAATCTTCAAGCCGACTCTCTTCAAGTCAAATCTTGTGGCGTTGAAAGATTGTGTTGGGGGGTTATTTAAAACTTTAATATATATTTAACTAATTACTAATTAATAATCAAGATTAATCCTTACACTTCATTAATATCAATTTACCTTTACTATCTGGGTTTCAATTAAATTTACTTCAATTATAGCCATTAGTGGTTAGTACATTTTGCAGACTTGCGTTGTGTGTAGGAATAACCCATAATAATAATTATAAATACTGGTTCGACTTACTGTTGCATCACTGTGGTGATTAATGAGCCAAAAAGAAAAATGAAATTAAGTTCAATAAAATTACCTCCCTATCATTGGAGTATACCTAGAAATAAAATTACTTCACCTAAAAGAAAAAGCTTCAAATCTGCTGAAATGAAAAAAAAAAAAACCTAAAGCTGAAAATCAGAAAATTAACTAAAAAGGCAAGGACCGACATGACACCACTTTACAAATTAATAATCACAATTTATTAACAATTTCACTGACATATAACAATCAAACTTTTTATCTCAATAATTTCTTAACTTTATTCCAACAAAAACAAAATCAATTGAAAAAAATGCATTTACTGCAAAACCAACATTTATATCTTCTCAACACAATCAAATAAATAAAATGAAAATTCCAATAAATCAATATGAAATGGCTGGCGAATAAAAAAAAACTTAATTATTCTATGTGTAAATGTTAACATAAAAAAATAAAATAAAGTAAAGTAAAATGAGTCTTTAGTGACCCTGCTGCAGCTTCAAAATGAAGAGAAATTAGGGATAGTATTTAAAGAAAGGAAAGGAAAGGAAAAAGGAAATTCACCCGTGGCCCTCGTCCCTAGGTCGGGAGGCCCCCAGCTTGGGTCGCACGCTCCCCTCGCCACCAGTTCAGGATCCCGAAATTTTTTCAAACTCCCGCGCTCCCGAGTCAGCTCCTTGTCACCACTTGCATCAGTCGCGTAAAATCATCTTCCATTCAAAGTAGTTCCTCGGCGCGCCGTGAATTCTGATGGTCGAAATGAGGGGGAAGGCTACAGGTTGCATTCTTGCACTCTGCAAATCGTTATACAATTTATTTTTTCCACCCCTCATCTCGTTCTTGTTGATTAATTTAATTTCACGGCACCCTGGTCATCCACCTGACGATGTATCCCTGCGCGCCTTCCATCTCCTGTTCTTCTGAGATTTCGTCCCCGCTCGAAAAATGGTGTGCAGCGGAAGTATCGGGTTACAGACAGCGGAGGTAGCTATGAGAACTTGTTGAGGCACAGGGTCATTTTTAGGGAAACAAGGAAAACAATAAATATTTCTAAAACTTTTACCCTTTATCAAGATTTCTTCAACCTTTGAAGTAAAATTCGCCAGCCAAAAAAATACGTACCAGCCATTTACAAGGTTTATAAATTCATCAATATTTCGACAATAAGGTATAACATGTGATGATCTATTTCAATTTAATTCTTCACAATGTCAAAACATTTAGAGAAACTTGCGCACACTTCTCCAAATGCGATGACATTAATCAAATCAATTAATATTTGATCACCACAAGTTTAACCAAGTATATTTAGCAGAGGCTCAATAAATTTATTTATACAAAGCATAACCGTTACTAAAATTTACTTACTTACTTACTTACTTTAAAATCTCAATCCCCGATATTAAAATAAACGTCAATTATTTAATAAACTATTAATTATCATCACCACAAATCTGTTGACAACGATAAAATATCAACTAAACGACAATTTATTATTATCAGTTATTGCACGAACATTTGATCCTCCAGGCCTGGTATCACCTGCTACAGTTCTACTTAAAATTCTCTTGCAAGACTTATGGAAATCAAAACTTTTGTGGGATGATCCAGTTCCCACATACATTCTAGATGTCTGGAATAAATTCAATTCGGAAATGAAACATTTCCAAGAGATGCAAGTTCCTAGACACATCTTCCTCTACACAGCGAATGAGATAGAATTACATGGATTTTGTATCTAAAGCATATGCTGCCGTTGTCTATTTGCTCAGACACGATTCAAGTTTCTTTGGTTGCAGCTAAAACCAGAGTTGCACCTGTCCAACCCGTGACTCTCCCGGGGCTTGAGTTATCCGGCGCTCTTCTACTGTCTGAATTAGTTGATGCCATCAAAAGATCGCTTACTTGTCGAATTCATGAGATTTTTCTCAGGTCAGATTCAACTATAACATTGAGTTGGATTGTCAATCCCCATGTAAAGGGTAATCAATTCGTGCAACATCGAGTCGCTAAAATTCATTCTTTAACATTGTAGTGATAACCTATTTTATTTAATTTATAAATGCATGGCAGTATTGTGTTTCGAGAAATTCTCGATGCTTGCGAACACTTCACTCGCTGATCTGTAACCGATAGGTGATGAAGGAGATTGAATAAAGTTTATTTGTTAAGTTTAATATCTGCTTCCATCCGTCTAAATCAGGCATCCAACATTATAACAACATCAAAGGAATCATGGCATCATATTCCTGGCAAGGCTAATCCGGCGGATTGCGCCACTCGTGGAATGTTTCCGGAGCAATTCAAGGCAAATTCTGACTGGTGGAACGGGTCAGTGTGGCTTCAGGAGTCACATAGCATTCCATTTATTCCAGATAAAACACAACCAGCCGTTCAGTTCAATGAATGTGATGATCTAAGCCAGTCTTACGTGACCCAGCTTGATGATACCTGATTTCCTACGAGGGTTTTCATCATATTCCAGATTAGTTCGTGTTATTGCTTGGATCTTCCGCTTCATTAAAAATACACAATCGGCGTCTAAATCCAGAGGTCCGTTGCAAGCGTTGTAATTGGAAAGTGCAAGGAAGAGCGTTATCAAGATGATCCAAAGGATCAGAATTCGCTGATGAAATCAAACTTCTCACACAACATAAAGACATAGCCACATCGAGTAAACTTAGATCGTTGAATGTTTTCCTAGATAAAGTAGGGATCCTCCGTGTTGGAGGACGTCTAAATAAGCATCAGACTCTAGCCTTTGATTATAAATTCCCGATGATCATTCCCCAAAACCATCCGGTAACGACAGCCATCATCAGACATTTTCACCAAAATAGTCTTCATGCTGGACCAGAGTTAAATTATCCTTAATCAGACAAAGGTATTGGATTCCTGATGGACGATCGGCCGTGAAGAAAGAAGTGAGACAATGCATGAGGTGCTTTCGGTCATCAGCACAACCCAAATACCAGAGAATGGGCGAATTGTCACTTTCGAGAATCACCCCCTCCAGATCATTCACCTCCTTTTAATGTCTGTATTGGAATTAGAGTGAGTTCATGGGTGAAATTTTATCATTAACAATTTATAACTACCACAGGAAATAGTATCTAGGGGTAAAAACTGAATAAATTACTTCTGTATAATGAGTATGTTTTATTGACAAAATATCCTACATGAAATTATCCAGAATTAAACTGAAGAAATGCTAAAATTTTACAATTAAAGAATTTTCATGATAGCAAAGACAAAAATAATATAAACAATACATTTATATCTTGATTGTTAGATTTCAAGAATCCTGTGGATTATCTCAATGTATAAACATTTTTAATCCTCAGCCAGCAAGACTTAACACTTAAAAACAGATATAATTTAATCTATTTCAAAAGTGTAACACCAGCTAGCTAGGTATGAGAGACAAGTTGCATAAGCAGTTAATAAAAATAAAAACAAACAATTTCATTTTATACAATAAAGCATTTTAATATTTTTTAATTATGACCTATAGTATATAAACTTCACATTTCACTCTTAATTAAATGATGATTATTTATTAATTTCGAAAACCTTAAAGAAAGATGTTCGAAAGTTATCGTGAGTGGGAGAATTTAAAATGCTTCATATCAAAAGAGTCAAATTCATAAATATCTCTAAATACTTACTGAATTCTAGCAGAGCATGTTGAGTTTTTAAAACTGCAAATCAAGATTTGAGAAAAAAAAATCAGCAACAAAATTAAACACAATATGGAAAGTTTTAATTTATCATTGATGCATGAACACAAGCATGTATTAATCCCGACAAGTCGTAATAAAACATATATAATTGAGAAGGCTTAAGAGCATCTAAACCTCTCGTTTGATTAAGTTTAAATTTTCGCACAAAAAAGTATTAATATGTTACGTAGGCACACAACTCATGACTCTCACAAGAAAATGAACTTTTCTAACAATCCCATAATGATTTGGCATCTTTATCATACAGTTTTGATATACAAGGTTACCATACAAGAGTTATCATAATATTCTATTTCAATACAGATATCGCCTTCTTGGCAGATTTTGGCATAGCAACATTCCAAACTGAATAATATTTATTATTTTTCTCGTTAAAAATGGCATTTTCAGGCGTAATCTTTTAAAAAATCATAGATCTTCAATATTTAAAGTTTTACGCAGTAGGAATTTCACCAAGTATGAATAGATTTCGAATAAAAGTCTCCGCAAAATAGTGGCCATGTTAATCTCCATAGGGTTTCTTAGTTTTGTTCTCCAAAGGTCTCCAAGATGGCCACTTCACTCCAATGGCGTATAGCATCTGAATTCACATCTAATTTGGGAAATGACTTTTGCACAAGCATACAATTTGACACTGAGAAAATACTTTAACTTTAAGTCAAGATTATTATTTCATTTCGGTGTTTCCTGTGTCTTGAAATACAAAAACAAATTTGAAGGTTCCTTGGGAAAATTTAGGCCTTTTTTTTTTAGCTGTTGAAGATTATTTGAAAAATTAGAACTTCTAAGTATATACTTTGAATATTTCTTAATTTATGGATATATGCACAGCATTTTCTAGTATTCAATTATAATAATTTGTTGGTGAAATCTAGCAGAAAAATGAGCCAAAAATAATATAAAATATATTTAAATTGTGAAAGAAATATAAAGTGATCACTTACAGTATTTCCTTGCTTACAATTATATTTTTCCTTTAAATACATGCATTAATTTTACCGTACAGATGTTTTTAAATTGTTATTGGCCATTTGTATTTTTTATCCCTAACGCCTATTGCAAGATAAAAATTATTTTATAACGGGAGGACTACTTCTAAATTAAGTTACCTAAGTTTTTCAAAAAAAATAAATAATAATAATAAAATGGTTTTACTATTCAGTGGGTTATGAAACCTTAATGAACTTCTTCATAGCTTATATTTAATATGAATAAAAATTATATTTTAAAAGATTTTCAATCATGCAGTTATGTAAAGAAACAACATAACCAAAAATTTATGAGTTACATTATAATATAAGAGTGAGAAACAAATTCATGAACATCAATGAAAAAACATATTAAGTGGTATATACTATTTTAAATAAAAATTTACATAAATCTACATTTTACTTTATATTTCTCAAGTGTAAAATATGCTTATAAATAGATAAGAGTGCACTTAGATTACCTCCCTCAGTGGCTTGGTGGATAAAAGGCATCTAGAACTTCTACACTAGTACACCAGAGAATTACTCATGCTGTCCAGATCAGCTGTGTATTACCAACACTCCTCAAAATATCATTGGCAGTAAGGTCATAAGACCAATCTCTCAGCAGTAGAACATAATTTCATTCAGAAATACTATTCTATTCCTTATTTCACAGTTTGGGTGAATGATGGTTGAAAAATAAATAAATAAATATAAAAGAAATAAAACAATGTAGAATATTTAACATTATTACTTTAGATTGTTTCTATCTGTTGAAGAGATGAGAGGACACCCATGCTTTAGCAAATAAACTATGGCAATGTAGAATATTGTAATTTCTGATTTATGCCAAAAATATTGATTCAAACTTAATGCTGTAGAGATAATAAAAAAAATAGTTTTTAATTTACTCGTTCAAAAAGTACGCATATCTCTCAAAAATCTACATCTAATAGTATCCAAAATACGTCATTAATATTTTGCAACAACATGGCCGCCATATTATATCACGTAAACAAATGCACACGACTCGCCATTCAAACTGGGTTGCCACAAAATCGCATGGTTCCCATGCCAAACACAAAATCGCCAAACTTGGCAGGGAGGTGCGCATAACACATCTGTACACAACTCCAGAATATTGAATGGAAAAAGTAGCAATAAAAGCATTTAACACAAAATAAAACTACAGTAGAAATATTTGAAATAAAATGTACAGAAAAGAAGATTAAACAGTGAATACTTAAAATAGAAATTCTTATATATATATATATATACATATATAAAACTAAATACAAAATATTTTCAAAATGTACAAAATTTAATGCTAAAATTTCTGGTACAATGAAAAAATTTAAATCAAATGTATTTTTAGAAGAACAATTTTTATGCAAATAATTTTAAATTATAAATCAAAGTTTGTTCAAAATATAGTAATATTTTTTTTAAATACAACCAAAAATCCAAATATTTCAGAAAAAAATACAAAATTAATTAGAAAGATTACAAATATTTATTAAAAAAAATACAAAGTAATGACTGAAAGGAGCACTCCCCTAATGCACTAATTCCTCATTTCACAAAAGAGGCCAGATGTAAAGACACCCTCGTTTCCTAAGGGCAGTTTCCTAAGGAAGGTTCAACATGAAACCTTGAGGCAAGATGTCAGCTATTGATGCTTCTGAATATGGTCTACAAAAGGGGCAAAATGAAATACTGAGAAGAGATTCTCAAAAATTTGTTCATTCCCTGAAACAATTTTCCATAAGCTTAAGCTAATTTCAATAGCAATAGAAATTTCAGTTTTCTTTACTGAAATTCCTTTGGTTGAAACAAAAAGAGAGATTTCTTGGAAAATATACCTTGACTTTTAATGATGTCAGTATGTTAGAACAGTCAGGGCTTATGTGGATCGGCCTCTTGTCTCGCACTCCTGGATAAGACAACCATAGTGTAAAGAGTACGATCTGCCCCTTTAGGAACTTTCCTTTCATCACATAACAGTGTTTATCAAATTGTAATTTTTTCCGCACTAGCCTGTTCAGCATTGTTTTAAAAATCAAATAAAGTTTTTTAATATATTTTCTGCCTAAACATTCAAATGTTTTGGTCACACTCAAAAACATTTTTCAGCATTTTTTTTTATTTAACATTACCTTTTAAAAGGTTCTTTCTATGAGTTTACTAAAGACTTTCAGCTATGTAAGGGTAGTTAAAAATTCAAAATATAATATTTAATACATCCCATACCAAAATAAAATGCTTCCAGGTATTTTATTTTGGTATGGGAAAACAGCAAATGTGGTACTTTTGCAAAAAAAAAAAAAAAGTATAGTGAAATCAGCAAAATCAGAATAAAATAAAAGCAAAGTGAAACCTTTTCTGACATCCCCTACATAACCAAAATAAACTTTCAATAATCAAATTGAGTTTTCAATTTGACTATGAGGATAGACTAGAATATTATATTTATTGCTCTTTTGGCTTCAAACTTTGTTCAGAAATTAGGTACATTTCCATAGACAAATGTTTGCTCATGTTTGTACACCAACAATAAGCATTAAAGTATAATAACTGAGTGCTTTTAATCGTTCTGAAGAATCTATACAATGTTACCCTAAGACGTCAATCAAATGCATGTTTTGTTGAGACCAATATTTTTGTTTGGCTCTTTTGGAAGTTAAATTGCAGAATGCATTAAATATTAATTATAAACTTTGTTTAAGACTACAGTTATGAAGCTTATGAAATATTACTACTAACTTCCATATTCTGCTGAATGTTATTTCGAAAAGCTCTTTGACAGCCATAATAATTCCTACAGGTACGAAAGTTATGAAGAACATGAATTTTTAATTGAATCAGATCATCACAAATTTTTAAAAACAGATGTATAACTGAAGCTATTTATTAATTTGAAATATACGTAACTATAGGCAAATTATTAGTAATCTGATACACTTGATTGACATAAAATTCCAAAAGGTAGATTTATACCCAATTAATTTAAAATTTAATCTTTAATCATATCCTCGGTAGTTTAGTAGTCAGTATCCCTGCCTGTCACACAGGAGACTGGGGTTCGATTCCCTAATGGAGAGGCTTTATTTTTCCCTCTTTGGAATTCTGACAACATGTACAGTAAGCACATTATGTCATGTCCCACCTTAAGTGCATGTTCTCTGTGCAGACATTATTAGGAAGCCCATGATCAGTGGTGCACCTAGGGGGGGGCAAAGGGACCTGCCCCCCCCCCCCAAAGAAATAAAAATTGTATTATGAATATTGATTTTGCATTATAAATATTTTTATCCGTTCATCTCACCACCCCCACCCCCCCCATACATTATAAATATTTTTATCCGTTCATCTCGGCCCCTTCCAAGAAAAAATCCTGGGTGCACCAGTGCCCATGATAACACGAGAATTGTATCTTAGTTGCTTATGTATTTTCCATTTTGTTCTCCTTTACAGTTTTGTTTTTTCCCCTTTTTTATGTGTACCTAAGGACTCTGTCCCCAGGTTTCTGCATTACGAAGAAAAAAAAATTAATCATTTTTAGTTAAAAGGTTAAGATCAATCAATCCACTTTCTGAAAACTTACTTTAGTTATATTAGGTTCAATAATAACACACTTTGTATACTTTCTTCTTCATTACAATTGTATATTTAAAATTGGGCACGGTAGCCCAGTTAGCAAGAGCAGCGGGCCAATGATCTGAAAGTCCCTGGTTCGATGCTCATCGCTGCAAATCTACCGCCGTGTTCACTAATGGTGGCTGGGGCACGTAAAATAGGGTGTGGCTACAATATCCTCCAAGTTCTCAAATTTACCTCTGTAGGTGCAGGGTCAAGTGTACCACTCTCGTCACTTGACTCGGTTCAAAATTACGGGACCGGTCATTTAGCCAAGAAAGACTCCGACCCTTGTCATGCTAATTCAAAACAGGAGTCACACCTTCGTCACCCATAGCCTTTGAGACTTGATCTGATGTTACTGTCGGTCAAGGGGCATAAGCAACAACAACATATTTAAAATTGAAGGTACAAGCATTTTAAATTCTTTCTTTCTTCCTTCTTTCAAATAAGAAATCATAGAAAATTTTAACTAATTAAGCTTTCTACCTTATGAAGGAAGCAGTCACAAAAAAACATTTCTACTCATTAATGTCAGCATAAATACACAATACTATATTTACACTAAACTCACCAAATAAATTATATATGATATTTCTGTTAAAACATAACAAAATGACTTGGATTCAATTTATTCTGAAGTAGTTAAAAAAAATGATAGCAGAAAAGATTTTTAAAAAAATTTCAAGTGTACTTTGTAGGAAAATTCTTGCTGTAGTGTTATGTATAATTTTTATTTACAGATAAAAAATTGTAAAATTGAAAATTTTTATGTCTTTCAAACCCTTGCATTTTAACTCAGGTACCAAGTTAGAATACTAGCCCCCCCCCCCCCCCAGAAAAAAAATCATAACTAATTAACCACAAAACAGAGTTAATTTAAAAATACACACATTCATTGAGAAATTAAGAATACAGATAAAACACATAATTTTTTTTTTTTGCAATATTACTTTAGTACTGCAGGTTTCTCACTTGCTCCATAAAAATTTTGTGTTGGGGCAAGTGAAAACTGCCATTCTCACTTGCCCCATATACTGAAAAAAATCAACCTTTCTATTATAACAGCCATATAGATAGTTTTTTCTTCCTAACATATGTTTTCTAGCTGGAGAAACTTCATAACCAACTACCTTTTGCCATGTTTCTTTAACAGCTGATGATTGTTTTTAATTCCTTAACATTCAAAAATAGTAAATTATGCAACTGAAACTAGTTTCGTCCTACAATATTCAGTAGGGCCTAGGCAAAGGAAACAAAAAACTTTTTTTGAACTTTTAACAAACATTTGTTACTCTAAAACAAATTAAACAAATATACTTATTTTGTTAATATTCGGACATTTCTGACACTGCTAACTTGAACAACAAATATCTCCACAACGAAAGAATGTAAAAAAATAATAAATAAGTAAATAGCCTTTTGTTCAGCATGAAATATCTATTCTTTCCCTTGCCCTACTTATTTTGCTATATGCAACTATGATTTATTGGGACCCATGTTCTCACTTGCCCCTGCACATGGAGCAAGTGAGAATGCAAAACATAAAAATTTTAAATATTTATGGCAAAAAAAGTTGTGAATAGATTTTTTTTAAAATAAAACTATAAAAGTAGAACATAACCAAAAGTATGTATGCAAATTTTCATACAAATACAACTTGTTAAAAAACTTATTTAGATTCAAAATGGAACTACAGTCGACTCCAGTTAATTGGACCACATCGGGACGTAATCATTTTGGTCCTAATAACCGGATGGTCCGATTATACGAACATGCCCTATTAGGCTTACGCTACCCGATTTGTTTCTGTTCTTTAGGATTCAGTCTGAATAAGCAGCTGGTCCGATTAACCAGTGGTCCAATTAACCAGATTTGACTGTATATGATTTTGCGTTCTCACTTACCCCACTTTACCCTATATCAAATTTAATGCTTGTTCAAAGAAAACAAAAAGTGATTTGAATGCAAAAGAAAGACTGAAATTACAACAGATTAAAGATTACTTTTAATTTTTGAAGATTAAAAAAATACCTTGCATAAACTGCTTAACTTCATATATTTATTTTCAATCAGGAAATAGGGATGTGGTCTCTTAATCCTTCAAGCATTTAATCCAATAGATGGAAGGTTTTTCCTAAGCATGATCATTTAAAAAACTACTATACTAAAACGACTAACTATACGGCAATATTTTTATGTGTTCTATCATATATGAATAAGAAGTAAGTTTGTTGACCTTCTAAAATATATGAAGGTTTATCCTAATAATTTAATGTTAGAAAATAAAACTTTTGAATTGGAATCTTTGTTTATGTAAATTTAAAGAAGAAGCTGATTTATTTATAATATATCATGATATGCATCAGTGTGAGAAATCAAAAGCTTCTATGGGGTATCTTGACTCTAGATCCAACATTATATCGTCACCTGATTGCAAGAACTAGGTAACACGATTCTTCAAGTTCTTGAAGATCTCAAATGTCTACTTCTTGCAGTTAGAAAATACTCTACGTTCTGTTTGTCTTATTATTACACTAGACAACAGATGGCATTAAGTTGGCAGCAAAGTGAGTTGTCTAGTTAATACATTCTTTTCTTATGAAATTTAGTTATAAATAGCCATATATCTCAAAAATAATTTTTTTGGAGTTACCTAGTTCTTGCACTCAGGTGATGATATACTTCTGAGCTCACAGTTATGAATCAAAGAGATTTCTCATCAATAATATAGGATAATTTCTAGAGACTGCTAAGATGCAGTTCATCTATTTTCTTGATTCAGTTCATTAATGCATTTTTATGTTGCTCTATACTCTTGCATCAAAAATTACTTTATCCTAACAATTTTCCTTTAGACTACTATCCTAAATAAGCCCAAGGCTGTTTCTTAACGTATCATGTACAAATTTAGAGGAAACATCCCATATTCTGTACCCCTTGGCACCATTGAAAAAAAGTTTTTATATATGCTATATAGTACTTTCTCCAGGTGAAACTTCTGAAAACAGAAATTTGTGAGAATTCAAAGATTTTTGCTTAATAAATAATACTAGTTATCAAAATGCAATAGAAATAAACAAGTTAATTTGGAAATAAACAACCTTAGAATGTTTGAACAAAATACTAAAATTAGTATTTCACATAAAATATAATTATGGCCAAATTATCTGCAATAAAATTTAGGGAAAGAAAATCAAACGATATAAAGGGAAACTGTGAATAATTATACTGAATTTTTAAATGAAAAAATACAAAAAATTTTAATCTAAATATAACCAAAAGGTAAAAAAAAAAAAATCTAGCAACTAAATAAAAAAATATTTTAAAGGCTACAAAATTTACTAATGAATTTCAAAATTGAGGTAAAATGAAAATTTCAAATAGAAATTATGACAGTTAAAACTTTATTATGAATTATAATTAAAAATCAAAATATGATCAAAATATATTTATGAATATTAAAAATAAGAGCAAATGAAATATTTTAAGTACAACATTAATTAGGATTATAAGGTTTTATTTGAAAAATTTAGAAATGCAATGAAATGACAAAACAGACTACTTACCAAATAAACTTAGTTCAAATAGGGTTAAAGGGAAGAATGAAGATTTGCCGTGTGAGCCCAGGGACATGATATAAAATTTTAGTATTAGACTTGGTGTCCATTTACAATGATCCTGAAAGTGATCTCTGAAAAAAAAAGGAAATAAAGTATAAAGAGAAGAGTTTAAAAGTTTGCTTGTTTACTAAAACCATATTTTACTTTTTTCCCCTAAAATAGTAACAATTACACTTGTAATTACACTTGTAAAAATTCTCTAAATATTAGTAAATATTCTACTTTTTCATTAAATTAATATTTAGTAGGATATCCTTTAGCATCCACAACAGCTTTTAAACGTCTGAGAATAGATTGCACTAGTTCTTTTGTAATTTCTGCATCAATGTTCATACATTCTTCCATTATAATTGTTTTTATTTCGCTTTTCATGTGAATGTCTTGTTTTCGTACTCGAACCTCCAGTTCTCTCCAAATATGTTCTATTGGGTTTAAATCTGGCGATTGAGGTGGTGTTTTCAAAACTTGTGGACAATTATAGAGACACAAGAGGCGAACGTTGAGAGCCGTGTACTTAGGATCATTATCTTGATAAAAAACAAAGTTGTTTCCAATACACAAATTTTGGGCTGATAATTTTAAATTATCTCTTAAAATATTTAAATACACAGCATGATTCATCATGCCATCAATAAATACCAAATTACCTAGTCCTGATGCTGACATGCACCCCCAGACAAGGACACCTCCACCGCCATGGTTCACTGTTCCTACTAAGTTCTTGGGATTAATTTTTTTTTTTCTTCTCCATACAATTATATGCCCATCGGAACCAAAAATGCTAAACTTGCTTTTAACGACAAATAAGACATTATTCCAGTACGTTTGGGGCTTATTTATCATTGATAGTACGAAGGAAAGGCTACGTATTCTGTTTTTCTCACTCACAAAAAATTTGCTACGGGTAAATGTAATACAGCCCATGTAATCCAGCTACTCTGAGAAATCATCGAACAGTTTCAGGTGAAATTGAAGTAGAAAATGTTTCATTGAATTCTGCAGAAACTTTTACAGCACTCAAACATGGATTTTTCACAAATTTTCTAATTATAAATCTCTGATCACGTTTTGTTAACTTTGACGGACCTTTTCTTACCTTGTTTTCGATCTGATTTTTTTCTTTAAAGCGTTTTATTACATACTGCACAGTAGAATGGGATAAATTAAGTAATTTAGCAATATTCAGAACTGATTTAGCACTACTACGATGAAGAATAATCAATTTTCGAATGCTGTTTGTTGTTTCTTTACGACTACGAGCCATTTTTAAATAATAAATAGAATATTACGGTGTAGGCAAGTAAAAATTAAAGCCAAACGATATTTTAAATGCCACCACAATTTAAAATTAAAAATAAAGCGCCAGACGATAATTTTAATTATGAATTTATCCGAAAATATTTCAGTGTAGGATGACTTTTGTGAGATAAAGTTTTTGTTACTTTTAGATTACCGATTTCTTAAAAATAAAGTTTTACTATGTTTTCAAAATATTTCATGTAGTTTTGTTAAGAATAGATTATAGATCTTATTATTAAATACCCATTCTGAAATATTCATTTTAATTAATGGATAGACCCCTATTTCATTGAAAATCGTAAGTGTACGAACACATTTAGGAGCCACTGTATAACAAAAAGTTGTGTTTTTTTGTTTTTGTATTTAAAAAATTGCGAGTTTTTTTGCTCCCACTGTGACGTGACGTGTGAAAATAAGGTACTAAAAATACGCACCTATATTTAAGAACACAGTATACCTATTTTTTTAGGAAAAAAAAAACACTGCATATATGTAATACATTCCTAGATCCCTTTATTTACAAATATACACCGATGCATAAATGTACAAAATAATTTTAGAAATTCCGTATTCTGCATCTAACACATATGTAAGAGAAAAAAAAAATAGTTAAAAAATATTACATTTAAAACGTGCGCGTTGGGCGTGTAAGCATTTAAAATTTAAAATGCAGCTGGATGCTGGATGCAAATACAACTGCAGAGTGGAGAAGTACTTACGTAACCCACGAACAGTGGTTTAAAAAAAAATTGCTAACTACTATCGAAATATAAAATTTAAAGGCATAATTATTTCATTTTTTGTCATTATCTGATGATAAATTCTTATGAATAAAGGTACTATAAACAAAATTTTCATCCCGAAAAATACACTCTGTGGATACTCCTTGGTCTTATTATTCTAAGAAGTGAGGGAGAAATGAACTGAAATAGCTAATGTAAACAAAAATGTTATAGAGATTGGTGAAATTAAATGTTATAAAACCCCTAATTCCGTTGACGTCAAGAGCAGGAGTTTTTTAAACCAGATTGTTATGACGTATTACTGATTGAAAAAACATGTTAAAACTCACATCGGCTTTGATTAAACCTCTCAATATAGGTGGGTATTTTTTGCATGAATATTGTTTAGTTGTAGTTATATTAAGAGTAATGTAGTTTAAGTCAAATAAACAGGTGTTAAATTAATTTTTTTTCTCCTTTGGCCACTTTTCCTAGTTATAGCAATTTTAGTTAAATATCATTTACATTGAGCTAAAGTGAAAGGAGTTTGACTTGATATCTGCGAGTTACTTTATTTTCACGAGTGACTCGTGCAGGATTAGATTTCTTCTGTTGCATGGTTCTTAAACATAAGATATAATTATTTTTTGATATCATAATGTTAGCTTTTTTTTTATTTTGTTGTGAATGAGTAGTTCATGGTGAACTACAATTTTCTTGGTTACACTTTTATCAGTGAGCAGTGTTTTAATCATAATTCGGCTATTTACTAATTGTTAATATAATTGAGCATGAGCAGTGTTTCATTCATAATTCTAAATATTTACTCATTTTTATTACGATTTTAGTTTTGCATGATCTTAAAGTAATGCTAGATTTTTTTTAAGTTATGTTTTTCTTGCATAACATTTTTCTTGATATTTTTAAAACAGTAGTAGCCTTTGAAAAAAAAACCTATTATTAAAGCTTCAGTAGCTTATATATTCATGCTAAGCAAGCTTAAAGCATATGGCAGGTATAACTTTTTTCTCCATCTAATTGATTCTGTAATTATGTATCATTATAAAGAGAAAGAAGAGGCATAATTCTGTCACTTGGTATAACATAACTAAAGTGAATTTATTTGTTGAATGAAATGATTGCTTTAAGAAGATTTAAGGCTTCCTTCATTTTATCAAATTTTGTTAATATACTCGTAAAAGAATTTTCATAACTGAAGTAAAGTATACTGGAGCTATTAGATTTGAAAAAATATATAACATATTTTGTGTTCTTAAAATTTGCAAACTTGGAACAAATTTCTATTTTTAAAAGAAAACTTGTCATTATAAAGATTGTATTTATTTTTCAGAAATAGAAATAAATCAGATACATGGCAACTGCAAAGTGAATTATTCACCAGAGTGTCAAATAATAACCTAAAAATTATTCCTAAATTTTTAAAGAAAGAAGTTTTTGAAGAAGTTTTGCTTTGTTTCCTCAGCATAAAACATTTTGGAGGTTAACCCCAGGGCTGTCGTCAGCTGAGCCAGGGCCTGGGACAAAATAATACAGTAGGCCCCCTCCCCACTCAATATTTGAATATTGTATACATTTTTTGGTACTTTTCTGTTATAAGCACTACAATCATTTTCACGCCAATTTGGTGCATTTTTAAAATATGCCACAGTAAGAGAAAAGTAACGTGATATAATTACACTGATTGGCAAATTACAATATTAAAATATACAAATCTAGAGATTCAAGGATCACGAGATGATATGAAATCGATTATTTTCGTGGTCATGGAGATAACGAGACTTCATGGAATGCCGTAATTAAACACACTTACTTTAAATTGTAATAAATTTAGAGTCCATCAGAAAATCGGACCATATTTTTACCTAATGGATTTTAAAATATGTAATTTGCCTTAAAATGAGGAGGCAGCTATTACATTACTTCAAGAACAAGGTAACCTTCATAAAGAAAGAAATTGTGTAAATAATCATATAATGAGCTTGAACTGATTTAAAATTTTTTAAACCAGTTCAATGTAACTTTTTTTATCATTTTCTTTTAAATTCCACCAAGATTAAAAATAAGCCAAGTGTAGTGCTTATAACAGAAAAGTACCCATTTTTTTAGTCAACTCTTATTTTAACCGGGTCCCAGGTATTTTGTCCCCCCTGCCCCACCCTGGCGGCGGGCCTGGTTAACTCTTGGTATTTCTCTGTATATCTGGAGGAATGTGTATGATTGGAAAGTAGCAAAATCATGTTTATTCAGGGTTAGGTTCAACATCAGTATACACACATATATAGTAAGAAAATATTTATGTAAAACTTATGTACATACATTAAGGAGACCTTTGATGTTTAACAGAGTTAACACTCCCAAACTCTTCACCATCATTTTTTTTTCCCCTATATCCTGTGGGAAAATGAAATTTGAATTAGAATAGCATGGGGAAAATCTACAATTATGGAAAATGCTGTGTTGGAGTTTGAAATATTAAAAACTTAAGTTTGACTTTTATCCAGCTTTTACTGGTTAAAGTATCATTTTACATTAAAATGCCTATATAATACTTTTGCCATGTTTGGTTAGTAATATTTTCAGCATATTAATCAAACTAAATCTAAACTTTGACTCTGTTTAATGAAATGAATTTCTCATCGAAGCTTTAGTTATTGATTGAAGTAAAAAAATATATCTTACATAAAAGTTTTGATAACTTTTTTATATTAAAATACAGGGAAAAATTACTAGAATGAAGATATCATTATTTCCGCCTCCTTCTTTGTTGGTCATGTAAGACTTCATTTTATCCACAATTGAATTTAGTTGCTAAATGAGAAACAGAGCTGGTCCCATAGGTGAGGCAATGAGGCAACCGCCTCAGGTGCCAAAATGAGGCATATTAAAAATATGGAATTTTTAACTAATAACGGAAAAATATTAATAGTTTAATCTGACATAGGATGAACTTCATAAAAATACACAAATACAGTGATACCTCCCTTAACGGACACTCCCGAATAGCGGAACCTCGAATTAACGGACATTTTTATGAGTCCCAGTCCTTTTGTATAGGGCAATCCATGTTATTCCCTCTGAATAGCGGACAGGTATTTTTGAAACACTTTCAATTATTTTCGCAAGCATTTCAAAATTATTCTAATAAGCAAGTTAGAAATATATGCTCATGCGTGTTTACAATGAACTTTTTGCGACTCCCTTTTCCGTGCTTGACAAAATGGAATTTGACCATAAAATGTGCACAATGGCATTCTTCTGCCTTCCTTACCCATTCTTTCTTCTTATTCTTCCCAAACTCCCCTTGTTTCTTGTAATTTAGAGGTGCGAAACCTGTTTTTGGGGGGTTTAGTCATTGGTCACTGGCAAGGTTAAAACTTTATTTGTCTATTCAGCTTAGTGTGACAGTGCAAACTGATTCAGATCATGTTAAAATGGCATTAAAAAGAAAGAGATTGAATTTGAAAGAAAAATTAACATTTTGGAAGTTGCCGAAAAGGAAAAGCTGAGCGTTCATAGCCTTGCCGAACGTTTCCACATTGGTAAAACGCAGATTAGTGAACTTTTGAAGAATAAAGGAGGAATTCGAAAAATGTGGGTCCTGAATTCGAAAGAAAATTTGAAAAATTTGAAGCTTCGTAAGACAGAAACAATCGAAATTGACGAAGTGTTGATGAAATGGTTCTATTCTGCTCGTACAAAGAACATTCCTGTAAGCTGTGTTTTGCTCCAAGAAAAAGCCAGAGAAGTCGGTGAAAGTTTTGGATTAGAAACTTTTAGGGACTCAAACGGATGGCTGGAAAAATTCCGGACACGTCACAACATATCTTTTAAACAGATTTGTGGTGAAGAAAAATCTATAAATTCAAATGAAATAACAGATTGGATTGGAAAACTTCAATCTTTGTGCAAAGGATATGATGACAGAGACATTTTCAATGCCTATGAGACTGGCCTCTTTTACCGCGTCCTACCGGACAAGACTTTGTTTTCAGGCTGAAAAATGTAGTGGCGGGAAAATTTCAAAAGAGCGGCTCACTCTTTTGTGTTGTAACATGCTGGGAGACTTCGAAACTCCAGTTGTTATTGGAAAAGCTGAGAAGCCTAGATGTTTCAAGAACATTGATGTACGAAAACTTAGTATTTCGTGGAAGTCAAATAGGAAAGCATGGATGACCACTGAGATAATGTGTGATTGGTTGGTGGAGTTAGACAACAAAATGAAAAAACAAAAGAGAAAAATCATTCTCTTCATGGACAATGCTACTTCCCATCCTGATGATTTAAAGCTCAAAAATGTTAATTTAGTTTTCTTACCTTCTAACACCACTTCGATGCTACAGCCACTTCATCATGGAATTATCCACAGCTTTAAAGTACGATACAGAAAGCTGCTTCTAAGACATGTGCTTTCACAGATTATCTCCTGCAAATCCAGCGAAGAGTTGGCAAAATCGGTATCTGTTTTGGATGCAATTTCCTGGACTACGTCAGCTCTTAAAAAGGTGGAACCTGGGTGCATTCTAAAATGTTTTTTAAGAAGGCAGGATTTTTTAGTACAAGTGAATTGGCAACTGACAGTACTACTGAAAAAAGTGAAAAAGAACTTGCGGATCTTGAAGCCAATTTGGATTCAAATATCAGCGTTGAAGAGTACGTCAAGATCGACGACGATTTATCCACTGGGGAAGAAAACCTGCATGTTTCCCATTTCCTTCATTGGAACAACTCTGAAGCACTGGCCCTTTCTGAAGATGATGATGAGGAATTGCCAATGGAAGACTGCACAATCAAAGATTATTTTCAATCAAATGTCAAACAGAAGTGCAAAATTTTTTTTAATAAAAAGCTTGTCCTCCCCAATAGCGGACCCCTCCTAATAACGGACAAAACTTTTGGTCCCGTGACTGTCCGCTTTTCGGAGGTACCACTGTATAAGTGAATAATTAGACTTTTTTTTAAAAAAAAACTTCTGAATCTAAAATCATGAGAAATAAATTTTGAATGACTATTTCCAAACATTGTTGTATCTTTAAGAATTCTACTAATACTACATGTAACTGCAGTAGCAACTGAATGTGGTTTTCTTAAACTGATAATTTGAGAGAATTATCTACAAAGAACAATAACCCAATAGAGATTGAATGATCTAGCAATCGATTCTATAGAAAAGACAGTATCTAAAGCAATTAATCATAGACATGCAATCAAGATTGTTGACATAAAAGTGCAAAGAATGATTTAGTCATTTTTATTACAAAACAAATTATATTAAAATTTATTTGCTTTTCTCCTTTTTTTTAGTTCTATAATTTTTTTTTAATTTTTATGTTTTTTAAATAAATAAAACTATAGTGATGATATTATTACTTAGTTCTCCAAAAATTTGAAAAGGTGCTTTTTTTTTAAAACTTGCCTCAAGTGCCATGATGGGTCGGCCCGGCCTGGCACTGATCTCATGAGAAAGGTAGTTTTCAAGTGAATCAAAAGATACTGGGAATAGAAAAACCTTAAGAAATCCATTATAAATAAGTAAATGAAGCTCTATTTAAATTTCAAAAGCAGATTCAACTTTTTACTGCTGGAACAGAGTAAGAGATTGCCTAGACAGTAAGCAAAGGCAGGCAGAAAACCTATCTTGTCTTACTGTATAAACATTCTTTTACTCTTCATATGGGGAAGAAAGTTGAATTTGCTTTTGAAATTCAAACTGAACTTAATTTACAATGAATTAAGACCTTTTTTTAATTATCTAATTTGTGGTACTTGTTTTGGTGCTATTTTCCCTGTTAAAATATGCTGGGTTTAAACTTTTTTACTTTTTTAATGCAGAAGGCACATGTCTTTTCAATATTTGCCCATTCCACACCATGAATTTTCCAGCTTCTTTATTATTGGAGTACTGTATATGTGAACCAATATCATTACCTATGATGGGACAGCACAAGAATATCCATGCCGTAGTCAGGATTCAAACCCAAGCCCATTCCATGGGAGCTCACAAGGTTAATCCTTATACAATGTGGACAGTGGTTTGCTTAAACTTATGACTTGATAATTATTTTTTTTTTACTTTTTTATACACTGATTTTTATGAAATTTTTAAATGTTAAAATTTGAAAGGTTAATAAAGTATAAAATTATAAAACAGTTTTTTAATTTATGAGAATTCATGTGTGATTTCTGACACGGATATTGCTGGACAATAGCCGAATGGCTGGGGTGCTGGCATTTGGTATCAGAGTCTGTGGGTTCGAATCCTTCTCTTGGCATGAATTGTTTGTAACTGTTCAGAATCAGCTTTAAGCTGTAGATCCCAGTCTAATTGGCCCTCATGTAGCAAAAAAATTACCTTTGTGTTCCAAACCAAAACTTGACACAGATATTATCTTTAAGAACTAATATACATTATACCAGGATTTTCGTTCACTTTTTGATGCTATTAAATGAGATGAAACTATGTGTCATTGCACTAAATTTGATCGGTCACACTGCATGTCATTTTAGTTTTACATTAATTAGATAATTCTTGGACTGTAATGTTCAACTTTGCATATAGTACAGCACTATATGCAAAGCTTTATAGTGTGTTTCTCTTTGTATATCTGATTGGTTATCGTACATCTCAAACCTATGGATTTTATGGAGCAAAAGTTAGTTAAACATCACTTTCACTGTGCAAATTTATCTACACTCTCTGTTGGTCTTATTGTCCAGTGTTATGATGCATGTGAAATATGCATATATAAAAGTAAATACCAAAAAAACTAAAAAGGTTCGATTCTGGGAAGTTGTAATATATGTAGTGGAGTGCATTTTAATAGAGCCTCATACAGCTTTATAGGGTGTCTTTGTTAGAGGAAAATATATTTACAAAAAATTGGATCGCACAATTGAAGGTGCAGTGTTAGAAAAATGTACTTTTATATTAATGTTTTCAAATGTAAATATCAGAATATCGTGTGTAATACGTTAAAAGTAATCATAAAATGCATTCTAAATAATATGATACATCATTACTATCACTTTGTAGCTAATAACGGTGTTGAATTCCTTTAAGATGAGAAGAATCACCTGTAGTCTTTCGTATGGATTTAATGTGACCGAGCTAACTATTTTCCGGTGTGTTTTTTTTTTTAAACCACCTTCTCTCGAAGAAAATTTTAGTAATTTTGTGTGGCATTGAATACCCAATATGTGATTTCCTCCTATTGCTTGTGATGATTGAAACGTCATCTTCGAATTCTAGAGGCATGGGTCCGATTCCCATTTTTGCGCTACTGTCTTAATTAAAAATTGCTTCAGATATAAGGTTTTTCATCAAGAACTTAACTCATAAGTTCAATTTCATTGATGTCTGGAGACAGAGGGTGTTTTCATAAATTTAAGAGTTCTGTGTAATATCCGTAGCTGACTGTTTGTTTAGGGTTATTCTCCTGATAGTATTTGGAGTTAATCTTGACATTTTTTTCCACTCTCTTTATTTTTAACTTGCCATTATAAGAAAAACCAGCAACAATAATGAATCCCATAGAAAAACTTTCTTTCGATTCTTTGAACCATGTACTTAAATTTTTTTCTCCCCTTTTATGATAATAAATGGCTCTTTTTTTGTTGCAATCATTTAAATACACCCATGATTCATCTATTGTGACAATTGTTTTCCATTTTTCTTTGGATAAGTGTTTCTCATATAGAATTCTGCAGCGTGTCCTGCGTTCAGCGATATGATTTGGAAGAAGACAATGCACATTGCGTTTTTTTCGCTTTCTTAAGATTTAAATTAACGTTTATCATTTTGTTTACAGTGGACACCGAGCATTTTAATGATTTTGCAACTGTCCTCTGACTAGGGGTATTTTCTTTTAGCATTAAACAACGTACCTTTGCAGTAGTTGAAGATGTCCGTTTTTTCCTTGGATACTTGTTTGGAATTTTTGTCCCACTTGAGGCTCAAATTTGACGTTTTTTTCCTTTCTTGTTGACGATATTACCTATCGACGCTTTAGATATCACAAAACCATGATCCTCACATCGTTTTTGGATAACGGAGTATGCATATTTCTCTTCGGAAAGAGCATAAATATAGCCTTCGAACCACTGCTTTGTTAAAAACGCCATTTTGAATAAAAACAAAACTTTCAAGCCGCAGATGATAATTTTGACTTTTAAAAACATAGTACAATTGCAATTATTTCTTTTGCAGCAAGCGATTTGTTATTACTGCTTACCAAAATCGTCTAAAAAATGTGCGAACAGCCTCTGTACATACTTTTTCTCTTGTGTATTTCGATTTGTACATACGGATGCGGCCACTCTCCTATTCAATTTCACTGTAAGACGCGGAGGCCTTATACAGGAATTTTGCTGCACTAGAAACCGCCTCTTGTTTCAGCTGAGGGAAAGAGCTTTAAATAATTACAAGATACAAAGAACTTTTTATATACCATGTTTTTAAATTTTCTGTTGAATCATATAAACTTGACAATTCTCTCTTAATTGCACAAACCTTCACTTAATTTTTCTTTTTCACTTTCTTTTATTTAATTTTAATCACTTTTTAGTCGTTTTCACTAACCACAGACTTTATAAACTTTGGTTTTTATAATTTTTTTAATTTTTCGCACAATATTTTTGTAAACAAATTAAATTCACATGTATTCTGTTTTTAAAATCGTCAAACGCCGTTACGCAAAAGTGCAAGCATTGAATTCGATCGAAGTGCCACCTTGCAGATTTTTTCGGCTAAAAGTATTAAAAGAATGCATTGTCATCGTGTTCTGAGATATTCTAAAAGTTTAAAATGTCTAGCTAGTCGGGAAGTTAGTTAAAAATCGATTGCAAGATTTGTACTTGACAAACACATAACAAACAAGAAATTGAGTTAATAAAAACATGGTAATAAAAACAATTTCCTCTTATATACCAAAACGAGAGTGCAAGAATTTAACTGTTTAATGATGAGAGTGGCTACCTTATCATTATGCGAGTATTTGTATTAAATATCTATTCTTAATTATTTTTAATAGTTTTTAAAATTATATTTTCTTTCCAGTTTAATACACACACACACAAACGCTGTTTTTGCCTACTCCTAAAGTCACTTTTTCAAGCTTTTATTTCGTTTACACCCCCCAACTTCTTACGATGTTGCTGTTCTGAAAGAAAAAAAGTTTTCATGTTTTTAAAAAAATTTCTTGTAATCTGCGCATGTTAAAAGCAATCGGCAAATCGGCGTTGTGCCTTTTCTGTCTGCCATTCAATAACCAGAACTGCATATCATGTATGTGCTTTCAACGGGGGAATACTCCAATGCTGTGCATCAAAGTGACGCCGTTTTGTAAAATGTCCAAAATTCTACGAAAATTAAAATTCTACCTTCGTATTGTGTCAAACTTTTAAACTTCGTGTTAGGAGGATCCTGCCTTTCATCAGACGTTATGTGTGTATTTGGAATAATTGGCAAAAAAAAATTTACTGAAACATCCGCCCGAAGTTTCAAGACAAAGTAAATCGAGCGTTTCTTTAATGCAGTACTTATTGTACGTATTTCATAAGTGAGTCGAAAAATACCTTTGCCGACGCTGCTGCATACAGCATTTAGCAGGTAATGAGTTAAATATTTCTCTCCCTCCAATCCTAAAATGGTTTATTAGATATATGTTGCACGGGAAAAAGATTCATCCGCAATAAAAATTTGGAGTCTGTGCCATCCCGTGTAGGTTTTACTAGTACTTGCTTGTTTTATCTACTGACTAGCTGAAAACCCGCTCTTCGCTACGGAGTACATTCAAATTAAATACAACGGTCAATGTATGCAATTAATGCATATATATATATATATATATATATAATAAATACGACGATCAATGTATGCAATTGATGTAAATATATATATATATATATATATATATATATATATATATATATATATATATTTATCAAAATTTTTATGAACCGACTACACCAACATCCCCAACTGTACCACAGGTACTTGTTTCTCATTGCTTTTACTATCTCATATACAGTTTAACTAGCTGAATACCCGTGCTTCGCTACGAGTACATTCAAATTAAATACGACGATCAATGTATACAATTGATGTTAAAAAAACAAAACAAAAAATATATTTATAAAAAAATCGTAAGAGATATTTTTATAGACAAAATAATGTAGAAGAAAATATTCAAATTAAATCTAATAGGACATACTAAAGAATATAGTACAGTTTGAGGAACATATCTTTTACTGTATTTTAATATTTTTTTGGATAATGTCCAATCGTCTGCCGCATTAGCAAGGGAAAAAAATATTTTTTGTCTATTTCATTGTTATGGACGTGACGATAAATTTATTGAAAGTACCAGAAGATTCGAAAAAGATTTCATTTTAAAGGGATTTTTATGATCTTTCTCGTGATATAAATTTTATAACCCTCAAATTATTATTTTTAATGCAAACTTTAAAAAAAAGTTACTAAAACAGCTTAAAAATTTAATTTTAAAAAATCTAAGAAGAATTTTTCAAAAGTCTTTCTTAGTGAACCCCTACACTATAAGAAGAATCACCATGCAAAATTTCAGCCCTTTAGGTCCAGCGGTTTGGTCAGTGCGTTGTATGTCAGTCAATCAGTCAGTCAGTTATGGAACTGTTTTATATATATAGATATTGATGGCACATTCCTGTCATTCCGCTATTTCGTCTGGCAGATAATCAATAAAATCCACTGATACAATCCACCAATACCTCGTTTCATCATCCTTCTGGTCCCATTCCACGAATCACTTGTTACGGCTGGAGAAGATCCTACAGCTTGTACCCGCGGAAGGAGGTTAAACTACACAACATGAACAGATCAGTTCTGATCTTGCAACGGAAATACGAGAACTCCATCAACGAAACGGCTCATCGATAAGATAGATATTGACTTTATCGCAGACTTCTTGTTAAAATCATGAACGGTCTGAGGACTTGCAGTGGATTTATGTGGCCACCGAAGTAAGATAAAATATCTAGTCACCAAAAGGCGCGAAAACGAAGTCGACCCATACACATTCCGACACGCCCGAGGTAACTTGAAAAAATATCCCAAAATCTGGACCGCCGGAAAAGTTGAGTAAAAAGTGCATTCTAATGCGGATATTTTACTCTATCCTTGTAGTGATAGTGAGAAAAGGCCGAAAGGTGGTTGGACGGTTGAAACAAGACTTTATACAAAATTTTGAGCTTTAAGAAAATTTCTAGCGGAATGTTTAGTCACAACGTATTAAAAGGAAATTTCGGATTAGCGTAAAATACACCTTTTTTTCTTTTCAAATTGCCGTGGCTTGCCTTGTATAATATCTCCTCAAATCAACTAGGATCATCCGGTTTCAGTTCAGGGCTGCTAGAAATCACGTGTTCAGAGACTTTAATAGAAACTAAATAAATGCTTCCCTTGTAACATACAACAGCAAATCAAAACAGCAGCTTTCGTGAGCATCACCAAAAATTCCTTCTTGGAAAGATGATGTCCCAAGAATGCACGAATTCGGGTCCTCCGAGACCTACTCTGAAGTGCAAGAAAAAGGACTTAAGATTAAATTTTTCACACGACCGAATTTTCAAAAATCAGAAATGAATCCTGAATACCCTCAGTTTTAAAATGAAATCACGTTATTAAATTCTGAAAATGAAAGGTCTAAATGTAAATTTTGTTAGCGAAGACCGTTCTAAGCAAAGTTGAAAATGTGTTCAGTTTGAATGATCTGGATCGGGCGCAAATGGACTGAGTCTGCCCCGATTCATTGCTTTTACCATTAGGAGAAAGTGACTTAAAAGAGAAACAAAAAAAAAATTAACGTAGTCACCTTCTTGGGGAAGAGAAACTTTAAAAATTATCTCTCGTGAACCAGGGAATTACAACCTAGTATGGCTTATAAAGCCGGACGATGCGAGAACAGTGTATCGATTTGTTTTTATTTAAAAAACAGAAAAGGAAAACCTTAAAAAAACAGCACTACAGACTACCAAACAAACAAACGACATCTAAATCACCTGCCCCAAACCGATTGTGTCTCTTAGTTACAGAAAAATCCCATGTTTGTTTGCTTGAAAATGTTAAGTTGCCCTGTAAGAAATTAAGCAGGAAAATTTATACTTCCAATAAAACTTGTTAAGTTTCTCCGATATGCGGAACATTTGTAAAGTATATCGATTTACTTGCTAATCACTGTTATTATAATCCTTGAAATTTGGACGTGCGGTGCACCGACTGAAGTCAGACTCGCCGGAAAATTGATTATTATGCGCATCGTAAACTTGAAGATGGCAAAGCGCCAGCCGAACCAATTTGCTGTCTGCAACTCTCTATTCATAGATTCAGTGCCGTGACTGGTCAATCATTATTTTGAATAGCTCTTAAGTGCTTATTAGCGGCTCTCAAAGCCTCGTCCCGAAATTTTTTGAATGAATGCGATGGGTTTGGCCGCAAAAGGTCTGTCCGAAATCAACGTCATGACAGGAAATTCATAAGTGCAAAATGCCGAAATTGAAATATTCCGATATATCTTGATTCAGTAATATATTCAGGGCAATGCATCACAGACTTGTCCGCGTTGTTCAACAAATGCGAGAATGGAATGTTTCGGTGTCACTAAGTGTTAAACAAAACTAAGAAATTCCCGGATTGATTTCGCTAGTTGAGGTGCTTTCAGTATGATTTCAGTTACTCTTCTGTGTAAAGATTTGATAAAGCAAATTCAACTATTACGCGTGAGACTTGCCAAACCTATGTATAAATCTCTGGTTCACTTAAGTTCTTGAAATATTCCGGTTCGCCCAAGTTCTAGATATGTTTCAGGATGTTGAATATATCCGATGACTATCAGGTGTTAAATAAAAATTTCTTAAAAGTTTAACAATTATTTTATTATTAAAATATGATGCAAAATGATTTTCATACCCTCGGAAGGTCCCCCCCCCCTCCCTCAAGTCAGTGGGGATGAGGGTGGTGGTCCGCACATGGCTCAGTTTCAGGCTTAGTGGTCCGCAGATTTCTACGGGTTGGGAACCACTGGTCTAGTTGAAACCAGAGTTAGAAATGCAATGCAAGTGTCCGAAAGAATGCCAACCTGGCTTGGAAACAAAGGAATATAATATAATCCTGAAATAAAACGTAATAATTATGTAAATGTTTTATAATTATAATTTAAATCATTGTATGTTGTTCATTGGAAGGCTCCGATTAGTCAATATTTAACGGTAGGCTGGGCCATTTTCGTCTATCGTGTTTTCCGCGCATTAGCCCGGCTGACAGAGAGTTGGGTGTACAGGAATACACTCGACTTACACGAACTCGGAGTTCCCGTTTCATCTTTTTAAATATTGGAATGAAATTTCCCCAAAAAACTTTAAATGGTGTCTGGAACAAACTTTGTCCAGTATTTTTTTTTAAAACGAGACGGAAACAACGTCTGAAACGGATCCTATTGCTCGTGTGATAGAAGTTGTTGTCGATCTTGCCATGCAGTTACATATAGAAGTCTATGGAGATGAAGTCAACGAGCTGTTGGATTCTCCTCATCTTGAGGAGTTGACAGTTGAAGATCTCATAGAGATGCGCGACCAAAGCATCACGGAGGAAGCCGACATTGCAGATCCAATTCCTCAAGCAAACCTAATGACAGTTAGTTATGAACTTGACAGAAGGTCTTAGTGCAATTGAGAAAGGATTACAGATATCTATATATATAAAACAGTTCCGTAACTGACTCATTCATTCACTGACTGACTGACTGACATACAACGCACAGACCAAACCGCTGGACCTAAAGGGCTGAAATTTTGCATGGCGATTCTTCTAATAGTGTAGGGGTGCACTAAGAAAGATTTTTCAAAAATTCTTCTTAGATTTTTTTAAATTAAATTTTTAAGCTGTTTTTAAAACTTTTTTTACGTTTGCATTTAAAATAATACATTGAGGGTTATAAAATTTATATCACGAGAAAGATTATAAAAATTCCTTCAAAATGAAATTTTTTTCGAATTTTTACCTCCATTTCCTGATTTTTGGTGAATTTTTAAAGATTAAATTTTAGAATTTAATTTATTAAATGCTGATCACGTGATTTCTTTTTCTGGTACTTTAAATAAATTTATCGTCACGTGCGTAACAACTAAATAGACAAAAAATATTTTTTTCTCTTTCTAATGCAGCAGACGATTGGATATTATCCAAAAAAAATGCATATCCCTTACGATTTTTTTATAAATATATATATATAGATAGATATATATTTTTCATCAATTGTATACATTGATCGTCGCATTTATTATAAATATATATATTTATTTTTTGGCATAAATTGCATACGTTGACCGTTGTATTTAATTTGAATGTACTCCGTAGCGAAGCGCGGGTTTTCAGCTAGTTAGAGAATATAGACACTAACGAAGATCGCCTGAAACTGATCCTATTGCTCGTGTGATAGAAATTGTCGATCCTGCCAGGCAATTAGATATGGTCGTTGGAGTATATGTCGACGCGCATATGCGTTATGTATATGTGTTATGTATGGTATATATACGACGTTATGTATGGTAAATAAAAGTCGCTGGAGCTGACGTTGACGCGCTGTTGGATTCTCATCCTCGGGAGCTGACAGTCGATGATCTGGAAGAGATGCGCGACCAAAGCATCACCGAAGAATCCGACACTTCAGACCTCATGGCAGTTATAAACTTGACGAAAGGTCTCAGCGCAATTAAGAAAGTTATACAGATTTTAGAGAATATACTCTAATGAAAATCGCGTGATTACGACAAAGCAGGGAATTAGAAAAAAGTTAGGGCCTGTTCACATAGGAGTCCGTTGCGTTGCGTTAAGGAAAAGATGACGTTGAGACGAAAATGAACCAATCATATGCCTCCAAACAATTAGCAATGAAATTTTTAACGCCTATGATTGGTTTATTTTCCTCTCAACGTCATCTTTTCCTTTACGCAACGCAACGGACTCCTATGTGAACAGGCCCTTAGTCTACTATGAAGAAGTTATTCGCGAAAAATAAAAGGCATTTATACGGCAGACTACTTTGGATTGGATATTTTAAAACCATCAACATAATTTTTTTAATATGTTGTGCATATGTATAATATTAATATGTAATACAAGATTTTAATTTTAATACAATATGTTCCCTCTAAACTAGGGTTTTTGTAAAGTCTTGGTCCCAATTAGACAAAATTTATATGCATTTATATGCAATGTTGTACCCCGACTTACGTGACCTTTCGTCGGTCCCACCTATCGCGTAACTTCGGGGTATTCCTACATCCCATCTTGAAGGGTTAAAAATATTCGTAATTTGAGACGTTGTTTTATAATAACTATTTCATGAATAATCACAGGTATGCGCTCGATGAGATTTTGAAGTAACAAAGCAAGATATAAAAACTTTAAATGGGTCTAGGTTTTTTATTGACGATATCGGATCGATGCCTGGTTAAATAGGAAAGAAGGGATCATTTCTTTAAGGTAAAAGTGTCATATCAATATGTACTATAATTAGTTTATATTTAATTACTAGTACAGTCGACCGCCGTTATAGCGAACCCGGTATACAACGAACTCACGGATATAACGAACGAAAATTTTGGTCCCGCCATTTTCCTATTGTATGCAGTGGCGTAGCTAGGGGGGTGCGGTCCGCACCGGGCGGCATATTTTTATTTAGTATTAGTTGTAAAAAACCACTTGTTCAATTCATAAGTTTACTATTCGATTTCTACGAATTATGAATTACTATATGATTTCGAATATTTTTCCTCATCGTCAATGTAGGGTTGAAAATATTATCTCTAAAAATTTTGCTCGGATACAGATTTACAGGACAAAAATTTTGTTCGGATACCAATTGATTGACTTAGAAAAGGCGGCAAATTGGAGACCGCCCCGGGCGGCAAAAGTTCTAGCAACGCCACTGATTGTATGTAATTTAATTAGCATTGTTTCAGTTTAATGAAGTCGATTTTAGTCTATTTAATTCATTAATGATCATTTTTGATAGATTTTATCATTTTTAATACATCATTATTGAATACCCATTGCAACTAATGAATTATACATTTTGTGAACTCTAGTATTTTACTTAACGGTTCGGCTAAAGCGAACAAAACCTGTGGTCCCTTGAAGTTCGTTATAACGGGGTTCGACTGTATGTCATTTAATTGTGATTTATCTATGACTAGCTGAAAACCCGCACTTCGCTACGGAGTACATTCAAATTAAATACAACGGTCAATGTAGTCAATTAATGCCAAAATATATAAATATATATATATTTATAATAAATACAATGATCAATGTATACAGTTGATGTAAAAAAAAATATATATATTTATAAAAAAATCGTAAGGGATATTTTTATAGACAAAATAATGTCCAATCGTCTGCCGCATTAGCAAGAAAAAAATATTTTTTTGTCTATTTAGTTTTTATGCACGCGACGATAAATTTATTTAAAGTACCAGAAAAAGAAATCACGTGATCAGCATTTAATAAATTAAATTCTAAAAAATTAATCTTTAAAAATTCACCAAAAATCAGAAAATGGAGGTAAAGATTCGAAAAAGATCTCATTTTGAAGGAATTTTTATGATCTTTCTCGTGGTATAAATTTTATAACCCTCAAATTATTATTTTAAATGCAAACTTAAAAAAAGTTACAAAAATTTAATTTTAAAAAATCTAAGAAGAATTTTTCAAAAATCTTTCTTCGTGCACCCCTACACTATAAGAAGAATTGCCATGCAAAATTTCAGCCCTTTAGGTCCAGCGGTTTGGTCTGTGCGTTGTATGTCAGTCAGTGAATGAGTCAGTTACGGAACTGTTTTATATATAGAGAATTGAATGCAAGTGCAAAATTTGGGATCGTTTTTCTTAAATTTTATCGATACGTAACTCTTAACATTGTTGCCAGGTTTTTGAAATGATATGAGTGCAAAAGTAAACAGAATATGAATTGGAATCGGAGCGCAAAGAAAGAACAATATTCATTACGTTTCAACAAAAGTTAAGGGATAAGATATCTCGATTGAGAAATTATTATACTTCATGGCTGCGTTTTTGAATGAATGCCTAACTGCGATGAACTGTGATTGAATAGTCCTCAATTATTTGTAAAATCTTGTGACTTGCGACCTGATCTTTTTATATAAAGAGTGCTTTAATTTTTACCATGTTTTTATTAACTCGCTTTCTTGTTTGTTTGTTTGTGTGTGTGTTTGTCCAGTACAAATCTTGCAATCGATTTTTAACTAATTTCCCGACTACCTAGACATTTGAAACTTTTAGAATAGCTCAGAACACGATGACAGTGCATTATTTTAATACTTTTAGCCATGCTTAAGCAGATTTGAATTCATTTTCAGTTAATTTTGTTTTGTAGACTGGTGCACCCATCTATCGGCCGGGATGGGAACGAAAAGTTAAACGCAAGTTAACTTCCGATTAACTTCATTTTCTTTCAAGTTGATGGGATAATTCATCAAAAAAAATTTTAAAAAGTATTTATTAATACATAGAATTGTCAAGTTTACATGATTCAACAGAAATTTTAAACACATGGTATATAAAAAGTTCTTTTTATCTTGTAATTATTTTCTAGTTTCAAAGTGACTTGTGTATCTGCCATTTCTTTTTATTTATTAGTGCAAGCATTTTTTTAAATAAGGTAATTTTAGCTTATAGCTATACGCTCATATTATTCTTTTGTATGTTTTCAATCAGGAAGCTTGAAAACAACACATGAACTGTTTTAGCATTTTTTAGAAGTATTATCTGAAACTGGTGTTTCATCGATTCCTTTGCATTTTAACGAAACTGTACGTCTATCTTAACGACTAGAGTTTATAACTCCTGTTTGCCATCCATAAGGGTTGATTAATTCAATGTTTATGGGAGTTAATTTTCAGCACCCCTAGTCGTCTTTGGCTAGTTACTGCGTAGCACAACATTGAAAACCCATTTGTCTGCACGCATTTAAAACTGTCATTTTCCAGTTCTTCAGGTTTCCGTTTTTCTTCCATTGCCGTCTGTCGATACATCTAGGGCAGCCATACTGAAAATTTATGTATAATAATGTAAACTGAAAACCTAAATGGTATTTAGAAATGAGTGTTGAGGCAAACTGTTGACTACCTTAGATAAATCAGGTTTATACTTGCCACAAGCTACTCTCGATAGACGAGAATCAGCATGGCCCGATTTTGACACAATGGGGCCCTGGGCAAAGCAGACTTTGGGGGACCCCTTCAAGGACAGATCCAGAGGGGGGCATGTCCCCCCTCCTCAGGACCAGATTTCCACATGAACATGTGGGACACTCACCCAGGCCTCCCTTAAATGGGGACCAGAAATTGA
This sequence comes from Dolomedes plantarius, assembly GCA_907164885.2. Taxonomy (NCBI): domain Eukaryota; kingdom Metazoa; phylum Arthropoda; class Arachnida; order Araneae; family Dolomedidae; genus Dolomedes; species Dolomedes plantarius. Next base: position 17,579,455 of record OU015497.1, on the reverse strand, counting down.
AAAAAAATTTCGACCGACAAGTCAAAAATTTGAAGAAAATAATGAATATTAATAAGAAGTGTTAATTAATTAATTTACTTTTTAATGTTAATAAATTCATGAAATTTTCTTTTGAAATTCAAAATAAATCACAGTCTGGAGTTATTACAACTCCCCCCTCCCGCCCACCCACCAAAAAATTAAACCAGAAACGCTTATGGACGTAAGCATGCTTTCACTATAGTGGGTGCACTGTGCTCCACCCAGGATTTTTTTCTGTATCCGCCACTGCACCCCTTTACTATATTAACCAAAAAACAAATTCTCAAAACTATGTACAACTTTATACTAAATTAGGGGGCCCCATAATTTTGCGGGCCCTGGGCAAGTGCCCCACTTGCCCATGCGGAAATCTGGGCCTGAGAATCAGTGAGCAGATTTCATTTTGGAATTGGATGATTCACAAAAGATACATGGATGTGAACAGAACGTGAGCAGCAGGTGGCACATATTTGTACATTCATTTCCAAAATGATGTTTACAAAAGAACCCGCCTGAGCTGAGGAGATGTCATTTACCAGAATCGACACCCTACTTTGTTCACCGCTCATTCTTTTTTTTTTTCTTTTTAACTCAATTACCGAATAGAGCGGATCAGCATCCATTTTCATACGTTCAAATCGCGGTTTTGATTTCGAAAATCGGTGTTGTGTGCTCAAAAGTGTCAGATGTGATTTTGCGAGATGGTAAGCTGAAACAGTGTTGCCAACCTCTACGAAGCGCCTCCCCCTAGCGCCACCTCGAAATCCCCCTGTTTCCCCCTCAACACCAACTTGAGATCACCCTAGACCTTCCTAAAAGAAATTCTGGTTCCAAATAGGCATCCTGTTTGAGAGATAAATTGAAATAAATAGAAAATACACACTTACATAATTAAATGGAGGTTTATTTACATTTGACATATGTATGGAACTTATAATCTAATAAAAAAAACGCTTCTTGATTGTACAAAATATTAAAAAATGTTCTCCTCCCACCACCACAAAATGCCCCTAAAAGAATGGGGCTCCTAAAAACACCTCTTTTCGTCTAACTTACCCCCAAATTTAGGGGGAAAACCCCCAAGGCAACACTGAGCTGAAACAATTTTAGTGGGTGTCATTACTCGAAGCATAATCCTAGAAGTTTTGAAAATTTTCTTAACTGAAAAATGAGAATTGGTATTAGTGCTTCCGAGAGAATTCGTTTCTAGAACAAATGTCCCAGTTTCTGGTGGGTTAACACTGAAATCCCCACCCCACCCCCTTTTTTTAATCGATTCATTAGCGGCTTTCCTCTTTTGTGGTCACGCCCCCTTAGGAACGTAACTTCGATGTCATGAAAAGTTGAAGATGGCAGTCTTTTGCTTGTGTCGTGACTGTATGAGCAATACATTGTGCTCTGCGTTGTTCATTTCGCAGAACAATATTCATTGTCGCATTTTGTTCAGTGTACGTGTTTTCTCCGCTCAAATTTGATATTATTTGTTATGTTTGTGTAGAGTTTTGTGAATGTTCGCGAGAGGTTTAAGGAAAAAGAAAAATGCGTCTTTGAAAACAGAAAGAAATAAATCAGCATAAATCGAAAATTGTAGACTGAGACACCGTTTTAAGTCTTCGTTCTCTTATAATAATAAATTATATCGTTATTTTGGCCGTTTCCTAGCGATTAATTGCGAACAGTTTTATTTATTTATTTATTTAATTTTAATTTTAATTTTTTTTTTTTTTTGGGGGGGGGGGGTCGTCAGATTGAGCCAGTTATTTTTTTTTTATATATATATTCCTTAATTTTTATGTAGTTTCATCTTGCGTGATTAAACTTTCGAGCACGTTAATTACTTGCATGTGTACCCTAGTTGTACCTAGTTGTAAGTTCAGTCACGCTTAGAATACTCGCCAACGATAAATATTATGGTCCTCCACCCCTGGGAAGTCTTTATTAAATTCGTAAGACTATTTGAACCAACAAAAATAGCAATGGATTCTATTAGTTTACTTTAAATATCATTTTTCACCTTCGCTTCTGTGGAATGGTATTGGATATTCCTCGTGTTGCTGGTGTAGATAACTTAATAAAATAACGGCCAGGAGGTTTAGAGGTCTGGGTTCGAATCCTGGTTTCGCAAATGTACTTTACAGTGGTGGACGTGGGTTCGTATCCCACTTCTGACATGTAACGTTCCTAGCACATAATAGAAGTTACTGGTAAGCAAGGTTAAATGAAGACAGGGAAATATTGTAATAGAACACAAACTTTATTGGCCGCCATTGTATACTCAACTACGTTCTGGATCTAGCTGTTGCCAGTTATATAATGTAATACTAGATGATGACATGACAGCACTCTACCGTTGGAAAGAGTGATACCGGACCGGAAGGAAGCATAAACTAAATAATCATGGGGGAAAAGAAAAAAAATCAGCATCTTTAGAGAATATAAATAAGTAAACAAATACGTAAAACTAACGGCGCTGACTTCGTTCGGGCCTGTCCACATAGGAGTCCGTTGCGTTGCGTTAAGGAAAAGATGACGTTGAGACGAAAATAAACCAATCATAGGCCTCCAAACGATTAGCAATGAAATTTTTAACGCCTATGATTGGTATATTTTCGTCTCAACGTCATCTTTCCCTTAACGCTACGCAACGGTCTCCTATGTGAACAGGCCCTAACTCTGAACACTATAAGGAAAAGGTAAGGCTTGTGAGGAAGTGCATTCGAAAAATTAAGAGTTACTTACATTGCTGGTATATTTAATTTGGTCCATGAGATTTTGAAGGCACACGTTTGAATTCCGTTCCGGGCAGGTGGACGTTACACAATTTTAATTACTCAATTTATACCTTAAACTAGTTCCGCTTTTCACGTCGTTCTTGTATGTTTATGACATGTAATACATCTTCAGAGCAAGTTTTCAAGCCCCGTGTACTTTCGCGGTAGATATCAAGAGAAGTAAAACTTTTGAAATTCAGATGCATTCGTTATGGGGGGGGGGGGACTTAAAATATCTTTACCGCGCTGGGTGTCTGTCGCGTTATTATCAACATAGCGTTTGTGCATCTGGCTTTGTGTTATTCTGCTTTTGTTTCAAACGAAAATGCTCACTCGATTAGTCAGCCTTCCGTTGCACTATCAACATCCTGCCTTTCGTGTCAGATGAAATGCTTCCGAAGAGCTCGTTATTTGCACGGATATTTCAGGCATTTTTTTAACGCTAAAAGTTGCATAACCGAATGCGGGTTTTTCGTAGCGCCTATAAATAATTGAATGGGATAGAGTGTCGCAATTACCGTCAAAATACGGTTGATTTATTTTAGCTGTTGACTTCTTTGCTGTGTCGGACATGAAAAGGAATTTCCTAATGTCGTGTTGTAGACCCGTCAGTAACCTAAGATATAGGCAACCGTCCTCCGATAGACGATTCTGTTTAAAAAAATATATTCACGTAGTCTCCTCTAACGAAACTACCGCGGGTTATTAACGTAGGATTACTTATCGTTTGCTTACTCCCCCCCCCCCTGCAATTTGGCATTTTTCTGTTTAACTGTTTACTGCTACTGGGTTTGGCGCGCTGCCAAAATTATAACTCGCGATGCAGGACAATTTTTTTTCTCTCCGAAGTTATTGAGGAACGTAATTCTACGTTAAAATATTAGGGAGAATGCTTGATCCAATATCGTACGTGTAGAGTAATCACTATTCCAACGAGTTTATCATCAGTCATTCTAGGCATAGAACTCAATGTTAAGTGGAAGATCTACGCCATAAAACACTAAAGCGAACGAATAGGACGAAATGCAAAGAACGTCTTGAGGTGTACACAATTGGATATTTCAACATTTTGACTTCATCATGTTGACGTAATTACTTTACATTAGATTTGTTTTGTTATGAACCTTTATAATGAACATTTTTCACTTGGCACGATGAAATTTCTGCCAAGTTTATCCCTCTCATCAAATTGACGTACGTTTCAGGTTTTTGAAATGATTCGAACTTTATATGTACTGCCTCTTTCGTACAAAAATGAAACTACTATTCATAGATAAAAGGCTTTGAAAGGGGGAAAATGGGGCATCCCTTAATACATAATAACTTACAGAAACAAGGTCTATCGACTCTCGCCTTTTGGTGACTTCCGATTGAATGATTCAGTACGATATTGAAAAGGCAGTTCTCCTATACGTGTAATACTATTTTACTATCGGTATAACTACTGTTTGATGGACTGAAAATTTGTTACCGCGATCTCGTTGAACCCCAAATCCTTCAGCAGACTTGTGAGTTAAAACCTAACCGCTGCCTGTTGTCCCCATGTGGACACAAAAAGTTTTTCTTAGAAATTCCCATTCAAGCTAAAGTTAGTCTACGACAGCTTTGTTTATGCATAAGAATATGTCATTTCTCCACCCCTTAGGCGTCGATGCACTGTTTGACTGTCGCTAAAACATCCCTAATCCCGTACCCACTGAATAAAAGCCTGTAATTGTCAGCTTTTCCTTGAAGTCTTCATTATTTTCCTTCTTTTGCTGGACTACAGAGTGTACTGGAGCGTGATTTCAGTTAAGCCCAGACAACTAACTGCGTTCAGCGTTTGCCTCTCATGTAGAGCCTCCATTAGTCTTGTATCCGAATCTAGATTTTCAGCATTGTTATGTGAAGCAACAATTACCTTAGGTAAATCTCGATATCAGCATTTAAATTTTATTTATCTATATATATAAAACAGTTCCGTAACTGACTCATTCATTCATTCATTCATTCACTGACTGACTGATATACAACACACAGACCAAACCGCTGGACCTAAAGGGCTGAAATTTTGCATGGCGATTCTTCTTATAGAGTAGGGGTGCACTAAGAAAGATTTTTCAAAAATTCTTCTTAGATTTTTTAAAATTAAATTTTTAAGCTGTTTTTGTAACTTTTTTAAAGTTTGCATTTAAAATAATAATTTCAGGGTTATAAAATTTATATCACGAGAAAGATCATAAAAATTCCTTCAAAATGAGATCTTTTTCGAATCTTTACCTCCATTTTCTGATTTTTGGTGAATTTTTAAAGATTAATTTTTTAGAATTTAATTTATTAAATGCTGATCACGTGATTTCTTTTTCTGGTACTTTAAATAAATTTATCGTCACGTGCATAAAAACTAAATAGACAAAAAAAAATATTTTTTTCTCGCTAATGCGGCAGACGATTGGACATTATTTTGTCTAATAACATATCCCTTACGATTTTTTTATAAATATGTTTTTTTTTTACATCAATTGTATACATTGATCGTCGTATTTATTATAAATAAATAAATATATATATTTATATTTTTTGGCATTAATTGCATACATTGACCGTTGTATTTAATTTGAATGTACTCCGTAGCGAAGTGCGGGTTTTCAGCTAGTCTATATATATAAAACAGTTCCGTAACTGACTCATTCGTTCACTGACTGACTGACATACAACGCACAGACCAAACCGCTGGACCTAAAGGGCTGAAATTTTGCATGGCGATTCTTCTAATAGTGTAGGGGTGCACTAAGAAAGATTTTTCAAAAATTCTTCTTAGATTTTTTTTAAATTAAATTTTTAAGCTGTTTTTTAAACTTTTTTTACGTTTGCATTTAAAATAATACATTGAGGGTTATAAAATTTATATCACGAGAAAGATCATAAAAAATTCCTTCAAAATGAAATTTTTTTCGAATTTTTACCTCCATTTCCTGATTTTTGGTGAATTTTTAAAGATTAATTTTTAGAATTTAATTTATTAAATGCTGATCACGTGATTTCTTTTTCTGGTACTTTCAATAAATTTATCGTCACGTGCGTAACAACTAAATAGACAAAAAAAATATTTTTTTCTCTTTCTAATGCAGCAGACGATTGGATATTATCCAAAAAAAATGCATATCCCTTACGATTTTTTTATAAATATACAGTGGCTCCCAAAAGTGTTCGTACACTTACGATTTTCAATGAAATAGGGGCCTATCCATTAATTAAAATGAATATTTCAGAATGGGTATTTAATAATAAGATCTATAATCTATTCATAACAAAACTACATGAAATATTTTGAAAGCATAGTAAAACTTTATTTTTAAGAAACCAGTAATCAAAAAATAACAAAAACTTTATCTCACAAAAGTCATCGTACACTGAAATATTTTCGGATAAATTCATAATTAAAATTATCGTCTGGCGCTTTATTTTTATTTTTGAATTATGGTGGCATTTAAAATATCGTTTGGCTTTAATTTTTACTTGCCTACTCCGTAATTTTCTATTTATTATTTAAAAATGGTTCGTAGTCGTAAAGAAACAACAAACACCATTCGAAAATTGATTATTTTTCATCATAGTAGTGGTAAATCAGTTCGGAATATTTCTAAATTACTTAATTTATCCCATTCTACTGTGCAGTATGTGAAAAAACGCTTTAAAGAAGAAAATTGTATCGAAAACAAGGTAAGAAAAGGCCGTCCGGGAAAGTTAACAAAACGTGATCAGAGATTTATAATTAGAAAATTTGTGAAAAATTCACGTTTGAGTGCTGTAAAAGTTTCTGCAGAATTCAATGAAACAGTTTCTACTTCAATTTCACCTGAAATTTTTTGACGAGTTCTCAGAACAGCTGGATTACATGGGCGTTCTGCCCATAGAAAATTTTTTGTGAGTAAGAAAAACAGAAAGTTTAGGCTTCCCTTCGCACTATCAATGATAAATAAGCCCCAAACCTATTGGAATAATGTCTTCCAATAGGTTTGGGGCCAAACCTATTAGTGATGCGACATCGATAACAAAACATCGATGTTTTGAAACATCGATATTCAATATTAAAACATCGATGCTAATAAAACATCGCCCAAAAACCATCGATGTTTTTAAACATCGATGTTTTAGAACATCCATTTTTTAAAACTGGTTTAGTAATCTCTAACATTAATGTTACTTCCGTTAGTCGTGGGGGGAGGGGGTGATTTAATTTTACTCTCTGATTGGGCAGGCACAAATGACAAAAACTTGGTTGCTTTGGGCTACATTGATGACTCAAAATTCTTGTTGTAAATACCGCCATGTTTTGCCTTCAAATGTCCAGATAAATTCGTGGTATTGCCAGAAATTTTGAGGAACTTAAGGCAAATATTGCATTTCGCCAATTTGTCAGTGGTTTTGTAAAAATATTTCCAAACGGTACTTTTGGGAGGCATCTTACTAATAATATTAACGTCAACTTATATAAAACCAGAACAAAACAAAAACTTAAATGGATGCACTCGTGTATACACTATTTGTAAAATAAAACCCCGTGGCAGGTTCTGGAGTGTCAGGAACATTCCAAGCGCTCTGATTGGTTCATTGGTCGTTATTTGCCATTTGTCTGTTTGCTAAGGAATCATTCCCCCTTTTGTATTTGTCCTTTTCAGAATTCAGACTTACATTTACTGAGTGTGAAAATTATGCTACGTGGTAAATTTTTTTTATTACGGTACTTTTTCATTAAAAAAAAACATCGAGACAACGTAAAACATCGAGCACAAAACATCGATGTTAAAAAAACATCGGCTTCAATAAATCGATGTTTAAAACATCGATGTTTTTATCAAAACATCGATGTTTTGAAAACATCGACATCGATGTCGCATCCCTAAAACCTATTAGAATAATGTCATTTGCCGATGAACATTTTTGGTGCTGATGGGCGTATAATTGTATGGAGAAGAAAAAAATGAGGATCTTAAAACCAAGAACTTAGTAGGAACTGTTAAGCATGCCGGTGGAGGTATCCTTGTGTGGGGGTGCATGTCAGCATCAGGACTAGGAAATTTGGTATTTATTGATGGCATAATGAATCATGCTGTTTTTATAAATATTTTAAGAGACAATTTAAAATTATCAGCTCAAAATTTGGGTATTGGAAACAACTTTGTTTTTTATCAAGATAACGATCCTAAGCACACGGCTCTCAACGTTCGCATCTGGTGTCTCTATAATTGTCCACAAGTTTTGAAAAAAACCTGAATCGCCAGATTTAAACCCAATAGAACATATTTGGAGAGAACTGGAGGTTCGAGTACGAAAACACGACATTCACACGAAAAGCTAACTAAAATCAATTATGATGGAAGAATGGAGGAACATTGATGCAGAAATTACAAAAGAACTAGTGCAATCTATTCCCAGACGTTTAAAGGCTGTTGTGGATGCTGAAGGACATCCTACTAAATATTAATTTAACGAAAAATTAGAATATTTACTAATATGTAGAGATTTTTTACAAGTGTACGATGACTTTTGTGAGATAAAGTTTTTGTTACTTTTGGATTATTGGTTTCTTAAAAATAAAGTTTTACTATGTTTTCAAAATATTTCATGTAGTTTTGTTAAGAATAGATTATAGATCTTATTATTAAATACCCATTCTGAAATATTCATTTTAATCAATGGATAGACCCCTATTTCATTAAAAATCGTAAGTGTACGAACACTTTTGGGAGCCACTGTATATATATAGATAGATATATATTTTACATCAATTGTATACATTGATCATCGCATTTATTATAAATATATATATTTATTTTTTGGCATAAATTGCATACGTTGACCGTTGTATTTAATTTGAATGTACTCCGTAGCGAAGCGCGGGTTTTCAGCTAGTTGTTTTATATTCGGTTATTTATTTTTCAAGTATTATGACAGTTCACTTCATTTTCCGTTTGAAATTGTTATTCATTATGTCTAGTTTCTTAAATAAAAATTGTTATTCCTCTTGAAAATACTAAAATTTGTCTTGTGAAAAAAAAAATCGGAAGAGTAGAGTTGTTTTGATGTAACATCTTTGTTGGGAGTGACCCTCTGGAGGCTCTGTTAAGTGAGCCCTCTGTTTATTGGTATGTTACACATTATATGATAATAATAATTACTTGGACGATTATGAGAATAACCATTCGAGGATCGTTAATAGTCACAGTTGTTTGTTCATCTGCGATTTGTGCCAATATTTATCGAAAAAAAAATTTTTTTTTAAATTTTACTGTGCTATCACGAGCATCGTTTGTTTCTTTCTTCCCATTTCTGAAATCTGAAAAAAAATTTAAGTTGTGTTAAAGCATAGCTATTTGTTAAAGCATGTGTTGCGCGAAGAGAGGAAATTCAAAACATTCTTTCTTGAAAGAGAAAAAAAAAAAAGCTTATAATTTTTATCAGGTACTATTGAAATAGCTGTGTCTGAACTATTGAGTTAGAAATAAATTCTAATAAAAAATAGGAGAGAAAGAATTGGACTTTTAAAACGTAAAGGGAAAATTTTATACTTTAACCAACTGTCTTACTACTTTATAATCGACACTTCCTTGTAAAGGGTTTGGATATTTTAAACCTTGAAATCCAGGAAAAAAAATTGCTCTTAGTTTAACAAACATGCATTTAAAAACTAAAAACCTGTACTTTAAATCAAATTAAATATTGACCTGTTCATGTATCTTATGCACTTTTAATGGGCATACGGGAATGCACCAGAATCACGGTGTTTTTTAAAGACAAACATTCTCTCTGTGTTATTATTAGTAGTAAACCATCACACACCACATCAACTCCTATCACGCTCTCCGAGCTATGTTGATTCTACTGTTTATTCAAAATAAAACTTGGAGGCTGCAGATGAGTAGCCAAATATTTTATCAGTGTTTGTAAGTTAGTCACTCCGAGCAGACAGTCATCGTTCCGAAACATACAAGCGCGATAACTTCAGAACAAACAAACGGATCGCTTCTGATTGCCTTCTGGATTTTGCCTTGCCTCCAACTGCTTAACATGCGATGCGGCCTTGGCGGTGCGTACGTGCCGATCGAGTTAAATCAGCTTCCTGAGAGATTCTTAGTTATTGTTCTGTATGGTGTTTGATTCCCGCGTTTAAAATGCGTGTGATCTTTATCTCCTCTTCGTTGAAACTGCCTGCCCTCTCTTCGCGTCCATAGTTCTGAATTCGTGATGGCTGGCGATTTCGCTTTGTTTTTGGCTGAGGAAGTATTTAAATCGTTGAGTGGGTTTTTTTTCCTTATTATTATTTTTTTAGACTTCCTTGCGTAATAAAACTGTATTATTAATAAACATCTTATTTTCTAATATTTGTTTATTACTTTTTTTTCCTACTTTTCATCTTACGATTTCGCAGATATGAGTCATATCACATCGTCCATCCTGCGAGTAAAAGGTCTCTCTCGTATTTTTAACTTGCAGTGAATAATTTTACATGGTGATGTGCAGTCGAAGATGTTTCTTAAATTGATTCTTTTGAATGCAGTCCAGAACTGATTTTCTGCATAGTACAAGTAAACACATATATTCTCCGGGTGTGTGTCAATATTACACTGCTTGACAATTGCTGAGGAACAACTGATTTTTTCAAACTAGCGATCCCGTCAGCAAACAAATCACAGTAAAATGAAATGCAGAGGGCGTAATAGGGCAGAACCTGTTATCTGTATAAAAGGCAGTGCACGAAAACTCTTTATTCATGCGAAAGTTATGCAGTTAGGTGTTTGACGAAAATAGCATCGTAGGTTGTTGGAAGTTATTTCTGGGAAAATCAGTGTGGTGTGGCAATAATTAAGTACAAAATGTCTGCAAGACATCATTTGAGTGCGTACGATCTTGGACGAGCAGTTAGATGGCTCGAAGCAGGACAAAGTGTCACTACTGTGGCCAGAGTAATGGGAGTGGCAAAAAGTGTCATACCGTGATTAAAAAAAGGCCGCCGAAGGTGGAAATGCTATGCGAAACCACGCCGGTGGTTGTGGAAGGAACACCACACCTCAAGAAGATCGATATGTATCCCTAGGGACGAAAAGGAACAGACATCTCACTCCTAGTCAGATAGCTGCAGGCCTTGCAACCGCTACCGGTACAAATGCATCAGCCAGAACCATTTCTAGGCGATTAAATCAGGTTGGTTTGTATGCACGGAAGCCTGTTCAATGCATCCCACTTCAACCACGCCATCGTCGAGAAAAATTACGTTGGTGTAAGGAACATATTGTTTGGGGTCAGCAAGAGTGGTCCAGAGTGACGTTCTTTGACGAATCCCGTTTCACTATGACAAGTGATTATGGCCACCAGTTAGCGTGGAGAGAGGGGGGAACACGTTATGCACCACAGAGTGTTCAGGAACGTCATCGGTATGGCCAAGGCGTTATGGTGTGGGCAGGCATTATGCACAATGGCAAAACACCGCTTCACATCTTTGAGCGAGGTACCGTTACATCGCAACGGTATTGCAGAGAGATTATTCTGGATCATGTTCGTCTTTTTAGGGGTGCGGTAGGTCCAGATTTTCTGTTTATGGACGACAATGCGCGCCAACACAGGACCGCTGAAGTATCGGACACACTAGAAAGTGAAAATATTGAACGTATGACATGGCCTGCTTACTTTCCTGACCTAAATCCTATAGAGTATGCCTGGGATGCTCTTGTGAAACGTGTTTCTCAAAGAACTCGCCCTCCCCGAACCATGCAAGAACTGAAAATCGCCTTGAGAGAGGAGTGAGACAATATCCCCCAAGGACGCCTCAATACTTTAGTAGACAACATGAAAAACAGATGTAAAATGTGCACTAGTGTCTGAGGAGGTCACACACCTTACTAAGGTACTCATAACTGTTTCATTCCGGCAGGAAGACCCATTTTTCGTGGCTGTTTGGAAATGCTCCAAAGAGCATCTTTTTTGTTTTTCGTTTTCTTCTTTTTCCATGTGGCGAAATCTGTACCATTTTGCATAATAAATAATGCACAGTATCTCTACTAAATATGTACTAAGTTTCATTTCTTCAATCAATGTCTATTATGAAATATTCCAAAAAATGTGACTGTTCCTTAGCAATTGCCGAGCAGTGTATTCATTTTTTACCATGTTTTTATTAACTCGCTTTCTTGTTTGTTTGTTTGTGTGTGTGTGTGTGTTTGTCCAGTACAAATCTTGCGATCGATTTTTAACTAACTTCCCGATTAGCTAGACATCTGAAACTTTTAGAATAGCTCAGAACACGACGACAATGCATTATTTTAATACTTTTAGCCATCTTTAAGCAGATTTGAATTCATTTTCAGTCAATTTTGTTTTGTAGAATGGTGCAGCCATCTATCGGCTGGGACGGGAACGAAAAGTTAAACGCAAGTTAACTTCCAGTTCTCGAGCTAAACGATTGATTACTCATTTGATACCTCCTTATCATGCATTTGATCATTTTCGTTCAGGTTGATGGGATAATTCTTCAAAAAAATTTTAAAAAAGAATTTATTAATACATAGAATTGTCAAGTTTATATGATTCAAAAGAAAATTTAAAAACATGGTATATAAAAAGTTCTTTTTATCTTGTAATTATTTTCCCCTAAAATCATAAAAGCAGTTTGATGTTTAATGTCACAAAGAAGGGTTTTTCCTCTTGTTAAAAAGCCACATATACTCTGTAAGACACTTGTTTATAAGCTTAACCAGAATCCTTTTCGTGAGGGGAGGAGGAGCGTCTTCATGATTTTGGAGAACTGGGTAAAGTTAACCCTGGGGTCTCAACACCCCGCTTATACAGGCTGTTTAAAAAAGAATCACCCTATTTGAAATGAGTATATTATGAAAAATATTGAACATAGAAACTTAAAATTAGTTTTATATGACATGGCTAATCATAATTTTTTTTTTACAAACCAAATTAAAGGTGCTCAATATGCCACCTTTAGATGCACGACATATGTCTATATGGTAGGCAAATTCGTCCCAAACTTTTGCGAGCATGTCTTCGTACACTGCTTCCATGGTTGTTATGGGTACCGTGTCTTGGAATTGTTTATGCCGTCGCCTAATGCTCTTAGAGGTAGGAACTTCAATCTACCAGGGTTTTGTCGTCGAGAATCACGCTGAACAGTTGTTTCGGACTCGCACTTCGCAAAGCGTAGAACACAAAATGATTTCTGTTGTGCTCTACAAACACTGAAGTGGCGGGCAAACGAAGAGCGTTAGCGCTACCTGTCGGCAATTGCGTGAAACTCGAGATTTCCCGCTTTCTGCCTATACATTATTCGATCAAAACGGATTAAAAGATGAATTATGATTTTTTTAAATCGGGTGATTCTTTTTTAAACACCCTGTATTTAAAACTTTTTTTTTTTTTCTTTCTTTTTTTTTCTTTTTTTTTCTTTTTTTTTTTTTTTTTTCTAAGGTGAATTCGTAGCGTAATTCATGAACTGCCATTTTTTTTCTTTTAATTGTAAAATTCATGTTAAATGCATTAAAAGGGAATTTTTAAATACGTTTTACTACTTACTGATCTAATTGAATATTATTCCTATTTATTTGTGTTCTAAAAAATGTATATCTTCCATATATATACCAGGAGAGGCCAAGATACACGGTACATTTTTGGCATGTGTACATTCTCGGAAGAATGAAACACAGAAAGCGGTTATGTTGTTGTTTCTAATGGCCGGAAGTATTCTAGACAGGGTCCCCATAGGGTAGCGGGCTGAAGGATGCGGTTTCTAATGGCACCACGAGGGTCGGAGTCCGATCCCACCTCCATTTTGACCGAGCAACCACATCTGGGGAGATCGTACCCTCTCCCACCCTCTCTGACCTCATAGAAGGACGGAAAATGATTCTATTAGATTGGAAAGAAATTTTAAGCTTTGTTTTTTCTAATATTTTTATTAAATATATCGTTATCCTATTGTTAGAAGAACTAATATTTCTCGATTCTTAAGGTGCCCGCCTACGTTGAAAATGTCAAATGCATTAAAAGGGAATTTTTAAATACGTTTTACTACTTACTGATCTAATTGAATATTATTCCTATTTATTTGTGTTCTAAAAAATGTATATCTTCCATATATATACCAGGAGAGGCCAAGATACACGGTACATTTTTGGCATGTGTACATTCTCGGAAGAATGAAAAACAGAAAGCGGTTATGTTGTTGTTTCTAATGGCCGGAAGTATTCTAGACAGGGTCCCCATAGGGTAGCGGGCTGAAGGATGCGGTTTCTAATGGCACCACGAGGGTCGGAGTCCGATCCCACCTCCATTTTGACCGAGCAACCACATCTGGGGAGATCGTACCCTCTCCCACCCTCTCTGACCTCATAGAAGGACGGAAAATGATTCTATTAGATTGGAAAGAAATTTTAAGCTTTGTTTTTTCTAATATTTTTATTAAATATATCGTTATCCTATTGTTAGAAGAACTAATATTTCTCGATTCTTAAGGTGCCCGCCTACGTTGAAAATGTCAATTTTTGACAATTTTGGTCAATTTTATTTTTTGCAAGAATCGTGTAATTCAGTCTTTACTCTTTTCAAAACCGTTTTGATTTTCATCCTGCATCATTAAGAAGCAGAGTTATAGCTATTTTAAAAAACATCGTCTGCTACAAAATTGAAGTGACAAACAATTTTAAATGCGTTTTTATCAGAATTGTGTTTTTTAGCACAAATTTCTACCGTTATCATGATATCTTTCATAATAATGCATATAATTTGATAAAAATTTTCAGGAAATGTTTTAGATGCTATTGTTAATGAAATGATGTACAATAATTGATGTATAATAAATAGTTTTTTGTTTGGGGCTGTTTTTATAAGGAAAGGAATGACGAATCGGGGAAAATTTTCATATTGGAACATAAAATTGTCTGTATTATTTTTGCATTTTAAAATTTCTCTTAGATTGTGGGTCATTTTGAAGATAACTGTCATATGTATCATGTGTGAGAAGGAAATTAAAATAGTAGCATTAGAATTTTATGCAGAGTTATAGGCGTTTTAGCTAAATTTCATTAAAAATTACTTCAAATTGACCAATTTATCAGAAAGTATGGTATTTACAGGTAAGTTTTTTTTTTTCATTTTTTTCATTTTTAAGTGCTATTTTATCATAAAATCTTTAAAAAATTGGCTCCGAACGTAGGCAGTCACCTTAAATAATTTTAATCTTTAATTATTATTTTTCTTTGTTTTATTAAATGATTGAAATTTGGCTTTTATTGAGTAGTTTGCAGTTCGTAGCAATTCAGTCAAGTAAGAAAATTAATTTTTTTTTTTTTAACTTGAGAACAATTTGTGACATTTTTCTAAAATAAATAAGAATTTGAAAAATTCCTCATTGAACCGCGGACCCCCAAAAAAGGTGTAAAGAGCCGCAGTTCGTCCACTCCTGATATAGGAATCAAGCAGATACCAGTATACTCTTGATAAGGTTCATCCTGAAATCGTTGTGTTATAAATTTCCTCTGTGTTATTACTATAATTATATCATCTGTTTGGACTTAAAAGACATTCTTATTGTTCATTTTTTGTATTTCTTATGTTAATTAATGTTCACTTTTCTGAAGTGCTGGCAACACGTTAAGCTTTAGAATTCTGTTTAAATACCTTTGCAACTAGTATTTTTGTCAGTTCTGAATTGTTTAGCAGGGTGATGTAGTTTTAATTCAGTGGTGATTTAAACGCTGGCGTTTAACTTAAATTTTTATTGTATTAAACGCATTTGTATTTGGGATCAGTTCTCCCGTTCTTCGCTGTCACTGAGTTGAATTGCTGCTGTCATGTCGTGGCCGACAACAAGCCAACACAATCTCACATGAGATCCAGTAATTCAAACTCGACATTGAGATAAGCAGGGGCACGAATTAAAATAAAAATTAAGCTCCTTTATTAGAACTCACTATATACAAATTATTTACAATTTGGTCTCAAAACACAATCATATCAGCATCCCAACGCTGACCAATCTCAAGCCTTTGCTTCTCTGCCGTCTGACCGTTCAAGTCACCTCCAAACGGATTCTCCCTTTGACGCCGAGATTGATGGCATAATTGTGATTGGTTTGACTTATCACGTGGCCATATACGTTGAGCTCTGTGATTGGTTTTCACGTCTCAGCTTCAGTCTTCTTGTACACAATTGTCCTGAGAACGTTGAGAGGAAAAATGGGATGTTGCACGACATCACACTGCCATCTTACAACGTTTGTTCTACTCAACATTTTACTGGTCGTGAAACTGGAATGAATATCTTCAAGTGAACTGCATTTTGATTCTGTTTAGCATAAGATTTGAATACTTCGCATTGCTGTGACTCAGAACTACAAGGAAATTCAAGTAAGGATGTTCATTCATGTTTAACCTAATTTTAGTTACTTCCCACGTTGGTTGCGTGGCAGTCGGTGCTGGGTTGGTTTGAACGACTTTATTTAGTTTACCGATTTACATACATTTGGCGCTTCCGCCATTGTCGTTTGTTTTCTCATTACATTATACACTACTACACTATTATCATCATCATAATAGTAATTATTATTATTCGTATTTTATTTATTTTATTTATTTATTTATTTATTTATTTTTATTTTATTTTTTTTTGGGGGGGGGGAGGTTGTTCTAGACTGTTCATCATCATCAAGTATAAAATCAAGTATAAAAGTCATGTTTCCCTGAGGAGCGTGGTTCTGAAAGGTAAGATGACTTTGCGATATTTGAGTGCTGGAACTGCGTTTTTCTTGCCACGTGTGGTGAGTCAGTCGCCGTTCGTGGTTGCGAACATTGCTACCGCCCTGAATGAGGTGAGTCGTCGCGGTTTTCGACATGGGCAGTTACTTTCGACGACAGCCGTCTCATTTTTTGCTTTCTTTCCTCCAGGTCCGAATGCCGCCTGGAACCGATTCTTTTCGGACAAGAAAGAGAGGATCCGGGGCAAGACTCCGATAGGGAAGCTGGACCAGACCGCGGCTGCCAAAGAAGAGGAGGACGGACCCCCGGACGCCTACGCTCCTTTCCCGGACGGGAAGAATCCGTCCACGGGCGAGATCGGTGGACCCAGGGGACCCGAACCGACCCGATACGGGGACTGGGAGAGGAAAGGCCGGGTCTCGGACTTCTAGCAAACAAGGACAACTGGGATTCAAGAGACGTGGACGTCGATTTGCTAGTGAAATGGTCTTATAGATTTCGACTCTGGTGTTTATCATTTATAGAGGATGGACAGGCGACATTTCTCGCGCCCATTTTCCTGACAGACGACTCGATCTAGTGTTGCCTGAAGTTGAAAGTAGAACTTGTCTAAGAAATGGGCGAATATAACACCCGTCGACAATAATTTAGGCTTATTACATAAATAAAAATACGATTTGTGAACGTTCTTATTTCAATATAGTTCACCTTTTCAAATAAAATGGAACTTTTGTAAATGAAAAACAAAACATCTTTAAATCCATGATGTTGTTGTTGGTCTAGCGGCGCTTGACCAGGTCCATTGTCCTCAGTAGGTCCATCAAATGGCGAGGATCGCTAATAAAGTCCGTCCTAGGTAAATTTAGGCAAATTAAATTAATTCACAATACTAATAGCTAATAGGAATAATTGTGTAATTTAAAAGAAATCGCACCAAGGTTTCCTCGGTTACGGGTCTCTCGGTCTATAATTTTTCTTGAGCTCATAGCAATTTGCATTAGGGATGCGACATCGACAGCAAAACATCGATGTTTTCAAACATCGACATTCAACATTAAAACATCGCCCAAAAAACATCGATGTTTTAGAACATCCATTTTTTAAAACTGGTTCAGTAACCTCTAACATAAATGTTACTTCGGTTAGTCGTGGGGGGGGGGGGGGGGGAGATTAATTTTACTCTCTGATTGGGCTGGTACAAATGACAAAAATTTGGTTGCTAGAGTCAGCGCATATCACAGAATTTCCATGATGCATTTTATTACTTTTACCAGAAAATTGAGGAAGAACTTATTTCTATAAAAACAATTGATAGGACCAAAGCCATAAAAAAAAAATCCGTAATGTTTTCTAATTTAAATTGGCAGAATGTGAAAAATTATTGTAATATTTATTTACAAGTTGGAGAATAATTTGCTTCCAGGAGGCTTAAATAATTTAGTAAAAAAAAAAAAAATCTGAAGTTCTTACATTTAACAAGTGTTTTGAAACCCGCGTCTTCAATAATTGAAATCAGCTGAGAATCTCTACAAATCATGTAAAGAATAGCTGGAGAAACTTTGCTTTGCATATCTCCACCAAATTTTTTTATTATGGGGCTTTTTCCTTAAAAAAAAAATCGAGACAACGTAAAACATCGAGCACAAAACATCGATGTTAAAAAAACATCGGCTTCAATAAATCGATGTTTAAAACATCGTTGTTTTTATCAAAACATCGATGTTTTTATCAAAATATCGATGTTTTGGAAACTTCGATATCGATGTCGCATCCTTAATTTGCATGAACATAAAATCGCTTGCTTGTTATGTTACTGATCCTATTGATTGAATGCTTTCTCTGCTTCCCCTATTGTGTCCCGCATCACCGAATGCAATCTCTCTACATATTTCTATTATGTCCTGGCATTACATAATGACACATTTCGCAGTATAAAAAAAGATTGGACCCAAAGCGAACTGGGGGGGAAGAGGACATGTTCTCTTTAAAAGAGATATTCCGGCAACCCTAACTAAAAACATACCTGGTATACTGAACCTCGCCATTCAAATCGCACCGATATTTTGGATCATTGAAGTTTTTTATGAACATTTATGTTTTGCATTCACGATGTTTACATTTTTAGTTTGATTCTTGAGAAGTACGTATTTGCTGCGTTTTTCATCACTGTTAACGATAGTGTTTGAGGAATTAGTCCGGAAATTATTTAAGTGCTTTTATTTTATATTACCTGTACACATTTAAAACTAATAAAAATTGGAATTTTTTATTCTTGATTTTTAATGACAAGAAATTCATGAAAGTTCCGTAATTGTTATCGAAACGGAAATTTCCCGCGCTTTTAAAAATTGTCTTGCCTCCCAAAAAATTTGATATTGAGCTCAGAAATTAGATCGAAATTTTCAAGCTAATTTAATGGAATTTTTGTCGTATTTTTAAACATAAAACATAATGCATTTTATTTGAAAAAAAAAAGTTATTTGGAAAGATCTTAAAAATAACCTCCACTGACCTTTAGATAAAAAAAAATTAATTACTATTGATTTTTTCATGTTGCAAAACTGTTATAACCGGAGGGGAGAAGGATTGACCCCTCATCACTGTAACAGTTCTAAACAACAACAACAAAAAAAAAGAAATGCGTAAACAAATCAAAAGTTTATAATTGAATTTTTATGCACTTTAAGGAGTTGACGAGCAGACGTTCTCTACCTGAATTTCCTGTGAGGTGGACTTCAACATTTGTCCATCCAAGATTGTTAATTCTTCTTTAAGATTCATTTTTGAATAAAAAATGATTATTTTTTTGTTTAATATTGAAAATCCTTCATAGATTTCTTTATTTTTCATTGATTGCGTATTAATTATTGATGAGATCTATAAATTTATTTCATACTAATTAGTTTTCGCAATCCGTTAGTCCACCACCATCGTTTTATTGGCGACGTGACTTGTTAATTCTCCTCTCCGATATCTTCCCTGTATTCGATCATGAATACAAAATAAGAATGATAAGTATAAATGGCGAATTAGTCTGAAGAAATTCAAAATGCATTACAACCGAGAATTCAAGAAGCAGACATCGAGCGTCATACTTTCATTCGTTCAGGAGTAACACACTACAAATACACGCTTCGCACAGACCGCGAAGCAGCCAGGTGGCGTTACCAGTCCGCCAAAACAATATATCTCTCTTCAATTTGCAACATAGTCCACTTTGAATTATGAATGGGCTTTATTTCAAATCTACCTACAGTTATTATTTTTATTTTTGTAACTTAACTTTACCTTTTTTTTAAAATTTAATTTAATTAATTTCTTCTTGGACCATGCGTGAAAAGCTTCAGTGTTTCCCATATCCATACCGAGGGTAAAGGGCTTTCTTAGCCCTATTTGGAACCTCGCGAAAATTTTTTGTCCATGTCCATGTCACTAGTGAGACATATATGTATTCAAATATTTTTCATTGATTTTAAGGATTGTAATGTGAAAGAACCTTTTTTTATAGATTGACTAGAAAATTAACTAAATGTAAAATAGAAAAGTAAATAAAACTTAATTATATTTCACTGCCCTTCAAAAATATCAATAATAACACAATTTCCTTAGCAATACAACACAAACAAATATGAAAACAGTATGTGACTATCACAGAAATATTCCAGAGTTCAACAGTAATTCGTTTACTGGGAATTAACCCAGTAAAAAAGGATTAATGAAAAAAAAGAAAACTAAAGGAGGAATATTAGAAAATTAACTTTAAATAACTTCGTGCGTTCACTTACCTTAGACATTTTGAATTAACATCCAATAACTGCGCATGCGCAGTTCGTATGAATGATTGATTCCATCGTCTGGAGATGAAATATTATTCAAAAGCTGTATTTATTTATAATTATTTTAAAGCTTCCAAACTAATCTTAGAATTTTCTCCAGGCTTTAAAACATAAGTATACGAAGTTTCAACCAGATTCGTCAAGAAATGTAGATTTGTATTCGTTACATACATACATACATAGAGACACTCTGCTTTATTTATATAGAAGAATAGACATGAAACACTAGTCTATTCTTATGTGAGATTTCCAAATAATCTGGAGAATTCATCGAAAATTTTCGCAGGCAGTTGTAATCGCCAAATTTTAACCCCATGAGCGGCATTTGATTATAAGTTTTTTGCTGCGCTCTCGGATGGCAATACAGAGAGATTGTTCTAAGATATGAAATGCCGACGTGAGCTAGTGAGGCCGCGTTTTAAATGTAATGAAGTTATCTTGTTGAATAAAAATGTGTTGTGGTAATAAAACGACTGTCGTTTACAAAAGTCTGCACATAGCGAAAGGGGATTTCGCTTAATACGAACGTTCTTTGTTATTGAGATGACATTCTCATTCCTGCTAAAAGTTGGAAAACTTAACAGAAGTGTTTGAGCGCTTGCGAGCTGCAAAACTAACTTTGAAATTTCTAAAGGTGAATATGGAAGAAAGAAATCGTATATTTGGGTTTCATTCTCAAAACAAATGGACTTCGGCCTGGTCCGAAAAAAGTGAAAGCCATCGAAGAATTCCTGGAACCAAAAAATGTGCATAATGTTAGAAGATTTTTCGGTGTAATGGGTTTCTTCAGACGTTTTGTTCCTAAGTATGCTGAAAAGGTTGAACCATTAACACGAATAACTCGAAAAGTTGTGAATTTTGAATGGTCAGATGAACATCAAAAATCTTTTGACACTTTGAAGAACCATCTGATTAATCCAATCAACGTTAGCAATGTATTGTCCGAATTCCAAGACAGAAGTACGCACAGATGCAAGTGCATCAGCTTTGGCTGGAATGATTCTACAAAAAGGTGATAAATGGCACCTTGTTTATTGCTTCAGTAAGAAAACAACTGAAGTTGAGCAAAAGAATCACTCAAGCAAATTAGAACTGATGGCTATTGTCTGGACGTTAGACAGATTACGCCAGTTTCTAATAGGAATCGAATTTACCATAATAACCGATCGTCAGGCTCTGGTATAGATGAATGCAGAGAAATCTAGTAATCCTCAAATAGCGAGATGGTCTAATTTAATTCAACAATACAATTTTGATGTTAAGCATAGACCTGGTACGAAAATGACACATATAGATGCATTAAGCAGAGCACCAACTTTGGAACCCAAAGCTACATTAAACACTATCATTGAAAACAATTTGGAAGTTTTTTTTTGTTTGTTTGTTTGTTTGTTTTTTACATTAACAAAAGAAAAAAAATACTTATGATACACATGCTGATTTCAAACTTAGAAGAATTATCGATATTTTGAAAAAAGAAGAGAAAAATAAAGATGAAAAGCAAACTGTTGAGAATTATGTTTTAAAGGGAAATAGATTATTTCGCAGAATGATCAAGAAAAATTACTGTACGTAATTCCAAAAGATAGGAAAAACAGCATTGTCGTCAAGTTTCATGACTGCAATGGTCATTTTGCTGTTGACAGAACAGTAAAAAAATTCTAGAACTCCACTGGTTTCGTTCCATGAAACGCTGTGTGCGTCAACACAATCAATGTGTTTTGAGTGCCTAGTAAACAAGATTCCAGGTGGGAAGCAACAAGGGCTACTTCATCCTATAAAACCAGGGAAAAGACTTTTTTCTATAATCCACTTGATCACTTGGGACCATTTGTAAGAAGTTCCAAAAGAAATCGAGTTATTAGTTATCATAGATAATTTGACAAGGTTCGTAAGACTTTATCCAATGAAGGATACTTCAGCTAAAAATGTCCTTAAAGCATTAGAAGATGTCATTAACAATTTTAGACTGCCGGATCGAATCATCAGTGATCGAGGAAATTGCATCACGTTGCACCTAGTCGAAGTCTATTGTAAAGAAAACGGAATGGGGCACTCGGCATGGTAGAACATATTAACAGAACGATTTTTCCAATAATTACTACATGCATGAAAGATGTAAAGCATAAAGATTGGGATCTACGAATAAAAGAAACCTCAACAATTGTTGTGAACCACACAACTGATAAAACACCCTTCGAAATGTTGCATGGCTATGTACCTCGTTTTAACGACGGAATAGTTCGAAGATTGGCAGACGAAGGTGCCAAACAGTGGCAAGATCCAGAAAATCTTCAAAATGAAGTGATCAATAAAATAATCAAAGATAAGCAAGAAAAGACGAACAAAATTTACGACCGTAAACGTATTTGTACAGTATCCTATGGAAAAGGTGAAATTGTGGTTGTAAGAAGATCCGCTAAATCAGCGGGAGAACCAACGAATACTCAGCCGAAATACCGTGGTCCATTGGTAATCACCGAGGTGTTACCCCATGATACGTACCGCATATCACAATTGGAAGAAAAGGGAAGATTTTACCCCGCAACTGCTCACGTTAGTCAACTGACAGCATGGAGATGTTAAACTGACTCCGATGACGAAGCAACCGGTGATGATATTTTAGAGCAGTGATTCCGAACCCGTGGGTCACCATGGTTTTATCCAATCGAAATAATTTTTTTACGAATTTCACCAAAAAATGTGTCGGTATTTATTTAGCATGAAAGTGTAAGGTAGTGATGTTTTTTTTTTTAAGTTAAAAGTCTCATTGTAAGCGCAAACCTAGTCCGTCAGAAATCTACCGCCTTTATTGAGTGGTAAAAGAAAATCGCGGTTTCTTACTACGTACAGTACTCAAATTCTAAACGCCAGTTTATCTTCAGTCTGTGTTGTCAATTTCGGTATTACTGTTGTAGTTTCTCCGACGGAATTTTGTTTAGATAAGAGTTTTTCTATATTTATTGTTAAATAATTCTGAATCCATACGGAGGTGCATTATTATTATTATATATTTATTTATTTATTTTTTTTTTTTTTTT
Organism: Dolomedes plantarius; assembly: GCA_907164885.2. NCBI lineage: Eukaryota > Metazoa > Arthropoda > Arachnida > Araneae > Dolomedidae > Dolomedes > Dolomedes plantarius. The sequence goes on along the minus strand of OU015497.1, from coordinate 17,556,050 downwards.
TTTGGGGGGGGGGGGAGAGAATTTTGTTTTTGTTTTTACTCTCCTTTGACTGAGGGATGAATGTTTCTCCACGTTCCCCCATTTTTTCCAAGTTTCATTTTTGTTTAAATTAAACATTTAGTTGGAATTTAAAATATGGAAAATGTCTTTTAGTCTTTTTCTTTGTCTTAAATGACCTACCTCTTAATGAATGTATGTCGGGGGTCACATGATGCGTGAAAACTAATGAAGGGGGTCGCGACTTCAAAAGAGGTTGGGAAAGGCTGCTTTAGAGGAAGAGACGCGTGCAAGAAAATGCCCTAAACTGACTGTTTAGGGTTTTGTAAAGCCACTGCGGTATCCTGATTGACTTTATATTTTGTGATATAGAACATAACTAAAGAATAGCGTTGAATTTTGAACTCTAAACATATAAACCTTATTTGCTACTAATTTGTTTTTAATTGCTTGGAAATGTAAGAAAGTTGTTTTATTGTATATTATTTTTTATTTAAGTTCTGTTTCGAGGACGATTTTGATGCCAGGAAGGCCGAATGTAATCGCCAAATTTTAACTCCATGAGCGGCATTTAATTATAAGTTTTTTGCTGCGCTCTTGGATGGCAATACAGAGAGGTTGTTCTAAAGATATGAAATGTCGATGTGACCTAGAGAGGCCGCGTTTTAAACGTAATGAAGTTATCCCGTTGAATAAAAATGTGTTGTGGTGATAAAACGACTGTCGTTGCGAAAGTCCGGACATGGCGAAAGGGGGATTTCGCTAATATAGTGTATCCATTGAAACTCTTCCATTTCAAAAAGCAGCTTAGATCTGGAAGAACCCCTAAAAAGGATCATTTGTACTGTGATAACTTAAAATGATTTATGAAATGAAATGAAATTTCGTCGAGTAATTTTTTTTAATTCATAATGAAATACATTTTGTGACAAAAATAAATGAATAAATACATTTTCGAAGTTCTATGACTGTCGCCTGTTGTTGGTGATACTCGTACACCGACCACGAAGGTTCTGGCAGCGTACATAGGGGAACCAAGGGTAGATCGGAAAAGAAATACATTTCGTAACAAAAATAAAGGAATCGCTCTGGTAAAATAAACCGCTGATGGCGATAGCTGATTATTTAATACATCGTAACGCAAATGATTCGATGTTCAGCGCCAGTGAATAATCAGTCGTATCTGATGCGCATGTTTAGAATGCGCTCCTCAACTCCGGCTTCAGTGATGCGAATTCGGCACTCCTGTGAAGTGAAGATAAGTGACGCAGATTTAACCTTCGTGTTTCAAGAAATGATCACAGCGCTCTCTCTCTAAAAAGAAAAAAAAAAAAAAAACTGGTTATAAAGTAGCTTGTCCCTATCGGAGCATATTATGTTTGATAGAGATCACGGATTATTTCAGATCTTCTTGCTCATATGGAAAAATGGTGTGAGGAACGATATAAGGCATGCGCTCAGCAAAAAGTACCTGCATTCTGACAGCTGTGTTGGGTACTGTTATTTAAGGTGATATTTATACCTTTTTCCTCGCTATCTCTTGATGAATCTTTATCAAGGGGGGGGGGGGAGCATTCAATGTGTACTTAGTTGCTTGATGAATCAACAGTTTAATTGGATGTTACGAAATAAAAAACTAACAGAAGAAAATAATTTGCTGATCTCTTTTTAAAGTCATTGCTTTAGGACCTAGGCATATTTTTACCCATTTCCTTTGCCACCTTCGCAGACGATATCCACACCTGTTCATTTACGTTACTTATTCGAACCTTTCTGGTATACCTAATCGCAATGTAACCTGTGTACGTATCGTTGATTAGCTCTTCCAACTTACCATACTGGCGTTGTTGTCGCGGCTACCAGGTTTTCAGTAATGCTATGCTGCAGCTAACATGGCATTATTTCTCAAGATTAGCATCGAGCTATTGCCACTCTTCCCTGGCCTCTCGTGTCTCTAAGTTTCTCCAGTCGAGCATGTGTTCCGCATGTTAAACTGTAGTAAGCAACCATCAAGTCATTTAAATGAACTGGAGCATCGTCATCTGCAAAATGCAAGGTCAAATGTGTAATAAATGACTCAAAACCAGGGTAAATACATTTGCTAGTATCGCTTAGAGGAGTGGCTTTATGTTCTATCCATTAACCCTCCGTGTTGCCATTTTTCCCAAATATACAATATTCTAGATTGTGGAAGTTATAATACTGCCTCTTTCCGTTCTTATTTCATAAAAAAAAAATTTCGTTACAAAAGAATGCTTGTTTCGTAACTGTTTGTTTGTTTGGGGTTTTTTCCCCACTGAATGTATGAAACATGCAGGAAAATTCATATGATTTTACGTGAATACAGTCGGCGCACGTTGTAACGACCACATTATAGCAATCGTTCCAATACAACGACATGGGGAAAAGAGTTCCCACTAATGATTTGTTTGTTTGGACGTCCCATGTTACATGTTACCTTGCAGATCATTGAATCCTCAATGAACTTCCGCTTCACGCTGATTTTTTCCCCCCCGAATAAGTGATTGCCGTGTTCGCAAGTTACTTTACCACCAAAGCCTGTTAAAAGAATATGTAGAGAAAATGTGTTTCTTCCGGGAGTGAGAATTTCTTGGAATCTGGTTTGCGAAAAGGGGGATGTGAACGGGACTTGACTCCGCTTCCAGAAGACTGGAATGAATTACCATCTTTTGTTTTTGTTTTGTGGAAAAGTGTTTTATATATTCAGAAAATCGGTACTTAGATGGCAATGTATCAATTATGCATCTCCTTGAATATATCTCTGATGCTAGAAACAGGGGCGGTCCAGTCCAGAGATTTATTTATTTATTTTTATTTTTATTTATTTATTTATTTTTTTTTTTTTTGGGGGGGGGGGCGTCGGCTCTTAGGGCCTGTTCACATAGGAGTCCGTTGCGTAGCGTTAAGGGAAAGATGACGTTGAGACGAAAATAAACCAATCATAGGCGTTAAAAATTTCATTGCTAATCGTTTGGAGGTTTGTCATTGGTTAAATATATTTCAATACTTTAACGCTCCGCAACGGAGTCCTATGTGAACAGGCCCTTAGGGTTATATATATATATATATATATATATATATATATATATATATATATATACACAGTCGAACCTCCATATATCGAAGTAGCAAATTGCCGGGAAAAAAATCGATATATAGAATTGATCTTAGTTTTATCACAATTCTCCTAAAACATTAAAATTAAAGCTAATTTTCGTATACGAAACTCCATTTCTAGCTTATATGCGAATCACATTAAATGAAAGTTATTAACTAAAAAATGAATTAATATGAAAGATTTATTGACTACAACATAAATTTAAAAAAAAAAAAACAATAATCCAGACAGTGGTTAAAATGATCACAGTTACATTCTTTTAAAAAATTACGAATATCTTGCTGAACAGCCAGTTTCGCGAAAAGTTGATCAAAGAAATGTTCGCATTTATTCAGTCCACTATAAACTTCATCAGGGACATTTTCCGCGAATTGAAGTACACGACGTATTGTTTCAAACGCCAAAAATTGGGAGATTTTATTCTAAAGAGGAATAAAATCTCCCAATATGTCTGGAAAAAAAATTTCGATCTATAGAAACAGTTTTTCTATGTAATAAACACGAAGATTTGCTAAGATTTCGATATATAGAAAATTTCGATATGGGGAAGTTCGATATATGGAGGTTCGACTGTATATATATATATTTATAATATCCCCATTAATTTATGTCGTCTCGTTGTCGTGTCCACATTAAGTCCTTGAATTGGATCACTGAAAAGGAAAACTAGCTCAGATTTTGGTGGCTGGAGCTAGACTCAGCCAGAAGGGAATTAAATTTAGATGCAGTCAGGCCGAAATTCCTAAATACGTCGTGTATTGCTCGTCTTCAAAATGCGCTTCATGCAGCGGCATGTCACCATTACAAGACCATGAGAGCGAAGGTACATCCGTTCAGTCCAGAAGACCGTTTCGTAATATCACCTTTCAACATTTCACGCGAGAGGGCGAGAGAGACGTGGCTAACTATTTGTAGGATCAGCAGTTTTCTGGGCTCGCAAAGCTAAACCTACTCCTGAATTCGTACATACGCGCGTACAGGGATGCAAAGGCATACTGTAGCGTACTGGAAATAGGGTCTTATTTTTTCCCGAGACCCCACAAAGGCTTGAAACACAGCTGCGTGTTTTTCAAGGAATGTGTTGTTCGGTTCCACCAGTTCGGAACACGTGGGGGGATTAAAAACCGTTTCCCTTACAGATGCAGCCACTAAAGCTGTCATCTTGACGTTTCTGGAATGTAGTAAAGTTCGGCGTCTAAGAAGAGCTGTCAGCCGATAATCTGCCGGCCCCTCCACCCCTTCTGAAAATCCAGACATTGGAGAGAGACGCTTGAGAACGCGGGCGGTGCGAATGTGTGTTTAGGCTCCGTACATTGGGAATCTGCACGGTTTTTTTAAATTGAATATGTTGCACTGTTTTAAATGTTAATTATTTTTGTTAATAAATTGTTAAGTTTTTTGTTTTAAAAAGTTGGCCTTCGTTTGTTAATTAGAACTCTGTCTTTCTTGGTATGGATCAATAGTTGTGAAATTTGCCAACTATTTCAAAATGCCTCAGAGAGAATCGCCTTACCTACTTACAGTGACGCCACAATACGATTTTAAAAGCCTTGTTCTCATGGGAAGCTCTGTTGCTAACGGTTTTAAAGAGATGAATTAGTATTACTTGAGATTAGATTTAAGAAAGGGAATTTCAATGTTATAATGGAGACTTACTCTTATTCATATAAACCTCATTTCAAGTCTCTATCTTAAAAATTCGATTTTTAATTGAATTTTAAATCTGAAACAGTGATTCCCCCCTTCAACAGTAAATGGATGGAAGCTGTTGCATTGCTCGAGAATCACCCCTATGTATCTCGCTATTAGCAACTTATTCCTTCAACTTGCTGTACCATGATTGGCGCTGTGCTTGAGCGCGCTGCTCGTATGCGATAGTTCCCGGTTCGATCCCGGTGAACGCTCATTTTTACTAAATATTTGAATTTTATTCTTTTAATTCTTATTATATTTTTTATTTTACTTATCTGAAGAGGGCTTAATTTTTATTTTACTGCTGAGCACATATTTTCTGATGTACATATCTTGCTACTGGATGTAAAGTCGTAAGACCATGGCATTCCAACAAACTCAATATACCTTGACTTTGACCCTAACAGAGGAGCGAGCCTAGGGGCGAAGCCCCTAGTATTCTAAAAAAAGTAACTCCCGCTGCAGCAGCAGTCGCTGTCAAAAGCTTGTCACGCTATCCCCTCCGAAACCGCTGGGCGTATGGGGTCGAGAGCGATACCAATGGATGCAAAAAATGGGGGTACCAAAGTAAGACATGTCTCATGTTCGTCGGACTTTTAAGTTTTTTATTTTATGTTTTGTGGGAAAATATTGACTTTTTCATCTTCAGATTATGATAACTCGCCAAAATATGATAGTAGAATTTTGATCTTTTTACAATCTAAGACTACAAACATTTCTCTTTCAATCTAGACCTCATTTGTTTAAAAATATTTTTAAAAAGATTAATATTTTCATCAAAAAATGAAACACGGTTTTTCAAGAAATGCCGTTACATATGTGGATGTAATATCGATGCTCCTCGAGTTTTTATCTTACAAAGAAAATATTTACATCATCTGGAAGCTGAAAGCTATCTTATTCATATAAACCTCATTTCAAGTCTCTATCTTAAAATTTCGATTTTTAATTGAATTTTATAGCTGATACTTCTGTTGCGTGTGTTCCGTTAAAATGTTATCAAGCAGAGCGGTCGACCTACAACGCCAAGCTGAAAAAAAAACAAAATAGAAGCCAAATGAATAAACGCGCCAAGTAAAAATATTCGTCTGCATCTATTTGGCCGAACTTAAAATCTTTTATATGTTTATGTTTCAGTTAAAAAAAATAGATATTTCTATCTTTAATTAGCATAAAACTGTAAAATTAGCATCTCAGGGCGATAGTACGCCAAAATGGCAAAATGGCAACCATTTTGGCGTACTATCGCCCAACGGTATTGTACCAACCGTTTACTCATTATCACTTATAGAACGAATCGGTGTACATGTTGGTTTCTTAAGGAAGTGAAATCTTAAGTAAGTGCATAGAATTTTTAATTATATTGTATATGTATGTCCGTATTTGTTTGTTTGTTTTATACGCCCGTAGAAAATACTAAGAATTGAATTCAAATAATTAGGATTAATTATTATTCATATTTTACTTTTTGCTACAACCACGTGGGTTTGCAAAATAGACAAATATACTGTAAAGAATTCGCTGAATGGTAGCGTATAGAAGACAACGATACAATCCAGTAATATATAAAACTAGAAGGTAACCCGTCATTTTGACGTCATAATACTAATAATGACGTCATAATGGAAAAAAGTCTATGAAAGTTAAAAAATATATCGAATTATCTAACAATATTGCATTTAATCCACACCTTGTAAAAGCAAATCCTTTCATTATTTTTTATTTATTTAGTTTTTCATGCCATTGGAGTAGTAGACTGCCATCCAACCCGTCATTTTGACGTCATAATACTAATAATGACGTCTTAATGGAAAAAGTATATGAAAGTTAAAAAATATCCCGAATTATCTAACAATATTGCATTTAATCCACACCTTGTAAAAGCAAACCCTTTCATTATTTTTTATTTTTTTAGTTTTTCATGCGATTGGAGTAGTAGATTGCCATCCAACCCGTCATTTTGACGTCATAATACTAATAATGACGTCATAATGGAAAAAGTATGTGAAAGTTAAAAAATATCCCGAATTATCTAACAATATTGCATTTAATCCACACCTTGTAAAAGCAAACCCTTTCATTATTTTTTTATTTATTTAGTTTTTCATGCGATTGGAGTAGTAGATTGCCATCCAACCCGTCATTTTGACGTCATAATACTAATAATGACGTCATAATGGAAAAAGTATGTGAAAGTTAAAAAATATCCCGAATTATCTAACAATATTGCATTTAATCCACACCTTGTAAAAGCAAACCCTTTCATTATTTTTTATTTATTTAGTTTTTCATGCGATTGGAGTAGTAGACTGCCATCCATTTTTTTACAGCTCACTACGCGATATGAATACTTGAGTAATTGATTCATTCGCATTCAAGTTTGTTTACTTTCAGAATTTATCGCAGAAGTAAACAGATTTTTAAAAACTGTTAAATATACAGCTAAAAACATCCAATTTTTTTTAGTTCTGAATGTTTTATAGAAAAATAGGCTGAACAAACGTGATTTGATGGAGAAGATATTAGTTTTTAGGTAAGAAAAAATTCTGATCCACATCTGAAATTGAAATTAAGCCTAACCGGCATTTTGTTTACTGAGGGCTTCAATTGAAAGATGAGTACAACCCGGAAGTGTTATACAGAGACAAGGGCTATTATATATATAATTGATGTTCATTAACAATGAGATGAAATCGATGAAATATTATTTACAACACTGTAGAGTATACACTCTAAATAACGTGCCGGGAACAATTTCAGCTGGAGAACATCAGTCGATACTATCGGCACCCAGAGTTTAAACACTAGAGTCTATTTCTTCTTACACGGAAACTCAGTAGGACGCGCGGCAAATACTTCCGCTTGAAGTCGCTTATACCGCTGATAATTTATCGAACAGATCCGTCTGGGATCTAAAAACACAAGCTACCTCCAATAGCTATAACGGTTCCTTCTGGGAACGAGTCGAGAAAATCTTTGCCTCTCTTAGAATGCGACTTAGAATGCGACTTGCCTCTCTTTAGAAAGGACTTAAAATGCGATCGACAGGGTGTCGAAAAAGCTTTTCCTCGCACGAGGACTTAAAAAGAATCGTAAGCTACGGCTTCAATGCCGGAGTAGTGACCTCTAGATGCAGGTCTAGATGCTGGCTGACTTTTTTAGTTCGTAGCGACACAACTCGTAGCTCTAGCGCTGCGATCGCTCGATATTTACAAGCGTTTTTATTGGTGCCTTTAAAGTGACATCACTTTCCAGAAGTCCCCTCCAAGTCCTGTCTGTTGCCTCATTGTGGCGGAGGGGTGTTCCTGGGCAGAATGGGCGACGTACGTCGGGAGTTTTAACTCCTGGTAGGGTCATCCTAGGCGTGAAGGCCATTCCATTTTGCTCAGCTAAAACAGACAGGCACCCATGGCTAAGTCAGTCTTCTCTCTCTGGTTCCCCAGGCCTTTGGGCCAATTGAAGCTGTTCCTTTCCCTTTACCATGTGTCCACCTTTTTCTGATTTGAATACTGCATCGCCCGTCGCGCAGGTTAATCAGGGGCGCGCTCGAGGCTTAGGCAGAAGGCCTCGTTCGTCAAATGGTTTACGGTCTCCAACTTCTAAAAATGGTTCTCTCAAAATTCTACAGTGCAACGTCAACGGCTTGTCTTTCCCTGCCATGAGAACTAAATTAGACCAATTGATTGATATGGCTGATAGGTATGACGCTCAGATTATTGCCCTTCAGGAAACCAAACTCAGAGAACATTTTGCCATCAAATTAAAAAACTTTAGTATTTTTCGTGAGGACAGACCCAATGGAGGTGGTGGCGGATTAGCCTTTCTTATTAGAAATGTTAACTACAAGAAAATTTCCTTGCCTAATCGGGACTCTGATTTACAGATGCAAGGTATCTCTGTTACTTGGAAGAGAAGGCTGATTAACATCTACAATCTGTACCACCCACCTAACCATGTAAAATATAAACAATACAAAATAAACAAAAATTAAAATTCAAGCACAGACTGCTAAATCACTTTAACATAAAACAAATCCTGCAAAGAAAACATAAAACATTTTCAATAGAGGATAGCGCAGAAGCTTCGTATCCCCATAATGAAAAAAAAAACAAATAAATAATCCAACAGAGATAGATAAAATAATACGAATAAAGACAAAAAACAAACAGAAATCAAGCACTCTGGGCATCCACGCACCAACGGCAAGATTCTGTATAAGTGCTGGAACTGAACCATAAAACAACATAGAGGTAACCGACAGGTCACGTCATCAGGGAGCCTAACCATATCAGTTACCTCAAGGGGAACTTTCATATCAGTTACCTCAAGGGGAACCCACCTAACCAGGCATTTCTCCCTGTTGAGGTATTTTACTCTGCTGATAAAAACACCATATTTCTTGGAGATCTTAATGCTAAACATTTGTCCTGGGGATGTTCCGTGAATAATAATAGGGGCTGCGAACTGTCGACCACTGCTGATGATAGAGCTCTTATCTTTCTTAACAATGGTTCTCCTACTCATACGTCTTTTAGCTACGGCACTTCTGAAGCATTGGACATTTCTCTTGTCAGCCCCGAGCTCTACCCACATTGCGACTGGACTATCCTCAACAGCATTGGCAGTGATCATCTTCCCATCCTGATTAACGTACAGATTAATATAAAGTCTGTGGCAGCTCACAGGAACTTTTGGAATTTTAAGAGGGCTAATTGGGATTACTTCAGTCAGCTCACCGAAAGGCACCGCGACTCTCACTGACGATTTGGAACGGGAGTGGCATACTTTTAAACAAGCGATCATCCATGCTTCCCATCAGTCCATCCCTAGGGGTAATTTCAGACATCTGAAACCTTTCTTCCAACATAAGGATCCTGAGCTGAGGACCCTTATCCTTAAGAGAAATACTTTACACAAGACGCTTTCCAGGACTAATGACCCTGTGGTCAAAGTTGAACTCAATAGACTCAATGCTGCTATTAAACAGCTATACATTAAACTTAAGAGAAAAGCTTCGATTGACTTATGTAGCAACATCGATGCCAGCGCTCCCGACTTCCAAATTATGGCATCTTGCTCGGTCCCTAAGTTATGGTCAGCCTCAGAATGTGTCCTGCAATACTGTCCTCGCTCCGGATGGCAAATTATCACATGATGACAAAACTGCAGCGAATATCTTGGGAGAGTTCTACAAAAATACGAGTGAATTGGCTTTTAACCAAAACGATGTTATAGTCAAAAATAATTCTAAAAGAATGATTCATAATTGCCGCACTTCTAGTTCCGGTAAACCTATATTTAATGAAAAATTTTCCTTGAAAGAACTTAAATTTGCTCTAAAAGCTATGGATCTTGGTAAATCTCCAGGCCCTGACAGCATTCATGGTACTATGATTAGTCATCTTGGCCCTTGTGGTATGCAGAGACTTTTGGACCTCTTTAATCTCTCTTGGAGTCTTGGACGACTCCCACGTGAATGGAAGAGAGTTTCATTGTCCCTATCCTAAAGCCTGGTAAAGATGCTAGCTCCCCTGGGAGTTTTAGGCCTATTGCCTTGACCTCCTTTGTTTGTAAACTCATGGAGAGACTTATTCTTGCCAGGTTAAATCTCCATCTGTATTCTAATAATTTGCTGCCGGGAGAACAATATGGTTACCGTAGAGGACATAGCACTACCGACCAGATTTTGTTTTTCTGCCAGAGTGTCCGGGATGCTCAGAACATGAAGCCAACTAACCATTCTGCTGCAGCCCTCTTGGACATGTCTAGGGCCTTTGACAGAGTTTGGCGTCAATTATTGATCACCAAATTTCATGATTTATTTGGCATTAAGGGCAGAGCCCTTCCCTGGATTTCAGACTTTCTCTGGAACAGATCCATTAGAGTAAAATACAATAACTCTTTGTCCGACCCTTTCGGCCTTAAACAGGGCGTTCCGCAGGGTTCGGTTTTAAGTCCCGTCCTGTTTTATCTATACCTTGCTGGCATTGAAAGAGAGATTTCTAAATATTGTAATGTGGGAATCTTTGCCGATGATATCATAATCTGGCGCTCTGACATTAGTGTAATTGAGCTAATCTCAGCTGTGCTCTGGGAGAGGCTCATCATTTCGCAGAGCATCATAAACTGACTTTTAATGCTTCAAAATCCTGGGTGACTTTCTTTACTACTAACAAACACCTCTACAATTACCAGCCTTTGATCTTTATGAACGGAACTTAATTAAACTATAATAAAAATGCTAAATACTTGGGTTACATCTTGTACCAGGAAATCACAAGCAATAAACACATTGAAGGCCAGGTGGTCAAGGGTAGAAAAAGACTCAATATACTTAAATTTATCTCTGGTCGGGACTGGGGAGCAGAAGCTAGCACCCTTCGAACTACCAACATTTCTCTTGTTAGGCCAATACTGGAGTATGGTTTTCCCATCTATTCTTGTGCTTGCAATACCAATCTGAATAAACTTGAAAGGGTACAGTTGAGCGCTGCTAGAATCATTACAGGACATAGCCCCTTTTCCTTTGCAAAAATGCTTGGTCTGCCTTTTTCTAATGTCGAGCCCCACTCTTTAAATTATCTGGGCGTCGGTTTGGAACTTGGTGGGATCCATTTCCATGAGGGTCTCTTAACTAGTGTTATTAAAAACTCTGAGATTCCGGCCCTCATCAGACAATTAGCTCTTGAGACTATCCATGGAATCCCTCAATCTTCTTTGAAGATATATATCGATGGCAGCAGGGGTGATGGGGGAATTTCTGGTAGTGGAGTGCACATACCAACTCCTATCGGTGCTGTGGAATTTAAAATTAAAAATCCAGATTTCTGTTCAGTTTTTAGTCAGAGCTTATTGCTATCAGGAAAGGCTTGCAGTATGCGTGTCAAGTTGAGGATCAATTTCACGATGTCTGGATTTTAACTGACAGCTTCAATTCAGCACCTCTCTAATTGGACTATTATTGGGGACCCGACTAGCCTGGACATCTTAGATCTTCTTGACCGGCTTTCATCTGGACACACTATTCATTTTCAGATGATCCCTTCCCATGTTGGGATCGACGGTAATGAAAGGGCCGACTTTTTAGCCAGGACTGCGGCTGAGGAGCACGTGAGCCCTTGTGCGGCTCTTACTTTTAGAGAGATTTACTCCCTTAAGAAGATTGAACAAAACCATCTTTTGAGAACTCCTCCTTGCCACCCATGGTACTTTGGATGAAGTCCGGGTGGGTCTTTTCAGATCAAGCCCAGAAAATATCCAACAGCCTTCTCGCGCTTCATGAGTGGTCATATTAAACCACTCACTTTTCGGCAGGGACAGAAGATCTTCCCGGAGTGCCACTGGTGCTCTGCCGACATGGCCTCCCCTGCCCATATTTTGGCTTGTTTGGGTTTTACTAAGGACGAGGTCCTTCTGGACCCTCTACTGATTTTAGACTTTTTAGAAATTTTTGGTTTCATGGAGATTGTCTAGCCTTGCTAGACAATCTGGGATTAGTAAAAAAAAACTTTCCAGAAGTTCGATTGCTGATTAGCGTCCTTCGTCAGCACATCAGCTGATTGCTTTAGGTCGCTTAATCTTCCCCGATCATCATCGATCAAGGGGTTGACCGAAACTAAAGTCTTTTGAACTTTATGTCCAAAATATCAGACCTACTGTCGCCTCGCCTCCAGGCTTGCATTGTCTGGGCATTCCTCTGGCGTTCGGTTGTCCGCTGTATTGCCTCTGGATTCCACGGTTGTCTCCTGTTGGGACGTGAATTGATTGAGAGGGTTTTACTATAAATTGTTTGGATCAATGGATTCTTCACAATACATATACGTATACAAATATACATATAGCAAATGATTAATGATGTATAAATAGTGTTTAGTTCGATATTACCCATTGTGTTTATAAAGATTGACTAGAATATAAAAATGCTATCCAAATTACAATTAAAACGAAAAAACAACCAGCCCTATTACAGAGATTCGAAAAAACGAAAAGTGCTCCAATTAAGTGAACAAAGTGACACATTAGGTCCTGGTACAGATAAATCCCCACGCTATGAAATAAATGCTTCAAATGAAACAGTTGAAGCCAGTTGTATTGTGTAACAACTGTAGAATCCAAAAATTGTTTGAAGAAAATCGCTGAAAAAACTACACACAGAAAAACGTACTACAAAAATTATTATATGCTCAATAATGAAAAATTTAGACATGCCAGGCAAACAAATTATGCAAAAAAACGCAAGCGAATAACTATTACAAAAGACCCATTTCCATTTAAAAAATGCATACAAGTAGTAAATAATGTAATTATCCAGGAAACTGATTCTTTAGTATCCAAAATTTCTATTAGGGAATTAGAAAATTAGGGTATTTTTTTATATGGAAAAGACAGAAACACTGTCATTAGGTATGTAAATGTTTACAAAAACCGTCAAAGAAAAAGAAAAAATTACAAACAGATACAGGAATTAAATGAAAATTCAACTGCTATATTTGAATTATCTTTAGTTGATGATTACTATCCTGCACGTCCACATGAATTAGAAAATGTATGTTTATATGATTTTGTCAAGTATTATGACATTGTTAAAGAAACAAAAGATAATTCGGTATCTTACACGTTCAAATACGGGGTCGTTAAAAAGGGAAACTGGAGTGTTTAATTAGTCATAAAATATATAACGTACAGCAAAAACCAGATGTTATTTTTATTCCCTCATTTTATTATTGTTTAAGCCATGGCGCGTGTTAGAAGACTTAAAAGGTACACATAAAACTTACACCTATGAAGCATTTTATGCTTGCAAAAGTGATTTGATTTTGGCATTACAACATCACGAAAAATTACCAGAAATACACACAGCTAGGGATGAGGTGAGAAACATTGTAAATGAACTGGTGCAAAATAATAGTGATAATGTACAACACAATCACAATGCAACAGATGGATTTAACAATATTGAAGCTGCCGGAGCTATGAATGAATTTAGAAATTTGCTTGCCAATAAAAATGAAGAAGATCTTCAATGTTTGATAAATAAAATGAATGAGGATCAAAAACGGGTATTTCATTATGTAACAAAACATCTACAGGACACAAATGCAATTTGAAGACACTTTGTATCTGCCGTAGGAGGTACTGGAAAGTTCTTTCTCATAAGAATTTTAAAATTATGGGTAATGGAAATTTTACACAAAGAGGTAACTGTTTGTGCACTGACAGGAATTGCAGCATTTAATATAAATGGTTTAACCCTTCACAGGTTATTATAATTACCAATAGAACACGGGGGTGTACAGCGTTATAAAAGTTTGAATGATGATGTATTGCAAATTTTAAGAACTGATTTAAAAAATGTTGTTTTAGTAATAATTGATGAGGTATCCATGATTTCTAATATTACATTAATGTACATTCATCTCAGGCTATCCGAAATTTTTAATACAGTCTGTGAGGATAATGGGTGGTTTGGTAAAATTCACATATTATTATTTGGTGATTTATTACAACTGCCTCCAGTTATGCAACACGCACTTTTTATTGAATTAACTAAATCTGAAATAGAGAAATACTTGTCATGCTTAAATTCATTTAATATTAGGTCTGTGATTATATAATTTTAGGTTATGAAAAAAAAAAAGGTGTTTGGTGATGGGGTTGCAATTGCCCCTACTACCCCCCTCCCCTGGAGCCGCCTTTGGCTAGAAATGGGGAGATGGATTGTTTTAATCCCTTATAAAATGCAAATTTCTTTCCCCTCGCTCACTTTAAATGAGAAAGTAATTACTCAGTGTAAGAGCGGAAATTTCTTAACATTGTTTTTTAGCTAAAAAATTTCAAAATATATTTTAATGAGCAACATATATGTAAGTTTTACTGATTACTCATTACTGACAACATTAAAAACATGAAAAAAACTAGTCCCAGAAATATAATACTCACCTCAAAACTTGAAAAATACATCATTAAAATTGAATCTGAGTAAGGAGAGCGTAATAGTAGGGGATTAAGGCCTTGTTCCCATTGCTTCCAAAGTAGATCGTTCAGCGATAGAAAATTCAACCAATCCGAATGCAGTGACCACGTGATATGTCAACCCAATTACAGGTCATGTAAACAATCTTGGCACCAACTGAGGAATGTAACGTTACGCTTCGGAAGCAACGTGAACAAGTCCTTAGACTGACGAACGCTCTATCCAGTATTCCTCACAATCCTTAGGGCCTGTTCACATAGGAGTCCGTTGCGTTGCGTTAATTAAAAGATGACGTTGAGACGAAAATAAACCAATCATAGGCGTTAAAAATTTCATTGCTAATCGTTTGGAGACCTATGATTGGTTTATTTTCGTCTCAACGTCATCTTTTCCTTAACGCAACGCAACGGACTCCTATGTGAACAGGCCCTTACTCAACTGAAAACATTTGCTACGTTAACGTTCATATAGTTTGAAACTCGCAGCAACAAACCGTCATTGATGATCTACAGTTACCTCTCTGAAGACAAGGAGTCGACGAAAGACAGGAATCACAACAATACGAGTGGCATTTATTGTAGTAATTTGTGTACAGCTGTTCTAGCGGGAAAATCCAGACACTGCAACTTCTTTTTGCGGTATTTCCTACTTCAGCTGTGACGAAAACGGCTATAAGCGAAATCTTTTAACATTTCTTACTAATGGCTCTTCTGCACAAGCTGTGGGACTTTTCTGTACTGTCACCGTCTCGCCTCCATCTCTTTTGTGACACCAAAAACAATCGATTTGGGTATTTCTTATTTAGCGGCAGTGCTCTGTGGGGAAACATGTTACTCGTATGTTATCCTGCATAGTAGCCAACAATGAAACGTGGTTGATGATGTCAACGTGGAATATCCGTTTAAAAGTTACCGATAAACAGCTGTGCGTTTTATTCTTAGGGCCTGTTCACATAGGAGTCCGTTGCGGAGCGTTAAAGTATTGAAATATATTTAACCAATGACAAACCTCCAAACGATTGGCAACGAAATTTTTAACGCCTATGATTGGTTTATTTTCGTCTCAACGTCATCTTTCCTTTAACGCTCCGCTACCGGACTCCTTTGTGAACAGGCTCTTAGTCTTCCCTCCACCACACTCAAGCACACACTCACAGCCCATTTTCTCGACACCCGCGTACTTCGTGCTTAAGCAAATATTTAATAGTGCCTGTATACTTTTGATATAGAGTTCACACAGATCTCTCAATCTCTCTATCTATATATATGGTAGTATCTCACCAAATATATTTTAAGTCGAAGTAATTGACGAGTGGCAACGCTGATAAAATATAACGATCTACTTTTTAATGTAAGTTGCGTTGGCAACAAAAGGAGCAATCTTGGCAGAGACGGAACGAAAGTGAGCGGCGAATAAAAATAATTGATGTTCTAACCTTCTGATTGTGGATTATTATTATTTAACATGCTCCCAAAACACCTCAATATTTATAAACTGAAAGAAACAAAAATTGTGCATATCTATCATTTTCCCCAAAGAAAAGCTGATTGGAGTGAATTTTTCTTTAAAATATTTCCATAGTTAGAGGAAAAACGCTGCAGATTTTACAATAGCTGAATCTAGCATATGAAGAAAAACCAAATTTAGATTATTAATGAAATAAATTTATTGATAGCATGTCTCTGTCTACAGTGTTGACATTATTTTAAATGAAGGTTTGTTTTCTGAAGACACAATCTTTAGTTTGAAAGACAGAGGGTTGAAATTGGATTTAATTTGGAGCCATTGATTTCATCTGAGATGTGACACACTATAATTTTAATATAGCATTTTTCTAAGGCAGCTAGGACATCCGAGGCTCTTTGCTCATGTTTTTACATATTATTTCGAACAGTCCATTATGAACTGTTCCAAATAATATGAAAAAACATGAATGAAATGTTATCAAAATTGGGTCGATTGAAACAGTGCTGGGAAATGTTTAATAACATCAGAAAAATATATCGAGCGATTATAAATCCTGTTGTTGTTAGGTTATTGTTATTAGGTTTTTGAAGCATTTTACTTGATTATTGGGATATGGTTCAGATGGAAATGCTTTCTGCAGAGGAGTTCTATGGAGTTAGAGGGAATACAGAATATAGATTTCAACAAATTCATTTTGCTAGTGAACTTTCTGGCCGAAAGAAACAAACATGATTAAGTCATAAATTTCATTTTTTCTACCGGTTGAATAAATCGTGAATAAGAACTTCGCTTTTCACTATCAGTGTTATATATTAACTACTGCTACTTCCACTACTACTATTTTCTACTTCCGCTTCTACCCACTTTTTTGTTCTCTTCTGTTCCTGTTGTTGATGTCCTTCAATAAAACGTAGGGTAGGTGGGGGCAAAGGTTTGCAGTTTTGAGTTTTGGGTTTCTTACGGGTCTCCGTTAGATCCTATCGCCCCAAAAAGTCACTTGTATTGTAGTTGGGTATCCCCTCTACCTTCTATAAAATAATGAATTTTTTCCCGAAATATTTAGTCACCGAATTTTTAATTTTACCAAAACATCTGTTTGCGAACCTTTGCCCCAATCGATGGGGCAAAGGTTCGCACTGCAAACCTTTACCCCACTCGTTGGTTTCTTACTGGATAGGCATCGAAAATCACAAAAAGAGTTGTCTAAATAATTTTATTTCACATTTTGTAATCTTTTTAAAGGTGTTACATATATGGAAAATCACAAATTGAACAGGTTAATCTCAATAAATTTTTTCTTAAACTAAATAACTTCAAAATGAAATATCAACTATTAACACAGAAAGATGAATCTAACAAAGAAATTCACAAAATGAAAAGGGGTTAATCTCAATAATTTTTTTCTTAAACTAAAGAACTTCCAATTAAAATATCAACTATTAACACTATCGTTATATCATATCTTGGGCTTTACTCATTCTTTTAAAACCCGTAAAAATTAAGCAAATTAAGGGGATGGGGGACATTAGAAAGCAATTTTTGAAATTTTTACCTCAGAGATATGAAATTGGGCATAAATATTCATTAAAGTAAAACTATTTCAAACACCTTATAAAATTTTATAAATATTTAAAATTTTATTTTTTATATTTAAAAAATTGAAATTTTTATTATGTTTTTTAAAATGCTCCTTGCGATCCAATTTTTAGTCTTATCCTTAATTTTGCATTTTGATTGCTTATACATTTTGATCAGGGTTATGTTTTGATTTGTGCTTTCGTTGAATAATTAATTTTTAGGAAATATTTTTATGCTTGTACTCTGAATTCTCGTGAAATTTTTGTACTTTTCCACGCTTAAGTTAAACTTTGATAATCTGAATGATGTCGAAACCTGAAATGGATGCATAACTTTATTTTAATGTATAAGAGGAGTCTTTGTAATAAAGTTTATAAAATTTCGTCAAAAATTGTGACGCAAGGAGCATTTCAAAGACTTGCAAATCTGGAAATTACTCATTTAGATTTTTTCCCTAACCAGACCTTCGAAGCTTATAATGTCTTGTAACAACATTTAATTCTTTTATCTTGTAAAATAGGTCTTTGTTCAGAGCTATTTTATTTTTGTGTTGTACTAATTTATTTTATTTTTAATTTATGGATTTTCAAGCATTTTACAAAAAAATTTCTGATTAAAAACAGGCAATTTTTATCAAAAACCATAATTTTTTTTCAAATTACAAAAATGTGAATTCCCATTAATAATAAAAGACGTTGTTAATAAGGATTCCTAATGAAAAGAGGACATGAAACAAATGTTAATAGTTAGAGCGGCAAAGGTTTGCAGATGGGGCAGAGGTTTGCACTGCGAACCTTTACCCCATGACTCCTGCAAACCTTTACCCCATTTCGTGCTGGTTCTGTTTCTGCAGAATGGACGCCACTGTATTTGAGTTAACCCAAAACTTAAGGTAGGATTTGAAAGGTTATTTACCACCCTAACATGCGAAAATAAGCCCAAAACAGTTCGTGAGTTTGAGTGATGCTCAAAATTACTCAAAAGTTGCAAAAAATTACATTAAATGAGACGAAAATAAACTTACTTCATTTTCTCTGCAAAAGGGGGTCTTAACTCCAACATTTTTTACGAGGCAACTGACTGGAAGTAGAGGAATGCATTGCCTACCCTATTCTTCCTAAAACTCTTCCCGGTCATTTTAAAATGTATGTGCGAACCTTTGCCCCCACCTACCCTATAGTTGATAATGTCGGTCATTCGCCTCCTCAATGATTCAACAAAATAATTACATCAATATTAAACAAATATTTAACAAAGTGGCGACGAGATAAAACGAAATGGCTGAACTTACCCAGTTGATAGCGACTCTTCAAGAATTCGTAACAAAACTTAACATTACTTCAGAATCGAAACGTAGTGCCAAGGATATTCTCGCTATACAAAATCTAACTTTCGACCAATATGATGAGAGATCAGAATCTTTTAACTGTTATACCCAGAGACTGGAAAATTATTTTAAGTTAAAAGGACTATCGACCGATGACAAGGAAACCGAAGAATTAAAAGTCCTTGTTCTAATAAATTGTCTTGGATCACAGCAATACCAGCTCCTATCAAATCTTACTGCTCCTGATCTACCCTCAACAAAGACATTCAAAGAACTTTTGTCATTACTTAAACAACATTTATCGCCAAAACCCAACGTTTTAACGGAACAACATAAATTTTTCTCTAGACTTCAAAATCAAGGTGAGTCGATATCTACTTTCATTTCTTCATTGAAAGATCTTACAAAAAATGCTGAATTTATATCTGAATGTAATTCAAGTGATTGTTCTAAATCTATGTTAAACTTATTATTACGTTCTCAGTTTATTCGAGGTTTGTCTGATTCTGATATACATGAAAAATTATTACAACAAGGTGATATAACATTTGAAAAAACTATCGAAATTGCTTTAGCTATTGAAGCTGCAAAAATTGAAAACAAAGAAATTTATAAGAGTCAATTTTCAACTTCTGTTAACAAAATATTGCACAATAGTGACAAAAATAGGCGTCATTTTCAAACCAGAAATGAAAATTCCAAAACCAGAAGTAGATCAAAATCACCCATGAAATCGAAACGTGCTAATTTAAAAGAGCTTGGATTAGAAGGATTATGTTTACGTTGTGGAAAATCCAATCATAGAAGTCAAAATTGCTTTCTAACGAATAAATTACGCTGTAAATCGTGTAAAAAACAAGGTCATTTAGTTTCAGTTTGCATTTCCAGCTTAATAAAAAACAAAACGAACAATCGAAACGTTAACCACATAATGAATAACTCAGATGACTTAGCTGTGAATCAGATTTATGATGTGTTTGATGAATCTTACGTAGTTTCGTATATTTTAAATGCTTTATTTCACAATCATAGGCGTAGTGTCGGGGGGGGGGGGGGAGGGGGGGGGGGCACGTGCCCCCCCCCCAACTGAACTTGAAATAAATTAAAACTTAATAGAGGTCAGTTAAAATCGGAAAATTGTAGAAAACTTTTAAGAAAGTTGTTTTTTTTCCCGCTTTTTCATACTGTGAAATTGAATATTCCGATTATGTCTTTAGCCTTAACATTGTTTTTAACAATGATATGATCCATAACAAAAATTCGATGCTATATTTTTTCCTCGGCTTGTCCTCTGCGTACAAGCCGAGTAAAATTTAGTTGTGCTCTGCGTACAGACCACACTCTTTACCCCCTTGGGGTCGTTGAACTTACTCCCCCGCACCCCTTCAAGGAATGCGCTACAAAGGATCGCTATCAGTGTTCCTGGAAACACTAAGCAGGCGCAGGGTGGAGAATTTTAATGGTCTAGCGGCTGGCCTAGACCACACCACTTTCTATATCCACCTCTACCAGTCAGTAATTCTTTGTGTGTTGGTTTCAATTCTTTGTTTTCGTGCACACTTTATCAAATCATTGTTTTTGCACGTTTGAAAATGTCAAAACAGAAATCAGTACTTTCTTTTTTCAAAAAAGTCGATAGCTCGAATAAAAAAGTTGATTTGTTAAACCAAGAAAAAAAATCTAGAAGCAAGTAGTGACAGTAGCATTAATAAATGTGCCAAGTCCAACTATGGTGATAATCAGCTGATGCCGATACCATCCTGTTCAACAAATCTCGATGTGGATGAAAAATGGCCTAGGCCTATGGACGTGGTGGAAAGTAGTGGTAGAGATCCTGCTCTGGGTCTACAATCAGCAGATATTTCTAGGGTCCATTCCAGCCTGTTGATTGTTTCAAGGTAAGCAAAATACAGTTAAAATCTAGACAGTTTAGAAACACGTGGTATTTTGAATTTGGTTGGGTTGAATACAGCCCCATTTTGGATGCTGCATTTTGTTTCTCTTGTCGTATTTTTTGCAAACATAAAACTGGGCGTGGAGAGGAGTCATTTACTAAAATTGGGGTGACAAACTGGAAAAAAGCATTGGAAAAATTTAGAAAACACGAAAAAAGTGATATGCATCTAAAATCTACCCAATTTCTTACAGAATACCGAAAATCTGGCGAAACAGTTGCAGACTCTTTGTCTTCAGCACACACTAAGAAAGTTAAAGAAAATCGAAAATATGTAAAATTCATTATTGAAACTATTTTGTTCCTTGGAAAACAAGGTCTTGCCCTAAGAGGACATTTTGAGGGTTCGGTGTCTTTAAATAGAGGTAACTTTCAGGAGCTACTTGACCTTAGGTCAAAAGATAAAGGAGAAGATATAATAGCACTGATGAATTCATCAGTTCATTCATACAGGAGCCCCCAGATACAGAATGAAATTATAGATTGTATAAAAAGTGAAATGATACAATATATCGTGAAATAGTTAGAAGAGGTTACAGCCTATTCTATAATTTGTGACGAAACAACAGATGTTTCCACTCGTGAGCAAGTGAGCATATGCATTCGCTACATCACTAACAATGACGAAAATGTCCGAATTAAAGAGAGATTTCTGGGATTTGTTGATGTTGCAGAAACAACAGGTCAAAACTTACATTCGGTTATTAAAGGGTATATACAGCAAATTGGGATAAATCCTAATAAAATGCGTGGTCAGGCGTATGACGGTGCTAGTCAAATGAGTGGAAAGTTCAATGGCGTAGCTGCAAGGTTTCAGGAAGAAGAGCCTAGGGCATTATACACTCATTGTCATGCCCATTTGTTGGATCTTGCTGTTATGTGGTTTTGTGAAGAAGTAAGACAATTGCGAAATTGTTTGTCCATAATAAATTCTCTGTATAATATTATCAATGCTTCTGCCAAGAGGTTTTCTATTTTTGAATCTATATGTAAACAAAATGAAGAGGCTAAAAGTAAAAGTCTGATTAGTTTGTCACAAACAAGATGGACTGTTCGTCACCGTGCTATAAGGGTTATCTTAGAGCAGCTCCCAGAAGTTTTGGAAGCAATGGAAGTTGTGGCAAGTGACGCTTCCAATAGATAGGTTGGACATATGGACTAATAGGTTGGATATATGGACTAATAAAGCAGGCGAGTACTTTTGAATTCATCTTCAGTCTTAAACTCATGTACAACGTTCTAAGCCTGACTGACATACTGTCGAAAGAGCTTCAAAGTGAAACGTTAGACATTTCCAAACTGTTCAGTAAAGTTGAAACTGTTATCGACAGTATAAAACTTCAGAGAAATGATCAAAGTTTCATTCACTTATGGAACGAAACAGAAGAACTTTGCAAAGTTTTTTCCACCAAAGGCTTGTATGTTGACAGACTCTCCTTGCCTCGAAAACGGAAGACACCAAAATGGCTTGAATATAATGATGCGGTTGAATCTTTTTATCATCACACCTCGGCAGAAGGGCAATGTAAAATACAAATTTATTTTGCGGGGCTTGACATTGTAGTAAGTAACCTCCAAGCTCGATTTTCTCAGAATGACTACGACAAAATCAATTCCATTATCCAGCTTTTGTTGGATTGGGATAGCTTAGATGAAACTGTTGTTGGGAAAATCCAAACCTTTTATCAGTTGTCTTCAAGTCTTTCCTCACAGCTGAAGTTTATTCACTACTTCTCTAAAAAAAATTTTATAAAAACAGACTTGAAAAATCCAAACATAAATCTGCAAGAGTTGGCACAGTTTTGCACTAAAAACGACCTGAAAAACAATGTACCTGAAGTGATACATCTCTTAGAAATTGCTCTTTCATGGCCTATCACAACTACGACTGCAGCGAGGTCATTCTCTACCCTGCGAAGGCTCAAAACTTACTTGAGAAGCACGATGAAAGAAGAACGCTTAAGTGGACTTGCCATAATGGCAATAGAACAAGAATTGACGCAGCTGTACATGAGTGAAGAGAAACTGGACTTGCTTGTGGGAAAATTTTTAAGGCATTCTGAAAGAAGACTTTTATTACATTAAAGAGGGCTGTTATGGCTAAGTACGAGACAAGGTTTACCAATGTGTTAAACAGACATTTAAAATACATTGTAACAACTTGTAGAACTTGCCTAGAATCATTATTTTATATTTTATTTATTAACTTAAGATTTTTCAAAGTTTCAATATTTGTTGTTTAAGAAAGGAGTTTTTTGTAATAAAAGCACTGATTTTGACTAGAAAGTGATTTAACTTTACCATCCCTGTCCTGTGAGGGAACGAAAAATAAAATTTTTTGTATTTTGAGTTGAGAGCTAATTATAGCAGAGGTGTGATAGGTTTTTTGATGAATAATTGAAAATCCAATACAGCAATCAAATAACATTTAAACTGAAGTGCCACTGAATTAGGGATAACAAAGCCTATGCAAATTGTGTAGCGTTGCGCATCATGTATGCGCAAGTGAGGGCGCTGTGGTAACTGCATATATAGTGCGTACTGTGGTTGTTCTGAATTAGTTGATGAAATTACCAGTATGGGTAAACTGCCTGATTTAGACGCCTTCGATCGCGGACAAATCGTAGGTGCGCTGTTATGGTTAATGTAAGAATGTGTATGTTTTATTTATAATATCACGTCTTTCTCTGTTATGATATATGTATATTTATAGATATAATGTAAGGTGGCTGGATTATTCTATTGGATGGCTGGCGTAAGGTTGATTTGTAAAATTTAATTTAATAATATAAAATTAGATATTTGGTATAACCCCTTTTCTTTCCTTAAACTCTGTTTTCCTTAGGGTAGCCTTTTTCTTTTCATAATCTTTGCCACGGTAACTCTATACCTCCTTTCTTGCCATTTTTTGTCATACGCTTTCGCAGGACCCCGCGGGATCTCGGAGAGTCCATCTAGCTTCGTACCAAAAACACAGCCCAAAGGAATGTTAAGTGATTCTGCACTCAAGCCGGCTCGAGGAGGAGCTTTTTCTCCCGCGGTGGGATACAACACCTGAAGAAGACGAGTTCCTCCGCAGCATATTAATAAAGGAAAAACAGCCAAGTACCCAGGCCCTGATTTTCCATTAGGCCCAGTAGCCCATGAATGTTGAGGGGCCCCCCAAAATTTTTATTTTAAAAGAAAAAATTCCCAATTATTTTTTATTTTACCTTTTTTAATAGCTATTTTTTATATATATCCTTACAAATTTGATTGATAGGTTCGTCATATGTATAGTTATATGCAGGGCTAGATTTGAGGCAGAACGTGCCGGAACGGCGTTCCGGTACCTCTCTTTAGGTACTTCCATTTATCAATAATTTGGAATACCCCCCCCCCCCGGAAGGTTACCGTTCTTGCACCTCTATTTCTAGAAATCTAGCACTGGTTATATGTATAGTTCATCATATGTATGTTATAGGGTATATAAGGGATTAATAAGGTTTTCTGGTTGCATTGTATTGGTGTTTTAATGATGAAGTTAATATGTTGTATTGCTTTTTGTTATTTGATAATGTTCTAGGCTTCTACGCTTCAAATAGCCAATTCTTGGTAAATGATTCACAATGATTCATGATTATTTTTTTTGTGTGTCAATTTTGGAAATTTTACACCCACATCAGAGTTGGGGGGGGGGGGGGGGCATTCTGAGTTGTGCCTATAGTTAAGAATTTTCTAAATCGGGCCCTGCAAGTACCAATGCATGAAAAAAATAATTCAGCCTCTAACATCCAAGAAGGGCCAGGGCATTCCAGCGTTAAAGTGATTGTATGCCCGTAACGCAAGGCGCCGAAAAGAACTCTTTTACATGTTCCATTCCTACGCGCAGGCGTGAGGGGTAAAAAAAAGTTTTCCCTCCTCGGGCTTTTTCGGAGGGGGTTTGAAAAAAAAACGGATTTAGTACTGTCGTGACTTCGGAGCGTTTTTCCGTTTACCCCTTCAGCGTCTCCCCGTCCGATCCCAGAAAATTGAAGTATTCCCTGGTCATTGAAGCAGCTATGGGGCCTGCCCTTTCGATTTTTGTTTTCTTTTCTTCCTTTCCTTACATTTCCCTCTCTAATTTTTTTAGCCTACAGTCGACTGAGGTAATATTAAATTTAATTCTATTATAGTTATATTGAGCTCATATAAAGTGTTAAATACCTACAGGTCACCAGCCATCCGTTCTTATGTAATATGTGATTAATGTATTTATAGGTATACATATATATATATATATATATATATATATATATATATATATATATATATATAAGGAAATGGATAAGTGTAGATTTAATTTGTGATGAGGATATGGTCTTAAGAGTAATAATTATTGTAACGTTAAATCATGTAATGTCTGAATAAATTGTTGTTAAGTTTAAAAATATAATTGTCAAGCCTTTTCTTTTGGTCATTTGAATTTAAGTGTTATTTTTCATTTGCCCTCAGTTTAATTCTACGGCAGCAAGTTTTATTCCTGATTGTGGAGAGGTTGTTTTTGGGGTCAATTTTAGGTCGTCTCCTTTGCTGGGAAGTCGTTTTCTGTAAACTGCTTTAATTTAATTTAATCTTGTAGCAGTCATAACAGCGCGACGCATGGGCCATTCAGTTTCCGAAATCGTCAGACAGCTAGGATTTTCAAGGTCGACAGTGTCAAGAGTATACCAAGAATACATGGATGGTGGAAAAAAATAGCGATCGGGCAAACTGCAAAGGAAAATTAGCCTTGACAGTGCGTGGTGAGAGACGGCTCAGGCGTATTGTACGTAGCCAGCGAAGCCAAACATTAGCTCAAATTACCAACCAGTTTAATGACGGTGCCAGTCGTACAGTCAGTAAACGGACTGTGCAACGCTCGCTTCACCGTATGGGTTTCGGGAGCCGTCAACCTACGAGAGTACCATTGCTCTATACTCGCCATCGGGCTGCACGTCTTGCCTGGGCAAGAGAGCACAGAGACTGGAGTGTAGAGGACTGGAAACGAGTAGCATGGAGTGATGAGTCTCGATTCCGACTACTTAACGCTGACGGGAGGCTGAGAATATGGCGTCAGGCTCATGAAGCCATGGATCCTGCATGCCTGGCTGGAACTGTACAAGGGCATGGTGGCTCAATCATGGTCTGGGGTGATTTTTCGTGGCACAGTTTGGGATCTTTGGTGCGTGTACCAACCTCCCTCAATGCAATTCGGTACGTAGAGTTGCTGGGTGATCACCCCCATCCGTTTATGCTGTTCTGTTATCCGCACGGTAATGGAGTTTTCCAGCAAGACAACTGTATCTCTCACAAGTCCCGGTGGGCTACTGGCTGGTTGGATGAGCATTCCTCTGACTTCTCTGTCATGAATTGGCCACCTAGAAGCCCAGACATAAATCCTATTGAGCATCTTTGGGATGTTTTGGAACAAGGCGTGAAAGACCATCACACAGCACCAAAGAACCTTACTGAATTATGGACAGCTTTATCCAATATTTGGCAAGCCATTCCCGTGGAACGCTTCCAGAAACTTGTTGAATCTATGCCTCGTCGTGTGGCAGCCGTTATCAAGGCCAGAGGAGGCCCAACTCGTTACTAGGTAGGTATCCCTAATTCAGTGGCACTTCAGTGTATATTAAAATGAGTTACGTTTAGGAGATGTTGCTTTCGTAACTTTGTTAAAATGATAAGTTTCACTTAACGTTTTAAGTTGTTTTATTTCACTTTGCTTTTTACCTGTTGAGTACTTTCCGCCGCTAACAACTTAGGAGAGCTTAGTGGCCGAAAGTACTGAACAGATAAAAGACAAAATGAAATAAAACATCCTAAAAAAGATAAGTAAAACTTTGACTTTATTGGTTATCATGTTTCACAATATCCTCGCCAAATTCATTAATCATGTTGTAAAAGAGATTTTGGGTCCTCATATAGCCTAAAAACACGTTTTAGGGCTTTCAATTTCAAAAAAAAAAAAAAAAAAATTATAAACTTTTATAGAAACTTTTTAATTTCATAAATATTGTTTATTGAAATGTTATTTCCTTATTGAATTAAATTACAACCATTTTTTTTTATCGTACTATTACAATATTTATATATTATTTTACTATACAATCATTCCTCCGAATACGATTGACTGCTTGGTGAAAGGAAAATGTGTTATCGATATTTTGAAATATCGTTTATATTTTGAAATATCGTCTATATTTTAAAATATCGTCGATATTTTGAAATATCGATATTTTTGTGCCGAAATATTATTGATATCAATATTAATAGCTGATATTATGATCGATACTCATTTCGATATTTTGCCTTCGATATTATCATCGATACTCATATCGATATTTTGCTTTCGATATCCCATCCCTAATTCGTGCCCCCCCCCCCCAAATTTAGAAGCACGCTACGCCTATGTTCACAATTACAAATGACACAACCATACTCTTATTTTCAGTTCTAAACATATCTGAAAGATGTTGCCAGATCTCAAAACAGTAACTAATGAGAAGTGACGTCACGTGGGTTTATGAGTTACAACATTCTCCCACCTTTTATATTGCAGGCAAACTTGCTAAGCAATACAAAATTAAATTAAATCTATATTACGTAAAACTAAGAAAAGAAAAAAAAAAGAATTCTAGCTAAACTATACAAAAAATTAAAGTCACTTAAACAGTCTACAAGTTCAGCCGTTTCACAAGTGAAGTGAAGCCTATGGGGTCGTAGATACCGTTAACAATTGACAGCAATTTTCATTTCGTAACAGCTTCATCGTATTTTACATCAATCTTAGGACGAACGCAATAAAGTTCATCGGTCTTAGTGTTCCTTTCTGTGGGATCAACTATGCCTAATGCTTCTAATTCCCACATCTTTGGGATTTATTGTCCAATGTCTGTTAAGGAAATTCCATGGCTTTCAAGTTCTGAGAGTAAATGTTTGTCTCGTACTCTTGGAAGTGTTGTGCAGATTTTCGGTTGATCTAATACTGACACTTGGCACGAAAACCTTTTGTCAATTCTTTCTATGTTTATACAATAACAGTAATGTTCAGCTTCAGGAGTTTGTTGTCCGCCGAACAACCCTTGAGATAGTATCTCTTTACCTGAAGTCAGAAGTTTTAAGTTCTCGTGCTAAATCCTTCTCAGTGTAAGAATGATGGGAACCGTTGTCTAACAAATCACGAACGTATTGGCTTTGTCCTTTATTTTTCAGTCGTACAATAATTGTCTTTAAATAAATTGTTTTTGGAGAAGACGGTACCGTAAAAGGTGTTGTCGTATTTTCTTCCTGCGGAACTGGTTTATGATAGAAAGGTTTAGTTGTTTTAGGCAGTTCAGGACAAAGGATTGTGTAATGCCTCTTAGAACAAATAACACAACGTACTTTGCTGCGGCATTTCCGGGCTATGTGTCCCCTTTTCAAACAAACCAGGCAAAGTCCCTTTCTCATGACAGCAGCTTTCTTATCTTCTATAGTCAGCGTTCCTGCTTTGCCACAATCTTGACTAAAATGAGAATTGTCACAAAAGATGCATCTAATTTTTTCTTGTATGTGTGAAATAAGAGCAGAGGCAGATGGAATTTCAATTCTTGAATTATCAACTTATTTTTTAGCCTTTTCTTGAGTTCCAAAGCCCGATCGTGCTAAATTTATCATCTCTTCGCCATTAACTTCCTGCCTTAAAACGTTCATAAGTTTCTCTAGAGATCCTTGGCTGTTCTCAGCAATTTCACCACCGACACTCGAATTGCTGGACAGTTTCTGTCTCTCCCAAGCTGTCAAAATATCTTCAGGAAGACAAGACTCAACAAGAGGTGATAAAAATTCAGCAAACTTTTCTTTGGATCTACCCAATGTATCCAAAGCTCGTAAATGAGATTCAAGTTGATCGTATAAAGTCGCCAAATCCATACATTTCCTGTCACTCAAAGCATTTTTCATTACCATCTTAAGTAATTCTCTTACATACACCTGTACTAATAAATCTTCCCGGCCAAATCTTTCCTTGAGTAACTCAATTGCCTTAGGGTAATTTTGAGCCGTAGGAGAAAAGCTTTCAATCAAAATGGCCGCTCGAGATCCTGGAGTAATCGACTGAATCAAATACTGAAATTCATCCTCAGCTGGCATCTCTTTAACTTCGTGTATTCTGGAAAATTGGCTCCAAAATCCCAAAAAAGATTTAATATTTCCATTAAATTTCTGAATTTCAAGTTTTGGCAAACGATACTTTCGAATACATGGCGATTTAATCGGTCGATCGTCAGAATTATTTTCAAAATTTTCTACTTTCAATTTAAAAGATAAGTACTGTTCTCTGTAATTTTCAGCATCGCTGAAATCCTGGACGTACTCCTTTCCTTGATCTTTGCCACTGTCGACAAGTAATAAATCAGAAATTGCTTGCTGAGTGGTTTCTAGGCGATGAAATTTATCAGACAATTGCAAACTCAATTCGCGAAGCCTGAAAACATTCACTTCCGCTTTCGTAATTTCTTCTGCGATAGCCTTCGTAGTATTAGTAAATGTCATTCGTAAAGTCTTACGCTGCAGCTTTAAAGCATCCATAATAATTCAAATTCCGTAAAATGTGATAAAATAAAAAAGGTAACAACGTATTATTTTAAAATGTACCTTGTTTATTGTATCCTGTCGCGGACGCCATATGATGAATCTTACGTAGTATATTTTAAATGCTTTATTTCACAATTACAAATGACACACAACCATACTCTTATTTTCAGTTCTAAACATATGTGATAGATGTTGCCAGATCTCAAAACAGTAACTAATGAGAAGTGACGTCACGTGGGTTTATGAGTTACAACAGTGTTTTCTAATGATTATGCAACTGATGATAAGATGTACGCTACTGTTAAATTGAATGGTTTTGAACATCGATTCGAATGCGATTCAGGAAGCAAAGTAAGCATAATGAATGCTGATGAATTCAAAAAATTAAAGCTTAACGTTCCAATTCAGAGAACAAATGTGGGTTTTCGAAGTTACACAAGCCAGCTTTTCAAACCACTTGGTGTTCTAAAGTTAAACGTTTCGTATCAAAATAATTTGAGTTATGAAGATTTATTTGTTGTGTCAAGTCAAAAATGCTCTATTTTAGGACGTGATTGGATTTGAAAATTGAACATAAATTTACATGATCTTAACAAAATTTCAAATGTTCCTTGTGTTGATATTTCTATTTCCAAAATTACTGATTTATATTCTGATGTATTTGAACCTAAGATTGGTTGTATTCCTGATTACACACGTTCTCTAAAACTAATCCCAGATGCTAAACCAGTTTTTATTAAAGCCCGTACGGTTCCATATGCTTTAAAACAAAAAGTTGACCAAGAACTTGATAAATTAGAGGCAGAAAGCATAATTGAAAAAACTGACTTTTCTGAATGGGGAACACCCATCGTGGTTGTTTCAAAATCCGATGGCTCCGTACGCATTTGTGCAGATTTTAAAGTCACAGTTAATAATCAGCTCCAAAATGCACGACACCCAATTCCTAGAATTGAGGACTTTTTAATAAATTGCGCGATGGAAAATTTTTCTGTACCCTAGACATTTACAAAGCATACTTACACCTGAAGTTCGACGACGAAAGTGCTAAATTTCAAACTCTTTCAACTCATCGTGGTACATATTTAGCCAAAAGGCTATTCTTTGGTATAAAAACTGCCCCTAATGAGTTCCACAAATTTATTGACCAGTTCGTACAAGATTTGGATGGTACAATTGCATATTTTGATGACATAATTATTCAAGGCAAAGACAAACAAAAATGTCAACAACGTTTAATCAAAGTACTTGAAAAGTTACGTGAATTTAACTTGCATCTAAATCTTACCAAATGTAAATTTTTTGAAGAAAAAGTTCAGTACTTAGGACACATTATTAGCTCTGCTAGACTCCACAAATCACCAGACAAAATCAAAGCCATCTCTGAAACACCTCGACCTAGAAATGTTGATGATGTCCGTAAATTCATTGGTCTGGTAATGTATTATTCCAAATTTATTCCAGATGCCTCCAGTCTTCTTCATCCATTAAATAACCTCCTATGTAAAAACATTCGTTTCAAATGGACTGCACCGTGTGAAACTGCTTTCTTAAACGCAAAATCAGTTATTACTAGCAATCAAGTCCTTGTACCTTACAATCCAGATTTCCCAGTTACTTTAGCCACAGATGCTAGTCCCTTTGGACTCTCAGGGGTTCTGTCGCATACAATGCCTGATGGAACTGAACGCCCGATCGTTTTCGCATCTAGAAGTCTGACTGCTGCTGAGAAAAATTATAGTCAACTTGATCGCGAGGCAGCTGCAGTGGTGTGGGCTTGTAAAAAATTATATGACTACATTTTTGGAAGGAAATGTACCTTAATTCTCGATAATAAAGCCATTTGCACCATCTTTCATCCTGAGAAAAGTTTCCCAGCCATGTCTGCATCAAGAATGCTTCGAGATGCCCATTTTCTTTCTAGCTTTGATTACACAATTATACATCGAAAATCTGAGAAACATTTAAATGAAGATTACCTTTCCAGATATCCATTACCGATATCAATTAATCAAATTAATTGTATTGACGAATCACAAGCATACCAACAATTTATTATCAACTACATTTCAACAGAAACCTTAACGGCACAGAAAATTAAAGAAGAAACAGAGCTTGATCCAGAATTGAGAAAGATGAAATATGACATTGCTCTTGGAAACGTATTCGATCCTATCATAACTCTTCAAGATGGAATCATGTTTAGAGGAAATCGAGTGATCATCCAAAATCTCTTCAACAAGACATGCTCAATCAACTACATTCCACACACATAGGCATTGTTAAGATGAAGGCTCTTTCTCGAAATTACTGCTATTGGAAGAACATCGATTCTGATATTGAGAATACCGTAAAGAGTTGCCGAGAATGTTGCAGTATCAAAAAGAATCCAGCTAAGGCACCCCTCCACATTTGGGAATCACCAGAGAAAAACTGGCAAAGAATGCATTTTGACTATGCCGGCCCATTTATGGAACACTATTTTTTAATTGTTGTGGATGCACTTTCAAAATGGCCAGAAATATTTGCAACAAAGAAATCTCCAACTACTTCAAGCACTATTTTCTTCCTTGAAGAAATTTTCAGCCGACATGGACTACCCGAAATCCTAGTGTCCGATAATGCTTCAATTTTCAAATCCAAAGAGTTCAAGGATTATTGTAAAACTAATGGCATCCAACAACGTCTCATTGCACCAGGCTAGCCAGCAACTAATGGACAGGCAGAAAGATACGTCCAAATTCTTAAAACAAAATTGAAATGTATGAAATTTTACCTAGGCACTCTTCATAGTAAGTTGTGTAAACTGCTTTTTCGATTTAGAATAACTCCACTCAACAATGGTAAAACTCCATCGGAACTGTCATTGGGGAGAAATTTACGATCAAAACTTGATCTAATTAAACCAACATCAAGATTGAAGAAGCCTCACAGCCAGATTTTTAACAAAAGTTACAGGCTCGGAGAAAGGGTTCAATCTCGAAATTATATATCATCTAACAAATGGAGATATGGCACCGTCGTTGAGAAACTTGGACGACTTCATTACCTCATAGATTTGGATGACGGATATGTGCTTAAACGACGCTTCAACCAGCTAAGATCCTGTCAAGTTGAAAAGGCATTAACCCCTTCTTTAGATTTTTCTTGGCCCAAGAGAGTTCACTTCTCGCTGCCAGCATCCAGTCCTCCAATCTCCAGTTATCACAATGGTATTTCCTCGCAACAGCACAGCCAAGTTCCTGCACATCAACCTCCAATGAATGTTACTTACCGAAGTGTAAAACTCAATGATCCGAATTCTTTGCTCCAGTTATCCTCAAGCTCCACAGTACCACAAAAGAACAGTGTTAAAACAACATCTGACTCCAGCATTACAGATCATCCAGTCCCATTGAGAAGATCAACTCGTCAACGAAAACCAGTCGTGAGGCAAAATCTCTAACATACAAACAAAAAAAATTCGATGTAATTTAATCTTATTTCAATTTCCTTCACTAATTTACAATTTGTATATAGGTAAATATTTAACGTTTTAAATAAGCATCGGAGAATTGTTATGTATTAACTACTGCTACTTCCATTACTACTACTTTCTACTTCCGCTTCTACCCACTTTTTTGTTCTCTTCTGTTCCTGTTGTTGATGTCCTTCAATAAAACCTATAGTTGATAATGTCGGTCATTCGTCTCCTCAATGATTCAACAAAATAATTACATCAATATCATCAATAATATACAATCAATATAATTACATCAATATTAATATACAACAAAATATTATCATCATATACAGCTAATATTTAACAATCAGCTTATGAAAGAAAGATTTTCTTAAATGTATATTAAAGAAGACTGAATTTCCACAAAAATATACGAAACTTGTAAATTGAGATAATTTAATGTCTAAATCTTTTGACGATATTTTATGCCTGTACATGATGGTAAGCTTTAGAATAACGAGAATATTTTGTTTTAAGTAACAAGTACCCTCACGATCAAGGCGCATAGCATAGTCAACGTACACACACTACTACTAGAAATTTATTTTTTCCCCAGTGCTGCCAGGCACACTGTCTTTTCAGCTTTCGTCCATTGTTAACGGGAAATTTGTTGGTCGCTAGTAATGGCGGAACCGTATAGGTGAACCAACACCACCCACTGGTGTCACCTCAATTTGGACTGAGCAGCCTCCCCTCCCCAGGGGACGACATCTATTCATTGCAGTCTTTTTCTTGCAGTTCTATTTCCCATTCCTTATCCATATCTTTTATACCTCTGAGATCCCGGACTGCAAAAGTTTGGAGGCTAAAAATGCTTCGTTTCACTGCTCGAATCGTTACTGAAGATAAGAAAATCAGGGACATTTACAGCATTGCAACCACGAACAATTAAATTGTTTATATACAGCTCATTTTTTCAAACGCATGCATTCATAACATAATCATACATTAATGGAGAATCTATAGTATATTAGTATACATCCCTGTTAATGCACATCTAACTTGCATACTTGAGATTTATATTTTATGATATATCAAGCTTCTAGATGATACTGAATGATAACGTGCAACTTAGAATATTTTTATTTTATTTATAAAATGTGTAATATCTGAAAGATTGGGGTGTGTTAAAGAGCCTTAATTTTATGTACTATATTAACGTTAAAATTACTGTTTTAATGATTTTCGTTTAGTCTTTCCACGAGGATTGCATCGTTGATCTGAATTGTCTTAAATGTCTTATTTTCTTAAGTCTCTAAAATGTATTGAACTGTATGTAAAGATTCTATACCCCTGTTTAAGAAAATTTTGTCTCCGAGTGTCGTGTTATTAAGAACAAGTATTTGGAATGATTTAAAAAATGAGATTAAAGATTGTTTGACGTGGTACAGTATAAAGAGAACGTTTCAAAAAGTTTGTATTTCCAACATATTTTCTTTTTGGGATTTTCCTTGGGGTAGATTATTATTGTTTTGATCTATCTAAAATTGGCTTAATTTGAAAAATATAAACTCGTAAATCTAGAAACAACTAAAGAATTTAATCATTCTGAGCAGCAATTCTTTCAGTGCTTATAATAATGAATTTTTGGCTTCTACATCCATTTTAGCCTATATATTTCGCCTCCTAAATATTTTCATTGGGATTAAAATATTAGAAATAATATCAACTTGCAAGAAAACTAAGAATTTTCGTGATGTTGTTTTCTGCTCGATGAAATTAAGGATTATTACAACCTATATGTTCTTCAGTTGTATTTCCCGCCACATTTTATTCTCGTTATTTTAAACTTGATAACTTATTATCAAAAACAGATCAGTTTTTGAAAAAAATAAATTTAAATGTCTGCTCAAAATAACTGAGAACAAACGAACATTTTCCGTACTCATATGAAGCTGTTAACTTGAACCTACGATCTTGGAGGATACATATTTGTTTACTGCGTCTCAGTTTATATTTTTATTTTTTATTGATTAATTCTCACGTTGAGACATTATTTACTGGGTTGCAGAGTATGTAGGTAATAGCAAAGCTTAGTGATGGCGAATCCGAGGAAGTTTAGTGAGAAAATAGCTCTTCATAATCAAAAGCAGGCTGAAGAAACGGCTGCTTTTGAACAAATTATGAAAGAAGTTATTGGAGCTACAAGAGTGAGTAGACTAGATGCTTTTTGCATAATAACCACTCTGCTTAAGTCTTTCGTTTACGCTATGTGCTCGCGATGGATTTTGTTTGTGTATCTGTGATACAATGCTGTCACAACATTGAATTTGGCTGTTCAGGAAGAATTTAATTAGCTAGCGAAATTCAATATTTTAAAAGTTAAAATAGTCGGAAATCCTTTTATAAACAAGATAATTATACCTGTCTCCTATTAGAAACTCATTATAGCAAATGAATTGGTGTTTACAATTCCATTTGCCGCCGTTTTTTTAAATCTTCAGTTTTCATAAAGACGACTTGTTTATTGAGGATTTACTTGCTACCTTACGGTTGTTGCTAAATCATCATTAAAATACACCTTTTTTCTTATATAATTTTCTCTTTTGTTTGAATATGGTTCGATCTGAAAAACACAAACGTTTATAACAGTTATAACGTGTAGATTTTTTGCATTGCGTGTCCATTTAACTAGAAATTTAGATTCTATAAATTTACTTCGGAATATTTGATATTTCGCACCTCTTCATTGTTTTGCATGTCTTATAATTTGTAATTTGACGAAATTAACGAATAGATTTTTTTTTTCAAATCAAGCAAATGAATTTTTATGCATTTAAATCTAAACTGTGGCTATTCTGTTAACAAAAATTTTCTCTCCAGTGTATTTGTGATAATTGCTATACTTCCTTGGAGCTAAAATCTTAGTTTATTAAAATGTTGAAAGTATCATCAGCTCCATGTCATAATTTTTTCTCTTGGTTTTTATCAGTAGTTTTTCAGTGATATTAGTTGATCAGAGTGAAAAGTTTCACAATGTGATAAATATTATATTTTCGTCTTCTATAGGATTAACCAATTCTTAGTTTACTAACTATTTTTTAAATTATCATATGGAACTGAATTGCAAATTATGTATTCTTATTGTTATATACATAATTTCATTCTTTAGAAGTTTTGACATCTGAAATGTTAAGAGATTGCTATTGATTTAAGATAAATATTATTTGTAAAAAATATATTAATTTTGGTATATGATCTGTATGTGTTTGTTAAGTTTATTAAAATATGTTTAAACTTTTTAAAAGTTTTATTATATCAATTTTTTAATTGCAGAATGTGCTTGTGGTTTTTATTAAAAGGCTAGTTTTTATTTTTAGTACCTAAGGTTTTAGTACTTTGATATTCATGTGTCACGATTGTGATTACATGATAATTTTGTTATAGGTATAATTTGGAATTTAACTTCTGACTAGTACCAAGAGCTTTTTAGTTTTTAAAATATATGTTTGAGGGCATCTTTTCTTATAAATTGTTGTATGCCTCTTATCCTATATAAGTTAACATTTTTAAAATTTCAATGTACGAGAAAAAACTTTTCTTGATTTAATATTCTGGTATTTTATTTTTAAAGATAATACTTGGCAGTATCAAAATCTTGTGTTCAAATTAGCTATATGAGTAGGAATTTTTTTTCAAAATATCTAAATAATGATTTTTGGTGATAGATACTAAATGTTTTTTCTTTGAGTTATAATATACTTAAAAATGCTGTATTTTTGTTTTGTCATTTTAATGTTGAGTTGTAAACCACGAGTATCAGTTAATTTTGCTTTCTTATATTACAGTTTGTTTAACTTTGTTTACTGATGTAAAGTGTATCGATATAATACTGTTATTTCATCTAATAGGATTCGAAGTATTATGATTCTTTAAAATGCACAGCATTTTCTTCTCTCTAATACTAAAGATATCTCAAGATATCTCTCTAATACTAAAAAAAAATAAAAATGATGTATAATGTTTTGTTCTTTCACATTGAAAATTAAAACAAATATAAGCAGCATATATTGTTTATTATAAGGTTAATGTTATTCATATATTTATAATAAAAATAAGTAAGGAATTTGCATGTATTAAACTTATAAGAGCTGTGAGTTTAAATTTCCATTTAAATTTTCATGATGAAACATAATTGTAGGCTAGGAATTTGATTGTGAATTTTAATTTAATCTCTTATTTGAAATTTAGTTAAATAAGAAAATATTCAATAAAATTTTTAAATATATCTTGAAAAAATATTTAAGTAGAGATTATATGTTATAAATCTTTTAACATGGAGGTTTATGAAAAAATTGATAAGAGACTAAATATTAACTAGATATATTTTTCAGTTTTTATTTTTAATATCTTATTTATGACTTATGAATACATGTAATTTCCAAGCAATATAGTATGTAGAATTTTTAAATTTCTTATAAATTAAATAG
The DNA here is from genome assembly GCA_907164885.2 of Dolomedes plantarius. Lineage (NCBI taxonomy): Eukaryota > Metazoa > Arthropoda > Arachnida > Araneae > Dolomedidae > Dolomedes > Dolomedes plantarius. The sequence goes on along the minus strand of OU015497.1, from coordinate 17,518,411 downwards.
CATAGAATATTAATAATAATTATATGATAAATTTTGGGTAAAGAGCCTATTTCATGAAATTTAATCTACATACCAACATCCCTCAGTTACATGTATACATGCATATATATGTGTGTATATACATAGATATATGTACAACATCAGTAAGGTTTATTTCAAAGTTATTAAATTGATTTAAACAGATGAAATTCTTAAATATTCAAATATTCAGTGTAATATTTATGAATATTCATTTTTTCATATTAATTATAAATATATTAGCTAAATGTTTTAAGGATATTGTAAGTTAAACTTTTCAAATGTAAATTTTTGAATATATTTTTGTATTATGTCTGTTTAGGATTTTTAAAATTGTTGTGTATGCATGAATTATGAAAAAGCCTTCATTTTTCAAACAACCTGAATCATAAATAAAATTTTAGAATAATTAAGTATTTTAATTATGTTTCTAATATTTATGAGAGTGGGAGTTGTAGGTGAATTACATAAATTTTACATTTATTTAAAATGTTAATTAAATAATTTTATGCATACAAAATTAATAATTTATTTTATGTACTAAGTGTTATATTTTTGCAGTTATATTGTCTAAAGTTTTCAACTTTTAGAACATTTCTTATTAGATTGTTTCAGCCCTGAGGCTTTGAAGCAATATTAGTTTTTGAGGGACTGTTAATTACTTTTCAGAAAATATTTTAAAGGCTAGCATCAGTTTTACATGAAATAGAAATTGACTGAATTAGATGCATTATTTGGGCATGTGTTTTAAAGTATGGCTATCATTCTAAGATCATTCATAAAATTTAATTAGGCTATAAATAGGTGTATGTAAGTATTAAATATTAAAATATATTATATAAGTATAAGGTAATATGTGATACAAATATTTATAAGAAGAATCATGTCTTAAAATGTGTGAATTTCTTTTATTGCTAAGGATCTCTGTAAACAATATAAATTTCTTTTTTTTTATAATAAGTTTTAAGCAGCTTTTAATTTAATGTTGATGACAGTAATGTTTCAACAAATTTAACCCTTGCCATACAGGAGACCCATTATGTGAAAATTTGTTAATTTTTTAAAAACAAGTCTAGACTGTATGCTTAAATTTTGTGTAGTTTTCTGTTTATACTTGTGTCTCAGCTGTTGCTCAGTGTCTAATTATTCCCTCTGGTGTTATACATGTGGCGGTATAATGCAGTCAGGTTTTATAGCCCACACATCAATACTTGAATTATTTAGAATTTTTATGCTGTCATTGCAAAATTTTAAGTTTGAATGCAGTAAAATGATAATTTAAAAAGCATTTCTTTTAAAACTTTCAATACATTTCAGTAAGTAATGCTTGAGCCCTTATCTGAGCATTCAATCAAGCATTGTTGTGAATTTACCTTTATCATAATTGTCAAAGGGAAAACAAATAACTAAAAAATGGAAATGAAATAAAACAACTGTATATTTAATTAACAGAATTAACTTTTTATATAAATATTACAAAAGGAGAACATTGTTAATGGAAAACAAATGAAACAAAGCTAGAATATGTGCCACGTGAAATTTTAGTGCTTTGATTGCTATATTTTAACAAATACTGCTGCTGAATATTCACTTTAGGGGAATTTATCCTGTTGTATGGTAAAGATTTATTTCTTATAAACTAATGTTCTATAAGCAATGTTCAAGTGTAATTTTAAATAATTGATCTTTTGTTTGTGTGCACCTATTTTTATGATAATATAATATCTGAAGAGGATATGAATAATATAAAACTAACTGTATCACCTTTTACTTCTTGAATAGATGAAAATTGCTAAAGTAAAAATTATTTAAAATATTTGTTTTTTATATCAAAATATATTTGTTACTCTTTAGCTTAAATGCTGTATTAAATGGGAAAATACTTCAGCTTTAATGGAAAAGATGAGTCTAAAGTTGCTCTTCAGTCACTTATAATTTTGTACTGTTGATTTAATTCAGATTTAAATGAGTAGATGTTAACTTATACTGTTAACTTTCTTTTACACAATGAAAAAAACCAAGAAGTTTTAAAACATTTTTAAAGATGTTCAGATTTAAATGAATGTTTATTTTCATTTTAACATCAGCTTCTGATATAGTGTGTCATAGAATCAGTATGTTAGATCCTAATATACCAGAAAGCCCAAACTAATTTACTGTACTTTGCATAAAAATTGTAGTGAAATGTAATTTTGTCTCATTTTGAAATGCAACTCCTCTTGTTTTCTTTTTTATTCTAAAACTGTTTTGTTGTGTACAGAAATATTAGATAGAATGACTGTGAAATTAATCCCCTTGCACTTATAGACCTTATATTATAAATCTTAATTATAATTTAGTCAAATGTAACCATTAAAATTAATTTTGTCAAGTAGATGTTTATTCCCTTTTTAGTTTAAAAAAATTTGCAAAAAAAGTGTTAATCCCCTCTAAAAATGTCAATTGTTTGTTTCTCTGTGTTCTGAGTTTTATATCAGTACCTGAAATTTAGGAGCAGTTGAACTACAGTAGATGTTACACCTTGTCTTTCTCACTTGTTTAAAGTATAACTACCTAATTTTTTAAAATTATCTCTTCTTCTACAAGTACAATATACTCTAACGTTTATACATTTCTTTGTCTGCTTTTATTATTCATTAGTCTGAAAACGTCAATGTTATTTGTCTGAGTACTTCTATATAACAAAAGTTGTATCTGTGCTGTGATTATGAGAAAAACAGTTCTTATAATCAACACTATCAACTGCTGCAATAACAGGAAATGTATAAATCATATTTTTGAGGTAGATGCAAATAAATAAGAAAAAGACTATCTCTTGCAAATCAGATTTAGTTATATATATATATATATATATATATTGCACCCCGGCAAGAAAAGTGACACAAGTAAAAAAAATGGCAATTTTGAGGTTATGTCATTGAAAAATATTCATGAAGTGCCCCATCGTGCACATCTCTATCTCACAATTTGCCCACACTAGGGTAGTTATATCAAATTTATTGTAATGGTAGTTCAAGCTGTATAGTATTCTTTAAGTTGATTTTTCTCAAATGCTGCATTTTTGAATTGTGTCACTTTTCTTGCCAGGGTGTAATATGTTTTACCCTCAAAATATGTTTTTCAATGGGACATAAATTATGAAAACTATGAGTATGCTAAAGATAATTCATTGTTCATATATGTGCCTATGATAATGAAAGTGGTCTAAGTCATATATACAGTGGCTCCCAAAAGTGTTCGTACACTTACGAATTTCAATGAAATAGGGGTCTATCTATTAATTAAAATGAATATTTCAGAATGGGTATTTAATAATAAGATCTATAATCTATTCTTAACAAAACTACATGAAATATTTTGAAAACATAGAAAAACTTTATTTTTAAGAAATCATTAATCAAAAAGTAACAAAAACTTTATCTCACAAAAGTCATCATACACTGAAATATTTTCGGATAAATTCATAATTAAAATTATCGTCTGACACTTTATTTTTATTTTTGAATTGTGATGGCATTTAAAATATCGTTTGGCTTTAATTTTTGCTTGCCTACTCCGTAATATTCTATTTATTATTTAAAAATGGCTCGTAGTTGTAAAGAAAAAACAAACAGCATTCGAAAATTGATTATTTTTCATCATAGTAGTGGTAAATCAATTCGGAATATTCCTAAATTACTTAATTTATCCCATTCTACTGTGCAGTATGTGAAAAATCGCTTTAAAGAAGAAAATTGGATTGAAAGCAAGGTAAGAAAAGGCTGTCTGGCAAAGTTAACAAAACGTGATCAGAGATTTATAATTAGAAAATTTGTGAAAAATTCACGTTTGAGTGCTGTAAAAGTTTCTGCAGAATTCAATGAAACAGTTTCTACTTCAATTTCACCTGAAATATTTTGACGAGTTCTCAGAACAGCTTGATTACATGGGCCTGCCCATAGAAAAATTTTTGTGAGTGAGAAAAACAGAAAGTTTAGGCTTCCCTTTGCACTATCAATGATAAATAAGCCCCAAACCTATTGGAATAATGTCTTATTTGCCGATGAATATTTTTGGTGCTGATGGGCGTATAATTGTATGGAGAAGAAAAAAATGAACTTAATCCCAAGAACTTAGTAGGAACAGTTAAGCATACCAGTGGAGGTATCCTTGTGTGGGGGTGCATGTCAGCATCAGGACTAGGAAATTTGGTATTTATTGATGGCATAATGAATCATGCTGTTTTTATAAATATTTTAAGAGACAATTTAAAATTATCAGCTCAAAATTTGGGTATTGGAAACAACTTTGTTTTTTATCAAGATAACGATCCTAAGCACATGGCTCTCAACGTTCGCATCTGGTGTCTCTGTAATTGTCCACAAGTTTTGAAAACACCACCTCAATCGCCAGATTTAAACCCAATAGAACATATTTGGAAAGAACTGGAGGTTCGAGTACGAAAACACAACATTCACACGAAAAGCGAGCTAAAAACAATTACGATGGAAAAATGGATGAACATTGATGCAAAAATTACAAAAGAACTAAAGCAATCTATTCCCAGACGTTTAAAAGCTGTTGTGGATGCTAAAGGAAATCCTACTAAATATTAATTTAACGAAAAATTAGAATATTTACTAATATGTAGAGATTTTTTACAAGTGTACGATGACTTTTGTGAGATAAAGTTTTTGTTACTTTTGGATTATTGGTTTCTTAAAAATAAAGTTTTACTATGTTTTCATAATATTTCATGTAGTTTTGTTAAGAATAGATTATAGATCTTATTATTAAATACCCATTCTGAAATATTCATTTTAATCAGTGGATAGACCCCTATTTCATTGAAAATCGTAAGTGTACGAACACTTATGGAAACCACTGTATTTTGTTTCGAGGTATTTGAAGGTTTGAGTTTGAATATGAACTGAATTCTGTGTAATGACACAATAGCCAACTCAATCTAAGGGTTTAATTTTTAGAATTTTGCAAAGATTGCCTCAGATTACGGTAATATGAAAGAACTCAATATGAAATGACTGACAAACTTATTTTTTTAAGATTCTTGATTCAGGCCACTTTTATAATCACTGGTACATATGAGTTACTCAATATCTGTACCAGTAAAATAATTTATTTCTGTTAAATCCAGCCCTTGGGGGGGGGGGGGGGAGGGGGAATCTATGATATGTGGTATGAAATCAAGATAAAAAGAGATAACTAAAGATGGGAAAACCACAGCTTTAAAAGAGAGAATGGTTCATGGATTTTTATAAATGATTTAAAAAAGTTATTTAAAACTATTATATGTTGTTTACAAAAAACTTATGGAGAACAATAAAATCACAAATGATATTTTTAAATTCTAGCTTCCTAAATCTCTAGAGGCACTTAATTAAAATATCCTCTAGGTTTGCACTAATATGCTATTTTGTTACTTAAGTTGCAGAAATATAATAAATTGCATATTCACTGAGTTAAATTGTATGTACTGAATATTCTTTGGTATTTTAATTAGTTAAATATATATAATTTTTTTATGCTGTAAATTTGTCAAACGTATGAAATTATGCATAAATCATAAATTTATTACTTGCATTGATGAGAAGATTTAAAGGGAATATGTGATCATTGAGATTGATAATTAGTTTTTATAATTTCTAATGTCAAATAGTGTGTGTTAAGTTGTGATGAAGGTAGGACGGGCACAGGGTCATTTAATGTTAATTTTTTTATCTTATATTTGTTAGTTCTCTACAAATCTTTCATGTGTTAAATTTTTCATAATAAAATTACAGGATTCTCTTTTTATTATTTGACCCCTGAATTGTTTTAAAAATTTTATTTTCTGTTTTATGCAGGATTAATTTATAGTGAGAGAAATAAATTTGGATACTAGTACATGGGTCAGTCTAGTCACATAGGAATTTTATTTTTTGTTTGTATCATTTAGGTTTGTTATTCACTTATTCCTTTTTATTTTTTATTTTTCATATGAAGGAAATTTTAGGCTCGAAGAAAATTCTTTTACTCTCAGTAATTAAAAATATTTTAAATTTTGTATAAATTGCTCACATAATTAATTTCTTTTGGGAGATAAAAAAAAATCTTATCAGAAAAGAACTGAAATATTTTTGTTGCATTTGTTAATAGCATGCTTTATGTAATGCTTAATGTATAAATATAAATATTTTAGGGGCCAAAAAATCATCACTTGCACATCAGTCAGTCATTAGGTGCCTACCGTGCTGGTTCATTACCAAATGTCAACCAAATTAGTACTAATAACAGCATTGATCTACAGGTAAGTGAACACCAATTTTCATCATGATATGCAACTTCTCTTTGGTAAATTAATATGTAATTCCTTTTTATAAACTACTTCCATTTGTATGTAACTGTCAAGTGTTTAAAAAGTTAAGATGAAATGATCCTCACTATTTTTTTTATTTACCTTGTTTGTATCATAAGATTAAATAAATAATAAAAAAAAATTAAAAACATATGAACTAACATGCAAGTGTGGGAAAATTGGAAATTATTTTCTCTTGTTTGCATGATAGGGTAAATAGTATATCTGAACTATTCATTTTACATTTATGTATTTAAATTGGACCTGTTATGCAATGTGCAAGCTGATTTAAAAGTATATAAATATATCTATCACTGGGCATCAGAAAGTGTTAAAAAACTGGAAGTTTTTTTTTCATTGTTTTTGTTAATTGAGCTGAAAAAAAATGAGGGAATCGTGTGTCTTAAGAGAAGGGAGTTGTTATATGTCTGAAATAATCTAGTCAAGTAGCAAAAAGTGGAAATTTTAATAAGAAAAAAATATACAGAAAATTGTATAATTACATAAACATTTGGAAAATTCTGGAAAAATTTTAATATACTTTGTTCTGTATCTGTAGAGCATTTCTTAGACGAGAGATCAAGACACTTAATTTAGTAATTCAGAAATGGTCATGATACTTGTAAAACTAAGAAAATACTAATAATATCAACTGTTATTATTTACTTTAATTTCTATATAAAAGTAAAGATTATACAAATTCAAAACATAAATTTTACCTTAGTTATGTAAATTATTTGATGTTTTGGGAAGGGTAGTGATTTCACATCGATATAAACCTTACATAGTACTAAACCATCTAGGAGGCTCATAACTTCCTTTTTTCTCAGAAGTTATACATATTTTTCAAATTTTATCAGTGAAATGGCCATGATTATTTACCTTTTTTTTCAGCTTTGAGAATTGAATATGGAAATTTAGGGGTTTTCTATAGGGAAAAAAAAAAAACGAGGTTCAGTTTAAGTAATGAATTAAGTATGTTGGAAATTGTTTCAATATTTCATCTGGGTTTCCTTTTATTAGTTTAATCAAGAGACCTGATAGTTTTTAATTTTTTTAATTATCTTTTTAACCCAAAAAGTTTTACATTCAACATCAGTATAAAAATGAAAATTAATCCCTCATTATGATTTTAGTTTGAATTGCAATTTAGTTTTATTCACTGTATTTATTTTATCATTAAGTTAATATTTTTTGATTTTGCATATTTCTATTTTTTCTAGCAGTTTTCCTATAATTTTTTGTTTTTGTTCCTCCATAATGTTTTTTTATTTCAGTGTCTCTATCAAGATTATGAGGCTAAACCTGTTAATAGCTGTATTTATATGCCTAGTCGGGTACGAATTATAAATTATTTAACCTCTTATAAAATCTGAAACTATTAAACATGAATTTTATAGCCATAAAAATTTTAAATGTGTGCTTCAATTTATCAGAAATTTCAAAGATGGTCCATTACTATTCTGCTGAAAAGTGTGTGTGTATTTTAGGTGTTTAAGAGGTATTGTTCTTAGAAATCTTATACTAAGAATCTTGGATCTTGTATATTATTGCTTATAAACTTGGATATCTTATTGCTATATGTGATTGTGTAGTATCATAATCATTGATGTACAGGTCTTCCATAACAATTTGTATGTTTTTGTTTGTTTGTTTGTTTTTAAGAGATTAACTCACATTTCTAATAGCATGCACAGTATTTTAATAAATGCTTAATTCTGTTTATAAAGAGAAACATGAAAGTTTTTATGTGAATAAAAATATTCATGTGAGAAATAGAAAAAGTAATGAGTACTTGTCTTAGATATGCTGCTCTTTTCATGATGAATTTAAAAAATTATTTTTTTTTATAATGCTTTTAATATGAATGGTTAGGCAAAGTTTTCCAGAGCATGGAAAGTTTAGAAAATTTGTTAGATATTTCAGGCAATGAAAATACAATGCAGTATGTGTGAGAATATATATATATATATATATATATATATATATATATATATATATATATATATATATATATAAACAATCCATTGGTTTTTAGACAGCATTGACACCGCTGATGAAGAAATGCTGTCTAAAACCTCTTTCAAACTTTTCTTTTCATGTTATTTGTTCCTGGCTGCAAGTAGCTTTAGAGCTATTACTGGTTTTCTCTATCATCTATTACATATATATATATATATATATATATATATGTCTTGCCTATATCTAGATTTACAATAGCTTATATTTGCGTTTTGTAAAAATGCTTTAATAAAATGGTACAAGAATCTGAGAACTGAAATTTAACTGAAGGCTCATTATGTTAGATTACTTTAGGTTGTGAATAATATAAACAAATATTACTGTAATGCAGAGATTAAGCAAGAAAAAAAATATGATCTTTGTCAATACCGTAACAAATAGGCTAATACTTTATTGTTTTTTCATTTTGTTGCCATATTATTATGCAAGCCTTTCTATGTATGGTACACCTGCCAGTTAAAAAAATAAAAACTTTTTGCAATGAATAATATTTAAAAAACAAACAAAAAATCTTAGTGTCTTTTCCAAGAGAGAAATGGATAACTGTGTTATCAAGTTTTGAGCTAGGACCCTTTTACCAATCATAAAATCTCCTTGAACCAGTTTACAATTTCTGATAGCAGCTGATGGATGTAACCAAAACAGATACACAGAGCAAAGATAGAAATGCCTGTAATTTGTATAAAGCAATCTGAATGCAAGCTTATTGTTGCAGTTGCACTGTGAGATGTTTCTTTTCCTTTCTGGTACATCATATATTGGAAGGAAGCTATGCAAGAACTACTGTCATTTGCAGATTATAGGGTACAGGGAATAGCAAGTAGATTTTTTTTTTTGTTTCTCAATGTGTGTTAATCAGGGTTGTGGATTTTTCTAAACCACAGGAGATAGATAGAAAATTAGAACATATTATTGTCATGTTTGAGTGTTCAACATTCATTTAATAAAAAATTTATACCCTTTGCTTTTAATAATATTGTTGGCACCACACTAATGATGAAACAATGGTGATAGACTCTTGAGTTTGCTTTCACTATTTTAGAAAATTCCAGTTTTATTTTTAGTTTTTTAATATTATATGTGGCTATATGTATCAGTATGTGCCTTAGTAAGGGAGATTATTATAATGTAAATTTACTTTTATGTTCCTTTTGTTTTCTGTATGTTTATTAAACTGCTGTTGTGTTCATTGTTTCAGTTATGTGTATTTATATCCGCGTGTGTTTATTTGTGCAATGATATTAATTAAAACAGCAATGGTGCTTAAAAAAGTATTTCTCATTTTTTAGTCCATACTAGCTGAGTGGCAACCCGATGTGTTGCTTTTTCGATTTAAAATGAAATGGTTTCATTTCTTTAAGATTAAAAACTGCTTAATCACTTTTAAAAATATATTAGAATTTTTAAAAAATGAAATAATTATTTGTCTCTTTTTCAAATTTCGGTTTTTGGCTTTTGAAATAATTCTTTCAAATTTCTGTTTTCAAATTTTGCTTTTTAAACAAAAAAAATGTTTATTCAATTAGAAAAAATTCTGAAGGTTTTAACTTCTCGTTTCCTAAAACAAAACTTATTTCTGGATATAAATTATTAAATGACTCGTTCTCAACTAATTATTTTTCTTTTTGGCAACATGGCCGAATGTAACTATTAAATCTCGTTGGGGGGGGGGGGGGAAGTGCTTAAAAAAATAGAAAGACAGTTCTGATGAATTTAAAATTGGTGGCGAAAGAATCCTCATCACTTCCTCATTAATAGGAAACAAATTTCACGAACTTGCTGGAATTATTAGTGAGTAAAATAATAAGTCGAAAAATTACGAACTCGGCATTCAAGTTACATTAAGATACAATGGTGATCAGCACGGGAAATTTCAAAAGTGAGTTTTGTAAGTACGCTATTTTAGAATAACATTTTTTTATTAAATGTATTTGGTATATTTTGGAAGCTGAACATCTAGAAAATGCCGATGAATCGTAAAATTGACATTAATAGGTGCAGAAAACTGAAATATTTGTCCATCAAAATTGTCGATTTCGTGAAATTTGGAAAACTGCTTTGGAGAAAAGCTTCGTTTGCAGTCAAAATCATTTTTAACTTTTTAAAAGTGTGCATATCCTTAAAGATGAAGAGTTGTAGAACACATGGAAATAAAAAATTTGTCGATTGGTGGGCGGAAAAGTTTAATTTTGCATGCATGAAAATAGTGGAAATTTGCAAAACGGAAAGGAGCTAGCCCACCCGGAATGCTTTTTCTGTTGTCCGCTTCTTTTGAGTTCGGCAGTTTTAATTTAATAATTAAAAAAGTTCAAAGCTTTAAAAGTTGAGGATGGTATCAGTACACGCGTCTCGTTCGTCTGCATCCATTGGTACCAGTCGCAATATCCTGCTATGCTCGGTTCGTGAGATTAGCCCTTCCCTGTGTCTGCTCACTAACAAACATACATTTGTTTACTTCAGCTGTTAATAGTAAGGTACATTTATTTGCTGTACTTCATTTTAACTAAGCAGGCATATAGGTTAATTTAAAGTTGTGTTAGTCATTTAGGGAAAACACCTAGCAATAAATAAAGGAATGTAATGTGCCAAATTAAAGCAGTCAATAGTAGCGACAAATTCATTACTGTATGTTCTTGTTTTTAGAAAGCTGTAGCAAAATTTAAGTATTCAAGTTTTATGCAAGCTTATGAGTATACTAGACACAAGTTTGGGAATAGTGAATTTTTTTTCTTTCAATGTATGCATCATTTATTAAGTTAATATTATTTTCTGTAGAGTGCATTGACCAGCTTAGAAGATATGAAACAAGGCCGCGAAGTTTCTGCAGACAGAGTACATAGAGAAAGAGGGAGACATGCTATTCCTCATCAGAGTCGTCGATTTGCTTTTGAAAACAAAAGGGTAAATACAGCATTTATCTTTTAGCTTTTTCAGTAATCACTCATTTCAAACATTTTACCCTAATTTCGGTACTTTTCCTTTAGCAGGGCACAAGTGATAATCGCTAAATATGGTTCATATGTCGCACTTTTTGGGTTTCTTGTTTATTAAATGTAATTCTTGTGACTAATGTGCATGAATGAACAAAATGCAGACTAAACATGAACTTTATTCGTTATTAAGTAAAGGTTTCCAGATCCACAAACTTGAATTTATGACTGACCTTAAAGTGTTGGAATCCATCTGCTTCTAATTTTGGGGTGCAGTAGTCTTTCAACGAATCTGAATAAATGATGGATCCTTCATTTATGTTGTTCGTAATTCCTTCCATTATTACCAACATTGAACGGTTAGGTACTTGTACTTGAAAACATTAATTTGTTTGTCTACAGATACTGTCAAATATCTACTGTTGTGGTAGAACACATCCAGCTTGGTGTTTTTTGTTTAGCGAACAAGCTTTTGTTTACCTCAACTGTCGTATTTGGACCACCTCATTAGCGAAATGCTAGCATAAAAAAAAAATAGGAAGAGCACACTTCTCTCACGTAGTTGTTCGTCTACAACTGCATTGTGGGACATTTTGAGCAGTTTTTCACACCATTTGATGGAAGTCATTATTTCTTCACTCTAGGAATTAATGAACCTGAGACCAAGGAAAGGCAATCAAGATGTTTAAAACCATGTTCCACAATGAATACCTCTTATGCAGAGACATGAAAATACATTGCATCACCATTTAATAACATCAATAAAATGCAGTTTCATTTGATGGTTATTTTCACAAGTCTTATTTAATGATAAAATCTTTTTTTGAAAAAAATTACAGCTCCTACTTCTGATACTAGTAGGTCCTAAATTTTTATGATTAAAATTTGAATTTCCTTAATGTTCCGTGTGTGCTACAATATTTCTTCTGAATTTAATATATTTATTATCTATTCAGCCGTATTCATAGGGTTTCTAGGGTCATGTGTTTTCATTCTCACCAATGGCAATACTTTTTAGGGTAATTGCTGCATGTGCCCTACCAAAGGAAAAGTACCCCTATTTCTTTACATTGTAATATATTGTGAGCTTCTTTTCAAACTACTTTTTTGATTTTTTGTTTATTGTAAAAATATTGTATATTTCCATACAATTTTATACTTTTTATAAGATTTTAAGGAAAAAAAGGCATTAATTGGTTTTTAGCCTTAAGGTGCTATTGTTGTCACTTTGACAGATGTAGTTTTTGCCTTTTTTTTTTACTTTGCCAAAATTTCCAGTAAAACAAATAACATAGCAATGCCTTAGTGATGTTTAACAGAGGAAGAAAAATAATGAGTTTAATCAATATTTCCTTTCTACAAATTTAAAATCTGAAACCATGTTTTTTTAAAGGTTATACTTTTTGATTTATTTGTGCTCTATGAAAATTCATAGAAATTATGTTTTCATTTTATAGTAAAGTGCTTATAATACAAGTGAATACAGGTTACAAATTTAAAGACTTCTTAAAAATTACTATTGACACTTAAAAGTCAACATTGTTTTTCTTAAAACTTTTGTACCAAACAGAAGATTAGTTCAATTTTGAGAAACATTCTTAGTAATGAAAATACACCCATACCTTGCTTTATGGCCTAGATACGTTCTGGAAAAGTTGGCTGTAAAGCGAAAAGCCGTGTAACGAATCAATTATTTTCATACAAACCTAATTTAATACAAATTTAATTGGATCTGTTCCAATTTTTCCTAAATAATATAGTTTTTAGTTCATAAAGCATTTTATTTTTTTATTTCCTATAAAAATGCTTACATAAAAATAAAAGTACAAAACAGTGTAACAATAAACAGAAATTAAAAAATAAACATAAACAAAAATCAAAAGAAATCATATGCACATATGTATACATATAATAAAAAGTATAAATTAAAACTATTTTAATGTGATGACAAACATTAACATGAAGAATCACTAAGCTATAATATGCTGCCATTATCACTTTCCGCTGTTGTGGCCATATAACGAAACATTGTGGGCCGTAAATCGAAAAAGTGGCATAATTAAAAAAGGTCGTTATAGCAAAATGCCATTTAAAGAGCGGCCGTATAGCGAGGTATAGGTGTAAAACCAACGCTTCTTTAAATGCTAATATTTGTGTGAACCATGGGATGTCCCCACTGTGAAGTCTCTTGACTTTTAAGGCTTAAACTGTCCCTAACCTGCAGAACTCTTTGCAGGGACAGTTTAAGCTTCTGTTTTATATTTTCATCATTAATGTTGTATATAAAACTTTTTATGTAATTCCCTTAGATTTTATTTGCAGTTTTATGTAGTTCTCATTTCAAAGGCTAGGAATATTATCATTTATGTCATCATACTTGCCTTTAGTGATCTCATTATACAAACTCGTTATGTCTGTGTACTCCTAGATATACTAAATAATCTTTAACAGTTACACATCATGCTCAATATAAATGGACAAACTCAATATTCAAACTGAATTGAGTCTATGACATAGTTTGGATATGATTTGAAGAGCTGTCTGTGGCTACTGATAGATGTGCATGCTTTTGACAGGGTGTATATTTTTAAGAGAAAAGGTGAAGTTGTAATGTTTGTGAAATATTTTGATCATTGTCTATATATATAAAACAGTTCTGTAACTGACTGACTGACTGACAGATAACGCACAGACCAAACCGCTGGAGCTAAAGGGTTGAAATTTTGCATGGAGATTCTTCTTATAGTGTAGGGGTGCACTAAGAAAGATTTTTGAAAAATTCTTCTTAGATTTTTTAAAATTAAATTTTAAAAGCTGTTTTTAAAAAGCTGTTTTTGTAATGTTCTTTAAAGTTTGTATTTAAAATAATAATCGGAGGGTTATAAAATTTATATCATGAGAAAGATCATAAAAAATTCCTCTAAAATGAAATCTTTTTCAAATCTTTGCCTCCATTTTCTAATTTTTGGTGAAATTTTAAAGATTCATTTTTAGAATATAATTTATTAAATGCTGATCACGTGGTTTCTTTTCTTTTTGTGATACTTTAAATTAATTTTGTATTGTGTGCATAACATCAAAATTAATTGACAAAAAAATATTAAAATACGGTAAAAGATAAAATTTAACTACTAGACTCATTTAGATGAAACTTTTTTATGAATTTAATTCAAAATAGTATGTTTTATGGATATTAAACATACGCATTAATTGCATACATTGACTGTTGTATTTAATTTGAATATTTTCTTCTACATTATTTTGTCTATAAAAATATCCATTATTTTTTTATAAATATATTTATATATTTTTTTTTTGTTGTTAATTTTGTATCACATGCATAACAACGAAATAAATTGACAAAAAAATATAATTTTTTTTTCTAATGCGGCAGATTATTGGACATCATCCAAAAAAATATTAAAATACAGTAAAAGAAATGTTCCTCAAACTGTACTATATTCTTTAGTATGTTCTATTAGATTTAATTTCAATATTTTCTTCTACATTATATTGTCTATAAAAATATCCGTTAAGATTTTTTTATAAATATATATTTTTTGGCCTTAATTGCATACATTAATCATTGTATTTATTATAAATATATTTTTTTGTTTTTTTGGCATTAATTGCATACATTGACTGTTGTATTTGATTTGAATGTACTCCATAGCAAAGCATGGGTATTCAGCTAGTTATTACAATAGCTAATGTTTTACCTTTTTTCCCCGAATGGTGCAGACATTTATCTTAAGACATTTGGTCATATGCACCGCATTTGTTGACTAATTTATCAGAACATCCTGTAGGTAAGCCAATAAAGCTCCCTATGAGGGAGCCTTGGACAGGATGCAATCCTTGGCCCACGATTGTCACTTGTGATGCCAATTACAGCAAAATTTAGGAAGATGTATAAACTGAGCTATGAGCAGATATTTTGTACCCCTGAATTAGAAATACATTGATAATTTGTTTTGCTTTTATTAATGCATAATGTAATTTATTTATTTTTTCTAGATTGATGTTTCGCCATATAACTCCTCATATCTTTCTCCACCACCAGACACCAATTGGAGGAGGTATTTATTTATATTCTGTAGAGTTTTTCCTGTAGCTTTGTTTAAAAATATTATTTTAAAAATTTTATGTTCAGTTACTGAAAATTATTTATAAATGTAAAGTTTTCTAATACAGTACAACCTCCCAAAATCCAGACGTCTCAAATCCGGAATGTTTTAATAAATGGCCAATTTTACTTTTCTATTTTACCGTTAGATGTTGCTACCAAAATGATTGGTAAAAAAATGTGCTTCCTTTCAAGGAAGCGACAGCAGCGATTTTGAGGGCTTTCTAGTGTCTGGGAAAGATAATGAAATAGCAGAATTAGTAGAATGTGCGAATAAAGTCAACATTAACTTGGATAAATCGGACATACAGGAAGTTTTAGACATGGATAAAAATGTCCCTATCGTCTGTTCTCTTTCTGAAATTATTGATGGTGTGGTAAATAACAAAGGTTAGGATGACAGCGATCGTGAAATTGATTCAGAATGCCCCGAAAACAAAAGGATGTCAACAGAAGACCTGATAAAATCATTAGAAAAAACAATATTAGGCTTAGAACACCGGAATTTTATCTCGGAACATGAAATTATGGCACTATAGGATTGAAGAAAAAATTTCTAATAAGCCATAATTAAAGCAACAGACATTATTGACTGAAATGTTTAATTTGTAATGTAATTATGTGTTCTGTATTTAGGTTTATTTAATAATTAAACCATTTTACATGTTTTTTTTGTGTGTGTTTATTTTTTCTCCAAAAAATTTTGTAGTGTTATTTAAAAATCTCTCAAATCCGGAAAATTCCCAAATCCAGAATTGCCATGTCCTGAATGATTCCGAATTTGGGAGGTTTTACTGTATTTATATAAGACCCTAAAAGATAAGAATGAATAACAATTCTGATGCCTTTCATTTTCGGTTTGTTTTGAGTATGACTGAAAATACCATTAATCCCTAACTGAAATGTTATGAAATTGATCTATCTTTGTCATTGTAATTATGAAACATTTTATGTAATTTGTGATCTGACATTGAATCCTTGCTTTAACCCTCTGACTGCTTATCCTGTGATTTTTGTGTGTAATGCAATATTATAAATGTAGCTCATCCCACGATTTCTACAAGCACAGTCTTCATTTAATGACACATCCCATGTTTTTCACTTTAACCAGTGATAATGCTTTAAATACAGTATTTAGCCTTTGTATCAGATTTTGGCCAAAAGATGACAGTAGTTGTTCACTGATTTAAAAAATATATATATATTTGAGTTGACTGTTATATCATTGACTGTTTTTACAAGCACTTTTAATCTTGTTCGTTCGTGATTTTCAAATCAGAGATACCAGACAGAAACATTTAGCGAGTGACAGAACATATAATAATGATGATTTGTTAGATTCTGAAAGTGATATTAGTTATCCTGAAGGTAGTGATAGTCAATGGTGGTTCCAGGGGGGGGGGGGGGGGAAGTAGGAGCAACTGCCCCCCTCCCCCAAAAAGTGACGTATTTTTTTTTCATAGCCTAAAATTATATAATCGTAGACCTAATACCAAATGAATTTAAATTTAAAATGAGACGATGTTTATTTCTTATATATATATATATATATATATATATATATATATATATGTATGCATATATGTGGTGGCTGCAATGTAACAATTGTTAGTGCATTGCATCATGGAGAATCAATATGAAATTTTGTTTCAAATTGGGTAAAAAAGTAAAGGAAACCCAAGAAATGTTGCAAAATGTGTACGGAGATGAAACGGTTTCTTGCAAGACAGTATTTCAGTGGTTCAAACGTGTTCATGAAGGTTATAAAAGCATGGAGGCTGAGCATTGTTGTGGCAGACTGGTGATGAATAGTTCATTGCTGAAATGAAGAAATTCAGTTTTGAAAAATCAAAGGGTAAGACATTGCTGATAACCTTTTTCGATGCACAGGGATCCCTAAAAAATTCTTACTGGAAGAACAAACAGTTAATGCTGATTTTCACTGCCATGTTCTCAAATACCTCTTGGAGCATATTCGTTGTGTGCGGCCACAATTTACTGCTGCGATATCATGCAAGTGGTACCTTTTGCAGGATAATGCACAGCCTTTTACTGCTGTATGTGGAACGATTAATCACCCAGCATCAGATTACTGAGTTGTCCCACCCTCCATAGTGCTCTGATCTTTTTCCATCAGACTTTTTCCTGTTTCCAAGACTGAAATTGACACTGAAAGACCATAGATTTGCAAACCTTTCAGATATCCGAGCTGCTGTTACCAAGAAACTTAAAGCAGTAGCAAAGGAGAACTATTCCAGAAGTTTCCAACACTTGTATTAATGTTGTCAGAAAGGCATTACATCTGGCGGGGAGTACTTCGAAAGACAATAAGGTTCTGATACTATGAAATCATGGAGAGTTAAATAATTCCCTTTGGCTCAATAAAGTGAGGCAGTTTAATGAAGTGGGACAAGAATAAAATGAACATTAATCTATATATAAAACAGTTTCGTAACTGACTGACTGACAGATAACGCACAGGCCAAACCACTGGACCTAAAAGGGTTGAAATTTTGCATGGCCATTCTTCTTAGGGGTGCACTAAGAAAGATTTTTGAAAAATTCTTAGATTTTTTAAATTAAAATTTTAAGCTGTTTTTGTAACATTTTTTAAAGTTTGCTATTAAAATAATAATCTGAGGGTTATAAAATTTATATCACGAGAAAGATCCCAAAAATTCCTTTAAAATGAAATCTTTTTTGAATCTTTACCACCATTTTCTGCTTTTTGGTGAATTTTTAGATTCATTTTTAGAATTTATTAAATGCTACTTAAAATTAATTTTGCGTTATGTGCATAACAATGAAATAAATTGACAAAAAAGAAAAAAAAATTAAAGTACGGTTAAAGATAAAAAGACCATTAGACTAATTGACATGGAAGTTTTTTAATAATTTATTTCAAATTAGTATGTTTTATGGATATTAAACATACAAATTAATTGCATACATTGACCATTGTATTTAATTTGAATATTTTCTTCTACATTATTTTGTATTTAAAAATATCCATTACGATTTTTTTTTATAAATATATTTTTTGTTTTTTTGGGAGGCATTAATTGCATAGATTGGTGGTTGTATTTAATTTGAATGTACTCCGTAGCAAAGCACAGGTATTCAGCTAGTTTATTATGAATATAAGCATTAAAATAAATGATACTCACAACCTGTTAGGGATTCGTATACTACACAGCAGGAACTGATGTCTCTGTTCCTGCTCATACTGTTCACATTATAAAGGACTACCAGCAGCAACAGTAATAACATTCGTCGATGTCGTAATGGGGTAGGTATACAGTGAACATTTATTCTCTATGAGATGCAAGAAATAATATACAGTTAAATAAATAGTTACTAATTCAACTAACCAGCCTTAACCCCTTGCGCACTAGGTTGACTTTACCATTAAATACACTGAAAACCGGATTTCTTCGATTTTCTCGAAACTGAAGTTTTGGATGTATTTGAATTCAGAATACATGAGTAATATGTAAATTAGGAAAATGATACATTATTTGTACTTCAAAGCTATTATTGCACTATAATTATCTTGTTTACAAAAATCTGAAAAACTTGCAAAATTATGAAAAATCTACGTTTCAGTAAAAAATATAGAAGCAAAAATTATATAGCAAATACATAACGGAAAATAAAGTCCAACATCCTAATTTTATTAATTCTGCAGCTAAAAAATTCGTCTGTCAAACCTATAGCTCTAGCTCGGGAATCCGGGCGAAAATGCTCTTTAATTCTATTTGAGGCTTTCAGTGGATCCTCTATATCCAATATAAGGCACCTGTACTCCTTTTCTAAGTTCAGGTAAATGACTGTAAGCTCTTTCAGTTCGGTTAATAAAGTCTCTTTGCTGCTTGGTCGGATAGCTTCGCCTTCTTTAGGAACGACGATGTCTGCTGGTCTCGTCTCCTTTCCTGTAACTATCTGCCAGCAATTTCTTTCCATTTACACGACTTTCATATCACATGACCATGTAGAATAGTTATTGAAGTTCAACTTCGTAATAACTGTTGCCTCTGTCATTCTTCCAAAAATAACTTACTGGCCCGCCGTCGATAAAAATTTTGAAATGTAGGTGAATCTTGCAACGTGCTCACAAGCTTGACTTAAAAGCTGATAAGGGCTAAGGGTTAAGACACCTGGGCCCATAACCATATAATATTCCTTTTCAAAATTTAAACATGTTTAGCAGAGTAGTGAAAGAACAATAGCCCTTTAAAAGAATTATAACATTCAACTTTTACTTAAAACAAATGTTTATTAAAAATCCTTCAAGAAACTTAAAACATAAAAGCATGCTACAAACGAAACATCAAGTATGCGAGAGCCATCAACTTACGGCCAAACCGACTTTATATATACTACAAACAGATTTGCATAAAACTGCTCAGTAACTGCAGCTCAGTTTACCTCACGATTAATCGCCTGAAAATTACATTGCCGTCTGGCAGGGAAAAAGCTGAGCGGTCAGGCGAGAGAATAACCAAGGAGGAAATGCGTATTTCCCTATCAAAATGTATGTAAATGAGAACATGAGTGAAGTTTTTAATATATTTTTACATCATTTAGTATCAGTAATTGTTAAATTATAATTAATTTAATGATTTTCTGAGAAGTGCTCAATGCTGCAAAATGCAGGATTTCCCGGCCATCCGCTGCACATTTTTCTTATATCTCAAAAAAGAAGAGATAAATCAACTAAAGGTGATTTGGTAATATGAAATGTAATCAGCTCACATTAACAAACCACAATTTTCACACATAGTATAATAACCAAGCAACAATTAAAGTGAATGTGCTGAAATAGAATAATGACATACACATGTACGTCATGGTTTTGGGTCACGAGAATTTTATGACGTACACATGTACGTCATGGTGCGCAAGGGTTTAATGGGCAATTAACTTAACAAGTCGTAATACATGCAATTGTGACGCCACGGTTAGTTTTTGGGTAATTACATTTTACAATGGTTTAATCGGATTGAATGACACAAATTAGTGGAGTTAACTTCAGCAGTTTAGCCTAATTCTAACAGGTTCTTTTTGGAAAATATATAATACTGTAGTATTTCTGTGATCAGTCACCTTATTTATCGGTCACACCTTGTGTAACAGTATAATGAGTGGTGTTGATTTATGCGACCAAGAAGTGTCATGCTACTCTCAAAAATCAACAAGGAAAGTATTATATAAAATTTTTTGGACATTTCTTGGATCAGGCTGTGTGGAATTCTTATATTCTTTATAAAAAGCAAAACCCAACACAAAAAGTAAAGCTTCTAGAGTTTCATTTGAAAATGACTGAGTAAAGTATCCAAAAGTATTCTGATGTAGATATAGATGATATGCCTGGAAGATTGAGTTCTACTTTCAACCCTTTGAGATTGACAGCACGTCATTTTGCAAGCCACATACCTTCTAATCCCATAAAGAAAGAGCCTTGCAGATAATGTGCTGTTTGTTGCTAAAAAAAAACTGCAATTGGCAAAATATATTCACAAAGAAATGCAAATTTGGTGCAAAGAATGTGAAGTTGGACTTAGCCTTGAACCATGTTTTGAGATTTATCATACTAAACTTAATTTTTAAGGTAATGTGTGATAGTAAAATATATTTTCCTTACTGTTGTATTTTAGGCAATAAATAAGAATGTAACCCTAAATTAATTGAGTTATTTTCGAAAATTGACTCTTATGTCATAACATCTGAAATGGATTTTTCTGAAAACATCATTTCTCTCATGATCTAAATCTAAACAAAAACCTCTCTTTTACAACAACAAAAAATGCATATTTTAATTCTCAAATATATATATAGACTAGATTTATTACCCGGCTTTGCTTGGGATTCAGTTTCTGTTATTATTTTATTTCAATGATTGGCCTCATGTTATGATGTTTTAAAGTTATAACAACTCTTAAACAAATTAATTTCATTTTTTCAGTAGTAAAAAATTCATTTATTAACTAATTTGTTATTTTAATACTTGCTAGTACACAACATTTTTTGTTTCTTTTTTATCATCTGCAACAATGTATAATTCTGATTGATTCCTTTCTTTAGACATTCCCCTATATAGCTGACCATGTGAAAAACATATACGTGAGATATAAACGTATATACTACATAAACATGTAGTTCATATACGTGGCAATGCAGGAATATTTCTTTTTTAAAATGAAAATATAAAGATGGAAAATCATTCATTTTCAATGAATGTGTTCTCAATCCATAGCAGACAATTTAGTTTTGAGAAAGAATTCCGAGCATGAAATATGTATATATTTTTTCTATACGAATAAGTCTGCCAATATATGAATAAATCACGTTTTTAATTCATGTCTATTTATTTTTACGTAAATGTTATAATTTAATTAGCAACAATGAAATGTTACAATGGCTTTCAACAAAAATATTCGTTGATACTGTGCAAACTTGTTCTAACATCATTCGGAAATGGAACATCGTAGAGGGATGAAAATAGTTACATTCATCCTGATTTTCCAAGCACATTAAACCGTGTAAATTTCATCAAGGTAGGGCTCACGATTGAGTTTTTGTGACTCACACACACATACACACACGACTCATCCCGTTTCTGCTTTATATATAAGATTTAGATTATATAATACAAAAAATACAGAATTTTTGAAGAGGTTTTGGTCCAAAAATTGAGCAGTCAGAGGGTTAAACTGCTTCTCTATCATCAGTCTCTCTTTTGGAAGAATTAAGATTCATTTTATCAATCTATCAATACTTCACTTTTTCTTTACTGAACCATCTGTAGTTAGATTTGTTGCTTTTGCTTATAGTTAGATCTCTTTATTTTAGAATTTGTGACTTAAACTAATAATTTAGAAATTTTAGAAGTATTTTTGTTTTCTGTGCATGAACATTTAAATATTAACACAATTACTCATCAATCTCTATTTTCTGACTATATTTTGGGATGCATATATGAGGAAAATATTTATTTTAGGACAAATTCTGATTCTGCCCTTCACCAAAGTGCTATGAACCCACAAGAAAATTATGGTGCCAACACACCTCCAAATAACAGACAATTTGGTGAGTTATTTTTGATTTTTCCATGTAAGTTTATGAAAGAAATTATGCTGTATGAAATTATGATTTGTGCTATATTAATGTATTAAATGAAGTGTCATCATTAATTATATCATGTGTATGCATACAGATACTAATTAAATTATTAATATTTTAATAAAGTTGTTTTTGTTTCTATTCAACTTTTTATTCATATTAACATTTAAAAAAAATCAGTTTTTATATAATGAAGATCGTATATTTAGCTGGAAATCCATGATAAACTTCATTTCAATCCTTAAAAGTGAATTGGGTTTTTACAATCTTTTGTAAATTCTCAAAAGTGTGTTAGAAGTACTTCTAATTTTTTTTTTTAATAATCTTTTTAAATCCTGAACTTTTGACCAAAAATGTTAAATGTCCTTAAAAGTCAACCCTTGAATCCACACATAAGTGGGCGTGGTGCACAGGTTGCAAGAGCAGCGGACTAGTGATCTGAACGTCCCTGGTTTGATGCTCATTGCTGCAAATCCACCACTGTGTTCACTAATAGTGGCCGGGGCATGTAAAATAGGTCGTGGCTGCAATGTCCTCACAGGATCGGTCATTTAGCCAAGTCAGACTCCGACCCTTTGTAGTGCTAATTCAAAACAGGAGCTGCCCCTTTCAGCCCAATAGCCTATTAGGACCTGGTGAAAGGAACTTCCAACCAGGGGGCATTAGTAACAACATCTACACATATAGAACCCCCCCCCCCCCCCCCCCCCTATATTTTTCTTATCCCAGGTGACATAATAAATGGTTTTGGTTTCAATTTGACTTCTGTGGAGATGAATGGGGGATAGATTGAAGCAGTCAATGAATAACATTCATTGTTTTAACTGGGTAATAGAAACAGCCAGTGATCTGTAATCTGTCCTTTGATTTCAGTTTGTTACCATTCAAGGGAAAGAGATGTATGCTAAAGCAAAAGGGGATGGGGACAGATTTTATGAGAAAATATAGAATCATTTATAATATGTTTAACTGAAATTTTAGGTGTTTCTCTATGAATATTGTGTGTTAGTGTCAGATCTGCATAATCTTAATATGGTTGATTTTGATGTATCCCTCATTATTTGATGTGTGGTGTATTTATTGCCGTTATTACTAAATTTATATAAAGGGAGTTATGTAACATCTGTATTGTAGAATCAAATTATTTGGAAACTATAAATAAATGTTGTATTTGTTTATTATAGGGTGTTTCTTTTTCACCAGAAAGATATAATTTTTATAGTCTTATTTGTTTCTAAAGAAGGTATTAAAAGTCCTTATAAAATACTTAATATTTAAATCAGAAAAATAGTTAAGAACTTTGCATTAGTAATATCACCTATACATAGGTGGGGAATGCGCGGCCTCCGTGATCTTCTCATGCGGCCTTCATAAAAGCTAGCACTTGTATTAATTAATATTTAATTATATAGATTACAACAATTTCCAAATCAATAGAATTAAATAAAGAACGGCATGAATGTATGTACAGTGTCAGCCAAAATACAGTTGACATTTTGAAATTGTTTTCTAAAGTTGCTACAATTGTATATTTATCCAAATGATCTTCGTTTACCTTGATTGTATGATACTTTAACTACACTTTATATGTAATTTAATGCTCAGAGTTTCTTAGCAATACTACCAGACATGTTGTATGATCTCTACACAAAAACTATTTTCTTACTATTATTGTTGTGACTGACTCCATGTACGTTAAAACGTATTATTTTTCCTGCAAAAAAAAATAATTAATGATTAATGTTATAACAAGTTTTTATCCTTATGTGAATACAAAAATATTTTATATTGTAACTTTTTATGTCAAATAATAAATAAATAAGGACTTAATTTTTTTTGTTATTTTTCTATATAATGCACCAAAATGTTAAAACTATAACTATAATAATGTCATAAAAGTCGCATTTATAGGTTCATCAACTTATGTGGCTTCCTTTATTACTACCTAATTTACATGTGGCCTGTAATGGTAAAAAGGTTCCCCACCTCTGACCTATACTATAAAATTGATTATTTCTTGTAGCTGTTTTTGTTAAGGGTGTATAAATTGCTCATTGAAACATCTTCAGTTTGAACTATTGTGTACCAAAACCTCTAGTCATTCTTTTATATTGAATCAATACCTTTTATCTTTACTATGGAAACTACTTCCTCTGTGTATGTAAACTTTAATTTTCTTTAAGTACTGAATTCACCAGATAAATGAATATGACCAAAAATTTTGTTTATTTTATTACTTTGATCTGTGTCTATTTGCTGTGTTCGAATTAAATGTAGTTGAACCTCGTTATAACGAACTTCTAGGGACCAAAGGTTTTGTTCGATTTATCTGGTGGTTAGCTATATCCAAACCGTTAACCTTTAGCTTACGGGGCTCATTATTCTGATTCCCTCTTTAGAACGGGAAATTTCATACCCCTTTGTAAGAATGGCCAATAAGGGGGTTATATATATATATTCATTCTTGGTTCCATATTCTAGGGATACATGCTATCCCACCCCGTAAGGAAAAGGTTAAGAAAAATGCTAGCATTCACAAAATGTATAACTCACTAGTTGCAATGTGTATTCAATAATGATATATTAAAAAAGTGATAATCTATTAAAAATGATCATTAATGAATTAAATCGGCTAAAATCGATTACATTAAACTGACACAATACTAATTAAATTATGTACTATAGGAAAATGGCAGAACCGAAATGTTTGTTTGTTATTTCCTTGAGTTCGTTATATACCGGGTTCGTTATAACGGGGTTCAACTGTCTATATGTATTGAGAGATTAAATGGTCTTCAAGAGTAGGGGCTACATTTCAAAGCAACCACAGTTATCAATCTTTTAATTTATATTTGTAATTAACAAGCTAAAACTCAAATTTGGTTGAATTTTTTAATTTTTTGTAGAATAAATTTTGTAATTAATATTCTTCATTTTTTGTACCATAAATTTTTTTATTTCAATCTTTTAGAAATTGATGGAAATATTCTTCATGAACAAGATCAAGTGAATAATTATTGGGATCCAAAGAAAGTAAGAAATATCACTTTTTATTGTGAGATATTTTAAAAATTTGACTTATTTGATGTTTAAATTTACCTGCAATAACTGACAAATAGTTCAAGATATCTTTGTGGTATATTCACCTAACTGTTGAAATTCCTGTTTTAAATTAAATTTGTCAGTGATTCAATATGCAGAATTATTTTAGGATTACACTGGTGACAGAGAGAATTCTTTTGTTTTGTGTTTGCAATGAAAAAGTATTGAAGCATCATCAAACTATAGTACAAAAATGTCAAGTAGTGAAGGTTAAAAATGCATGCCACTGTGTCCATCCATGGGGATAATGTTACAGATATATTGACCATGTATCTCTCATATTTTTCACTCTGTTATGGGCTGATTTTAGCTGTGTTGATGAGCTTTTTAACCAAGTTTGATCATATCCGAGAGAAGTAATTCTGGAGGCAGAATAATTTTTTCATTCATACCAGTAATAGAATGCAGTTTTCAAGGTCAAGGTAGTAGGGTTTACGGAGTTCCTAGCAATGCGAAGCATTTCACTGCTTTCACCTCTGAACGGATAATGAATTAATAAACTTACAGTAATTTTCCGAAGTAAACGAGTTGCCAAACATGAATTTAGAAAACTCACACGGCTGCCGCCTGAATCCGTGATTGGTCCTAGCTTTGGCCTGTGAAGAAAGTTCCGTTTCCCCATAGAGCAAGGGTAAACCGATAACTGTGTACTAAAGAGCAGATACCTTGATGATGACCTTTGCTAAAATGAAACAGAATGACCACTTTCAATCATGAGATTGATTATTGGACCACTGGTTCCATTTAGAGGCAGGGCAGGGAACCAAAATCACTTTCCCAAAAGGAAGGTTTTGCAGTATTAAAGCAATTATGTTAAGATAAAAGAAGGAATTAAAGGTTTTAAACTTGGTAGATGTGGAGCCTAGCTTTGTAAGGAGAAAGGTTGACCAATGACGTGAAAGGGAAATTAAAATTTGGAATAAGAAGCTGAAGAAACAAAAAGTAGGCTTGGTCAGCTAATTATAAGCATTTACAGTCTCCTACGCATCTCAGATGGTAGGACGGTGTAATGCAGTTTTATTTTCAGCTTAGAGTGGAGAGTACTGAAAACTCCTTTAAACCATGGCACCAATTATAGAATAGTTAGCATCAAATGCACCTCACAATTCTTGGTATGAAACTGTTTCAAATCACAATTTAATATCTGAGGTTTGATGAGTGATTAAGCTGAGAAAAAATTTTATATGCCCTCAGTTCAATATCTATCCATTTATTCATGAGTAATTTCAGTCTCAATAAGTTAGTGGCTCTTATATTTCATCTCTGGCAGAGGAAAATATTTTTCAGTTTTAACACTTTGTTGCATTTGAAAGGAGTTATTTTTAAACTATTTTATAAACCACGCTTTTTTTCTAATTCAGTTTTGTTAGTCTATTTAATGTACATTAAGATAAATGAAAAACAAAACTTCAAGCTACTCTCCTTCACTAAAATAAGTTCATAATTACTTTTTTTTCTAATGAAGGGAGAGGAATATTTATCAACTTCTGTATAATAAATTATAATTATACAGAATTATAATTAAACAGAATTCTGTATAATAAATTCTATATAATAAATTTTTTTAAAATATTTAATCTGGCTCAAGTTGATAGTAATATCAGAAATTTGTCTGAAATTGCTTCAAAAGAATTTTTAAAAAAGTTTACTGTTTATAAATTATGTATTTTTTATATTTCCTTTAATTATTAAAATGTCCAAACACTAGTTTATGTATGTAGTCTGTGTTATTGGCATAGATGGATATCATTATTTTAGATGGTTATCATTTGGTTACTATATATTAATTCTGTTGTGATTGGATGAAAATTCAGTTTAATTTGTCTTGAGTGTGATATTTTGCAAGAACTTAATATTATGTTATAAAATTTGTTTTATATGAATATGATGTTTACCTTTTGTTTGTTTTAGCAACAGCTTATTCCGATTCAACAGAATAGGCCAAAATCTTGTGAGGTGCCAGGAATTAAGTAAGTGTGATTTTTAAGAATCTGAGTTATGGATTTATATGACTCATTTTACTAATTCCCTTTCTTTTGTTTCTCACTTAAATTATTGTTTTCAAATATTTTGAAGTTACTTCTGGGATATATTAGCAGTTGCAGCAAACATTTTTTGAAAGTTTTTGTGTTAATATACTCGTAAATTTTCTATTGGGAGTTCTTGTCTCCTCTTTCAATCAAAGTCTTAATTTGTCCATACAGTCTTGATTCCATTATGTGACAACACTCTTGTTATCATATGTGTCAATATAATTTCATGAGTCTGGAGCTTCAATTTCACTGTCATTTGGACAATCTAAGAACATTGGGCATCAAATTGAAATTAGAGAAAATTGTAATCGTTGACTGACGGGTATGCAGTTCTCCGAAATAGTTCACAACAGTAGGAAAAAATAAAACATGTTTCAAGCCTCCTCTTCAGTTCATCAAATGAGGCACTTTCCTGATACAGTACAACCCCCCAAATCCGGAAACCCAAATCCAGAATGTTTTAATAAATGGCCAATTTTACTTTTCCATTTTACTGATAGATGTCACTATCAAAATGATCGGTAAAAAAATGCTCTTCCTTTCAAGGAAGTAACAGCAGCTATTTTAACACGTTCGCTGCCACTAAAATTGGCTTATCCATCCTCAGATGCCGACGTTTCTATGGTGTCTACCGCAACATCACTATCTCCTTCCGATTCGCTCATAGAATCCCAACCGTAATCTTCATCGTCTGTGCTGTCATAATCAGAAAGATCACTCTTTTCTAATATTTCGGCATCAGTCAATTTTTTATATTTTTCCTTTTCTTGGGCTGTGAAGGTCCTGCCATACTTGTACTGTCTGCCATTTTTAAAAACGCACATAAAAAAATTGAAACACAAAATTTGAAAACCATGTGTGTAAAATATAAGAATAATGCTTCATTAACATGCCTCAACAAGATCTTCGTTCAAACTCCAAGGCCGCACTAAAATTAGAGCAAATAGCTTATCCTGGTCGACCGACGCACCAGAGCGTCGGCGGCATGGGAGGTAGGACCATGCTGACGCACTAGAGCGTCAGTGGCAGTGAACATGTTAAAGGCTTTCAAGTGTCTGGGAAAGAAGCTGAAATAGCAGAATTAGTAGAATGCACAAATAAAGGCAACATTAACTTGGATAAATCAGACATACAGGAAGTTTTAGACATCGACAAAAATGTACTGATGGTCAGTTCTCTGAGCGATTTTGAAATTATTGATAGTATGGTAAATAACAAAGGTTATGATGATAGCAATCATGAAAGTGATTCAGAATGTCATGGAAGACCTGATAAAATCATTAGATAAAACAATATTAGGCTTAGGACACTGGAATTTTATCTCGGAACATGAAATTATGGCACTATATAGGATTTGAGAAAAAATAATTTCTAATAAGCCAAAAATAAAGCAACAGACATTATTGACTGAAATGTTTAAATTATAATGTAATTATATGTTCTGTATGTAGGTTTATTTAATAAATAAACCATTTTACTTTTTTTAAAAAAGTGTGTTTATTTTTCTCCTAAAACTTTGTAGTGTTATTTAAAAACCTCTCAAATCCGGAAAATTCCCAAATCCGGAATTGCCGTGTCCTGAACGATTCCGGATTTGGGAGGTTGTACTGTACCAGAATCTGTGCAGATACACCTGTGCAGCTATGTGACCCAAGCTGGTCTTCCCAACAAATGCAGGAACTTTTTTAAAGTATAGATGATTATTGGGTTCTTGTAAAAATTTAAAGAGATGATAATATGCACTCATGCAATTTCAGGAGTTGCACCATTTCTGTTAAACTTCAATCTTGATCATACTTGTCTCCTAGAGCAGTGATTCTCAACCTTTTCATACCTAAGGACCACTAGATGCCTTACCAAATCAATGGTGGACCACATACACTAAAATAAATGAAAACCTGTATAGGTCTAGGTCTACTACATACATTTTTAATAATATGCCAAAAGGCCAATATTTCGCTGACCACCTGAAACCATGGAATTGTGGTCCGCGGACCACAGGTTAAGAATCACTGTCTTAGAGGGTGTAACCTGAGGTAAACAAACCTCATGTTGCACTCTATGGGATCATATGTGTCATGCAAGAATTTTTCAAACATATGTATCTAAAATTTTTAAACTGTATGGAAAAAATACAATTTTATTCACCATTTGGAGTGTATTCTATAAAAAAGAAAATGTAGAGCTTAATTTTTCAATTTTTAGAATTGGGAGACAGACAGGAGGATAACTGTATGTTTTGGTGATTGTGTCATTCTCAAACCAATCATCTCTTAGTTTTGTGTGGTTACTTTTGCCAAAATTGTTTGATTAATAGTCACTGAATTGTCTTGAATAGTCTGACTGTCTGTTTTAGCATCTATCCTACCCAAGAAGAGTCTGGATCTGTGCATGTGCCAATCTCTAGCAACACAGGGTCTTTGCCTGATCTAACCAACTTACACTTTCCACCCCCTCTCACAACTCCTCTGGATGTCGAGGATCAGACGGGAATGGTATCAGGAAGCTCTTGTAGTCCACAACCCCATTCTCCATCCAATGCCATCACATTATCACCCTCATCTGTGCAGCATCAAACTCATATTTTAGGTGAGTAGAAATTAACCTTTTCTATGAGGTATTTTAAATTGCTAGCATTGGAAAAGGCCAGTATTATCTTTGTGAAGATTATAGGCATCATCTATTAACTTTTTTCTGCAAACTTGTACTTTTTTTTTTGATGATTATTTCTTATTTTTCCTTGCAAAATAAAAAATAATCTCCCACAGATCAAGTTCTAGATAGGATTTGAAAATTAGTGGTTGGTTGTGAAATTTTTTTCTGTCTTCCTATTAGAAAAAAA
The DNA here is from genome assembly GCA_907164885.2 of Dolomedes plantarius. NCBI lineage: Eukaryota > Metazoa > Arthropoda > Arachnida > Araneae > Dolomedidae > Dolomedes > Dolomedes plantarius. The sequence goes on along the minus strand of OU015497.1, from coordinate 17,487,882 downwards.
AATCAAAATTACTTCATTTAGCCGTTTCATTGTATGGTTTTTAAAAAGTAATATTGATATTAATTCGGATTTTATTATTATTTATTTAAATTTTATTGACACTAATTTTTATTTGTACTTGATCTTCAGCTTAGATGAAGTCTATGTTTTGATATTTATTATAATTATTCCTAATTAAATAAAAAAGAAAAAGAGTAAAATATATTTACTTGTTTGGAAATGGAAACAAAACAAAAGAAAAATTATTATAGATTCTTTTCAAATTACTAATTGTGTGATTATTTATAATATATCATAAAAAAATTACCCTTACAAAATAAAATAACAAAAGTATATTAAGAAACATTTCCAGTTTTCATCCTAACATTTACCAATTTTTAAATTAGTTTTGAACGGTTGAGTTAATTCTTAAATAGGTATGAGTTAGAAATGGAAACTTTGTATCTTTTAATCCAAAAATATTTTTTCTTACTGATGCATACGTATTCACTGGTATTTCCCTGGTTTTTACTATAGTCGAACCCTGTTATAACGAACTTCAAGGGACCAAAGGTTTTGTTCGCTTTATCTGAACCATTAAGAAAAATGCTAGAGTTCACAAAATATATAACTCATTAGTTGAAATGTGTATTCAATAATGATGTATTGAAAAAGATAAAATCTATTAAAAATGATCATTAATGAATTAAATTGACTAAAATCGATTACATTAAACTGATACAATGCTAATTAAATTACGTACAATAGGAAAATGGTGGGACCAAAATTTTCATTTGTTATATCCGTGAATTTGTTATATACCGGGTTCGCTCTAACGGGGTTTGACTGTATTTTGTTTGGAAGACAGCTGAATGTGATTTGAAATGGTTTAGGTACTACTCTAAGTGGTGGAGCCCTCATTACATCTGCTCCCAGTGGTAGCAGGCATTCAAGTCCAGGTCCTTCACCTTCCCCATCTTCCAGGAGGCGACATCATCATAATCTCACAAATCTGGTGATTGGTAGTGGTAGTCCTCGACACCATGGTCATCAGCACAATATTCAACAGCAGCAAGTACGTTATAAACCAGCTGGACACCATAATCCTCATCGTTCTTGGATTACCATGGAGGTAAAGAGAAACTGAGATGGCTCAAACCTTTGATTCGACTCACTAATTCTTTTGATTGTGCTTTAACATTAACTCCGCTTTCTGCTATGTATTGTTTGTAACTGAACTCACAAAACAACCTTGATCTAACGTAAGGTAGTCAAAAGTTTCTCTGCTGTGTAATTTGCATGTCTTTTCCTTTAGGGTAATTAAAAAAATGGCATAATTCACTTATTTGAATAATTAAAATTATTCATTAAATCAAACATAATTGTGTGCATGAGATATTCAAAATTAAAACTTTTTACTTTTTTCATGCTGAAAAAGCTGTTTTAATTTTTTTAAAAATTGTCTTGTCCGATTTATATCAGCATTCATATTCACCTGCCTGGTGTTTCAACAGTTTTCAAGAAAACTTCTTTTATTTATTGATTATTTATTATCATTGTGATCAATTAAATAATAAAAATATTAACAAAATTAATAATCGATAAATTTAAAAATAATAAAATATTAATAAATATTGATTGATAAATTAATATTAATAAATATGAATTGATGAATTTAAAAAAGCATTTTGAGGGAATTCTGTAACCTTTTGTTTCATGTTTTCAATGACATGATTTTGAAAATAAATTAATTTTGCTTGGCAGTAACATGGATTAAATTCATATAGCACAATATATATTTATCGCGTGTACTATTTAATATACTATGTTTATTATGCACTGAATTTTGCAAAATTTGCTGAAAATTTTATCAAATGAATTATATAGGTATTTTAACCAAGTGTGACATTTTTACATTTTATGAGCAAGTTGCCTTAAGATTTTGTATGACTTTGTTAACATGTATTGGTAAGTTTGAAAGATTTTAAATTATTTCTTTTCTCACATTTTTAATGATATATATGAAAGAAAAACTGATATTGTTTTGCATAGCAGAGAAAATATTTGTATTTCTGTGATGTCTTTTTCTACACTTTTGACTCTCAAAAGCATTTTCTTTTATGTTTTTATACAGAAATTCTTATTCTGTTTGTCTAAAAATTTTCATCTCTCTATTAAGTATATTGCTGCTTTGAAATTAGGCTAACCATCTCCTTTCTCTACTGTCTCCATTAATGCAATGAAGTAACAAACTTTCCATGTTTCTTTTCGTAATTAATAAGTTTCACTGTAATGAATCATATGTAATCTTGTTTGAAAAATCAATTTGTCTGTGTATTTGATATTAAAAAATTGTAATTAATTTTAATCTTTTTTGCATGGCTTGATAGTTTTTTTTTCTTCTTGCATGTTTGTATAGTTTCAGTCTTATAGTCAAAATTAGTATCTGTTATATCTTCTTCAGGTGTTAGTTAATATAGCTTTTGTTTGAAATTTTTTGAAAGGGTTCATGCATTGTATAATCTTTTGTTATTCAAAATTAATTAAAGCTGATACTCAAAATTGATTTTTTTTCTCTTATGGTATTTTGAATTTTTGGAAGAGGTAATATATGAAGGCTGAAAGAACAGTAGTTTTCCTCTTAACTTTCTACCTTTTGTAATGGATTGGTGATGATTTAATGGTCAAGGCTTTATTTTAAGAATTACTAGTAAAGTTTTTACTGCTAGAGAGCTTTATGAATGGGGCCATAGGCTCAATATTCATCAGTCCCAAAACCTCTCATTTATAATTGTTTGTAAATTGTAAGATTAGTTAAGTTTAGAGATCCAAAAATATGGTAAGTTCCCTCTCTTACTATAAAATGTTATAAAACTAAGGAATATATGTAATGTACCCAGGGAAGCTGCTTCCATTGATGGATAGTCAAAATTTATAGCTCAGCTAACCAGTCTTTGCATTTTAAGTCTGAAGTTATAAAACCTTAAATCCTCCATCCCTAAATGGTATTGTATTCATTTGTAAAATATATATTGTAACGTGAAATAGGGAAGCTGCTTCCATTGATGGATAGTCAAAATTTATAGCTCAGCTAACCAGTCTTTGCATTTTAAGTCCGAAGTTATAAAACCTTAAATCCTCCACCCCTAAATGGTATTCATTTGTAAAGGATATATTGTAACGGGAAATAATTATTAATGCCATGAAGTTTCTAAACGAGTGTTTCTATGAACCCTTGTTGTTGGAAAGGAACAATGATATATTGATAGTTTGCAGCTTTTTTTCTCCCTTCTTTCTCAGTCTTTTAGTTGGGCTCCTGTAGTTGCTTTTCATTCTATTTTCTGTTTCTTTTTTTTCTGCTCTGTGCAAAAATATTAGGGCTTGACCATGGATACCAATGCTCTCTCACTTGAAACTTATCCTCAGCAGCAACCTCAATTTGGAGTCTACCCTCAACAGCAACAGTCATCTCAGCAAGCTAAGACCACTCAAAATTTTTATGAACCGACGACACCAACATCCCCAACTGTACCGCAGGTACTTGTTTCTCATTGCTTTTTCTATCTCATATACAGTTTAACTAGCTGAATACCTGTGCTTCGCTATGGAATACATTCGAATTAAATACAACAGTCAATGTATGCAATTAATGCCAAAAGAAAACAAAAAGATATATTTATAAAAAAATCATAACGGATATTTTTATAGACAAAATAATGTAGAAGAAAATATTCAAATTAAATCTAAAAGAACATACTAAAGAATATAGTACAGTTAATATAGTACAATTTCAGGAACATTTCTTTTACTGATTTTATTATTTTTTTGGATAATGTCCAATCGTCTGCTGCATTAGAAAGAAGAAAAAAAAAATTTTTTTTGTCAATTTATTTCGTTGTTATGCACGTGACGCAAAAATAATTTAAAGTATCACAAAAAGAAAAGAAACCACGTGATCAGCATTTAATAAATTAAATTCTGAAAAAGAATCTTTAAAAATTCACCCAAAATCAGAAAATGGAGGTAAAGATTCAAAAAAGATTTCATTTTAAAGGAATTTTTAGGATCTCTCTTGTGATATAAATTTTATAATCCTCAGATTATTATTTTAAATGCAAACTTTAAAGAATGTTACAAAAACAGCTTAAAAATTTAATTAAAAAAAATCTAAGAAGAATTTTTCAAAAATCTTTCTTTGTGCATCCCTATACTATAAGAAGAATCGCCATGCAAAATGTCAGCCCTTTAGGTCCAGCGGTTTGGTCTGTATGTTATCTGTCAGTCAGTTATGGATCTGTTTTATATATATAGATTACTTTTAAATTTTACATTTTGCAAGAAAATTACAAGGATAATACCAGATAGTATTTTGTAACAAGATTCTTTAGGCAATGACTGAATTGCTTAGGCTGTCATTTGGTACCAGGGTCTATAGATTTCAGACTATTGTTTGTAGCCATTCAGAATGTATTTTAAATTGTAGGTCCCATCTGATAAGCTCATATGTAGCAAAAGATGACCGTTGCACTCTCAACCAAACAGTTTTAAAGTATTATACTTCAAATATATGCTGTGATTAAACCTAATAAAGTGTTTGAATCTATAGAGAAAAGCATTATACTGATGCTGTTGATTTGTTTTGCATATGCCATTGATATTTGACTTTATATTGCTAGTTTTTGCTTAACTATATTTTAAAAAATGGCCTATAACAATATCTTAAAAAATGGCGGGGGTATAGAATATCCCTCAGGCAAAAGGGATATAGGATTAACATACTCACATTCTGATGTATCATATTCTAATAATAAAATAATTACGTTAAACTTTTAAGAAATTTTAATTCAACGCCTGATAGTCATCGAATATATTCTGCTCATCTAGTTCAATGAACATTGCTTTCAAAATCCCCATTTATTTGGCAACTTTTTTATATGTGGTGCCGGACCACTCCTGAGGCTCTTGCGGGACCACCTGTGGTCCGCGGACCACCAGTTGGAAACCACTAATCTTGAGGCTAGAAAAATATTACATTGCTTCATGAAAATAATGCAGTAGGTCTAAAAACCATCTGGTCCATTCAGATAATGTTATCATCAACCCTTCGTAATCATTTGTTAACATTTCTCTGTCCTATTTTTGCTGAAAATTCTAATTAACAATGAGTTCGCATTAGAAAGTTTTCATTGATAATAGGACTGACAGCTGCTTAAAATACCTTGATGAAAGAAGAATGTGTAGTGATATTTTTTTTCCAATGTAATATGTTTCAGGTCCCTATGGGCACATATCGAAGTACTAGTCCAGCTGATCATTCTTGCAGTGCTCCTACATCTCCAGTTTCTCATAGTCTTTCACCTTCAAGTTCACCTGGTCTTGGTTCAAATACTACTTTGAGTAACCACTCTTTTAATGATTCCAGTTACTACGTACAGCACCAGCAAACTAGTGCACTACAGCATCAGCTTGAACAATTCAAGATGGTGGGTGACCTCCAACTGTGTGAATGCTTCTTCATGGTAACTTCTCTCTAGCTTTGAACTAACTGCTTTGCATACAAAAAATTTCAAGCAGTTTGACTTTCATGGTAGAACTATTTATTTTCAAAACATCTTGTATTTCATTCTTGCATTTTCTAATAGTATTTAGTTTTTTTATTTTGCATTTATGACCACTTATATGTTGTGTTTGCATTTATATATACTTTACATAATTTTACCTTTGAATGAAGAGGAAGGATGAAACAGCATTACGAATAATACATTATTAAATTTTGGAGGTTTCTTTAATTTTTTGGATTGATAGTTAGAAATCACATTGAGATTCTGTTCTTTAATTATTAAAAAAGGAGGACTAAGTTGTACTTACTTGCTGGTGAAATGTTATATATTCTTAGTACCCTCAGACGTGCAAATGTATGATATACAAGAACACACACTGTTTTGACCAAAATATCAAGGCATCTGATTTTTTACTTATATGTTTAATATTGTAGTACCTGTTTGCTGAAACTGTTGATTATGGATTTCTACATGATTTCTACAATTTTTTATAAGTTCATTTCATTTGTCCCAAAAACTCCAACTTTAGTTGTTGAAGAAAAAAGCATATATGGTCAAGGTCTGATTGGAACTCATTCTTGAAAACACTGATGTTGAGATCAAGACGTTTTGACTTGATCATTTTAATTTTGTGACTTTTAGTTTTTTGCTCTAGCCTTCAAGCTACCTACTATGTGGTATAGACATTAACTGAAACAGACTCTGGTTCATTCTGAAATATCATTATACTTAATTCTGTTTTTACACTATAGATATGTTCCTGAAGAATACATGTAAAAAAAATTCGTGTAAAAAAAGACATTGTATCTATGGAAGAAAAGGAGATTGGTTCCGGATATAAAAAATCAGTAAAAATAATTTTAAAAAAACTATACAGGAAATATTTGTTTTAAGCTTATTATTTTATTTCATCAAAATACACATGTAATAATATGTAATGAAATTGAAAAAAATTCATCATGAGCAAAAAAAAAAAAATCTGTTTCATTCTTAATTTTTTTTATTAATTTTCACTTTCTGACAATAAACGATGCATACGTTTGCGTACGGCTGGAATATCACTGCTATCACTAGAAATGTTGTGGACATCATCATCTTCCTTTATTAATGAATTTTTTTCTGTGATCTCTTGAGCAAAATCAGCATGAGTTTCCTCTGGTGCTTATGATTCACCGGTTTCACGAACTAATTCAGTTATCAACCGTTGTGTTCATGTTTTGGTTAGGCCATTATATAATTCTCTGTAAGAGGCTGTCAACAACTGCAGTTCACGTTGAAACTTCCCAGCTCTTCCTTATTAGAGTCATGTTTGGCAAAATGATTACCTAATTTTTTGGTCAGTTCCAGTTCTTGTATTAAATCTGCATTTCGAACAGGGTCATTTTCTTTCATTTTCTCTATTTTTGATAGAATAAAGGAAGAAAATGTTTTTGCAGACTGAATTCTAAAATCAAAACAGAACTGGATACACATTCGCAAAAAATAAAACGTCACAAATATAATTTTGTTTTCTTAGAATTTAGGCAAAAGAAAAAAAGAAAAATTGGATTGGACCGCTCGTGTAAATCAAAATTGCTCATGTAAAAAGAGAATGAAATTTTTTTTTGAATTCATGTTAAATCAAATTCATGTAAAAAAGGTTCGTGCAGAAACAGAATTAGGTGTTATAATCTTAGAACTACATTATTTTCCAAAATGTCGAAGCAGAGACCAAATTTCTTGGCACAGCATCATACAATTTAAATTTTGTCCACTTGAAACTGTTTCGAAATTTCACAACAAAGTATATTAGCCATAACATTTTAGTGTTTCAGGAAATTTACCTTGGGAAAATGTTGCATGCAAACATGCTTGATAATTCAAACATACTCTTTTGTGTATTTGTCATTTTAAAAGGCTAACATTCAGTTCTCTGAAGTCCATGAAAAGCAAATCTCACATTATTAGGAATGTTATTTATTGTACTTTTTGAGGTGGTGTTTGGTTTGTTGAACACCTGCTTTGCTATGGAAATCTAGAGAATGTAATTCGTTGATTTTCTAATAGAATTTATATATTTATGCCATTTAAAAATATTGACTTCTAACAAACCTTGAAAGTTTTGCAAATTTAAGGTAACAGTGTGTGTTGTAGAGAGATGCCAGTTATTTTTAGCACTATTGTGTTCTCATGCTATAGAAGTGGAATATGTATCTGGAATTTTGTAAGCAAAAATCAAGCATCAATCACTGTTCTCTGTAGGCTATTTTTGCTATTTTTTTAGATTTTAATTTTTTAAGTTTTGTTTTTCTTGTTGATTATTATGTTTATATTGTATGTTAAAATTGATTAATGTTTGTTTTTTAGGTTTAATAGATTTTAAACTGATATTTTTATAGTGTTATTTATAATTTTTGACCAAGAAATGTTGGAACTAAAGGCAATATTTTACATCAGAATGCCATTTTTGAAGTATGAAAAACAACTAGTAGTCAAAACATTTCAAGTGAGGCAATATCAGCTTATAAAAGTTGCTAAACGGTTGCTGATATGGCTTTTAAAGTACTCTTTTCTCTCCTTTGTCATAGGTCTCATACTTTATGAACTGTTATAAATTTGTTTTCTTTAATTTAGTGTTCAGTAATTTATATTTTTAACGAATTTGTTTTATGCTTTATAAAAGAATCATAATATGCAGATGAGAAAGGGTCAGGGAAAATTTTACTGTATTCCTGTAGCTTCAGAGCAAAGTTACAGAGATTTTAGATTGTCATTTTGATCTAATTATTCAAGAATCACTTGTTATTGAGTATGAAAAATCATTATCTAGCATTATTATTAGAAAATGTGACTAAACTAAAATTTTTCTTAAGTTTAATAATTTTATTATTTTTATTAGTTTTAAAAATTTCAACTTTTGCCTAAAATCAATGCGTCAAAAACTGCCAAATGATATTTTATCCCTCTAAACACTTATCATTAGAGTTTCTATGTAATAGTTATTTTAGAAAATGCACGCCTACTTCATTAAAATACAGGGTGGTTATAATTAAAGTTCCACTTTGAAATGGTCATAAAAGGACTACTGGACCTGGTAATAGTTTAAAGGAGGTCATAGGAATTTCTTTTCCTGCCCCCTAAAAAGTTAAAAAACTCACCACCAGGGGGGAAATGGCGCTGTATGCAGTACTGTTAAACAAAATAAGACATGGGTTTAAAATGTGTTTAATCATTTCTGAAACGTGTTACAAAGCATGTTCAGAGTGGCATCCACCATTTTCCGAAAGCAAATTAAATTGCATTACTGCATTCTCAACATTAGCTCTTAGCATATCAGGAGGAATGTTATGGACATGTCGGTGTATCGCATCTTTCAATTCCACCAAATTCTTTAGATTGTCACCATAAACCGATCATTTTAAACCGAGATTTTCATGTCTTAGGACTGAATTCAGGCTTCAAAATTCACAAATTAGTGATCTGTAAGAAAACGATTTCCGGAATATGCACACTTTAAATGGTAATTTTATTTTGGTCAATGTTTCTTAAAGGTATACAAAAATGTTAAACCTGTGTAACAAAAGGTTAAGTTAGATTCCGACTCTTATTTCGTTTAATAATATTGCATACAGCACCATTTCCCCCCCTGATAGTGAGTTTTTGAACTCTTTTAGGGGGGGGGGAGAAATTCCCATGACCTCTTTTAAACTATTACCAAGTTTGATAACATTTGGCCCAGTAGTTTACCTTTTATGACCATTTCAAAGTGGAGCTTTAATTATAACCACCCTGTATATTATTCACAACCATGTTTTATGTTACAGCAGAGTTCGTATGGCCCTTGAAAATCCGTAAGCACTCCTTATTTACAGTACTTGTTCTCAAAGGCCCTTAAAAGGTTTTTAAAAAGTTGTTATTTTTGTAATCAAAGTCCTTACATTTCTTTATATACTTTTTGGTCCGTATAAAGTACTTGTTTTCAAGGTAAGGTACAGGAATTTTCAATTTATAACTGTCGGTGTTCGGTTTTGGGAAGCTGCAGATAATTTTTTGTGATTCGGGGTTTTATGTATTTATTGCTATTCAGGATGAGAATGGTTGTTTGATTTTATCCTTCTCATCTCTAAATAATATATATATATATATATATATATAGTGGAATCTCAATCTATCGTTTTTGAAGGGACCGACTGAACTAAACGATGGATGCGGGAAAACGATAGATATGGGAACATACAAAAAAGTATTAACATACCTTAAAGTTTGATATCCCTAAAATATATTTACTCACATACATAAATGCATACATACCCGTAGTGTAACTGAAGATAAAATTGCAAAGTTGTACTGAAATCCAAGATAATAATAATAAAAAAAGAAATACACGTAGATACACAGGAATTTTGATTCAAATAAACGTACTCAATCGTCGTTTGTTTTTTGGCAGTTTTCTCACCACAAGTAAACAATATTTTTCTTGTGTTGCAAATTGCATTCTTTTCGGTATCGGTTATTGTGTGAGAGTATAAAGAACCGGCAGCCATGAATCGTTTGTAACTAGAACCATTCCATTGCACTGGATGGAGTCCGACATAAGACCACCAGGAAGTTCTGCTTCCGGGTGAAACACTATCGGCCAGTGTAGAACTGCAGTAATAAGAAACTTCTCACACACTAGACCAAACACCAGGGTGCCTCCATCCCAATGCCAACAAAAAAGCTGACTGTGAGTCATTGCTGATAAGAACATAAATGTCGATTAGTCGGTGAATTTGGAATGAGTTGCCGAAAATAGGGCATTCCAGGGGCTAAAGAATTAAGGAACACAAACGACGAACAAATAATGGGAGTGGTACAATAAAGCGAAACCAGGTTAAACAAGAGAGAACAAAAATACGAGACCGTGCATCTCAAATGTTCTGCTCATTGTTTAATTAGAGCGTCATTCTAGCTCAATCCAGACATTTATATTTCAGGTTCAGTTATTATGAAAAAATGATCGATCCGATTAATTAATGTAAAGCTGCGATATTCTGAACGAATATCGCAGGAAAACGATGGATCAAGGAACGATCCATGCGGTCTTTTTTGCTTGTTTTCTATGGAATTTATTCAGGACTGGGTGAAATAAACGATACATTCGGGAAAACAATTGTTCAGAGAATGATCGATCCAGATTCCACTATATATATATATATATATATATATATATATATATATATATATATATAAAATAAACTACCAGTTTTCTCTAATATCTTGTAGGGACATTACTTAGTGGTGTAAATATGTCCGATTAAATGTGGGAAAAATCAAACATCTTGCAACTTGTAAAAGTATTTTCAAAATATTAATAATATTACAAATTTATGAAGTTGAAATTTCTGGAGACATTGTTGTAAGTTTAGGGTGATCATAATATTCTAATGTTTATTAATGCCTCAACTTTGAGAATAAAACATTTTAAATCATTTTTGAGGTTCTCAAAAAGGCTCCCTCAGGTCCTGAAGAACTGCTTATTTTTGATTAAAGGAATGTGTATGAATACATAGGTTGTATGAGTTATAGGTTGTCTACCTATTACAGATTTTCTTCCAAGTGTTTTATGATTTTTGTAATGTTTAATCCTGAGTTAAAAGGCAAACTCTCATATTATTATGGAAAATGCTGACGATTTCAAGAAATTTTTCATGCTGAACCATTTTCATTCAAATTGCATGCAGTTTTTAATGTTTTATATACTTTATATAATTCGTTCATTAAAAATTTTGCATTGTGCTGATTTAACATTCCTTTATATTTTGAATGTTTTAAATTTGTAATTTCATTGAAATTTCTCCGTTGTTTTCATGTGCCTTTCCAAAAGATTGCGTGCAATCATTTGTGCTTTTTTCTACTTATTTTAGGTGAATATACTGTTTTAGAAAACTTACTACTTTATTAAAATCTTGAAAAATTATTTACTACTGAGGAACTTTTTTCCAGATTTTAAGCAAATTTTCATCACTAAGGAAAGATACTTATGTCTTAAGGAATGACTTTAATATTTGCGTATTAACAAATAAAATCTATAATTATATTTAATCTGAATTTTCAAAAGTTAGCGATAGAGAATGAATTATTTTAGATCATCTGATTTCCTGATAATTAAATACATTATAAAATTATAAATTTAAGATATTTTAGCCAAAATGGTATCCCGGATGATCTCTTAATCTTTAACTGCATTGCATGCAGTATATGAGTAGACTGATTATGTTATCTAGTTAGTGTTTTGTTTTAATTTTTTTAAAATCATACACCAGACTTGGGCCTTTCAACCTTTAGGGTCTGTTTATATAGGTACATTAAAGGAGCGTAACAAGAATGAGCCTAACCTAAGCATCAAATGCATTTGATTATACAAATACAGGAAGCGAACATGGGAGGAACCTTCCTCCTCCAGGTGTTTCATCAGTTGTGAAAGAGTTATAAGGCCATGGCATGGTTTCATTTTTCATTTAGCCATTATTGCATTTTTCTTAGAGAAGGAGGAAAAAGAAAGCACTTGTAAAACAGAAGATGGAGTGTACATCCAGCATGGAAGTTCCACAATACGTGTGGAGAATTTAAAATCTATAAGCAATTAATGTTGCATGATCGAAAGTTTTTCACGTATTTTGGAATGAGCAAATTGTACAAAGCCACATTCCCTCTCACAAGCTCAATGAGTTTTTCATCATCCATATCTAATATCAAACATAAACAACAGCAACAGATTATTATGAAAATTATATCTTGAATATTAAAAATTTTTACCTTCTACTATTGACGGGAGACAGATGAGCAGTAACCGACTTCAGGATCTGAATCGTTGGCCATGATATTTGGGCGTGGATCTTCTGAGAATCATACATGTCATGGCTCGGTATTGTGGTGGCGTAGGTAGGCTATTCTCTGAGGCTTTTTAAAATTAATAAAATTGTGCCGAAGAAAAACAGAGTCCAAGTTGTGAATGATAAGGCCACATCTTAAAACAAAAATTTAATAATAAAGAAAATTAACATTAAACAAGTACAACATAATCAAATGAATTTTAACTTAAGTGCAGATTTAACAGCACTCTCTGAGACCCGGTTAGCCTCTCACAGGAGCTTAAAAAACACGATCGCATCATCTGGCCGTTACAAGGGGGATCTCCTGAAAATAAGAGTCTTGCATATATACTCTGCTTAAAGTCTTTGCCGGTGGCAGCCGTCTTCTTAAAAATTGAGGGATTTAGAGAGGAAAACGAGGGATTTTGTGCACGATGACAGTCCTTGATCCTGGTGTCAAGTTTATGGGAAAGTATTGCTTCTATAACTTCAGAATACTCTGAATAACAACACTGAAGGGAGATCTTTATGAGGGGGATAGCGGCTGATCCCAGATCTGTCGGTAAAGGTGAAACATGTGGGGTTAGCCCGCAGAAACCAGGAATGTTAGAATTTACCATTTGGTGGTGAAACTGTATGTGATAGCTTTTTAATCCCCACAGAAGTTTAGAATGCATGGAGATGTTTATAAATCTTAATATTACATTGGAAAAATTTTGCTAAGGGTTAATTATAGTATCACTAGGGAAACTTAATTTATGTATTTACGAAATAGATGCGAATAAATGCAAAAATTATCTTTTAACTGTTTTTTGGCAAAAACTCTGCAATAAACGACTTTTTAAGCGAAATTTGGTAATAATAGTAATAATTTATTAACAGAATTCCTTAACTAAGACCATCCGCGGTCTTCAACTGAAAAATCTCGCTCTCCTTCGGATTTGCTCTGAATTTCAACTGGACAGTTTGTTGGTACCGGAGTTGAACCTAAAAATCTAACTTTAAAAATCAACCATCAAGTTTTGTGGAACTATTTAGTAGATTTAAGAACGTCTCTTGAGCACCAAAGTGAAGGGTATTTCAGCTACTTACAGAAGTCAACCAAGATGCTCCTGTTGATGTTATATAGAATTTAATTTCAATGAAATGCTGCTACCTTAACTTTGCAAAAGCAGCTATACAAAGCCTCTATAGTTCCGTTAACAGAGTAGATGCTGAGATATTTTAGTATGTACAAAATGGAAATTAATGACTTAAGGAACATAATGTGGAGACTACTACTATGTTAGCTTTTAACTAAGAATTTTGGTACTTACTTACTTATTCAAGTAAATAAAATTATAATTTTTTTTAATAAATACAAAATTTTAAAATTAATATATATATATATATATATATATATATATATGTATGTATATTTGCGAATAAATGCAAAATTTTATATATATTTATTTATTTTTTATTTATTTTTTTTTTAAAGAGGAAATTTACATATCTCTAAGTATCACATACACTGTTTAGAGAGAAGAATAAATTGGGCAGCATGGCTAGTGTGTTTTAAGACAACTTGATCATGTTGCATCTAGTTCTTATAGATCAAAAGAATGAATATATGATATAGTATAATAGATAAATGAATATAAAATAGGTACATAATGTAAAATTTTTGTGTCAGGTTATAGCATGGGGGGAAATATAAAGTATCTATATACAGTCTGTGTTGGAGATTTTAAATAAATTTTGAGAAATATGTAAATATCCAAATGGACTGTTAAATATATTTTCTTATATTTAGAAATTGTCGATCTGAATTTTAAAATCTACAGGTTGAGCAAAGCAGCAAATAATTTTTTTAATACTATATTTGATAGCACATTTTTAAAGGTTTGGTTTTTATCCTGGTGAATTAGTATTATTTAACTGAGATACGCTATAAAACTTCATTTTGTTGATATCTTGATTTTAGTTACCTACCAAAGTTCTTTTTGACAAGAAAAGTCTGAAGATTGAAAAATTTAAAGATTTTCTAAAATATATAAAATTAAGAAAATAAGTAAAAATGAAATTTGAAATTTTTTTTTCATTATTTAACCCCCCCCCCCCATTTTGTCATCTGAACTTAAATGAACCTTTTAAATCTAGTTAAAAAAAATAGTTATGCAATAATTCAAAAACAATTTTTTTTTCTTTTTAGTGTGAATGGTGGTATTAGCAATTTTGCAATTTTATTTGTAAGGTGAAAAATATTTTCTGTTGGATAGCAGCAGCAAAGTTCCTCCTTGTGTATTTTGTTTTCTGTATATTTCTCTGTTTAATACATTGTGTCATGTAACACAAATATGAGTCAATTTTATGAGTTTATGTTTTTAATTTTCATTCCATTATCTATTGTAAAGAGTTTTGAATAGTTCTACCATGGACTTTATTGCTGTTTGTGAGCTTTGTTGCATTGCTTTTATTTTTGAAAATCTAAAATATCGCTTCCTTTTACTCTCCTCTCTTCTAATACTTTTATGTGCTTTTAAACATTTGTACTTTGTGATGATTCGAATATAGCATTAGTTTTTGGGCTTTTTGAAAACTGTCTAAAAATTAAAAGCGAACTTTTTTCTTCCTTTGCTAACATTATGATTTGCTAATTTTACTTAATATAAGTCGGTCATCATTTATTCTTTATTTCTCTTGTAGTGTATTATCTGCCTGTAAATTCTGTTTGATTATAGATTTCTTTTTATCCCTGTTAATTATTTTTAAATTTTATTCTTATCTTGTTTACTAAGATGTATTTTTGAATGTATAATAACTGTTCTTATGCATGTTGCAATGTAAATTTTGGTATCACTCTGGCTATGTTAACACTGTGCCAAATTGTTTAAGATCCCAGGAGCAGAATAGACCATTTGATTTCTCCTTTTTTTCACAAGTTAGAATTAGAAAATTTGAACTTTTTTTTGGGAAAAAAATGTTTAAGGAGTAGAAATACATGTTGACCAAAAAATATGTAAAGTGGTAACATATTATTATACATATTTTTCATTTAGATTTTAACAATAGTGAAAAAATTATTTAAATAACAAAATAAGGTTTCATTAGGAGCAGAACAAATTGACTTAGGTAAAATTAATATAAAAGTGTATCAACTAAGAAAATTGATGTGATGAAAGGGAATTAAAAATTGTGAAACTGCTGCTAACAAAATAATTTAATACCAAATAACTATTTGCCATCCTTTTTTTTGTTCATGTTAGTATTTCATTGGTCTTATTTGTTTTATATATATATGGCCTTGTATTATGACATGTCTGTGTTTGTATAATACTCTGTAAGCTTAGCTGCTAGGGTATTTCCTCAACATCCAAATTTCTTCACTTATCAAATATATATCACCCTGCTATCGAATTACTTGACACTCGAATCACAGTTCACTTGAATTTTAATTTTTTTTCCACTTATAATTGCCAAAAAATCCCCAAAAAATCAGTACATCTTCAAATGATCTATTTATGATTAAAAAGTTTGAAAAAGTATGAAAGATAGAAAAAAAAATTAGACACACGATGAAACATTTCTTATGCATGTTGCAATGTAAATTTTGGTATCACTCTGGCTATGTTAACACCGTGCCAAATTGTTTAAGATCCCAGGAGCAGAATAGACCATTTGATTTCTCCTGATTCATTTTTTAGTGAGAATCACGCTGTAAATGAATCATGCTTTGTTTACATCGTCAAAGATGGATGATCTCACATGAGACACTTCATTAAAATCCAAATAACCCTAAAACTATTGAAGTAACAGAATAAGTGTACACAGAAAAAATTATCAGCTTTTAAAGCTCTTTCTAAATATGAAAAATTTACATGCTTTCTTTTTTTTTATTTAAAAGAAAAAAAAAATTAATTGATTTTAACTTTTAAAACATGGCAGTTACATTTTGCATCGGTGGAGTATGCATTTAGAATTGAAATATCTCTAAAACTATTGAATTAACAGAATAAGTGTACACAGAAAAAATTGTCAGTTTTTAAAGCTCTTTCCAAATATGTAACATTTATATACTTTCATGAAAAAAAAACACATCGATTTCGACATTTTCAAACGTGGCCGAATTTCATAACGGATGCCATACCGGAAATGGTCTACCCGGAATTGTTCCACTGACCGATAAAGTTTTTCTTTTCTTTATATAAATTTGAAGTCCAGTTTCTTTATCTTGAGTTACCAGGGAAAAAAAGAGAAGCTCACTATTAGTGCAGAATATAATTGTCATACAGAAACATGACTAGTGTATACCTAAATTTTTAATGCAATAATTAAATGCATGTCTGAAGTAATTTATCATCATTTTTAAAAATTTTTAATGTAACAATTTTTTAAAAATAATACAAATTTTTAATTTTTTTTATCTCTCAATTAATAAAATGCACAGTTTAATTCTTCATTTCTCTAGATCTTTATAGTTTGTAGAATTTTTTCGTGACTGCCATTATTAAACTACAGTCGAACCCCGTTATAGTGAACCCGGTATATAATGAACAAAAATTTTGGTCTCACCGTTTTCCTGTTGTACGTAATTTGATTGGAATTGTGTCAGTTTAATGTTATCGATTTTAGTTGATATAATTTATTAATGATCATTTTTAATAGATTTTTATCATTTTTTTAATACACCATTATTGAATACACATTGCAACTAGTGAGTTATACATTTTGTGAACTCTGGTATTTTTCTTAATGGTTCGGATATAACAAACCACCGTATAAAATGAACAAAATCTTTGGTCCCTTGAAGTTCGTTATAACATGGTTCAGCTGTATTGTTATTACGTTGGAAATCCTCACATTCCTTTGGCATCATATCATAATTATTTTTGAACTTAGATGGCAGATAATACCTTTTTTGTTGATTATAAAAATTTCTGTTAATTTGTTGATTTAATGAATTATGTTTTGTCTAAACTTATCTTACTGTTTATCTATAGATGTCAGATAATTGCTCAAATTCGAGTAATGTTGGTTCCCACAATAACACAGCAATGTTTTTGGCAACAGTTGACAGTGGTGGGGGTGTAGGGCCTCCATCAGATGGTGATGTTGCACTAATGGGACAAAGTGCACTTCAGTTTTCTGGTCAACTTTCATCTGGACTTAATTCTGCTCAGGACATGGACAATGCCATGCTTTATTCTATAGCATCACTTGGATCTGATCCTCAATTACAGTCTCCTACTCTTTATACCAAACCTACTGTTATTTCTAGCCATCAAACTACACCACAAACCCCTCAAACTCCCACTAGTATTCCAGATATAATCCTTACAGGTAAGAAGATTGAAATTCTATCTTTATATTTTGTTGTACTTCATTTTTTATTTTAATATGATTAAGTTTTATGGTGTCCCTTAAAAAAAAAAATTTAAATCCCTTTTAGGAGTTTAAAGTTCTTAGTCACTATGTCCACTAATGGTGGCCAGGACACGTAAAATAGTTCGTGGCTACAATGTCCTCCAAGTTCTCAAATTTACCTCTGGAGGTGTGGGGCCAAGTGTTCCGGTCTTGTCACTTGACTCAGTTCAAAATTACGGGACCGATGTTCTTCCAGGTCAAGTCAGACTTCAGCCCTAGTGGTACCTTGCCTTAAAAGTGAAGCTGCTTACTACCCTTTGTCAAGAATCCAGGTCCTTTGGACTTGGTGTAGGCTTTCCTACTCCAAGGGGATTGGGAATGACAACAAAGTTCTTAGTCAGTGGAATTAAACTTATGTAGTGCTTTCTACTGATTTTTCAAGTCAGGGTCAATGTATATGGATAGCAGGGGCTGGAAAATTAGATTTTGTTTGTTTGTTGTGATTTAGGAATAGGTAGGTTTTTTTTCAAGCATGTTATTCTTATAATGAATTTTCATGTTCAGGATTTCCCCAATTTCATTAGATATTTGTTGTTAGGCAAATCAGCTTTTAGCATTGTGCATAGATGTGCAGCATAAAATATTCAATTAATGTTACTTTAGCATACTAAATGACTTGTAATAATAAATGAAATTTTATAGCACCCCCTCGCTTTTGTTTATAAAAAAGATGTCCAGTTTTGCATGTAAATGTAAGTTTTCCTGATACGAGTTTGTATATCATGTATCAGTGTAATTGCATATCAGTGTAATAATCAAAGATAATACATAACTAAAAATTATTTGTTTGGGTTTTTAAATAATTAACATGTAATGGAAGGGATGCATGATATTTTGAAAGGAAATTTGGATATATGAGTATATTGGATATGAATTAAAAGTTTTATCCAATTAGAGTATCAAATTTAAATTTTGTTTTCACATAGAGTATAATTAGTTTAATTCTAGATTTTTAATTACTGTTATAATAATGCTTGACTCAAAAACCCAGGAGTGAAATTGATTCCCACCTCTAAAACTGAGATTCTAATTTTAAAATAAATGCGATCAGTTTTAAAAATTTGTGAAATAGTGTTAAATTTTTAGCTTGTTTATTAAATAACACTTACTATTAATAAGAACTACTATATCCTAATTTTATGTAGTTTCATTTTTTTAAGTAAAAATTATCAATTGTAAAATGTATATCATAGTAAATAAAACTCTTTTAATTCTAAGGTATAGGGAGTTACAAATATCTTAAAATGTTTAGTTGAGGTATAATCAATTTTTTAATATCTGTTGTAATGCATATAGCTTTGACTTACTTAAACAAAATATCTTGAATTAGGTGTAAGTGAAATAATTTCTCAGATCTAAAACATTTTAAATCAATCAGAATAGATAAATTATCAATCACCAAATTTTTAAAAATACATATTATATTTTCTATTTCACTCACATTTTAAGTAAAATATGAGTCAGTTTGGTAATATACAGGGTTATCAGGAAAAATCATCCAATTACAAAATTTAATATTTTCCATAATTACAAACAGAAAATTATAATTAATATGTCATTGTAAAGGAAAAATGTTAAATTTTTTTTTCACAGGTATTCGATATGACTTCCTTTAGTCACCCATATAATATCACTGCGATATGCCATTTCTTGCCAAACATGTTGTAATGTTTCACTATTAACTGTTTGTAAAGCATCACAAATGCATTGTTTAAGTTCGGACAAACTTGTATGCAAAGGTGGTATGAACACAAGATTTTGGACATATCCCCAAGAGAAGAAGTCACGTGGGGTTAAGTCTGGTGACCTAGGAGGGTAGCTGTGTAGGATCAAATCATCGACTGCATTGTGACCAATCCCATGGTGTGGTAGTTCTCTGTTTAGAAATTTCGTCACTAGGTTTCAGTGCTTGCATGGTTTGCAATTTGTAAGGCTTAAAATGCAATTTTTTTCTCAACACAGTCCAAACGGTTGACTGGGGTATCCCAAGTTAATGACTAGCACCAACCGTCGATTTCTTCGGACTGAGTTAAAAAAGTCTCTCGCACTCTTTCAACATTCTCTGCTGAAACATCTCGTTGCCCTGGACTTTTGCCTTTACACAGGCATCCAGTTTCCTGGAACTGGTTGTACCACCTTCTGATACTCTGAGATGTTGATGCTTTATTTGTATGGTACTTTCTCCTAAATTCACGCTGAACAGTGATTTATGACTGACTTTTTGCAAAGGAGAGTACACAAAAAGCCTTCTCCTGCTTAGACGCCATGTCCACTTCTTTTCAAAATTTCAAAAACAGCTTAATGACAACAGAGCTGCCATCAATTGAGAAAAGAAAATGTTACAAACTAAAAATTTAACATCTTTTCTTTACAGTGACATATTAATTATAATTTTCTGTTTGTAATTATGGAAAATATTAAATTTTGTAATTGGATGATTATTTCCTGATAACCCTGTATATAAAATGTAAGATATTAGTCTTTGATGTATACAAAGGTACAGGAAAATTTATATCTTAAGTCCTTTGCACTCAACACTTCATGTACTAAGGATAATTGTCGGAGGCAGAATCATAAGAGGTGCTTCCCTCATAATCAAGACATTTATGGAAGGTGACTGACTCTTCAGTTCATAGAGAGAGGTACAAGGTCACTACCAGACATTGCAGTGAAAAGAATAAATTTGTTTAGTCAACTAAAGGTGTTTCTTTGGCCATGAATTGTAGTTTTATTTTTAGATTAATTTTATACATATTGTTACTAAACAAGACTAAGCATGGAAGTAAATATGCTAAATTTGAAAAAAAAATTCAATAAGGAGTTGATGGTATTTAATGTTCTCACTGGTGTGGTGTTCTTCCATTCTCATTGAATAATATTGAATGAAAGGGGGAAAAGGTCAGTTTTTGATCTTGAAATATCTTAAAATTAAATGGTTTTAAATTTCCATATTATTGCTAAAACTGGTTACTTAGTGGTTATATCTGAATATGGGTAGTCTTGGCTTAGCATGACTTCTGTGTTTTCACAAATTAAGATGGATTATCCTCAAAGTTTTCAGTGGTTTTCACTAATTGTCATGTAAGAATACATACAGATTGTATTAACATAAATTTTTAGCATATTTTTAAGTATCTTCCTTCTCATTTTTAAGATTTTCATACTATTTGTGAAGAGCAAAAAAGCACAATCTTTGCTATTTGTTGATAATTTTTATTTAAGTGTTCTACTGTATTACACAAAATGATAGTCTTGTCATATATTTAACACCTGTAGAATTTCATTGACTTTTTTTTCAGTTACTTTATTCATTTAATAGATTATATTTGGGGTTTCCATAATTATATCCTTTCCTGTTCAGAGTTTCTCAAAGCCTTAAAAAGTCATTAATTTTCAAAATTGACCCCATTTGAATTTTTTATTTTTTTCATTTAAGAGAGCAGAATATTTCCCCCCTGCATTAACCTTTAGCTTACGGGGCCCATTTTTACGATTCCCTCTTTAGAACAGGAAATTTCATACCCCTTTTGTAAGAACGGCCATTAAGGGGGATGTATATATATAATGTGTATATATATATGTATGTATACATATATATTCATTCTTTCATTCTTGGGTCTGTATTCTTGGGATACATGCTTTCCCACCCCATAAAGAAAAGGTTAATCACTAGATTGTATTTTACAAATATTCCATAAGAATGCCAATTTGGTTTTGTTGATGTCATTTTTTAATTTTAGGCAGATGGAAGAAATATATAGCTTGTTTGCTGTGAAATGATTTTGTCTTTCAGTAAAAACATAAAAAGTCCTCATTTTTTAATAGTTGTCTCAATAATTTTTTGCCATTGCTAGTTGATACTTAGCATTTTAAATAAATAATTTTTATTAGAAAGATTCCTTTTCAGATTAGTTTTTAGGAACATTTATTGGTACATAAACTAATATAGAGCACTTTAGCACAAGAACTATTCATAAGACACTTTTAAGTAAATCATGAGTATCTTAAATTTTCAATTTTTAATGTATATATGTAATAGAAGTTTGGTTTGTTATTATATATAAACTAAAGTTGTTGCTGTAATCAGGTATTTGTGGGAAAAAAGATTGTAAAGAAATGAATTTGTTCTTGACAATTAAGTGAATTATTTGAATCATCAGCTATACTGGCATAAAAAAACTGGATTTATCCTGAAAAGTTTTTTTACGAGTCTATTTTTTCTCTTATGATCTGAAGAGGGAAATGTTATTTAATGAACTAAATTTTTTTACTATATTTATTACTTGAAGATAAGCCAAATGGATATAAATTCTACTTAAAAACAATTATCCATCAAAATTAAATAAAAGACAGCATTATGCTACCACTGCTGTTCCTAGACATATTAGCTTGGGTTTTGTTAATCATCCACAAACACTGGAATTGATATGTGGTTATTAATTTGGCTTTGCAGTTGTGTCTAATTCTTTTGTGGCTACTTGTCATATTGGAAATTACTCTTATATTATTGATCTATTTATCATTCCAGACCAGGAGTTTAGCGAATTATACATATTTTTAATTAATATTTTAAACTTTTCTATTTCATTTTTAATTTGTAACATTTAATGTGTTTGGCCATTTAGTATTCTTACTTCATTAAACTATCTTAATTAAATTTAAATTTGTATATTGATTTCTTTATGTTTTTGATATATTTCACTTTGTGGAACAGCATTTCAGAATGCCTGAACTTCTAATGAAGCAGTAATCTATTTCTTTAAATAAATAAATAAAAACAAAATACATTGCTCTTTACTTGCCAAGGATGAGCAAAACTTAAGGTGAATTATTTAAAACTTGACAAAAGTTAGTTTTTTTAATTCCTGTGCTAAATTGGTGGTTTAGGTTAGTATATGTGTGAAGAATGTTTTATTTTGTTAATAATATAATTTAATTTAGATGCATTTTTGATAAACTAACTTAAAATTTTAGTTTTTACAAGATTTACCTCCTAATTATTAAAAACATAAGTATAAATCTCTTATTCAGATGGTAGCTTTATTTTGTTCTACTGAAATAAATAATTTACA
Source organism: Dolomedes plantarius (assembly GCA_907164885.2). NCBI lineage: Eukaryota > Metazoa > Arthropoda > Arachnida > Araneae > Dolomedidae > Dolomedes > Dolomedes plantarius. Next base: position 17,465,031 of record OU015497.1, on the reverse strand, counting down.
TCACTAATTTCAGATATTTGACTCCTAATTTCAATTAAATTTAAGTATTTTGTATTATTTACGATTTTTTATGCATTTATAGCTACAGTAAGTGTCTGTAAGGGGAACAAAAATGAAATTTACCTTCATGCTTGCTTTTGTTTGAAAATTGATGTCTGTCATATACAGTACTGTGCAAATTAATTGGGACAAACACAAAAATTTTCACATTTGTTGTTTAATTAGTATAACTTCACTTACATGCATGCTATAGCAATGTAGTAGCAAATATGTCCTCTTCTAGCTTTAATGATATCTTTAATACTTTTTGGCAAGAATTTCACTAATTTGGAGCATAAATTTTTGACGTTGTGATCACGAAAGCAAACTTTTATGCCATTCTCAATCATTTTTCTCTTGGTTGAGCAGTCCATTTTACTCACATGTCTCTTCACAGTGCTCCACAAATTTTTGATGGGATTTAAATCTGGAGAATTACCAGGCCAATCTAAAACTGTTAATTTCTTTTCTTGAAAAAATTTCTTTACTAGCTCAGAATTATGGCATGGAGCAAGATCTTGTTGAAACACACCAACACCTCCAGCGAACATTTGCTTAAAAGGCACAATTTTATCCTCTAGTATTGAAATGTATTTTTTGGAGTTCATTCCTTCAACAGGTACTAAGCTGCCAGGTCCTCCAGTTGTAAAATGACCCCAAAACATCTGCTTTTGAGGGTGCTTAACTGTTTGATTAAGATGTTGTTCCCTGATGGGTTCTCCAGCACTTTGCCTGACAAATGTTGGTCAAAACCCTTACACAAAAAAATGTGTTTCATCCTTGACTACAGCCTTATTCCAGTCCTGTGCAGTCCAGGATTGATATTCCCTGGCCCAATACAAACATTTTCTCTTCATTGCATGTGATTAATAACTGTTTTTGGACTAGCATTCTTGCCCATCTCCCTGCTTTAATAAGACTTTGTCATACTGTCGATGAATCAACGTGCACACCAGTAGTCAATAGATCTGTACTTGTCATGTGAGGATGTATAAGAAATTTGTCTGTCTGAGGTGTTGTCTTACATTTGCATCCACATTTACTCTTCCATTTTGGAGAAACTGTCCCAAACTTATTTTGTTGATTAATAATCTTGGAAACACTGGATTTTCCAACTGCTACAGCAATATCCCTCACAGTTATAGAGGTATGCTGACTAAGGGTAACAATTCTAGTCCTTTTCCTGGGAGTGATATCCTATTTTCATACATGTGAGAACCAGACAATTCACAATCGACCACTTCTTACAGCAGCTGAAATGCAACTGACGCGAAAATGCTCTATGTGTGGTGTCACGTTGCCAAATAAATTTAGACTAGTCAAGGCCAACCTCCCTTCATAACTAAATGCAGTTGAAACTGATTTCAGGCAGGAAATCCCTGGGAAAGGACGAATTTTATGAAAAATGAAGCTTGTCTCAATTAATTTGCACAGTACTGTATTGTATGATTTTGAAATAACTGTTTTCAATATTTTGTTAGTAAGAACTACAGATTTTGTAATCATTGAATATGTTGTTAATGGTTTCTACTTCAGCATGTTTGATAACCATCACTATCCTTTTTTATGATTAATATTGATGAAATATGGATTTTTATTTTTTTACATTGGTTAATTTTAGCAAACTTGTGTGGCTCTTTCTGTTACAAGATACTCAATAGTTTAAAATTTTGAAGATTTGAAAAAATAAGCATGTACTGTGCATCACATTCAGTGCTATCCTAGGTTTGTTTTGTTGCCTTAATTGCATGCATATTACTTCATCTTTTTGCTTGAATTTAATCAGTTTCAGCACATTATTTTACTTTTTATCTCTTTGTAGAGTACCTTATCTAAAATGTTTAAAAAAAGACTGGTAATCAATCATCGCTTTTGTCTGCCTTTGGGATAAATTCTTCTGATTTCAAAAACAATATCTAGTGACATTTTCTGTCTCTTCAGTAAAATTTGACTTTTAAAAAATAGTGTTTCAGTCAGTCATGCTACTTTCATAATTTTGTTTGCCTGAATGCAGTATACTCTGTTTGAGTATTCATAGTAAAGTAGTAAATGCATTTGTACCCTGTGATACTTCTGTTCAGGAACTCAAACTGCAACCAGATGGCTTCTACACCTTTGAAACTTGCTGTGATCTCTGGATTTTGTACATTACATCCCAGTTTGATTGCTCCTGTTGTTTGTTAGATTTGTTTTTCCATTATTGCAATGATGATGCTGTCAGTAGTTATTGATTTAAATTTTCAGATCATTTTACGATTCTTTGAAGAAAATTTTCCCTTTGCTTTGAAGGATCTTAACAAACATTTCTATTTCTACTAAGAATGTTTATTAACATAAGGATAAAGTAATTATTCTGTTATTAAATTCTTTATTTTTTCATTATTATAATCTTTACTGTGGCTAATGAATGTTGCCCTTGATTTGTAGGATTTTTAAAGAATTCTTGCTGACTCTGTAACTAGAATGAAAATATAGTTAATAAACTGAAAGTTCTTGTGTTATGTTGTGCAATTTAGAATTTTATGCTATTGGTTAAAACATTATTAGTATGTTAAACGTATGATCTCACTTTACAAAATTTTTTTTAGTTTGTGTTCATATTGATACTTTCAAAATTAGCTTATCAGTTTTCTTTTTAATTGAAATTAATACAGTTTTGATTATGAAATCCTAGATAACCTTAAAAAATTTACTATTTGAATTTAAAAGCTACCTTATTCTAATTTCATAGTTTATGAATAGCTTTCTTCTGGAGTTGTTAGCACTAGAACTACGGTAGGGGTCATTTTGACCCCTATATGAAATTCTTCCCCTTGTATATGTTATATTTTCTTCCACACAAGGTTGCAATTTTATGACTTTTTCTGAAGTATTTTAAATATTATGCTTGCAAAAATTTTTTGAGTTTCATCTATTAGTTTATTTACGGTAACTGCTTATACCTAGAACTATGGCTAGGGGTCAATTTGACCCCTAACACTAGATAATGCCTAGTGCCTTTTTTTTCCGTTTTATGTGTTTATTATTCTGTAGATAATACAGTCTTGTTTAGAATAGCATCTGCCTTTTGTTTACCGGAATTCTGCACTAGCGTGGGGGAGGGATGGGAATGTTGGGGAAGGATTGGAGTTTATGGCCAAAATCTTTGAGCCACATTTTTTTCAAGGAACTAGGGGCTTCACCCCTAGGCTCGCTACCCTCGCTCCTCTGTTATGGCTAATAGCAAGATACATAGGGGTGATTCTCGGACAATGTAACAGCTTCCATCCATTTACTGTTGTCACCCTTAATCCGAAGGGTGTTTCATCACTGTTGAATTATCAGCTTTAAAATTCAATTTAAAATTGAAAATTTAAGATATAGACTTGAAATGAGGTTTATATGAATCAAAAAGCTTTCAGCTTCCAGATGATGTAAATATTTTCTTTGTAAGATAAAAACTCGAGGAGCATCGATATTACATCCACATAGGGGACGATATTTCTTGAAAAACTGTGTTCATTTTTTGATGAAAATATTAGTCTGTTTTAAAATATTTTTAAACAAATGAGGTTTAATTTGAAAGAGAAATGTCTGTAGTCTTAGATTATAAAAAGATCAAAATTCTACGATCATTTTTTGGCTAGTTAGACACAGTTTCAAGTCAATATTTCTTGAAAAACTGTGTTTCATTTTTTGAAGAAAATATTAGTCTGTTTTAAAATATTTTTAAACAAATGAGGTCTAGTTTGAAAGAGAAATGTCTGTAGTCTTAGACTGTAATAAGATCAAAATTCTACGATCATTTTTTGGCAAGTTATCATAATCTGAAGATGAAAAAGTCAATATTTTCCCACAAAATATAAAATAAAAAAACAACTTAAAGTCCAACGAAGATGAGACATGTCTTACTTTGGTCCCCCCATTTTTTTTGCATCCATTGGTATTGCTCTCAACCCCATACCCCCAGCGGTTTCGGAGGAGATAGCGTGACAAGCTTTTGACAGCGGCAGCGGGAGTTACTTTTTTTTAGAATAGAGAGATTGGGTATCACTCTCGACCCCATACCCCCATCGGTTTCGGAGGAGATAGCGTGACAATCTTTTGACAGCGGCAGCAGGAGTTACTTTTTTTTAGAATAGAGAGACTATGCATCAAGACTGATTTGTAGAAATCATGAAATACATACGATTAGATATGAAATCGAGTCCCAGTGTTTACACAATGACATATTTGTTCTCATATCTGAAGTCTGGAATATTTATTTTGAAAAATGTTATTTTCATTACAAACCGTCTGAGAATGTAACAATAGATGAGCAACTTTTTCCAACCAAGATGCAAGTTTATACAAGTACATGCCTAATAAACCGAACAAATATGGAATAAAATTCTGGCTGGGTGTTGAGTCCAAATGCCGGATAAATGGAATACCTTACTTGGGCAAAGAGGCTAACATGCCAGAAGAATAAAGCATTGGAGAAAAGGCTGTCATTCGTCTACTTCAGCCATACTAAAACAGTGGAAGAAATGTAATTAACAGAAAGCTTTTTTACGTCGATGACAAGAAACTTTGAGATGACGGTCTGAGTTTAATTGGGACTATAAGTAGAGCTAAAATGGAAGTTCCCATATTTTTGAAGACGCGATTTCCACTGTATTTTCAACTACAAAGGAAACACGATGGTGTACTTCTTACATCGCAATACCAATCTTCTTACATACCAATGCAAAAAGAGCAAAAATGTGCTTCTTCTAAACACCCTACATAATTCAAACAAAATATCAAAGAATGCGAAAAACACCAAAAGAGATCAAATTTTATAACTCAAGTAAATATGGGGTGGATGTCATAGATAAAATAGCCCAAAAGTAATCGGTAAAATCACCCTCATGCCACTGGCCAGTACATGTATGTGCTAAAGAACCAAGAGAAAATTGTATTTTGAAGAACACCGAATCATTTGTAGTATGCATACCAAGAATGATTACTAACTCTCAACCATCTCTTAAACATGAAAAATGCCAAATTAAATTATGTAAAGGGAAAAAAAAACTTCTGTGAACTGTTTCAAATGCAACTTAGCTGTATGTGTGTATTGTACTAGAGAAAAGGAACACTTTGACTACAGCATAAATTGCTGTAAGAAGGAACGAATCAGTAAGTACTAATATAATTAATAAATTAACTTTCTATGAAGTCATATTTTATTTTTGCGTATCTTCAATTAAAAAAATACTTTTAATCAATAAATTAACTTTCTATGATGTTATAATTTATTTTTACACGTCTTAAATTTAAAAAACTATTTTGTAAATGTATATGCTTAAAAAGTCTCAATAAACTTTATGTACATTCAAGAAAATTGTTTCAAAATTCAAGTCTTGCATGTTATATTCTTTAAAAAACTATTTTAAAGTGATGCAAATCTAGAAAAGGAAACTTGCTTTGTTATATTTATACGTATTATTTGAAATATTAAGGTTATAAAGGCCTCTCTTGCGAGGAGTCAAAATGACCCCTCTCCGTAGTTCTAGGTATATCTGAAATGCCGTAGTTCTAGTGTTAAGTAATAATGTATTCTAGTGAATGATGTGAGGGAATGCATTGCTATTCCTACAATAGAAAAACTGTGTAATGGGGAAATCGGATGAAGCCAGTTGGAGGAAAATTTTGGGAAGTATATATATAAATAATTAGTTCAATTTGTTTTCTGCATCTTTAGTTCTGTTATCCTTTCTAATGTATTTTGATTTTTTTTTTTTTTTTTAAAGGAAATAGCAATGAAATTCCTTCATATTAACTTGGCTTTTCACTGCAGCGCATTGTTACTTAACAGCTCTTTAGCGAAAAGGCTGTTTTAAGCTTTCAAATTCAATAAGAGTACATTTTTGCTCCTCATAATGAGTATTTAAAATTATTTTAGGTTTTATGTTACAGCGTTCATTAATTTATATAAACACTTTTTTTTCTCATTATAGGACAAAAAGGAAAATATCATTTATTCAATTAATTTTGTTTTAAATGCTTTATAATCGCACAAACTGAATAGAGCTTTGTTTTAAATGCATTTTTAACAACCTCAGTTATTCAATTACAATATTGTTTCTAATTTAGTCTTTAAAATCCTGCGTACCAACCAAATTTGGTATACAAGTTTGTGACACATCATTTGCAGTTTTCAGTTTCAGTTATACGTAACACTTGTTAATCAGGAATCTGAATATTTGTTATAAAACCCTCTTCCTCCTCCTCCTTTACTTTTTTTCCACTTTAGAATTGTGGGGAGGATTTTTGGTTGTTTGGAAAGTTTGTACAGTGTTATCCTGAATAGTCCTCAGTTATTAAAAAAATATTCTTTTTAATCAAATTATTTCAAATTGTATTATTTATTTCATTAATATATATATTTGGAGGTTACTAGTCTCATACAAAAATTAACCTTTTTTTTGTCTCCTTATCAACTTTTTATACCTTTAATTTTCAACATAACCAATTTACAGCAGTCTGTTAATTTTTGCGTGCTATGTAGCATGTTCTTTTTAATCATTTTACATAGAAGTATTTGTTAAAATAATATTTGCATCTTATTTGAAACTTCAGATCTGAGTTGGGACTTGTTGGTCTAGAAGTGGATATGGTATATAATTTAAATCTTGCTTCTATATTAAGCATGTCTGGTTTTTGTTTCCTTTGTATAACAAGTAAATGTTTTAATTTTTAGTACTATGTTATTGAAAGCTAACTTCTGATATTTAAGCTTTTCCTTTTATTTGTTACATTCCAATTTTTCTATTCTTATACCCTTCCTCAGTTAACCTCAGTTGAGTTTTATATTTGATTTACACATTTTATCTAGAGTTAATCATACATTTTTATTCTATAGATAGGGCATAATTTTAAATTGTCAGTAAAAATGTTGACATGTTTTCCTTATTAGGTAGTTTTTATTTGAAGTGAATGATAATTTAGCTTAGTAAATGTAGGTTAAGTTTGGTTCATGGTCTAAGAATTTAATACCTGGATTTCAAAAAATGTTTCCAGGCTTAGGCTGACAAAGGAAACCTAATAAATGTTCATGAGATATACATGTTTGTGTATCATTATTTGTTTGTCCTTATGTTGCTGTGTCATAATAGAAAGCTTGCTAAAAAAAAGCTGGATTGTTCAGTGAGAATCAACTGATGTCTGGAATTTGATACAAAATGTGAAAAAAAGCTCCTTTCTGAGATGATAGTGAGTAATTGGTGCTCTCTGATCAGCCTATCTTGCTTACAAACACTCCCATTTTGTTTGAAAGACTTGAGAATTCTGAAAGTCTCCTGACCTAGCAAATTTTAACAAAACATTAAGACTTTAAGTGTTTTCATCTCTTACCTACTTGAAAAATGTTGGACTCCTGACAGGAAAGTACAAAAGTTGTAAATGCCCTAAAAACAGTCACTAAGAGGTCCTTATTTTTTACTTCTTCTGAATGCCCTCAAAAAATGTGTCACTATTCAATTTTGCTTGTATCTATTTTCTGCCATTATTTAATATTCGAATTACTTGAGTTATACCATCAGTATTTAGGGAATAATTTTTCTGCTTTAAGAAAAAAAAGGGGGGGGGGGGGATTGCTCAAAACTACTTTAGGTTTTGTTAACTGCTTACAATTGAGACAGAGAAAATTAAATAAATAAATAAAAAGTACATTTTTGGGCCCAAACTTGATTTTTTAGAATTTTAATAACCAAATTACAAATGGCGATTTTTGGATTGAAATAATATGACAATGTTCCTATTGTGACAGTGTATAAGGTTCACAGTCCTAGTTTGTAACATACTTTATAATCTGACCTCTTTTGAAATTTCTTCATTTTCTTGGATAACATTTGGAATTTTGGCTAAAATCATCACTAAATCATTTCCTAATATTTATTTCTCACTGGTGACAACTATGGCCTTGTATCGAATGAAATAGAAATAACTGTCTTCTTGTGTATTTAAAAAATAAATAAATAAATAAATTGGCTGGGAAGTTTCGTTGACTTATTTAAAAATGTTAACAATCTGTTGATCTCCCCCCCCCCCCCTCTGCTGAAGCAGGGTTATTGATCAATGATATTTCTAAAGCTAAACTTGGTAACTGAAATCTGCAGTTCATTACTGGTGTTTTCATCTTTACTCTGTTGGTGTCATTCTCCTTGAAGATATCTTCTGCATCCTCTCTTTTGTGCCAACATCTTAATGATTTGGGTAAGAAAACCTTCCTCATCTTCCATGCTGTTCTTATTATGATGCTAGGAACTTCCGTTTGTTTTCAAGATCAAAGGAGTTGAAAAGTTGTCATTTTCATTAAAATAACAAAATTCACAAGATAGTATGATTTGCTCGTTGCCAAAACTTTACGTTATTTGCTTAACCCTTAGGCCATTGAATTTTCTCCTTTCAGTTCTTCCCCCAGCATTGGGTTTTTTTTTAGAAGTGCACTTTGAAGGAACATTTGAAGCGTGAATTCAATATAGTTAGGTTATTTAAATCAAAATAAATTAAACATAAATTTTTTAAGAATACATACTATATATGTTTATATAATGTACAGATTTATTTGTTCAGAAATTTCTTACAGTTTGGTATATTTTAAAGCATGGTGATATGCAAAAACACACTTAACAGTCTTTACACCATAATCTTGTTTCTTAATGTACTTTTTTTTCCACTTATTGATTTTCTGCAGCATACTGCACATCTTGTCCTTGGTCTTTTTTGGTTTGCAGTTATGGGTATGTACTCTGCAACATGTCTTTCTGTGAGTCTAATAGGATTATCTTGTTTTGAAGGGCGTCCACCTGAATTCGAACACCCGAAAATGTCACCCTTTTATACTGCATGTATTCTCAAAACTATCACTTAAAAATCTACTTATTGGTAGAAATTGCATTCAGATGCCATTTAGTGCTACCATCTATTGATGAAAGAAACAACCACTTTAGAATGTGGTAAACACGTTTGTAATGTTCAAAACATTGAAACATCCAGATAGATGCGTGCAGCACGTCTGTAAGGTTGGGGGATAGACTCAGATGGATGCGCTGAGCGCATTCGTAAAGGCCTAAGGGTTTAAAAAATTGTCAAGTCAAACAAGTGTTGGGCTTAATGTGTCATAATGGATTTCTAGATTTCTAAATGTTCATTTTCTGCTTCTAAAGGAAAGATTGCATAGGAATATCCAAATATAGCATTTCTTCCTCCATAATGAGTTAAAACATTTTTAGGGAAAATTTTTTAAGTACACGTCGTAAGTGTTTGTTGGAGATTTTTCTGGTAGATTAACTAAGGTCTTAATTAATCTAGTATATACATATACTAAGCCTTTGATATTTGATGCAAGTTTATTGAGAAATATATGAAGAGAGTAACATTCATATAATGTATTTTACATAGCTTAAATTATTTACAATTTGTCCTATCCATGAAACTTATTTAACAATTAAGACAGAATGTTAAATTGACTGAAAAATCCTATTTAAAATTTTTGAATCTCACTCTATTCTTGTTTGTAAATTGTCAAACTAGTAACTTACTTTAATAAGCACAAAAATAGTGTAAAGAGGATTTTTTAGAAAAAGAATTTACCATTTAAAAAAAGAAACTCTTTTGTATAAAGTTTAATTTCATGAAAATTTTCTTGAAATATTGTTGAAGTAAATTTAACTTGTCTAATTTAAATTAATCAAAATTTAACCAAATTTTAAACAAGTGGAAATTTTGGAGACTTGTATATGTGTGTTTAAAAATTTTAAAAAGTGGAATGAGAGAGAGGGGGGGGGGAATACACAAAGCATTCATAAAAGAAAATCATGAATTTCTTATGTGTGAAATTTTTCTAATTGTTTTGTAGTGAAGGAAAACTGCTCTATTTTGTTTGACCCAAAGCTCCTGTTTGTTAGTTTCAGGAGAGGGAAGACTCATATATATATAAATGTTCTTAAATTTTTATATATAAGTCTTCTTGCAGCATTCTTACACAACAAAATTCTGAGAATACATTAGTTAAAAAAACGAAGCGAAAGTCTGTTTGTGCAAAAGCTCTTTAATCCATTGCTTTTCAGGAGAGCTTGCAAGTGGCCCAGACTACCCTATTCAAGGAAGACATTTGGCCTGTGAGTTAATTTTCTTTCCATATTGGCAGAAAACAAAATTACATTGCACATGTAGATATCTAGAAACAGCAAGTTTAACCCGGCTTTTTAGAGACCAAGTTGTGCATTAATTGAGTTGCCTCTAGTTCCTGTTGTGTAGCTTGATGAACTCTCTATGTCTTTTCCTAATTTTACTGTCAATGATCTGAGTGGAGCTGTATTTTTGTGTAGTATTCTCATGTTATGGTTTTGCAAATCCTTGTATATGTTTGTCAGTATGCTGCAAGTGATGCTTCTAGTGTCAGATTTCAGAGCATTGAGATAAATTTTATTTTAATGCTAGTGTGTTATGAGTTAACCTGATTCTGCTTATTTATGCAGTTATATGCATGACTAATTATTTGTCTTATTTCCTTTAATGTTCTATTAATCTTACTGGGTAACAATTTCTGAACATGTATTTATCTTTTAGTTGTAAGAGGCAAGCAGTGTTCAACTCAAAGTATATTATAGATACCGTCTCATGTCATTTTAAGTGTAAGAAAAGTTTTAAAACTAGTGGTAAATAGTAAAGTAACAACAGATGATAAATGCCTGTGATATATATATATATATATATATATATATATATATATATATATATATATATATATAGGTTTTGTTTTGTGATTTACATTTGAACTTTTTTTGCTGCTTTTTCCAAACAGGTGTAAAATTTTTATCTGTAGAGTAGAATTCAAAAGTTCCCAGAATGTGCCTTTAGAGCCAAATTTTTATACAGCATACATTACATTATATTATGTTATAACATCCCCCATAAAAGGAATATTTATTTCATTGTAGTATGTTGTCCTTTTCTGTTGGTTCATTCAGGTAATGTCAGGTGCAGTTCATGGCAGTATTTGGCTTTTTTTTCTTCTTTTTTTCTTAAAGCAGTTTGTTAACTTTTGAGTTTCTTATTCATTTCACCTTAAAGTTCAATAGAGACATGTGATATTGTAGCAGGTTTATAGCAAAAGGATTTAATGACATTTTGCAATGTCTATGTGACTTGACCCTAAAAAAAAAAAGAGTAAAAAATCCCTCAATTGTGAGCTGATCAATCATGGGTGCTGTTGCATTACAGCAAACTTTCATGCAGGTCACTTCTCATTTGTCATTTTACTCATAAAACAAGAACTGCTGTTATCACGTATCCACTATTCTCACCTGATTTCATTCCTTTTTTCTCCCCTATTCATTTCCTTAACTAACACATTGTGAAAAGTACATAGCTGGTAGCAGTGGAGAGCATTGCAAAGAATTGGTTCCAGAAATGATTCAATAAACTCTATATCCCATTCTCTGATAAAATTGAGTCATTGCAGGAGGATCTGCTTTAGCTGTATATCTCTAATTATCTATTAAAGGTTGCTGTCCAGGAACTTTTAAATTCTACTTACTATGTATTTATACCCTTAAATAAACATTTTCTTGCATAGATGTCTATTCATGTCTCTTCATGTAAGAAACTTTTACTTTCAACTACAAACATGAACACTCCATAAAAAGATAATTATGTTTTTAAAAAAATTCAAGTTGTTTTTCAAAACTTTTTTCTTCCATTATGAGATTTATAAAAATTTATCTATTACTTAGGTGAGGTTAAATTTATAATGCAAAAAGGAATTTGTATCTGGTGTTAAATCTTAATTTTCTTCTTATAAAAATTAGTAAAAAAATGGGAGAAATTTTTTCAAGCAGTGGCACATGTCATGTAGACATTCGCCTATTAAAATGGGAGAAATAGTACTCTTGAAACATTTAACTAATGAAAAAAAATCTGAAAATTTCATGTACATATTTCATTTCCACTTTTGTGTTTATATTACTGTGAAAGTGTGTATTAATTAATATTAACCAGTGCTAATATGTTAAAGTGTTAGTATGATTTTCTCTAAGGTTTAATGGTAATACATTAAGCATATTTATTTTTTTTAAATCTTAATTTATAGATTAAATAATATCCTTATCAATTCAATGAAGTTTATTCAGATGTGTTTATCAGTTTTTTTTTCTACACTCCCAAAGTATAACATTGTACCAATTTTGGAAATATATCTTTTGCTCAAAATGCGATGTTAAGAATACTAAAAAATTGCAAAGTTAGATCAACATTAACATTTTTCTTAGGTTATTAAGATTTACAGTGCCTCACAAAAGTGATTGGACATTTAAATTTTAGAGATGTGTTGAAGTTAAATGACAAGAAATTTTTTTCTTTGGAGTTTGCATTTGCTTCATCTTATTTATGTTAATTATTTTTTTATCAAGAATTAAATATTGCTCATAAAAATTATTATCTTAGTTGAATGAAGAAAATATCACAAAAATATTCAGGCATTATTGTGACTGTTTCTAAATTTGTGATCATTAGATACAAATTAGAAGCTTGCAATATTATCTGTTGTCAGGAGGGGGGGGGGGGGGAAACTAGCAATTTTACCTGCCTATGAATTATTTATTTAGAAGCCTTGCGTGAGATATATTTCTACTAATTTTTTTTAAAAATATTTTTTTTATTTTTTAAATCTTCAGCGGGCGTGTCGCTGTACAGAGTGCAACATTTTCATAATTTTGAATGGTTTGTTTTTAACATGTAAATTTATAGCTACACCCTTTCTAATGCAGGTCTGATTTTCTGACCCTTGTATTCCTTTTCATTCATTGTTAATCATGATTTAACCATGGTAACCAACAATTATACTGGATTACAATACGACAAAAGCAGGAGTTGATGTACTCAATAAAATGTGCAGCTATGACACAGTATCCCGCATATCACAAAGATGGACGGTCTCGTTGTTTTTTAGGTTTTGGACATAATAGGAATCCATTCGCAAGTTGTCCTTAGATCCAATAAACCAAACAGTTTTGAAATAAAGCAATTGTATCTGTATTCTTTCACCTTTAATTATAAATGTATCTCAATATTATAAACATTTTATATTTTGTCATAAAAATCAGAATTATTATTTTCAATTTGAAAAATAAAAAGTTTATTACAAGAGGAATAATCAAGGTTGAAAGAGACGTTGCACTTTGTGCCACGCTTGCCTGCTGGTGTTCCAAAATTGGCGTGCCCGCTGAAGGATTAAAAAGAAAGAAGTTTGTGTGAAATCATGAATATTGCAGAAGAATGTCCTCAGGATGTGCTTATGTATGAAGCATGAATCTGTGACACATTTAGACAATGGTCATGACTATAGATTCCATTTTTGTTAATGAGCTCTTCACCTCAACATAGTTGTTGAATGTAATCATTTGATTTGCAAAATTCCATTTTCTATTGAATAATTCTTCATATTGATTTATTCATCTTGCACTTTGAACAGGTATTTTTTACCAAAGAAGTGAGGACAACCCAGATTTTACATTACCTTGTGAATATCTAAGAGATGCATGTTTCCTATATGTTTTATAGATTATTTTTCATTGTTACTGTACATTCATTTAATTTTTGGCTTTTTCAATGATTGAACTAGAAATCATTAAACTGTAAGTATAAATGCATAAAATATTTTTCTCTAAAATGTTTCAGTTTAGATTATGTGATATACATTTAGTTATCTCCTATTGCATGATTTTTGAGTATTTACTACCATTTCAATCAAAACTGTTTGAGCATCCCATAATGAATATAAGTTGTGGGAAAATTGGTGATTGCATATTTATTTTGTTCCAAGCAGATTTAATTCGTATAATCATATGAAAAATTTTATTTATATAAAAGAACACAAGTACTGTACTTTTTTCTTTTCTGTATTGGTCTTATCATATTGTTTTTTATGATTTTTTCTAATTACTGCATAGCTGGGAAAAAAGCCAACTTTTACAGTTTGACATGTGTATTATAAACATCTTTCTTTTGAGTAGTGTCAAACAAAAAACTGCAAAACGAATTTAAAAAATTCTTTTATTTCCCACTACAAAGCTGTTTGGATTTTGAATTCACTTTTGATGAAGTTAAAATTGAACTGCCTATGAATGTTAGAATTTTAGTGGCAACTGTAAATTACATCAAACAAAAAAACACCCTTCATTTTAACACTGTTACAGAACTTTGATGTATTTATCAGCTTTATAAACTACTGTTACTGCAGTATAGAAGTCATACATTCCTGTTGTCAACCCCTAATATGTTAATATTCTGTGTAGAGTGGTCTACTCCAGGAAGAACATCAAAGCAGTTCTTTCAGTTTTGGAATCAAGGCAAAGTCAGGAGAGTAGGCTATGGCCATCAAGTAAGCCACTGCTGGTCCATACTATTCTGTTTAGTATTGCACTGTAGATCCTCATGCAGAAAAAATTTGTTTGGCAAAACCCCAGTAAGGTGAAGATTCTGCCAATTTTCATCCAAGGTATTATCTAGGCACATGCTGTACCCCTAAATAAGATCATCTCTAAACAGTATCATGTAAACTTTTTTGAACACAGTGTGGGACCATCTTTAACCCTTCAGCAGTTGCGCCCGGATATAGAATGCAACATTTTTGTTATTGTGAATGGTTTGTTTGCACATGTAAGGGTTGAATTTTCTATTTACAGCTACACCCTTTCTAATGCAGGTAGGATTTTCTGACCCTTGTATTCCTTTCCCTTCATTGTTAGTCATGATTTAACCATGGTAAAACAGCGATTATACTGGATTACAATACGACAAAAGCAGGAGTTGATGTAGTTGTCAAATGTGCAGCTATTACATGGTATCCCCCATATCTTAAAGATGGACTCTCTCATTGTTTTTTAGGTTTTTGGACATAATAGGAATCCATTCGTAAGTTGTCCTTAGATCCAATAAACCAGACAGTTTTGAAATAAAGGCGATTGCATCTGTATTCTTTGGCCTTTAATTATAAATATATCAATATTATCAACATTTTATATCTTGTCATAAAAAGTAGAATTATTCTTTTCAATTTGAAAAAAAAGAGTTTATTACAAAAGGAATAATCAAGGTTAAAAGAGATGTTGCACTTTGTGCCACATGTGCCTACTGGTGGTAAAAAAATTGGCATACTTGCTGATGAAGGGTTAAGGCAAAAGTCTGGAAGAGTGAGTGTTTCCTGCATTTGCAGAAAGTGTTTCTTCCTTAGTAAAAAGAGGCACTTTTTGCTGAGCCTGTCTATAATTTTGCCTGATAACACATATGCATGTTTTCTCAGTTGTCAGCAGATATTCATTTAGACTTGAAGTACATTATTGACCACTCTACTCTTTGCCTTTAAGCCTGTATAATTTGATGCTGAACTCCCCTCCCCCCCTCCCAAATCCATTTTGCAGCATTCAGTTACAGGCTTTTCCAAAAATTTTGTGGGATGTTGACTGTTTTGTGCTGAATATCAACTTATCAGGAGTTACGAGATCATTCTGTATTTTGATGACTTGTAACACTGGTATGAAATGAATGGTGTATAACACTAGTGATTATATCAAAAGACTAAATGTTTGACACTTCCATTTATATATACAGTGGAATCTCGATCTATCGTTTTTCAAGGGACCGATTGAAATGAACGATAAATACAGGAAAACGATAGATGCGGAAACATAACAAAGCAATATGATCTTTGGGACTGGATAAAATGAACGACACATACGGAAAAACGATGGATCTGAAAACGATCGATCGAGATTCCACTGTATATATTTTTTTCTAATGTAGTAATACAATTACAAGTGTTAAAATTCCAACCTTTGTGTTACTTTAAATTTTAGTTTTTTAAATTTTGGAGGATTTATTTTTCTTTTGTGCTTTTACTATAAAACTGACTAGGATAAAAGAAAAAGAATTTCTTAATATTTATAATAACTGTAATAATGCAGTGTGTAATAATAATAATAATAATAATAATGATAATAAATTTGTAAACAAACTATACATTAATAACCTAGCATTGAAACGTGATTGCTAGAATTAGCTTTTAGTGCTGTGCCTTTATTGATAAACATATTTATTACCTGGTCCTGATTTGGGCATCAACTGACTGGCATATTTGCAGGCTGAACCAAGCACAGTGTCATTTGAACATAATGTTTACAGGCTGGTCCAAAATAATCATTTACTAGACTAGTGCTGGGCAGGTCAATAAAATTTTGGTCGGTGATAATACAAGTTTTTAAATGTTGTGGAATTAGCTTTAGCTCATTTATAACTCTTTGTAGTGATATTAATTTCTTAAGAAACTTAAAATTTTTTTTTTATTTGGTGAAAAATTTTATTTTATTATTTTTGTCAACTGTAATTATTGAACTATCCACTGTTATTTTCTTGATGATGCATTATGTAACCCTTGTGAGAGGTGGATCTTTTTATTAAAACTTGAAGGTTTCTATGATAATTTTTTTTCTAATAATTATTCTAATTTAAAAAACTTTTATTTTATTTTTTTATTTGTTTTACATTTTCATTTGTACAGTCCATTATTAACACTTTATTCTCTGTCATACTGATTCCTTTGAATTGTTATTTACCTATTGCTAATTTGTATCTCTTCTTATTTTCCCATTTCTAGTTTTTTAGTAGGATTTAAATGATAAACAATTGTATAATTTTAGTTAAAAGGTTCATTTGGATTATTCTGAGTGTTTGTAAATGTTACTAAAGTGAGTTACTTTCTTTTTAGCTCCTGGTGGTGATGAACCCATTTTAAGACAGGACTTTGCTAAAGATTTAGGAAGTGCAATATCAAATATGTGTGGTTCATTTGACTCTGATTTTTTCACTGAAGATGCTATTCGAGCTGGTTTAGGACCTATTGACTTTGATGGCTTGCAGATATTAACAGATCCTGATATACCAGTTGTCAGTGATCCATCTGCAGAAGAAACATTTCATATTGAAGGGTCATAGTGATAAGAGCTTTTTAATGCGGTAGATGAGTGTTCTTTTTATTTCAAAAATGAAAATTGTGTTTATTTTTCACTTCATTCACATTTTTATTTCTATCAGCATATTGACTCAATATGTGAACATGTTTCCATCTCCATACAAACATTTCTACTGTTGTTAAAAGCAAAACCAAGTGACCTAACCTCCTTCTATTACTGTGGTGTGTACAGAAAGGTATTGTAACACTCTTAGAGTGAGATGATATTATAAATTGAACTCTAAGAAAAACCAACTGAAGCCAACTGCCAAGTTATGGCACATGTACATATCTGTAAAGTTGTAGATCATTTGATCACTAATAGATTGTAAGAACTGACTTGGATGAAAGGTGCAGTTTGCTCCAGTATTACTGTATAATTATGTGAAAACATAATATGGCCTCAAAACATTGTGTATAAATCCACTTGTACAAATTCATACCTTTCAGGTGAAATTCAGAATCCATATTGTAATTATACGCATTTCATGGCCATTTTTGTTGTTGTGTCTGGTGTTAGAATTCTGTTTTTAAATATGAATATAATAATTTGCTCATTTAATTTACGTGTTTATGCATGATTTTGTGATATTGAATATGTAATAAGTGATTCAGAATTTTCTTGAAATCATACTCCTTGACAACATTTTTGAGTACATTCAAAATGTGCTAAGCTAAGCTAAGCTCACACACAATATTCAATACGTACTATTAAGTATCTTTTTATGTTCAATATTTAATTATGATTTTATGCCATATTTTTTTAAGACATTTTAAATGTAAATCCCAATAAGACTTGTTATTTTTATGCTTTTCAAATTGTTTGAAATCTTAAATTTTTCAAACAGAGGTGTGTGTGTGTGTATACAAAATATAATGATTGATGTTGCACTTCATCATATTCATTAAAAGTGCGAGTAATATTTTGTCATTTAAAAATTTGTATGATAAATTTTATTGGTTGGTTTTGATTTCTTTATTTATACGCACACGTTTTTAAAATTGTGGGCATCATTATAAATATAGTTCATTGTTAAGCACTTTTTGGTTTATGTTTAGAGAATGATCTTGAGCATACACTTTTACTGTCTAAAATGTGATTTCTTCTGTGACTACAACACAAAAAGGAAAAAAATAGAAAAAGAAAATCTTAAACTACTAGTTTACTTTTTATTTAAAGTGCTGTTAAAATTTTGTTTGTTGTATTACCAGCAATGTAGTTTATATCTGTTTCAGTAATATAACCAGAAAACTTTTTGTTTATTATTAGAAATAAGTTACAGTTCTTTAAATATTTCTTGCCAAACTTTTTTGATTTCATCCCTCAGCCTAACTCTTTGTTATTGCTGTGCAAGTCCTTTATTTTTTCTCTTTTATATCATATCTGTTTTTTTAGATACTAGGGGCTTTGCCCCTAGGCTCGCTACGCGCGCTCCTCTGGTGAATCAAGTGAATGAATGACTCAATAGTTGTTTACAGCGATTGAGTCATTCATTTGTTTACAGTTGAAGCTCCCCCCCCCCCCCTCCTGGCGAAATGGATGAAGCCCGCCTATGGGTGAAAAATTGGATCTTCTTTCATGTCCTTCTGCAAAGGAAGTGAATGAGAAGATTTTTTTGAAGTATTTCTTTAAAATTCAATTAAAAATCGAAATTCTAAGATAGAGACTTGAAATGAAGTTTATATGAATGAGAAAGCTTTCATCTTCCAGTTGATATACATATTTTCTTTGTAACATAATAAGTCTGAGAACATCGAATTTATATATCTCGAAACGCATAAATTTTTCCAAAAAGTGGGTTTTCAATTTTAATAAAAATATCAGTCTGTTTTAAATTATTTTTAAACAAATGAGGTTTTGTTTGAAGGAGAAATGTCTGTAGTCTTAGATTGTAAAAAAAAAAAAAAATTCTACGATCCTTTTTTGGCGAGTTATCGTAATCTGAACATGAAAAAGTCAATATTTTCCCACAAAACATAAAATTAAAAAAAACTTAAAGTCCAACGAATATGAGACATGTCTTACTTTCTTCCCCACATTGTTCTGCATCGATTGGTATCGGTCTCGACCCCATACCCCCAGCGGTTTCGGAGGAGATAGCATGACAAGCTTTTGACAGCGACGTTGCCGGCAGCGGCAACGCCAGTTACTTTTTTTTAGAATAGAGAGATTAATTATTGTCCCTTTGTAGACTTGCCTTTCTTCAAAAAATAATTATAAAATTGAGTTGGAAAAAGTTTTAGACCTGTTAAAGACTGTGTCATTAAATAATAATAAGCATAATTATCTGATTTTTGTGAGTTGAAAAAAAAAAAATGAAAGGATTGTGTGTACTCATCAATTTTCTAAGTAGAACTTTATATGAACTTGTCTTCAGGTTTTGAGGGGGGGGGGGGAGCCAAGTATGATTACATAAAATACAAAGGAACTTGACAAACACTTAAGGTTTGTCAAAGTTTTCCTCTCTAAAGATATAGCATTCTCAAATAAGATATTAGACTGATGATCTGAAAAAATTTATTCCTAATGTTAATTTTGGACTTACTAGGGGCATGACTTGTGGAGGGATCTTTTAATGACAGCTGAAATCAAAGTAAAAAAAACATGCATATCCTCACTAAATGAGATAGATTCACTCAAGTTTTAAAGACATCTGCCTATCCTTTGTGAGGAGATAAAAACAATAATATAAGCATCAAAAACAGCTGCCCTGTGATGCAACATCTTTAATTGTTGTTTTGATGGTTGCATCATTGCTTTTCTCTCTTGATTTAAGGAAAGTTTTGAAGCTGAATTTTATATTCTGTCTTTTGTAATTTGTGTATTTTCTTTATTTGTGATTTGGTCATGTTTAAGTGTATGTGTCTGGGGAGAGGGTAGCATGTGGCTTTGTTATGTCTATGAGTGTGATATTCACTTTCTTGAAACATTGCCTAACAATATATTTCTCTGTTTGATCTTTTATAAAAGCATGATAGTGTAACAAACATTAATGTAATCTAAACAGTTAAATTTTATAAATGTAATGATTTTTTCTTTTTGTAGAATATTTGAAATTGGTTCTTTAATAATTTTTCTTTTAATAATTACTGAAACAGATTTACACCTTGTAATTTATTTCCTGTGCATAATTCCTTTGCATTTATTTTATTTGACTTTCAAGTTTTTTTTTTCCCTATAGGATATACACACACATTCATTTGTAACTGTTACTTATCCAGTATTTTGGTTCTCTTGATAAGTCATTTAATTTTCTCCGTATTTTTTCATAATTATATAGTTTTGATGATGTAATTATTCTGCCACATCAGTTAAAACATTATATTATAGAAATGAAATTTTTTTTAAATATTGTGTATTACAAATAAATAAGCTTGTGCATCTTTTATAACAACTTGCATAAATTGTACTGGCTTGTGATTTTTATACTTTTTAGTATAGGTCATCAAATGTTTCTTTTTCTTTTTTAAGGAAGTTTGTTTGAATGTTATTTTAAATCACTAACAGTTTTTGCATATCTTATGCATGTAAGGTAACTTTTGAGTGCAATTGAAATTAGAATTTAGATCAGTGGTTACCAATCTGTAGAAGTCTGCAGACCACAAAGCCAGGAATTGAACCATGTATGAACCCCTCCGACGTAAGGGGGGGGGGGGGAATACAAAATCCCTCAGGCAAAAGGGATACAGGATTAAAATACTCACGTTTTGTTACAACCTTATTTTCAGTCTTTAGAATTAGCCTATATCTCAGCCTGAAATCGAAACATATTGATTCATGGGTGATTATTAAATAAAACAGTTTTTTTAGAACACATTATTTATTATTGCTATTAAACGGTGTACAGTACGACTTAACTACAAATCCTTTAATTTTAATACATAAAAATTAATTCAACACCTGATTATCATCATATATATTCGGCTCATCTAGTTCAATGAACATAGTTTTCAAAATTCTCATTTATTTGGAAACTTTTTTTTATGTGGTGCCAGATCACTTCCGAGGCTCTTACGGACCACTGGTTGGGAACTGCTGATTTAGATGGACAGGAAGATGTAACCGATTCCTTTGAGTGATTATTCATCAAAACATTTTAAGAGCATATCTTTTTATCTTTTTTTTAAATTTTTAATTCAAGTTACAAATGTGAAATCTTTAGGCATAAGAATTGAGAGTTTTCAAATAGTGATTAACAAAGAGGTCTTTTTTTTCCCTCTCTTATTAAAAATTTTTTTAAAGCTATCAGTTATTGAATGTTGTGTTACTCTAAAAAGGGAAGATGAACTTCTTGTGTATGTGGTTCAAATTTGAGAAAAAAATTCCTTTTCAATATTTTCTTATTACCTTTTTCATCCTGACATAATCATTACACATAATTTGCTTGATAATTTGTCCTCTACAAATTTGTGTTTAGGGGGAATTAATTTTAAGTTTTCATGTTTGAAGAGAATGAAGTTTCCGTTAAATCATTATTACTTAAGCAAGTATTATTCCAACTCCTTGATCACCAGTGCTCTACAAGATTGTTAACAGTTATTACCTGTGTAAATATTTAATATTACGTTCATCATTTCTATTGAGATTTGATTGTGTAATCTTTAGCTTTTTCTTATATTTAACAGGAAATGGTGTGACAATATCAATATAAGTATATTTTAGTTTTCTATTGATGTTAGTTTTACTTATTGAAAAGTTTCTTAAATTTGTTCTAGTATCACATATGTCTCCATAAATAATTTTTAACCTCTTTTCAGGGGAAACATATTTATACTTTAATTTTGACCTTATTTTAAAATTATACCCTGTCAAATAGAAAGCAAAAATTAATTTTATGCTGTCTCTATATGAAGTTTGAGGACTTACACCATAGTGCAGGTTCTGTTTCAAACACAATTTTGCATCTAATTTTGTTTTCTCAAGAATTTTAGTTTTCATTTTTATGAATTAGATTATTGAACTATGGTAACTGATTTTTTTAAATTATGGTATCACTTGAGTGGTCTTGTTTTAGGGTATGTTGTAAGAATCACAGTAAATATCTCCATCTCTTATAATTATTTTTTTTAAATAGATTTTTTTGCTGCAGTAGGTTTATGTGGTTATTTGTACATTTGTCAAATTGGCAGAGGGTACACAAAAAAATGATTCTTAGTATATTTTGTTATAAAACTTTAGTTAAAGTTGATAATACACATGTAATCTGTCATAAAGTTTATCTAGGTTTTAATGAAAATGTTATAATTGTATGTTATGTTGTAGAAAAATGTATCTTCATGCTTTTGTGAATATAATATTGCATCAGTCATTTTTTGGATTTCGTAAGTCTTAATTGTGAGGATATTGTATGATATTTTGAATTTTTCTCTTATATTACATTCTTTACTTAATGCAACTTATGCATTTATAAGCATTTAAAAGGGATACAGAGCAAAACAGTTTGAGAAGATATTAAACAGAAATGTTTCAAGTTTTATGATTAATGAGTCTTTCCATATTTGATCATACTGTGGTTCCTTATGTGATTGATTTTGTTTTTCATGGAAGCACACTCATAGCTGCTGTGCTGTGCATGAAAAGGAAAAAAATATATTAATCTGCTATTTATATTACTCAGATTTTTCACTTGATGACTATGATTTATATTTAAAGTCGAAACTTAGAACTGTCTAAAACTGTTGGGGGGCTCACTGATTATTTTAATGAAAAATATGACATAATTTAACCTTTTTAAAATCATTTTAATATTTATTAGAATGTTAAAAATAACTTAATCTACTAAAATTCTGTTGAGAGAATTGTATGATTAATCTTGCAAAAATCTAAGATGTCACCAAAATATTAATAATCATTGTAAGAAATTGTTGAAGGTATCAGTGTATCTATCCACAAAATTGAGAAACTATATAATTTGGCTGGTGAAACATATAGTAATTTATGTTTTAAAACTCTCTAGTATTTCAAAATTAAGGAAATTATTCAATAAGGGATCAATGGAATCAACAGGAGTGTTGGTAATGAGATCTTGGAAATGGGAATTTTATTTGAAAGATGACCTATGAAAAATTGTTATGTATATGTGAATTGCAATTGTTATGTATACATTGGTTGTCAACTGAAAAATTACTCGGACAGTATTGCTCAGAAAGATACAGAATTGGGCATTTGCTTCCATCTGTACTTGGATGAATATGGAGGTAGTTAATCTAATCATCCTTGTTTCATAAAGCAAAAATTAAGTATTGTTTCTGGGGAAAAAATAAATATTACAATGTGTTCTATAACACTATTTATAGGAAATGCTGTTGCTAAAAAGGTTTTTAATCTTATTTTCTATGCAAATTGCCCAAACATTTTTAATATAAAATTATTTTTAATTGGCTTTTCTCATCAATTATTTTTGATTAATGCTTATTTCATTGAAGGAAAATCCTAGTACATGTTTACATGTTTTGTTGGAACATACAATGCAGTGTGACTCTGAAGATTACTTACTTATACACACACACACACACACATACATATATATATATATATATATATATATATGTTTGTGTGTGTGTAAGTAATTTATGGTGTATGTATGGACGAGTGTCTTCGGACCAGTGCCTACCACATTGGAAAAAAATTAATATATATATATATATGTGTATGTATGTATGTATTTGTTATTTGTAGGAACTTCATAAAAAAAATGTCAGACGTTGAATGTTATCAGTTACTACTTTTTATCTACAAATTATCAAGATGGCCTACGAAATCCTCAAAATGTGTTATTAAACACTTCTTATTTACATCTTGGTATATGTTTTCTTCTCTTTCCAAAAATGTATAGTATGTTAAATATTGCCTTGATATGGTGAAAAATATTTTAATGAAGGTCTATGTTTGACAGGCACTTTTCCTAAATCATGCTGTAATTTTGATAAGATATAATCCCCTTTGTAATCCTTGAAACGATATACTTGCATGCTAACATAATTTTAATGCATATACTTTTATAGTTTAAACTTGTAAACACACTTTATTGAACAGTAATAATTTTTTCCATTTAATGAAAGGCATTCAGTTTTCTGTATAAAGTTTTTATAATTCATGCTAAAAATTGAGTGGAATTTGGTGGGGGTGTTTTAGGACTTTTCTTGAAGGAAAATCATTCTTATCTTTTCCTTTTAGTCACATTTTTTTTTTCTATCAAGCTCTGTTTTTCTCTTTATAATTTTCCCAGGTAAATATTCATTTATTTTTTGTTGCTTTGTTTACAAAAAAAAAAAAGAACATTTTAGATTGTGTATTAATATATCTGTGGAATAAACATCCATAAAAGAGTTTCCCAATTGTTTAAGAATGCATTTTGCACTCTCTTGTACTTAATTAGGGTATTATTTCAATGGTTTTAAGTATTTAATATATATATTGTAATATACATAGTTATTTGTGGTTACTGCTATCAGAAAAGCATTCATTTACAAATTTATTTTTGTTAAAGAAGCATTTTCTCTCAGGATGATAATTATAACTACAGTGAATGTGTTCATATGCCTGGCAAAAATTCAATTGTTGCAAATTCAAAAATTTTAAGTAATTCGGTATATCAAAGTGTGGTTAACTTCTGTATTTATAAAATGTTTTCATGTTGTGTTTCCATAAATTAAAATTTTTTGTACCGTGAGTTTATTTAAAGTGAAGTTCACTCTAACTTTCTGTTATTCAGGTTTCTCAAAAACTATTTAGGAGTTTTAAAAAAAATTAACTTAATAAATTAATCATGATATTGGCTCTTTATTAGAATATTTATCTAACAGAAAAGATAAAAAATTTCCTTAAAAATTGAATGTTAATAAAATTGTGTATAGTACTTATTTATAATCTATTTTTGTATGGTTGTATAGGATTTAGCAAAATGGTCATTCTTTAATTATTCTGGACCCATGAAAGCACAAGATTTTAATAGTTCTAATATATTGACAATTTATACCTGTTCATTTTACTAAGTATCTGATAATTTTAATATGTTGAGGGAATAAGTGATTAATTTCCTATGCTTGTTAATTTTCTTTGATATATTTGTATATTTCTAAATATTTATAGCTTCCAAATTCTGACTGTTTTAATAAGAGTATAAAATAATTATATAGCTTAAGTTTTTAAATTTTTGTTGTTACTTTATTTGTACAAGTAATTTGTGGTGTAGGTAGGCGATTTTTAAAAAAAATTATTTGTTGGTAATCTTTACAAATGGAAATGATAGACAATTTTCTAAAATTGGGGAATTATATTTTCCTGAAGTCTCTGCTAAAAAACTAATAATAGTTTTAAATTTAAAAAAATGTGCATGGATGATGCATTTGTTTTTAATTAACTAAAAATGATCTAAAAGGAATCATATGTTATTTAAGTTCTTTGCCTTCATTTCACCTATTTCTTCTCATGTTAGCCCTGCATGAATGATGTTAATAATGATGAATAGACCTGCATCTTCCCTGATCACTGAAATAGAAAACTCTTGTTCAGCCTCCATACAGGTCATTTAAATAGAAAGAAACTCTTCTTCAGTTTGACCCACCCCCCCTTTCTTTCATCCTCAGGGTGGATTGTTATTGTGACAGCTGCCATGTTTACATCAATTGTCTTCTCTTTTGATATAAAGACGTTTTGGTTTTTTTAACATACAGCTTTTGGTTGTTTTATGTGAGATATGCTGGATGTATTTTATCTCCCTTTATTTTATATTTGTTTCTCAAGCCAATACTTTTTCAACAATTAAAGTCAAAGTCTTTCCTTATTTAAAATTACTTAATTTCTACATTAAATAATTTTTAAAATAATTCATATCATAATCATGATTTGAATTTTTTTTTCCATTTTTAGTTATTCACTTTAAGTTTAAAATTTTTTTTCTGGAGTTTTTATCCCTTCCTCTCCTTTCTGTGATTTGTTTGGCTTCTGAAGAGATAGCTGTTACAGTTGATGAATATAACCATGAGAGTTGCTGCTACTAAAAGTTTGAATCGAGTTATGTATGTCCCAAGTTTTTTTATTGTTTCCAATTGGCAGATTAGATTTATCAATACTGTTGATCATCTTTAGTTTCATGCTTAGTTATTTTAGTTCTATCTGGCAGGTGTGTTGGAAACATGCCTCTTCATTAGAAAAACTTATATGAAGTATCTTTTGTATATGGTAAGTCAAACTTGTGCCCACATCCTTGCATATTGTGATAATAATTTGAGGAACTTAAAAAAAAATTTAAAACTAGTGTTCCAAAAACTAAATGTTAAAAACAGCTAGAACTTGGGACAAAATATATATACAGGTAGCCCTCCTACAGCACAGCATCTTACAACATGGTTTTGCTGTAACATGGTAGGATAAATTACGGGAACACTCATATAACACTGCAACCTATAACACGGTTTCGCTCTAACACAATAAAAAAAATTGCGAAACCTTTTGTACAACACTGTGCTTCTACAGCACTAGATAACATGATTTTTGTTTAACACATTTATAAACTATATTACCTTAAAATAATGATGGAAAGGAATAATGAACTATAGTGGCTTTACATGAAAATGTATAAACAAATTATAATTTATTCATTTATAACTCTATAAAAGTAGAAGAAGGCCTAAGCTTAGCTGAAAATCTTGCAGTCCACAAATACTGCTTCTGCTGAAAGCAGTCAAAAATTCAAAAGGGAGCTGCACAATTATCCATCTCCATACTATGATATCTACAATGACCTAGTAAGAACCAGCAAACAAACCAAAATTATAGATTTTTTAAAGAGGATAGAAGGTGCAAAAAATCTAAATGAAGAAAAAGGTTCTGAAAGTGAGGGCGTTATCGTTCAACCAAAAAAACATTCTCGTTTGATTGTACTGAGCAGTGATGACGAAGAAATTTATTAAATTAAGGTCGCGTTAAATGAAAATAATATTTTTTGTTTCTTTTCATTTTGTGTTATACATACATTTAAATTTTTAATAAAAATTGAGTTGCTTATATGAAATTTTTAAAAAAAAGTTTGTTTTTAATAAGTTTATAGAACATAACCTCCCTTTTTGTACTGGCTCAGGGTCTCATATAACACAGTTTCACAGAACATGGCATTTTCTAGGAACCTATCTACCACGTTATAAGAGGGTTACCTGTATATATTTATTTATATCTTATTAATTGATTAGAGAATAAATAAAATTCTGCTTGAGTTCAAAAGCATCGTAAACAGCCTTCCATTTCAGTAGAAAAATAACAGCTTTGCAGCCTACTAAATATTAAATTCAGATACCCTTTATTCCTTGTCACATAACATTAAATGTAAACCCTTTATTTCTTGAAACATAGCATCAAATAAAATTTGAATTTTTTATGATTGTGTTAACAGATAATTTTGTTCAGAAATCAACCAAGTTCTAAATAAATTAAATTATCAATAGCTTTTAGGTAAATAACCAACAAGCAGAAAGATAATAATTAGGTCTTCATGAAATTTAGAGAGAATTATGAATTTCTCTTTTCTAGTGTATATTTATTCATTTTAAGTAGCACATTTTCAATGCTAGGATTTTTCAATGATTGAAACAGAGAGAATAATGTCGCTTCTTTAAGTCTGAGTTGCAGGACTATGAACAATAAAAAAGGAGGATGAATGATGTGACATTCATGTTAATTCATATGCACAGACATACAGCAAACACATGTTAGTTAAAATTAAAATGTTTTGGGCTCTTATACTGTCTGTGTTTTAAACAATGCATGAAAAACATTTAAAACTGTGTTTCTTTGGTGTGAATTATAAATTTAGCTCTAATTTTTGAAATATTATTTTATATCCTAACTCATGTGCTGGACTAAATTCTGGATTGGAGATATTTTAAATTTTAGTGTCGTTGTTCTGAACTTGATCATTTTTGCTGAATGCATAATTCCTCTCAAAATTCACTAATTTTATTTAATGGCAGCATTTTTAGTCATTCTAAAAAAGTGCTTAGTAATATTTATATAAACAAGCAGTTTACTGTTTATATTATACCATACGTTCTTAAGCATTTTCAAATTTCACTTTTGGATTCAAACTTAGTTGTATTAGTGCATCTCTGCCTATTATAATGTGCCAAATTCATTGGCTCGGTTTTACTGTTTATAGTATCTTTTTTAATTGGGTATTTCCTGTTATATGTAAGCTTCTGAGATTGCTTGAAATAATCTGTATAAATTATTATTCTTGACTATTTTTAATTTTTCTTCATGTATAGTATATTTATCTTCTGAAATCTTATGTATACAGATGCATATATGTATATACAAAGTTTTTAATGTCTTATGCCCATTATTACTTTTGTGATTAATAATATTTCCCAAATTAAAGTTTATTAAATATTTTATGGTTATATGTTATAAAATTGAAAACTTGTTGGATTATAAATTTTGCAATTTTTTTCTTAAAAGTTATGATTATGAATTCAGCTACTTGCTGTGATACTGCAGTCATAATATTTAATAACAGTTGTATGTTTTTCAGTTGAACTTGGCTTTTTTCCATCCTATAATATGTACTTCTAATAAAATATGTAAATTATTGTAAAAATTAATCAAATTTAATATGTCATGTATAAACAGGATGTTCATTTATTTGCAAAAATTGTAAATTATTTGCTATTTTTTGATTGTTATTAATGAATTTAAAATTTTAATCCAAAGAATATATTATTGTTAAATATATTTTTAAGTAATTTAATAAAATATTATGAAACTTTTGTTTTTTTTTATTATTTTTATTATATATTACACAAAAACTCCATTTTTATTTCACTTTTAAGTTTGTTTTAGTGTTTGTTATTACAGTTTGAATTTCAGTATCAGAGATTTTTCTTTTAAGTTTTAATGTGATTTTTGATTTTCTCCATTGTATCACCCAAAAGTATATCAAAAATTTTAATATTCAGCTATAGAATTTTGTAATGCTACACTATTTTGTATTTCTTTTAGACTATGATGTGCATTATTTGTTTATATTGGCTTATTGATCAGTTTCCTTTTCTCTCAGAAGTGTTATGAATTAGTCTAAATGATAAAGCTATCGCCAGAACACTAGAGAATGTCTCCGAAATGTGTTAATATATTAATTGCTTGATTTGGTAACACAATCTTTTTTAAAGTCTTATCATTTGATTTAAAAAATATTGTGACATGGTTTTTTATTTGTTTTGTTGATTGAGTCAAAAAAGGTTCACTAATCTTAATGATAAATGAATATTTCTACATCATGAACATTCTGTGTTATCGAGCTTTTGCTACAGAACAGTGAATCCAAAATAGAAGTCTTAAGATCCATGGGGCACTATGAAATATTAGTATGAGATCTGCATACCATAAAATCTGTTCTCAAGCAGAATCTTTTTTAAAGTTGTGTAATGAGCCCATTTCGTTACAAAAAAGTATTCAAGAAATTAAATTTTTAATTTCATTCCCTGATGACTCGCCAAAAATCCAGTTTCTTTGGATTTTTGGCCATGAGTGGGAAATATTTATTCTGAGTTATTTGAAAATGCTTTGCAGTATTTACCTATTACTAATGCTTCTTACATTTACAGTCAAGCTCTCTCCATGTTGCTGTATTAAACAAATCAAGAAACTGATTGAGATGTGCTACATGAATTGATAATCAACATGTCAAAATTCAAAACAAACATTGACTAATGTTATATTATAGAAACACTGTTCATTGCACAGCTACAGAAAAAACTAATTATATACTTAATATCCATATATATCTTATTTTTTTCTTATGCTAGACATTGAAGTAGGAAAATTGCTTTAATAAAATAATATAAAAAAAAGTGGAATCATTTTAACATAAAAATGTTTCTTTTGAAATAAGTTTTTTACTATTGCCCTAGTTAATATATTATTGATAAAAAAAGTTTCTTCTACGTTGTATTGTAAATAAAAAGATCATAGAGTTTTCAAGGATTTGGAACCCCTGCTACTGCACATTATATACAATTAGTCTAAATATTAAAGATTATTTATTTATTTTTTTTAATGAAGTTCCAATATTTCTATTTTATTGTATATTATTACTATAAGGTGTAAACTTCATTCTTTTTGGCTTATATAGTTATGGGATATTTTTACTTATATATCAGTTTTGAAAATCTATCTTGAGTATTGCAAACCACTTGAACTTTTAACCAGGGCTTGAAAAATCGTTGTCTGACATCCCAGAGGCTTGTTTAAGAAATCCATATGGCATGTATTTTTTCTGTGTACATTCCTGACAGGGCATGTATAAAAAATTTTATGAAATTCTACCAGCATTCACATGTAATAGTACCTCAAGAAGTTGTAATGAAAAATTTAATTTACTCGTGAAAAAGGTAAACAAATTGTTTAATTTAAAAAATAATAATGCAGAAATCATATACCTTGCATAAACTTGGAATGAGTATTGATACGGCCAGTGCACATCATTTTATGTGTCACTGACAGTACACTACTATGGTCCGAGGTATCAGACATACTTATGAACATCTGTCATCCGTTAAGGATTGTAACAAGGAATTTCTGTGTAAATAATGAAAATACATCATGATTAAATAAATAATAATTATTATTTATGTTTTAATTAAAATAGTTCATGCTCGTGTTTTAAATATTAAAAAATAGATGCTTTTCATTCCTTGCTTCATTCTCATGTGAAATACAAGTTTGCAAGCTTTATTTTTCGTGAAAAAATTCAGGCATGTAAAGTTTCTTGTGAGGCATTATTTTTTATGGCTACAGGTATAATAGTACATTTTACTTCTAAATTTTTCTAGCTTTTACTTCATTGACTTTTACTTCACTGTGTGAATTTGCTCGTTTTTATTTCTTTTTTGAATAAAACTTACTGTTATATACTATTTTGAATAAAACTTATGTAATTAAACATTTTAATATTGATGTGTTCTGAATGGTTTGAGACAGAAAAAATATACCTATATGCTCAAATTTGTAATAAATAAGTTTGAATATCAAAGCATTTTTTCAGTTAACATTTTTCTTTTGGATATCTTTTATGCACTGTAATTGTGCCAAATATATTTTCTTAGCTAAGCAAATTATGTATGCTTCCAAATTATTCCTGTTTGTTATTATCTTATGTCATTTAGATGTCAAATTCAATTACTTCTAAAAACTCTCCATCCTTTAAATACTTAGATATTAATTATTTCGTATATCTGTCTATCCTTATCTTCATTCCAAGGAAAAAATGTGAAGATAAAATTTTCTTAAAGAGCGTACTTAAATTTATGTAGGACCTCTGTTTGTGAAAAGTAATTTTCTTCAATTATTATTTTTTCAATCCATGGAAAAAAAAGAAAAAAAATTAAATTTTCAGTTAATATTTATTAATTTCTAAGCTTTTAAACTTATAATTTTTACAATATAAGAAAATTATGAAAATTTGCTAAGCATATAATATTTATAATAGAAAAATTGCCCCTTATATTTATAAATTAGAAAAATTGCCCCTTTATTCTCTTACAAGTATTATTAAAACAGAAAATTATATGGACAATCATAAAGTGACACATTGTACTTATAAATTCCATAAGTATTTTGTTATTATTGTTAAGTTCCTTTATGTTTGAACAGCTGAAATCGTTTAAGAAATGGTGTGGAAAAAAAATCATTCTTTATATTGAAATTTCTTTCTTTTCTAACTTTGGTTGGAATCAGAATTCAAGCTTTTAGTACTTGAAATTGAAAGAATGTAATTTCTGTCTATAGTTTTGATCCTAAGTTAAACTTGAAATTATTTTAAAATTAAAATCTAAAGCCAGTAGTAAGCATTAGTATTGATCTAAATTTTTACCACTTCCTCATTTACATGTATTTTAAATGTATGCATGTATATTAATTTTTGATACCACTATCTTTATGAATTCAAGAAGCTCATATATGGAGTTATAAATATAGGGCTGAATAAAGCTGGAATTGCAATTTTTTTTTCATGTTTAAAATTGTGCTGTGTTTTCTGATTTTATTATACTTCTGCACTCGAGATAATCAAATGAATAGAAATAATTTTATATTGAGATTAAAGAATATTAAAATTTAGAACAAAATATATATATCCAATGATATATTTCATATCATCTGGCATATTAATTGCTTCAGTAGCATTATATTTTAATGTGATTTAGTTGAGTCACTTTGTATACAAGCTCATATTTTAAAGTGGTACATTATGGATAAAACAGAAAATTTTATACAAATCTATGTTTTAAAATAATTTTATCTATTGCTAGATGTAGCAAATTTCCCCTTAAAAGAGCTTAAGCCTAGAGCGATAAAGTATTTGATTTTGAATTGCTTTGTACTCAAAGACCCTTTAAACTGCACAGATATAATTCCCTGTCTGATATATTATAAAACTTTCTCCCTGGCTGGGTTATAAATAATGCTGTTTTCTCCAATTAACCATCCAATGTTTGTTGAAGCAGAAACACTATCTTACTGTGGCCATATATGTGCATAATGTGTGATGAGGTTATTGGGTGGCATTTCTGAAGATATTAATGAATAACTGTATTTTAAAAACTAAGCTTGTAGATATATTTATATAAATATTTTGCCAGTAACAAATGAAAGAAAATTTTGAGTAGAAATATTAGTGATGCAGCATCAGATGTTTATTTAATCTTTGTCACTTTATGGTCCTGCAGTCTTTTGAAGTTTTGGATAAACACCTACTTTTCAGATGTATTGAAAAATGAGGGAGGAGCAATAAAATGCCCAACTTAGCTTTCACCATTATCCATCATTCTACAAAGATATGTAGTGCAGAATCAAAATTCAAACGAGTGTATATTTCCCCCCCCCCCCCTGTGGTGAATACAGTTTTGTTGTTTGCAGCATGCTAAATTGCTCTCAAATGGTGCATGGACAAAAAATACTTTTAAAGCAAACATTAGTGTAGTCAAAGGCAAGTGATTATCTATCACAGAGTGAGAAGCATCTAAAAATTGTTTGAAATTGGCACTATTTACTATCTATGTTTTGAGCATAATGAAATAGGTTGCTATTCATATGTACATATGTCCAGTAATCTGTCATAAAGCATTGTCAAACAGAGAATTTAAACTGCAAAATTATAGATAAACAGTAATGTTGAAAAATGTCATTTTAAATCTCTTTCTCTCTCTTTCCACATTTATATATTCAAAAACTAAAATGCTAGAATTATTACATATTTGCTTCTGTATTGATAAAGATAGGGTTGTGTGTTATCAATACCTGTTTACTGACAGATGTTATTTTATTAACTCTAGAGTTTTTAAGGTTTGTTTTCCATGAATTTTGTATAGTAATTTTTCTGAATTGCAACTTCCTGAATTTCTTAAATGTGCATTTAAACTTCCTTCACTCTTTTTACTTGTTATCTGGAACACATGAATCACTGTAAGTGTAAAAGTCCGTAAATTGCCTCTCTTATTCATCTTTCAAAAATCACATTTTACTGTAACCCTGGTGTGCCTTATATTGATGTGTAATATGAATTGTTAGATTCTAATTTCATCATTGAAAATTTCACTGTTAAAAGGTTCATTTTTGTTTATTTACTATTCTTGTTCAAAATGCTAATTTAATATGAATTAAAAAACATGCATTATTGGTCTTTTAGTTAACTTTTATTGCTATATTACTGAAAATTATATTACAGAAATCACTTTTTTCATTTGTGTGTTCTGTCAACCAAAATATTATACATTCTCAATAGTTAATGTGCATGCAATTTTTAAAAGCTTATATTATGCTATGGTTGAATGTCATTTAAACAGAAAATAATGTTTATATTATGTATAAAATCAGTTACGGATTCTTTTGCCATCTTTCTCTATGTACAGGGATTTAAATTACTATAAAATAATGCATTTTAGAAATTTTGATTTGTGTTCATTC
This sequence comes from Dolomedes plantarius, assembly GCA_907164885.2. Lineage (NCBI taxonomy): Eukaryota > Metazoa > Arthropoda > Arachnida > Araneae > Dolomedidae > Dolomedes > Dolomedes plantarius. Next base: position 17,431,024 of record OU015497.1, on the reverse strand, counting down.
ACTTCTTGGTGCATTTATTGTTTCTAGAGATTTGGATTAAATCCAAACATATTTGTTTTCTGTTTTGAATGTCTTGAAAACTATTGTTTATAACAAATAATTATGCAAAAAATAAAAAATATGCATATTTTGTAAACTTAATATTTTATAGTTTTGTCTCCTGAGTAAATAATTTTCTTTATTTGTTTAGTTAATTTTCATTATTGCATTGTTTTGTTTATTGAGTAAATAAGTTTAGACATAAAGTTTGTTTTATATTTTTTAAATGAAGGACTTTATGCATCATAAGTATATTTTGATTTACTACTTTTCACACTATAAAATTTAGATACATTTGACTCAGGTTGGTTTGAATTGAGGTATTGGAAGCATTTGAAAATTTCTGAACATTCCAAGACGAAAACAATAAGCAATGTTACATAAAATATTACGTTAAATGTTTTATGTAACAATAATAATGTTACATAAAAATCATTGGAAATTTCATTCTAAATTATTATGGGAGGGTATTACTGAATTCTATGGATTTGTTGGATTTAATATAATTTGTCTTTAATAATCCTTCTAATTAATAATTATCTGTTTTCAAATGTGATTTTAAAAGAAAGCATGAATACACATAATTTCATCTTAGTTTTTCAATTTATCTTCTAGTTTTGAAAACTTGAAATAGTTTTGCCCAAGTGTCAATATTTATTTAGACATTCACATGCATATTTATCAGACAGTCACATACATTCATACCTGAATCGATGAGTAACTTGATAGAACAGATGCTGATTGAAGCAACAGCTTTGGAAAACAGTGAGAAGTCCCATCGTAAAAACTTCAGAATTATCAAGAAGCTTTGTCTTTTAATGAGAAAGAATATCTAGGAAAAGCAAGTTTCTCACCAAAACAAAATTGGATTGGAAATTTTTACTGTCGTTTTATTTCAAATATTGGTGTTCTTTTTTTTCAACAAATTTCAAAACTAATAATATCCTATTTTGTTCCTAAACATCGCATTGAACAATCTGTTAGAACCAGTAAGTTTAGGGAACCATTTGAGTATGGAAACGTTTTGTGCTTTACGGCGCAGAGCTTATCTTTTAATCTCATATGTGTTAAACTTCTTTTTTGGTTTCAACTGCTGTTGGGTTCATAATTTTTTTTTAAAAATTAGTTTTTTTCTCTACTAATAAATTTTTTATACATAACTTAAAGGACAGAAACAGAATTGTTTTGTGAAATGAAACAAACAGAGTAATACTTTGCTCTTGATCAATGGCTCTGAAGAATATGTGGTTACAGGTATTTCCTGAACCAGATCTTTCAAAAGCAGAATTGTGGACCCATTTAGATGCGAAAGAATAGAGAATAGACGTGAAGTAGAAAATTTGATTATTCTGAAGCTAGTCAAACTGACAAAACTACTTTGTGCAGTTACTGAATGTCCATAACAAACAAAACTGTCTCTCTGAATATTGATTATCAGACATATTTATACAAATTATTTAAAAATGCCCTATATTGCTTTTGTACAACGCGTGTTTGTAAACGTCTTCACGTTACTATATCCATAAAATAAGCTGTTAAATTTGACGGATTTTAAACCATGCTTTGCATTCAACATGTTAAATATTGAATTTTGTATTTCCTGATAGTGTTGCAATATAACAACATTTATTGCACAGCTATTGAGAAACTATTATTCATCCAAGTAGCTGTCTTTTTATTTTCCCCGGCGTATTGACTCGTGTGTGTTGAAATAGCATTTTAAGATTAAAAACAAATGTGATTATTCTTTGACAAAAATTAACGTTTTTATAAAATAAAAAGTTTCTTAATATTGATAATGACTGACTCCAAATCTAACTGAAACTAAGAGTCTCTCTGCCTAGTTATTTCTTTAAAAAACAAAAAGGCTGCTAGTCTGAAAGTTTCGGTGAGATTACTTTAGCTAAACAAGATTGCCACACACCATTTATTGGCTATTACAACCGCAAGGTTATTTTTACAACCTTCATTAAGTCGTTAATAGGCATAAGAAATATATAGCAGTTAATTTACTATAGCTTTGTAAATTTGTTCATCAGCTTATTTGGCCTTGACAAAAAGTTACTTTCCTTTGCAGCATGCACTTCACCTTTGGGCACATGGCATTTTTTGTGGGCTTCTTTTTTAATGGGAGTACCCTGTTAATGAACCAGGATTACTCCTTATGAACCGAGATGCCATAACAACCGTGTCTCTGTAGGATACGGGCATTGGTCCACGTGGCACTTGCGGAAAAGTTGAACCACAAAATATTTCTTTAATAGTAAGAGAATAAAATGCTATGCTGCCAAAAATGAATTAGTATTAATTTAAACGATTCAAATATCTTCTGAGTAGAATGAATGTTATTGTTTTGTTTTGACTGTTTATGATATTTTGTACCTTAAGTCAGTTGGGTTTGCTGTGACTAGAAAACATTTCTATGATTGAAATTGTTAGAGCGGAACTTAAACGCAAAGAGTATTTTAACGTAGGATTACGTTCCTCCATAACGGTCCTCCGGAAAGCAAAATTTCAGACGCTAAAACCGTCCGCCGTCGCGAGTTATATAATTTTGGCAGCGCGCCAAACCCAATCTGTATCGCTTGGGCAAGCAGTAAATAGTTAAATAGAAAAGTACCCAAATGCGTCAAAATTGGGACATATACATATATATATATATACATACATAAAACATGCATACATACATACAAAAGAGGTAAGCAACCATAAGTAATCCTACGTTAATAACCCGCGGTAGTTTCGTTAGAAGAGACTACCTGGGAAAAAAAAAAATTAACTAGTTTTCTATCTTAAAATGTTCGGTAAATTTTTTGATGTATGAAGTCCTTTAGTAAATATAAAAAATTGTTTTTTCTGTCAAAAGCAAAAGTGATTTTCAAAAAAAAAAATTGTTGTTTAGGATTCCCTGTCTGAAATGTAAATAGAAACGATTTCTAATTATGTTCACAGTACAATAGTCCCTGAAAAATGAATAGTTGAACTTAATTTGTGCATGTCTTTTCTTTAAAATGATGTTTCTGCTCAGTTTATCGGGTATTATTTTGCAGGCTGCCTTTTAGATTCTGTCTGTGAACATTTAACCGAACAACTAGAAGAATTATAAAGTTTTTTTTTTTTTTATGGAAGTACATATAAAACAGTTATGTTATTGATGTATTGAATATACCATTATTAGCACTATTTCTTTCTTTCCAATTTTAATTTCATGTAATATATATTCCGTATTGATACTTGCATCAATAAAATATTCTTTGAGATGTGCTTGGTACTGATGCAATGACGAATTTTTCAGGTTGACGTTGGAGACTTACCTGCAGTATTTATACAATTAAATGCGAGCTTACTTTAGTGCTTACTATTATAATAGTAATTGTAATTAATTTCAAAGTGAAAAATTAACACAGCTAAAAAAAAAACTACACCAAAAGTTTATTAAATTTAAATATTCCTAAATCTTGTAATTTTAAGACATTTATATCAAGTTATGCTTTGTAAAATAAGAAAAAAGCTATTAATCTTGCATTTATACGTATATATGTAATGAGTTTGTAAAATTTAAACTGTAAGCAAGCAGTGTTCAATTTCGATAATTATAAATGCAGTCTTTGTATATTAATTTTATGTTTTATTCGTAGAGTTGTTTATACTTGCATCAGAGATATATATTAAAGTAGCTTATCGTACTATATTTGAATGTTATGGAAATGTGAACTAACTGTAGTTTAAAATCTTATATGACGTAAATATAAAATTTGAATGTCTGGAAATGGGAAAAATATAAGGCGTTTTTCGAGGTTTAAGAAAATAAAATTTATTCCACGTGATATAAATTAGCATACATGGTATTCTGGAATAAAATAAAAAATTCGGTTGTAACTAAAGCAAAACTTGTATACCCCTATTTTTAACTATGTGCCCTTATTTCAGGGGTTCCCAAACTTATCCAAGTCATGGCACCCTTAAGAGAATTAGAATTTTTTACGGCACCCTTGTCATATAATATCTATCTGTGGTATAATATTATTGTATATATATTATGTATAATACATATATATTTCATATTTGTACGACTGTGAAAAAGAAATTAGAGAAGTAAGTGGTAAGAACATTAATAAATTAATTCTACTTGTGTTTAAAAATCACGTAAGTACTTTAATTGTAATAAATAGGAAAAAATATTAATAAAATTACCTTCTAAATGCTGTCGGTATATGAGTGTTTAGTTTTAGAGTGACGGGTGAGCCGGCAGCTCACTGCACAGTTTTTCGAATCGTGGAATAAAGCTTGATACAGCTACTGTCATTTATTTTTTTTACATTAATTTTAGAACGATATTTGCTCTTTATAACAGCAACTGCTGAAAACCCAGCTTTGCGCAGATATAAAGTTGCAAAGGGAATGAGAACCCTTACAGCTTTTGCACTTAGAATGGGATACTAATTTTTTATAGATATCCAAAACTTCGTCAAATCCAAACAAGCGAATTTCGCTTTCAGGCTTTTGTCACTCGATAGCTCAGTTAGATTTTCTTCCTCTTGTGAAGTGAATTCTTTTGGAGCTTCAACATAGAATGGATCTTGGATCCACGCAAACTTCTCGGTTTGGTATTCTGCAAAGTACTTTGCGAACCAGTCAGTTAGTTGTGATAAGTTTAGTTAGCTCTGTGAAAGCTGTCAGCATGCTATGTGAAACCTTTTCTCCACTACAGGCCATGTACTGCTGCAATACAGAGGTTTTTTGGAGTTATATCGGAATAATCCTTAGCAATAGATTAGATTGGAGATCATGGGCGCTTCGCGGCACCCCTGATCTCGCTTCACGGCACACACTTTGGGAACCCCTGCCTTATTTTAAGAAGTCATAGATGTGTTGAAACAGATATTTTTAAATATCTTATTACCTTTACCGTTAATATTATCTTTGATCGTATGTTTCCTTTGTTCTTCCGTTCCGAACATTTATTCCATCAAAAAATTTTAGTTTTCAATTTGAGAAAGTAGTTACTGAATGTCCATATAATTTCGAAAAAATTTAAAAATTTCGATAATTAACGGAAATCATCATCTTTCACGAACCTCAGTTTAAATTATTTTCCCCCCCTTTTAAATACTGTTTGTAAATTTTAATGATTTTCATCTGTGTGATTCATTTTCTTATCTCCGATGTTTGCTTTTGCATTAGTTACATTCGTATACATTGAGCTCTCTCAAAAATATCTGCAAAAATTTTCTGTAGTGTTAAAAACATTTCCAGAAATTCAATCTTGCATTTTGAAAATATTTTTATATCAATACATGTGATTGTAAATCTTCAAATTTTTTAATATTGATGTGTGTAAAAAGATATAAATCTCCTCTTTTATTCTCGTATTTATATACTGTTACCTATATTGCTATGAACAGAGAGAGTTGCAGGATACATAATTTTAGAGTTTCAAACTTTCGTTTCTGTTATTTTGGAACGTTTCTGTAGGGCATGCTGAGAAATTGGGTCGAAATAAATATCTTGTGTGAGCTGTTGTTTGTGTCAATCAGGTTTGTAAAATGGATATGATCCCAAATGTATGGTGTGCGTGCCTTGGTGAGATGGTGATAGCACGGCTTTCGATTTCCATGGAACTTGAAATTCACAGTAATCTGATACCTTCTTAGAAACTTTTAAGTGTTTCTTTTTTCCATCTATTCTTTCTCCAATCCAACATTCTGTACATCTGAGTGATCATATAATTGTGTCTTGACTTCTGCACATGTTACAGTCAATGTATTATATTCAGACTTCATCTACCTTCTATTTTGTCATTGTTGTTAAAATTTGTGAAAATATTAAAACAAATTAATGTTTTTAAATAGTACTCATTTTTATTTCTGTGTCTGTCAAAAGCTGTTCAAAGGTGAAACCGCTTTATAGCCTTTCTTTTTTAAAATAATCTGTTTATGTTTATTTAATTTTCTAAGAGCAGTTTCAGTTTTCGATTTCCCCCCAATAAAAAGAGAAAAGTGTGTTGCAGATTGCATGTAGGTGACTGATCTCTGGAAATAATATTACTTAATTTGTACGATTGCCGACCAGTCAGTGTTTGGAAGAACTCATTTAATTTTTTTTTTTTTCCTGTGGTGATCTGAGAGAGAATATATATATATATATCTATATTGTTCCGTTTTCCTGGGTTCGATAGGATTGAATAAATTCTCTTCAGAAAGTGCACACAAAATAAAATTTATTATTCTGTAAATTCTTCAGACGCATACACGAATTCAAACAGGAAACACATAACAACTGTCTTCTATACAGTGAAAAACTCTAAAAACACAAGTCAGGATAACAGAGTCTTCAATACAATACTCGCTTACCGCGCTGTCAATACATTCAATTCTCAGCAGAAAAGAACACGGGAGTTCCAATGCCAATGCCAGGTATATTTATAGACTTCCAAAGAGCCCTCTATCGGTCAACCAGCTAGATATCACTAGAACATTCCAGAAGGTTGGCGCCATATCGCCAAATTTGGCGACCAAAATAAGTCACCAAATCCATCGCCAATTTGGCGATAACTCTCATATTTGGCAAGATTACCATAGACTCGAAAAATTCGTAACAATACAGTGGAATCTCGATCTATCGTTTTCGGAATCATCGTTTTCCCGTATGTGTCGTTTATTTCACTCAGTCCTGACGATCATATTGCTTTATGTCCCCGGATCTATCGTTTTCCCGCATTTATCGTTCAGTTCAGTCGGTCCCTTGAAAAACGATAGATCGAGATTCCACTGTATATGTATTATGTATATGTATAATTTATAATTTATAATTTTATATCAATCGTATTATTTGATGACAAATATTAATTTTGATGGGGGTAAAAATTTAGTACCTACTAGCAGTTAAATAAAAAATCCCGGCCTCTATTATACGTGAATCTCTAAAGTTAGGAATTTTACCTTTTCGCGATTTTTTTTTTTAGAAATTGTTTGTTTTCAGCCAAATTAATTTATTATTTTTAATTTAAATTAATTTTTTTACGCTTACATACTGTACTCTCTGTAGACCGTGTAATGGAAATTTTATCATGTGTAACAATCTGTTAAGGACTTGAACGACAGACGTTGTCGAAATGTTCTGTAGAATTTGAAAGACATCTCCTTTTGGATCTTAAGGAAACGGAACAAAACTGTCAATTAAATTTTCTGCTATCGCGGGAATGGACAGAACTTTGTAATCAAATGTGCATGAAGTTTAGTTTACAATTACTTTTGAGGAAATGGGAAAATTCACTAACATTTCTTATTATCTATCTTTCTGTGTTGCTGGAAGAAGTAAGGTTTGAACAAAGTAATGAAAGCAAAGAGAATCGTTACTAATATTGTTTAGTTGGCTACACGTCTTGCTTGACGTAAAAATGAATTCAGTTTTCCTTTTATGAGATTTCCTCACAATTTTGGGAGAACCGCAGCTGCCACGGTATTTCAGTTAAATATCTCAAGAAGTTCTAATGGTTAGGGCGCCGGCTTTCGGTACCAGAGTCCGTGGGTTAGAATCCCACTCTTGGCATGGACGTTTGTATCCTATCGGAATCGGCTTTAAACAGTAGGTCCTGGTCTAATGAGCCCTTGTGTCGCAAAAAATGACCGTAGCGATTTCTGAAAACTTTTTGGAGGATGTAGAGACAATTAACACGAGCATTTTACGATTGAATCACACAAATTACACTGTAATTCTGTTACAAAACACATCTTTTTACCTGGGCGTATTTGAAACTGTCATTAGGTTTTCTTGTGGAATTGGGTCTGAAGCGTCGGATTCTCAGATTATAGACTGTCAGCTCCTCAAAATGGGAATCCAGCAGCTCGTTCACATCATCTCCATTGACTTCCATATCTAATTGCCTGGCAAGATCGACAACTTCTAACACACGAGCAATAGGATCAGTTTCAGGCGATCTTTATCAGTATATATATTCTCTAAAATCTGTTATCCCTTGTCAATTACCCTCAATTGAGAAAGGCCACAAGAAAACCTAATGGCAGTTAGTCCATAACTAACTGGCATTAGGTTTTCTTGTGGAATTGGGTCTGAAGCGTCAGATTCTACGGTGATGCTTTGGTCGCGCATCTCAGATTATAGACTGTCAGCTCCTCAAAATGGGAATCCAACAGCTCGTTCACATCATCTCCATTGACTTCCATATCTAATTGCCTGGCAGGATCGACAGTTTCTTCTATCATACGAGCAATTTGATCCGTTTCAGGCGTTGTTTTCGTCTCGTTTTTAGAAAATATTGGACAAAGTTGCTTCCAGACACCATTTAAAGTTTTTTGGTAAATTTCACCCAAGATTTAAAAAGGGAAACCGCGTAACTCCGAGTTTGCGCAAGTCGGGGTATTACTGTATAGATTTTACTCCATAAAATCTAAAGTACAATACTTTCTGACAGGCTTTTAAGTTACTACGTTAAATTAACCCACAAATTTGAACGTTACATTTCCATTTTTCTGAAGAATAATGACAATTTTTGCTGCGACAAAATAATGCAGCGAATACATTAGGAACTACTTTTTTTAAATATGCAAGAAGACATCCCCGGCCCTCCATGTAGCATCGCTGGAACACCATTCGTAGCAACTGATATTTCTGAGGGGGATTTCTTTTTCCTTGATAATCTCTTCCAATGCATGGATTCTTCTTTAGTATCACTTAGCAAATTTTTAGCGAAGAACAATTCTTGGCAATATTTTTCTTCTTCTGTGAATTGCTAAAAGTAAGGTCTAATTTCCTGGAAAACTTGACTCACCAAGCTCTACAGAGAACCTGGATATTTTTAGCATGTTTTTATTAACTCGCTTTTTTGTTTGTTTGTTTGTGTGTGTGTGTTTGTCCGGTACAAATCTTGCAATCGATTTTTAACTAACTTCCCGACTAGCTAGACATTTGAAACTTTTAGAACAGCTCAGAACACGATGACAATGCATTATTTTAATACTTTTAGCCATCTTTAAGCAGATTTGAATTCAGTTTCAGTTGATTTTTTTGTTAGACTGGTGCAGCCCTCTATCGGTCGGGACGGGGACGAAAAGTTAAACGCAAGTTAACTTCCAATTAACTTCATTTTCTTTCAAGTTGATGGGATAATTCATCAAAAAAAATTAAAAGTATTTATTAATACATAGAATTGTCAAGTTTATATGATTCAACAGTAAATTTAAAAAACATGGTATATAAAAAGTTATTTTTATCTTGTAATTATTAAATACTCACAAAATGGGTCTTCGACATCTTGAGCCATTTCATCAGTTCTTCTTTGTACTATACCAGCGGTTCCCAACCGGTGGGTCACGACTCGATCTAAAACTATCAGAAATCATCGAATAAACCATCAGAAAAGATAAGAAAAATCGAAACAAATCGAATTGTGTTTTGATTGTTTTCTTGGTTCTTGATTTTTTCAGAACCACTACATCCCTCCCAGATGACTCACACAGTGACACAGGTGGTGCACACTCTGGCAACGCCGCTCCCCGTCCCGTTCTACCGCCACACTGTCGAAAGTCACGCCACGTGAGTGCTATTGTTTACTAATCTCAGTCACTCAGTCTTACTGTGGACATCGTGCAGTGAGTTACATATTTGGTCCAGCTAGTTGTACAATGTGTCGGTGTATGGTTTGAATTTTCACTTTGTGGTTGTGTTGTGGCTTAGTAAAGTTTTGAAGATGGACAAATGGTTGAAACCAGGATCTTTTGGTAAGAGGGCAATTTCTCAAGTAACTATTGATGAAGGTGAGCCTGGCCTATCAAATACTAACCTAATAAATTCTGAAAAGGGTAAAGTACAGGCGAATGCAAAGAAACCAAAAACTTTCTTTAGGAAATATAGAACCGATTATATTAAATATGGGTTTACATTTGTAGGCACAGAGGAAGAACCATTACCTCAATGTGTAATTTGCTTTGAAACATTGGCAAATCCTAGCATGAAGCCTTCTAAGCTAGAAAGACACATTCCAACCAAACTCCCAGAATGCGTTAATAAGCCTATAGCTTTTTTTTCAGAATAAGAAAAGAGATTTGATATCGACTAGGACCAGTATGGAAAATGTCTCAACAGGACGTGAAAATAAAAAGGTTACAATGGTTTCTTACCAACTGTCACTGTTGATTTCCAAAAAAGGTGCACCTCATAAGCAGGTGAGAATATCATTTTGTCAGCTCATTTCTGCTAAGCTTATTTCTGCCTCTTTGTTTGACGAAAAAGCTACGAAGAAAATAGGGGAAATAACACGGGTAAAAGTAGAATACAAGAAATGTCTGGAAATATAAAACAGCAACTTTATTTCTGCTTTGAAACGAAGCGACTTTTACTCCTTCCAATTGGATGAAAGCACTGATATAGCTGATAATGCCAATTTATTAGCTTTTGTAAGATTTGAGACCAATGAATCAGTAGAAGAAGAAATGTTATTTTGCAGACCTTTACCTACCAGTACGACTGGGGCTGATATTTTCAACTGTTTGGATGGTTTTATGAAAGAAAACGAAATTGACTGGTCTGAGTGTGTCGGAGTAACAACCGATGGAGTCCGTGCCATGTCTGGCAAATACTCAGGAGTAGCAGCGAAAATTAAGGCAGTTTCTCCATTAGTTGAATGGGTTCACTGTAGTATTCACAGAGAGGCTTTAGCGGTGAAAGGAATGAAAGAAAACCTCAAAGACACACTTGACGATTCTGTTAAAATCGTAAATTTAATCAAGTCCCAACCTAAAAACTCAAGAGTCTTTGGTGGGTTGTGCGATGAAATGGGGTCCTGCATTGTGAAGTCCGTTGGCTATCCAGAGGAAAAGTTCTGGCCAGGTTGTTTGAGCTCCGTGATGAGGTACGGTTGTTCTTATCACAATTGCAAGCAGAAGGAAAGTTGAAAGCTCAAGTCGTTTTAGACAACTGCCTTAATGATGAGATTTGGTTAATAAAGTTGGCTTACTTAGCGGATATTTTCAGTTCTCTAAATACTCTTAATTTGACCTTACATGGAAAAGATGTCTACTAATTCTTTGTGCAAGACAAAGTTGATGCTACTATCAAAAAGATACAACGGTGGTCTGATAAAGTTCAGAAAAATATCTTTGATGCTTTCCCACTTCTGAACGATTTTTTGGACGAGAATGATCTTAAAGTAAATGAAGAAACTTCAAAAATGATCTTCGATCATCTAACCTAAGACGCTACTTCCCACCCATAGAAGAAGGAAAGCAGTGGATTAAAAATCCATTCGATGAGGACAACTTAAAGAATCTTAACCTCACGACCTCCCAGGTAAGTTACTACTCTTTTAAATCTTAGAATATTATCGTAACTAAACATATGTTTTATTTCTTTTTAACAATTTGAAATTTATAACTAATCACAATCATAAAATGTAAATGCATCAATTTAAAATATTTTAACAAAATTGAATTCTTTCTAAAAATAATACTGTAATACTGTATTTATTAAATTTTTTATTGCAAAATAAGAAGTCAGTTTTGTGAAGTTTTATATTCAAATACTAAGTTTGAAATGTGTGGCTATTTTAGCTTTCCCTTTATTTTTTTGGATGTGTTTTTTGAAAAACCAGTAATTAATTATTTTGTTTTATTTTGCAGGAAAATGAACTCATTGAACTGTCTTGTGATTCCACGATGAAGCCAATCTATAAGGAGAAAGATTTAACAACATTTTGAATGGAAACGAGGACAGAATATCCAATAATATCCGTAACTGCATTGAGGTTTCTGATGTTATTCACCACTACGTATTTATGTAAACGTACTTTTTCAACTTTGGTTTTCCTAAAAAAACAAATACAGAAATCAACTCAATGTTGAAAGTGACGAGATTAAAAACATCTTCATTCAATCCTGACATTGACGTGTTAGTTCAATCGAAACAGTCCCAAAAATCTAATTAATATAGTATTCTTAGTTAAAACCAGCAATTTTACATATTGATAGATTGTGATAACAATTTTCTTAACTGTAATCATATCAAAGCTGTATGAATTTTTTTTTGCCTGAAAAATTAAAATGGTATTTGTGTACTTTTATAATTCTAGTTTTTATCTTCACCTAGGAACACTTGTTAGTGAGTATGAAACCACTTGTTGCATATATTGCAAACTTATATCTATTGTTAAATAAATAACTGTTTTGCTACAAAGTGTGTAGAACCGGAATGGCGTAATTCCCCGCGGTGTGTGGCCAAGAACAAATCTATTGTAAAGGTTGCAGAGGCAGGGGTAAATAGGGGCTTGTACACCAGGAGGAAATAGAAGAATAGCTGTCGGTGTGGCCATTGATAGCGATCAAAAGTCTATAAATATTGCAAGATAGATGGTCGTTATTTTATGGCCCCCAGTAAAACCTTCAGATGATAAGGGTCAAAGTGGTATTGCAAATGAAAATTATAGTGGGGAGGTACTTCATAGACTTTGGACAGGGGCAGTATAATAAGGAACCAATTGGGGCAGGAACTACTGAGAGAAAAACAGCCCACTGCCCAATGAAAAAAAAAGGGGAGGGCCAGAATGGCCGACCTTAAACGGACAGCAGCCCCTCCAAGTAAGAAAGAAAGAGCAGAGAAGGTCCAGAATTTGCTTCGACTGGTTTGTTTTCCTAGAGCTCAGATCATACAGAGTCTCGACTGCCTCAGAGTCTAGGAGTAGTGCCGGTAACCCGCCAAGATGATCGGGTATATGACGTGATTTTGGGCCCCTGTCATCGATGCCATCTTTCATCGCTGCATACTTCAGCTGTAGTGTCTTCCCATATACTATAAAAAATTATTACTTTGACCAGATAGTTTGCCTCTGCTTCTGAGTCCTCGTATGTAAAATGTTAATATGAAAGGGAATATTGTGCTCGTAGTAATTACACTTTAAATTAATTTTGTGATTTATTAAATAAATGTATGTTAAAGGCCAATGCTCTGTCTTCCTTGCTTCCTCCAACACACGCATGTATCCACTGTTTTAAGGTTATTAAATAATCAATAAAGTGCTTATACGTATTTTGTCAACCATTTTCAAATCATAACACAAATTGTTTATCAATAATCAACCTCTATCTTCAAAAAAGCACATATATATATATATATATATATATATATATATATATATATATATATATATATATATATATAGATGGTGGACAAAATAATACGAACACCTGTGAAATAATGGAAAATCTTTATTAATAAGGGGTTGGACCACCCTTTGAGTGAAGTACAGATTTAATGCGACGTGGGATAGATGCATATAGGTCATGGACAATATTTAAAGGAATATTAAGCCATTCCTCTTGCAGAGCGGTCTCTAATTCCGAAAGTCCGGATGGAGGTGGAAATCGGGAACGAAGTTTGGACTCCAAATATTGCCTTAAATGTTCAATAATATTCAAGTCCGGAGACTGAGGGGGCCAGGCGAGATGTTCAACTGCATCGTCATGCTCTTCGAACCATTTTGAACAAACCTAGCAGTGTGGATAGGGGCGTTGTCGTCTTGAAAAAGCGGTCGCTCTCCAGGGAATACAGTCTGGACAAAAGGATGGACATGATCCCCTAGAACGCTTAGATAGTGATTGGATTTGATCCTCTCATGCAGAATAACAAGTGGCCCAAAACCGCGCCAAGATATCGCACCCCATACCATAATGGAGCCACCCCCATGCTTCACAGTCGGCAAGAGGCATTCAGGATGAAACGCTTCTTTGGGCGTTCTCCAGACATAAACGCGTCCGGTCGTCTGAAATCGGGTGAATGACGATTCATCTGACCATATTACCTGTTGCCACTGCTGTGGGTACCAGCCTTTGTGATCTCTGCACCATTGGCGTCGCTTGAAAGCATTAGTTGTTGTCACTAAGGGTTTACGAATTGCCACTTTGCCATTTCTTATTAAATAAAATAAAAATTGTTTTGATGAGCGATGTAGAGAGCAGTATGGGGGCTGCGCATTAAAGATGAAACTAGCGTTGATATAAACTGAACTTAAAGTACTTGGACACAGACGAATAAATTCTCGGATTGGCTCTGTTGATGCTCTGGCTCGGGGAGGCCGAGAGCGAACGGTGTTGAGGGCTGGACTTGGACCTGGATGGTTTGGTATCATTGTGCTCGCCCTGAGGCGCCTGTCGGATCGGCGGGATTGCTGTTGCGAGGCCAGTTATCAGATTTGCTTGGCCGATACTCCGTTAAGAGTGGGGGGCCGTTGGTGTTCTAGAACTTGCCACTTTGCCACAAATGTTCGCAGCATGAAGTTCCCTTTTGACAGTTTTTGTTGAAACGGGGTCCTGGAGATGACTGTTCATTTAGGATGTTATCTCGGATAACGATTGCTTGTGCTTTCGGGCTACTATGCGCTTCAAGACCCGTCTATCCCTATTAGCAAGCTTGGACTTTCGGCCACTGTTGTGCTTTGAAGACGTCGTCTTACCCTCTTTCGTGTACGCTCTCATAACGGCTGATACCGTACTCCTTGCAAACCCCAAAAGGTTTGCTGTTTCCATAACTGATGCTCCACTTAAACGCGCTCCAACTATCATTCCTCTTTGGAACTCTGACAGGTCTGACATTTCAACATATCCCAGACAGTTCGATAGAAGCATGCAACGTAGGTGACTGCTGTTGAGAGACTGATACCTTCCTTTTCACGCTCACTAGGTGGCAGACTTCTGTTGCAGGTGGCGCGGCTGTACTGCAGGTGTGAAATACGTCATACTTTTTCACAGGTGTTCGTATTATTTTGTACTCCATCTGTATATATATCTATATATATATATATATATATATATATATATATATATACGAGGGAATATTGTGCTCGTAGCAATTACACTTTAAATGAATTTTGTGATTTATTAAATAAATTTATGTTAAAGGCCAATGCTCTGTCTTCCTTGCTTCCTCCAACACACGCATGTATCCATTGTTTTAAGGTTATTAAATAACATAAAGTGCTTATACGTATTTTGTCAACCATTTTCAAATCATAACACAAATTGTTTATCAATAATCAACCTGTATCTTCAAAAAAGCATATATATATATATATATATATATATATATATATATATATATATATTCAATATTTGATGGTAAATTATATGTACATAAGGAAGGGATACGATACAAATAAGGTTTTTTACTCCACCATGGACCGATGGACCGTGGAGGTATTCCGATAAGGAAAGATGGTTCGCCAGCTGAAAAAGGTTGGGAACCACTGCACTATACTATTGCTTAATAGAATTTTCTTGCTATTATCAGACGCTGTCTTGTGAAGCAGAATGCATATTACCTCACTTATACTAAAAAAAATTCATAACACAAAACGATTTGACTCATTTTGAACGTGGTAAGTCTTTAAGGGGAAAAAAAATGAAAGGTTGAAAATTCAGTGCCTCTGTGCCCCACTGGGACATTTAAATATCAGAGTTTGACAGATGATTGGATGACTTTGGACAGTTAAGATCTTTTACAACCCTCGGCAATGTTGAAGAATACGATCCATCTCTGCAACTGGTAGAGGAGAAGGTCCAAATATGAGCTACATGTTTCATTTTGAGGTCAGGCCAGCTATATGTTCATTATTTTCAAGATGTTAATATGTTAAAACACCCTAAAACATGTAAGGATCAAGATAGGAGGGTAAAAAAAAAGTTTCAACATTCTGTGTATTTTACGATAAATTTAAATGCAAAAGTTGGGAAATTAATTGTTTGTCAAATGGTGGTAAATATGGGCTACCTATAACATTTGCGTAAAAAAATATAAAAAATAAGTAAAAATAATTACAAGTTAAAAAGAACTTTTTATATACCATGTTTTTAAATTTTCTGTTGAATTCTATAAAATTGACAATTCTATGTATTAATAAATACTTTTTTAAAATTTTTTTGATGAATTATCCCATCCACTTGAAAGAAAATAAAGTTAATTGGAAAATAACTTGCGTTTAACTTTTCGTTCCCGTTCCGGTCGATAGATTGCTGCACCAGTCTACAAAACAAAATTAACTGAAAATAACTGAAAGTTAATTCAATTCTGCTTAAAGATGGCTAAAATTATTGAAATAATGCATTGTCATCTTGTTCTGAGCTATTCTAAAAGTTTCAAATGTCTAGCTAGTCGGGAAGTTAGTTAAAAATTGATTGCAACATTTTTACTAGACAAACACACAAACAAACAAGAAAGCGAGTTAATAAAAATATGGACACAATCAAAAATCTGGAAATTTCTGCCTTTTAATTTTATTTGCAGAAGTTGCACACTTATACAACCTTTTCTGCCCCCGCACATTCTGTGTGTGCCCACGTTTGACACTGAAAACATTGCACCCACGTTTGTCCTCTTGTGTCAGCTGAAAAAAGTCCTTTACAAAAGATGCAGGCTGCATCGCTGTCATTAGGGTAATATCCTGGTGGAGATTCCAGGTCGCTGTCACTATTACCAAACTTGGGTGTACTATGTTTTGCCTGGGAGACGGAAGTCTGATTCTTGGTAGTCCTGTTTACTCCACTTCTAGTTTGCCCATTTTTAGGATTTTTCTGGGGGTTTTTTACGGCTTCTACATCACTTACAGACCCTAGAATCAGTTTCTTCTTTGTTTTGTTTAGTGCTGATTTGCACAAGGACCGAGTGTACCAGTTCCTGTAGGGTATGCCCGTCACAAGACATGCCTTTGAAGCAGGGGCGGCTCCAGCCCAGAGTTTGGGAGGGGGCAATATATATATATATATATATATATATATATATATATATACATACATACATACATACAGTCCGACCACAGTACGAAGAACCACGGTTGGCATAGTGCCAAGACGATTCTATTCACTCTGTAGGTAAGGCTGCTGAGGAAGGAGGGGGAAAAGTCTCGTATTCTCTCGACATTCTTTAGAATCGGTTACTAACTGCGCTTGCTTGCTTTTTCCTCGTCTGTTATTTTGATTATTATATTAAAATTAATGGATCCTTTACCCAACACAACTGCTCGGAATAAGCCGTTCCGTAGTGATTTTAAACGTATAATACACAATGTAATTAAATTGTGTGATAAAGAAGCACTAGAAGGAAATGTTATTGTTCCACTTTCGCAATCCCTAAAGAGAGCTAGTGAAATGATCGGGATATCGATGTCCAGTGTAAATAGAATACGCAGAGAAGCAAAGGGTGAAGAAACTCCAAAATTTGAATCTCCGAGGAAACGTCAGAAAAAAAGAACCACCGAAAACGTAGCTTTAGATAATTTTGATTGTGATGTAATCCGAAAGTATCCACTCCTATAAAACTCCTATTTTTAAATAGATTTGCTTCTTCTTTTTATTATTTTGAAATTATTATTCAAATATTCGATCAAAAATAAAGTTTTAAAAAATAACTTTAAAATTGCGGACAAAAAGCAGTCTGAAATACATTCCGTATTTCATAAACAAACACATCCGAAAATATGACGTTTTCCCCTATTTCCTAAGTAGACTAGCTTTTCTTGCGCATGCGTAACAGCTTCCAGGGACCTCGCTTCCGTGGTCGGACAGTACATATATATACATACATACATATATACATACTATATATACATACATATATACATACTGTACCGTAACGTGGCCAATAAATCACACTTTCACATTAGGAAAGACATCAGGTAGCGTTTTCTTCACTTTATTTACGGCACAGAACACACACACAACAGAATTATAATACAACAGAATTATATACAAGAACTAAAAAACATCACCACACTCAAGCTTATCTCTCAAGCGTCCCCCCTCTCGCAGGAGGGTAAAAGACCTTCTCCCCACAAATTCTTTTCTTCTTGACGCATGCGCTTAGAAACAGCTCGGGGACTTGACTCCCAAGCAGACTTTTGGGGTGAGATATAGTACGGTACAATACATACATATATATATATATATATATATATATATATATGTGTGTGTGTGTGTGTGTGTGTGTGTGTGTGTGTGTGTGGGAGCAAGTTACTTTCAGCCGCTAGAGGCCCCTCCCACCACTTCCTATTTGAAGACGAAATACGCCAGTTGGAAGTACGCTCTCGCGGAGGAGAGATCGCTTGGCTCGAGTAGGAGCTAAGAAACCTCATTTCATTATGTTATATGTTTAAGTGTCTTGTGTCATGATAAAATAAACCCTGTGAGTGTGTATGAAGGCGGCGTTCCTCAGTTTCAGCACACCCCACAGGAATTTTGGGGGCCCGAGCCGGATGGACTAACGGCATCTTTGAAAACAGAAGTAAAGTCCCGGGATGGACTAACAATGATATTTTGAAAGCAAAAGTAAGGTACAATTTTTATGAACATTTTGATTATGCTTAGTAATTTAAAAAAAAACAAGAATTGAGGGTAGTCGCGGAAGAGCTTGGCCAGACGGTGCCGGCTGAAGCGAAAGTGGTAGAAATCAAAACTTTGATTGAAAGTTCTGACATTTTCAAAACCGATCCTGAATTTGTGCGTGGTACTATAAAATCGATCGTGGAGGATGAAAAGGTTAAAACCGCTGCAGAGCAGTCACAAATTGAACTTGAAAAGACAAAATTAGCCCGACTCGAGAAGGAGATTGAGCTTCAAAGACTAAAACTACAGTCACCTGGTCCTAGTGAAATTTCAGATCGTTCTGTGCTTAGAGATTCTGAACCAGAATCGGATAATTTAGAGACTTTGATTAGAAGTGTTAAAACGTTAACAATAGCTGTCCCTCAGAAACGGGAAGCTCTGCATTTGTTTTTCAAATCACTTGAAAAAGCTTTTAGTACCAAAAACGTACCTGTTAAGTTGAAATCGGAAGTACTAATTAACATATTAGGAGAAAAAGGTAACAATGTTCTAGCTTACGCTACCGAACAAAAAATTGCTGATTATGATAAATTAAAAGCATTAATTTTAAAGGAATTTCATTCAACGCCTCGCGATTGCTTAAGTAATTTTAAAAATGTGCAGAGAAATCCTAATGAATCTCACGTTCAATTCTCTTCGTGTTTAAGTGCGACTTTCGATTACTATTGCCAGCTAAGAGAAGTTGATGATTTTAAGAAATTGTGTGATCTTATAGTTTCTGACAAATTGTATGAAACACTAGATTTTAAAACTAGGGAGCACATTGGTATTCGGGAAGGTCAAAAAAATTTTAAGCATTACGAACTAGGGAGAGAATGTGACTTATATTATTCATCTAGAGGAAAGTCTTTAGCCGAGGTCAATAATACGCGAGTGGATAGCACAGAAAACAAAAGGTCTAGCTTTAACAAAAACTATTCTAAAAAAGCACAATATAATTTTAAGGAATCACTGAGTAACCCTGTCGAGCGAATTAATAAACCCGAAAGAATCTGTTATGTGTGTGGTGGTAGAGGCGAATCATTTCATTTTGCGCGAAATTGTCCTAAACGTTTTGAAATAAGTGGAAATCCATATAATAAACGGGTAAATATAGCATCAGGACTCAAAAGTAAATCGGATAGCACGGCCAAGAACGAGCTAGAATATATTGATTTATTCGTGGATGGGAAAAAAGTAAAGTGTTTAAAAGATTCAGGAAGTGAGCTGATTATTTTGAGAAAATCTCTCTTTCTTGATAAACTTTCTACTGGGGAATTGCAAATCCAAAGTTGTTTTGGTAACGTGATCAACGCTGACACGGGGAATTTTCAGTTTGCTTTATGCGAGAGTGACGAGCGGGTTGACCTTGAAGAGGTGATCTGTTCTGAACTTATAGTGGAGGGGATATTTCCACCTAAATGTTTACAATTACTCAATAACTCCTGTGTAGGCGACACTGTGGTTTCGGAAAGCAGCAATAATTCTTTGTCTGTCTCGCGAGACTTTTTGTTTTTTATTTCGGCAGCTGTAGATCAGAGTGAGGTGGATTTAACGCACGTTGTAGATAAAGAATTGCGTAATACTATTTCCGATTTGATTAAAGAGTACACACCGCAGAAAAAGTCACGTGGCACAGATCTAAAAATGAATATCGTATTAAAAGATGACATACGTGTTTCTCAACGTTCCAGGAGAATTCCTTTTGCAGAGCAAAAAATTGTCGATAAACAGATAGATGAATGGTTAAGGGATGGGATTATTAAACCTTCCAGTTCGGACTATTCTTCGCCTATCGTTTTGTGTAAAAAACGGGATGGAACTTCGAGGTTATGCGTGGATTTCAGGAAGTTAAATAAGAAAGTAGTTAAAGATTCATTCCCAATGGCTCATGTGGAGGAGGTTTTAGATCATTTGGGAGAAGCAAAGGTCTTCTCAACGTTAGACTTGAAAAACGGTTTTTTTCATGTTCCCGTGCAGGAACAATGCACGAAATATTATGCTTTTATTACCCATGCTGCTCTTTACGAATTTTTGAAAGCTCCTTTTGGTTTGTCAACCTCCCCAAGTGTATTTCAGAGATTCATTTACAATGTGTTTAGGGAATTAATGCGGGATAACACTGTTGTTGTGTATATGGATGACTCTATTATACCAGCACGTACTGAAGAAGAGGGTTTAGAGAAGTTGAAACGCGTTTTAGCAGTAGCCAAGTAATACGGTTTGGAAATTAATTTTTTAAAATGTCAGTTTTTAAAAAGAAAAATAGAATTTCTGGGGTATATTATTGAAGATGGTACAATCCGTCTCTCCCCTGATAAAACTATGGCGGTTCAAAATTTTCCAGAGCCCAAAACCTTAAAGCAAATTCAGAGCTTCTTGGGTCTGACAGGGTACTTCAGAAAATTTATTGCCAACTACTCTAAAATTGCCAAACCCCTGAGTGATCTCCTTCGTAACGGGGTAGAATTTAAATTCGAACCTGAACAAAATGAAGCACTTAACAGACTGAAGGAACTTTTGTCGACAAGCCATGTTCTTCACATTTTCAAACAAGGAGCCCCACTACAGTTGCATACGGTCACAAGCAGCCATGGCTTTGGCGCCGTCATCGTTGCTGCAAACATCTGGTTATGGACAATTACACCCCATACACTTCATGAGCAAAAAAACGACCCCCCCCAACAAGAAAAGTTATGCAGTTAAGAGCTTGAAGTTTTTGCTTTAGTAGAAACTCTAAAAAAATTCAGAAACTATCTTCTGGGGTCCAAAATCAAAATTATTACGGACTGTGTTGCTTTTCAGAAGACTATATGTTAAAAAAAGACCGAACTCTCAAGGTGGCAAGATGGGCTTTACTTCTTGAAGAGTTTGAATACGAAGTCGTTCACAGATCTGGACAGCAAATGAAGCACGTTGAAACGCTGAGTAGAAACGCGGTCATGATGATTACTCGTTCTCAGGGAGAAGTTACCGCTAAAATTGCAGTTGCACAAAATAGTGATGAGCGCCTCCACTTGTTAAAATCCTTAGTCGAGCAAGGACTCAAGGAAGACTACGTGGTAAAAAACGGTGTACTATACAAGTACGAGAATGGCCGTGAACTACTCATGATCCCCGAAGCGTTGGGGCTAGAAATCATCCGTGGTATCCATAGCAAGGGACATTTCGCAGTGTCTAAAACGGAAGATCTGCTGAAGATGGACTTTTATATTCCTAGTCACAGAAAAACGTATAATAGAAAAAGAAAAAAGGCGCAGGTGTACAACGTTAATGACCTGGTGGCCATACAACGCACGCAGTTTGCAAGCGGTCTAAAGCTAAGACCAAAGTTCTTTGGACCATACCGAGTAACAGCAAAAAAGGGTAACGACCGGTACGAAGAGGAAAAAATAGGACAACATGAAGGTCCCGGTTGCACTTCCACAGCAGCTGACCACATGAAGCCCTGGACGGTTCCAGCTTAAAACTGTGCAGATTCTGAACACTCCATTTCCTTTTCTTTTTTTTCTTTGTATTGTTATTTTTCAGAGGCTGTCAAGATCCATAGTCTGATGGTGACTGTCGTTTTCGAGGCCGAAATGGGAGCGAGTTACTTTCAGCCTCTAGATGCCCCTCCCACCACTTCCTGTTTGAAGACGAAATACGCCAGTTGGAAGTACGCTCTCGCGGAGGAGAGATCGCTTGGCTCGAGTAGGATCTAAGAAACCTCATTTCATTATATTATATGTTTAAGTGTCTTGTGTCGTGGAAAATAAACCCTGTTAGTGTGTATGAAGGCGTCGTTCCTCAGTTCCAGCACCCCACCCCCCCACACACACATACACTCAAGAGCCAAAACATTATGACCACCTGTCAATAACGAGTTGGCCCACCTTTGGCGCGCAACACAGCTTCAACCCGCCTTGGCATGGATGCCACAAGTCCTTGGTAGATGGCCGGAGACAGATTGTACCAGATGTTTAAGCAACGGTCACGCAAATCCGAGATATTGCGAATTGGTGGTCTTTGAACTCTGAGCTGCCGTCCCATGACATCCCAAATGTGTTCTATCGGATCAAGATCCGGTGAGTTAGGCGGCTAGGACATTAACTGGAATTCAGCATCATGTTCCTGGAACCACTCCAACACAATTTTAGCCTTGTGACACGGGGCGTTGTCCTGTTGGAACATTCCATTTCCAGCTGGAAAAACACAGGCCATGTAAGGGTGCAACTGGTCCGCAATGATGTTCAGATACCCTGTAGCATTCATGGTCTGCTCTACCACAGCCACGGGTCCCAGAGACGCCCGTGAAGAGAGGATGCTGAACAGCTGCGTTATGCACCGCCACACGGGTCCTGCACCGGGTATTATGGTATGGGGCGGTATTGGATATCACTCTCGCACACCTCTAGTACGCATTGCCGGTACTTTAAACAGCCAGTGCTACATCTCCGAGGTGTTGGAGCCAGTTGTCCTTCGTTACCTTCAGGGCTTGCCCACAGCCATATTTCAACAGGATAATCACACTGTGGGTGTGACACGTGCCACGTGTGGATTTCAACCACACGTGGCCCGGGATTTCAAACACACGTGCCACGTGTGGATTTCAACCACACGTGGCACGCATTGTCCAACGGTTCTTCGTCAATCGCCAGATTGAGTTGCTTCCCTGGCCGCCTCGTTCTCCGGATCTTTCGCCGATAGAAAATATATGGTCCATGGTTGCTCTACGATTGACCCAGATTCCATCCCCAGCTGCCACAGCAGATCAACTTTGGCAACGTGTGGAAGCTGCTTGGTCTGCTGTACCCCAAGAACTCATCCAAAGTCTCTTTGAACCAATGCCGAGGCGTGTGGCAGCGGTGATCTCCAACAATGGCGGCTACTCTGGCTACTGATTTTGGCAGGAACCACACTTCACAGAAAGTGTCTATAAAGAGTGTCTGTAAAAAGTCTATAAATTTAATCATTTGATACTTGGTCAACATGTTATCTACAAAATAAATTTTGTTGTGATATCTCTTGTCTTTCTTAGCGTTGCAATTTGGATGGCCAGCAGTGTATAATAGTAATCTTAAGAAGGAAGTTTAAGTTAGAGGTTTTTTTCCCACAGTTTTATCTTTAGTAGGACAACACATAATTAATTCCTTAAATTTAAAAAAAATATAATGATGTTAAGCATCAAACAGAAAAGAAATAATGGATCTATTGTTTGTCATTATTCGTGGTTTAGCTTTAATTTCTCTGGTGCATTATAGTATCTTAATTTGCAAGCATGGACAATTTCAGAATTTTGTCTGGTGTGAAAGTTTGGTTTATCAATTTCGTAATTAACTTTTGACATTTGTCTTAAAATAGTGTAAGGTCCAGAATAGGGGGAGTTTAACTTTCTCGTGTTAGGGTATTGGAATTCTTCAAATAATATTAAATCTCCAACATTAAATTTAGATTCTACAAAACGCGCATCATAACTGACTTTATTCCTATTATGGTAAATAATTTTCCTTTCTTTAGCTAATTTTCTCGCCTCATCCACCTGAGGGTAAAAGTCTTGTTTTTTAACATGAGGTTCGTAAGGTAATATTCCAAAAAGTAGGTAAGCTGGGGTCATGTGGGTAACTGAGTGAGGCGTATGATTGTATTCATTTATTACTTCATTTAACAGTGTTGTCCAAGGAGTTTTACTTGTTGAGTTATGTACTTTGCACATTAATCTAGTAATTATTGTTTGATTTACTCTCTCTACGTTGCCGTTGGTTTGCGGATGGTGAGCAGTCGTCAATAATTGTTTCACATTGTTATGCTCTTAAAACCTTCTAAATTTCTAACATCTAAAAACTGCGTTTCTGTCAGTTAGCAATTATTTTGGTGTTTGAATTTGGAATATTTGTTTTAAACAATTTGTATAAGTTTCAGAAGTTACGCTTTTTGATGGAAAAGCCCAAATATAACGCTTGCATGGTCAATTATGAAATGTAAGAATTTCTTTGTGGAATTATAGTAATTAAATCCGCCTACTGTGTCCAAACTTAAGCACTCGAAGGGTTGGTCTGTCGGAGGTACTTCTTGCAGCAATCCAAACCTTTCCTGTCTTTTCTTTTTGTTTAATTGACAATTACTAATGTCCTCAGTGATTTTGGGCCAATAATACTGGGGTGTAAGCAATTGCATTCTTTTATTTATTCTAGGATGTCCAAAGTCCTCATGGGCTCTTTTTAAATTTTCTAATCTCAATGAAAATGGTACTACTATTTTTAAAAAAACCCTTCTTTCTCACGTGAATTACATCATTTAGTTTTTTATATTTAATTCCCTGTACATTGCCTTTATTTTGAAAATCCACAATCTTTTGCAATTCGATTAGATGATTTATTTGTTGACTAGGTTTCTGAAATAGGGTTTCTGGAAAGCATGTCGGCCTCAATGTTTGCAGTTCCGCGCTAATATTTTATTTCATAGTCGAACATACTTAATTTTAGTGACCAACGAAAAAGCCTTCCTCTAAGATTTTTAATGTTCCTCAACCAGACTAAGACTGCATGGTCAGTGTGAATCATAAATTTCCTGCCATGGAGGTAGTGATAAAATCGGTCAAGACTGTCAACTATGGCGAGGCACTCAAGTTCTGTGATTGAGTAATTTACTTCATAAGGTTTCAAAACATGTGAATGATATGCTATGGGATGTAACACCTCATCTTCACCTGGCTGCTTTGGAACATCTCCAATTTGGTGTTTACTCGCGTCTACAAATAAGTGGCAATCTTTGTTTACATCATATAAATGCAATATTGGTTTACAAATCAATAAGTTCTCAAGACCCTCAAAAGCTTCTTGGCACTTGTCTGACCATCCCCATTTTACTCCCTTTTTCAATAATGTATTTAATGGATGTCTTACTTTTGCATATTTTGGAATAAATTTATTATACACATTTATTGTGGCCAAGAATCTTTGGAGTTCTTTTACATTAGCTGGTAGTTTCAAACATTTTATATTTTCAATGTTAGTGTTGTCTGGGGCAATTCTCCCATTTGTTATATTATATCCAAGAAAATTAATTTGTTGCTGCAGAAAAGTACATTTAACTAATTTTAACTTGATATTCTCATTTTTGAAAATGTTAAACAGTTGATCTAAATGTTCAAGGTGTTCTTTGGAGTCTGAAAAAATTATAATACACTGAAGTACCACTGAATTAGGGATAGCAAAGTCTATGCAAATTGTGTAGCGCTGCGCATCATGTATGCGCAAGTTAGGGCGCTGTGGTAACTGCATATATAGCGCGTACTGTGGTTGTTCTGAATTAGTTGTTGGAATTGCCAGTATGGGTAAACTGCCTGATTTAGGCGCCTTCGATCGCGAACAAATCGTAGGTGCGCGACGAATGGGCCCTTCAATTTCCGAAATCGTCAGACAGCTAGGATTTTCAAGGTCGACAGTGTCAAGAGTATACCAAGAATACATGGATGGTGGAAAAAAAACTAGCGATCGGGCAAACTGCAAAGGACAATTAGCCTTGACAGTGCGTGGTGAGAGACGGCTCAGGCGTATTTTACGTAGCCATCGAAGCCAAACATTAGTTCAAATTACCACCCAGTTTAATGACGGTGCCAGTCGTACAGTCAGTAAACGGACTGTGCAACGCTGGCTTCACCGTATGGGTTTTGGGAGCCGTCGATCTACGAAAGTACCATTGCTCTATACTCGCCATCGGGCTGCACGTCTTGCCTGGGCAAGAGAGCACAGAGACTGGAGTGTAGAGGACTGGAAACGAGTAGCATGGAGTGATGAGTCTCGATTCCGACTACTTAACACCAACGGGAGGCTGAGAATATGGCGTCAGGCTCATGAAGCCATGGATCCTGCATGCCTGGCTGGAACTGTTCAAGGGCATGGTGGCTCAATCATGGTCTGGGGTGTTTTATCGTGGCACATTTTGGGATCTTTGGTGCGTGTACCAACCTCCCTCAATGCAATTTGGTACGTAAAGGTGCTGGGTGATCATCTGCATCCGTTTATGCTGTTCTGTTATCCGCACGGTAATGGAGTTTTCCAGCAAGACAACTGTACCTCTCACAAGTCCCGGTTGGCTACTGGCTGGTTGGATGAGCATTCCTCTGACTTCTCTGTCATGAATTGGCCACCTAGAAGCCCAGACATAAATCCTATTGAGCATCTTTGGGATGTTTTGGAACAAGGCTTGAAAGGCCATCACACAGCACCAAAGAACCTTACTGAATTATGGACAGCTTTAGCCAATATTTGGCAAGCCATTCCCGTGGAACGTTTCCAGAAACTTGTTGAATCTATGCCTCGTCGTGTGGCAGCCGTTATCAAGGCCAGAGGAGGCCCAACTCGTTACTAGGTAGGTATCCCTAATTCAGTGGCACTTCAGTGTATCATTGAAACAGTGGCATGCAAAGTTAACTTTAAATTTATCTAAAATTCTCCTAATATTCCAATTAAATATTGCAGGGGCATTCTTTAAGCCAAATGGAAGTCTTAGCCACTCATATAAGCCAAAATAGTGGCAAATGCCAATTTCTCAATATCTTTTGGGTGGATGGGTACATGCCAATAACCTGAGGTAAGGTCCAAAGTTGAAAAGTACTTGGCTTTGCTTAATTTGTCTAGAATGTCTTCAATTCCGGGTAAGGGTTCTGCATCTGTCTTAGTATTTAAATTTAGTTTTCTGAAGTCAATACAAAGTCTAGTTTTTCCTTCATCTCGCTTTTTTGCCAAAGTCACAGGACTTGAATATGAACTATGTGATTCTTTTATGATTCCTGCTTCTAACAAATTTTTAATTTGGGTCCTGATTTCTTTTTCCTCAATTGGCGAAGTCCTGTATGCTCTTAGACTCACTGGTAAATCAGAATTTAGGATTATTCTTTGGGTTTCCATTCTTATTTTGCCTATGTCATATTTGTTAGTTGAAAACAGTTTATTATTTTTGTGCAGCAAATTTTTTAATTCCCTATCAACATTTAAATTTGTTATTTGATCCTCAATATTAGCTTTTTCATAATTTGGGGTATTTTCCATTTTTATTTCACCAGAATGTTCATCAAGGTTTTCACTTTCATCATAATCAATACAGAAAATATCATTTTCTTTCTGTGAGCTGTCTTCATAAGGATTAAACACATCAGAATTTTCAATTTCATGACCATTACTATTATTATACACATGCTTATTATCAACTCTATTTTGTAGATGTAATGAAATTTTACTTCTATCACAAATATTAACTAATTTCAAAGAAATTCTATTTTGATACACACAAAATTGGTTACAGTCAATTACTACTTTAAATTGTTTACATTCAGGAAGTCCCAGAATAAGATAAGGCAAGTCATTGTCCAAAACATATACAGAAATATTTCTAGTTAGTTTCCCTAATTTTAAAGTCAATAAACATTTAGTTGTAATTAAGATCTCACCCTCAGCTTGCCTGACCTTAATTGGAGAGCTTGAATAACATTTCAGTTTACATTGATTGACTAGTTTTTGTGACATCAGACTAATGGTTGAAGCAGTGTCAATTACACAATTTAAAAAATTTTGTTTTTCATTCTTATATAGTCCTTTTGTTTTATCAACCCCATGATTTCTGATAATTTTCCCCCTCAATGTCAGTAATTGTCATTCTGGCTCCTGATCCCTTTCAAATTCAGGTTCCTCATATTGATGCCTTTTTTCTGAAACTGACATCTTTCAAACCTCTCATTAATAGAGCAAGTCTGTTCCCAATGGTAAGCATTACTTATGCCAAAGTTAGAACATTTTCGACAGGGTCTAGGTGGTAAATTTGAATATTGTTGGTGGTGATTTATTTGGTTATTGGGTCTATGTGAAAAATTCCTATTCAAGTTGTGGTCACCTCTGGGCTGCCATTGCCTAAATTGTTGTTGTTGACCATAATTAGGTCTAAACTGAGTTTGTTGATTATTATTAGGCCTAAATTGAGGCTGGGAAGAGTAATTTTGTCTAAATTGATGAGGTGGACTATAATTCATCCTAACATGAGGTTGGTTATAGTAATTCTGTCTAAACTGGGGCCTATTCTCAAATCTGGTGCTAAAAAAGTTATCCCGATTCCCTTGATTAGATCTGTTTCCTTCATTATTTATTTTGATTAGCTTAGTAGCCAACACTAACCATTCTGTCGTTGTATGAGGAGGATTTGCAGCTATGGACATTCTCATTTGAGCATTTAAGCCTTGTGTTAATCCCTCTAGTATTAACTTCTGTATTAATCCCAATCTTTTTCCTACATCAATTTTTTACGAAAATATTTGGTTAAGTCATCATCATATTCAAATTTTAAATTGGAAAATTCAGAGAATTCCACACTATCTGTCTCAAAGAATAATTCCTGCAAAGTATTTTCTTAATTATGTCCATTCTTGAATATGTAAGCAGGAATTTACAAAAGCTGTAAGTACTTTCCCTTTTAAAAATCTCAAAATACATCTTATTTTACGTTCATCTGAAAAATTTGCTTGGGAAAATTTCTGTTCAAAATATGCAAGCCATTTTTCTAGTTTCATACCTCCTTGTGGATCAAAAGGAATAAAATCCCTGAATTCTTTCTCTAAATTATCAAGTTGAAATTGTTCCTTGCATTCTGTCCCTTCTTTATTTTTATTTTCTGTTTGTTCCCCCTGATTTTCTGTTTATATATTTTTTCCCTCCATTTTACAAGTTTAACAAAATATCAATTTAAGAAATACACAGATAAACACTCTAAAAATTCTAGGAAATGCAATCAAAATACAGATCAAGACTAACAATATTAACCTCTGTTCATTCTAATTTCTAAAACAAAATCTCTTACCTTTCTCTTTTTCTTTACATTTTATTTTATTATTTTTTTTCTTCTTTTAATCAATCGATTTTCCCCCCATACAATTCTTAAATTTTTTCTCCCTCTTCTTCTGTTCTCTCAAGTTATCGGTGACATAAGTTCACTTATTCACAATAGGTGCACACCCATTACGACGAAATGAAAACAAACCTTTGGTCACAATCTTCGCCTAATACAAGGCACAATTATAAAAAACCTTCACTCGTGTCCACTCTAAAAATTCACAAGGTTGACATCACACGGAGCAATGGAGAACACAATCACTAAGAAGATTCACTGAAGTTGAAACCGGAAACCAAAAAGTGGCTACTCAAATTTTGAAAAAACGAGAATGAAGAAGGCGGAACACAACTTTTGTAGACACGTACATTCTTCGATGGCACATCCAAGAAAACTGAAGATACGAAGGAGCAATCAACACAAAAATTTATCTCGGCGCAAATCATCACAGTGGTTAGCATCTTTCGAGGGTACACGGAATGAAGCCAGCGATCTTCTAATTATCAGGATCCGCAGAATCAAAAAACAATATTCTCCTTTCCAGGAGGTCTGTGCAGCTGTTGTTTGCGCGGCACACACGTACTACGACGGAATGACGAGGAAAGAGGAGACATCGACCTTGACACATAAAGCCCACAGCGCAAGTCGAACTTTTCTCCGTTGACCGCAAACAACACTGGCAAACATTATGGGTTGGAAATCCATTGGGATTTTCCCGCGCAGGTTCGAATCCTGCCGACTAGTTGTAATGTACTGGAACAGTCAAGGAGAAGACTGGTGTCCAGCACATCACAAGGAATGACGAGTGTAGTCGTGGCTCGAATAAACGACGGGGTAAGTTACGGCATTACATTTTATTACACGGAGAATACGTCTTCCCAAGACAGTTACAAAATCCGAAAGCGTACAGGTATGTTGATCAGACGGTTTATATAAACTTTATGATGTGATCATGACAGCGATTAGGGATTTTCTGTTGTCGACAAGTCACATGGGGTTTTATGTAATCTGCGCAAAGCTTATATGAAATCTCGAATGACGCTGCGCGGGTTTGAAAAAGGAAGCCATTTAATATTTTCCACCGGAGGCCTTTTAGGACTTAGAATTGAAAGCAAAAATTAGCTCGTACGCCCAAGGAAATTTAGAACTTAAAATGGTATGGGGTTTTTAATGTTATATATATATATATATATATATATATATATATATATATATATATATATATATATATATATATATATATATATATATATATATATATGCAGTAACCACTGCTTATAGTGATCAGTGGTTATAAGAATCAACCGTTCAATATCGTAAAAATCAATATCGCAAAAACAAAAACAAATGTATTTTTTCCATGTTAAAATTTTCGCTTTAAAGAATCAATCCACCGGTTTTAAGAATCAGTTTACACGCTTCGCTTTCCTTTCATTTTTCCAAAAAAGCTACTTAAACCCTCAAAAGGTACGAAGTTCTTTCTTTATTGTCTTTAAAAGAAAGAGTGATAAGATGGGATGGAATACAGTCGTAAAATGCATCCCTTTCTTTGTTAGACATAAAATAATAGTTTCCCCTTAAACGCTTTAGCTAAACACTGTCCTATTAGCTTAACCCAGGGGCATCCAAACCGTGCGGATCCGATTTCACTTTTCTCCACTGACCATTTCTCCCACCTCCCACATCCTGGTTGCGGCTTCCTGAACCCTGAAACACATAAATCTTCGGGGAAGTGTCCACTATCACTTAGGAAAGCGTGACATAATTAGATTCAGCACGTTATCAAACCGTGAAACGTAAGCTAGATGGTGAATCTTGGTCTGAGACTATCGGTATTGAAAGAGGTATAAACAGCCTCCTGAAAACTTCATTACGTCAAACTACTATAGAAAACTTTTTCTTGCTTCCTTCCGGTAATTGAAATTTTAAAACTGTTAAGCAGGTATGTTGTAACAAATATTGGATTTTTTCTTCTCTTACTATAATTATGTGTATCTACCTATAGGTTTAGAAATTAAGTTGTATTTTTAAAATTATAAAAATAATTTTAATAAAAGCTAATTAACGTAAATTAAAGAGTATTTTATAGTAAATTATCTAATACATGTATAAATAGATGTGTGTGTTCCTGTCCAAAAACCTAAATTTCGGCTATAAGAATCAAAAACAGTAATAACAAACGTGATTCTTATAAGCAGAAATCACTGTATATATATATATATATATATATATATATATATATAAGAAATAAACATCGTCTCATTTTAAATTTAAACTCATTTAGCATTCGGTCTAGGATTATATAATTTTAGGCTATGAAAACAAAATACGCCGGGCTTTTTTGGGAGGGGCAATTGCCCCTATTGCCCCACCCCCTTGGAGCCGCCAATGCTTTGAGGACTTGCAACCTCGAGTGGTCGCAAGTCCGGAATTGAAATAATTACAGAAAATAAAATATCAACACCCAAAGATAATTTTAAAAAATATATAATTTAAAAAAACTTTAGATTTAGAATAAAAAGCCCCCCCCCCCAAAAAAAAAATATAAAAAGATACGCGATTGGTGAGAAAAGGGTCTAAATATGGACTAGCCCGTTCTTAGACCGACTCTGCTTGCCCATTGTTAGCCCAACAGTTTGTTCAACTTTTACTGAAAGGCATCCATTATCAGTTAAAGATATCCCTTGATTAATTATCTCAAAACTTAGCTTACTATCTTATCAGTAGCGCGATAACAACAAAATATGCAATAGTTGAGGATTAAAATGCATGGAAATTCGAATACAATTACCTGATAAAGTTTCGAAGTCTGAAAATATGTGTTTTTCAAAAAGAATGGCGACCGTTTTATACGCAAACGGCAAAGATGTATCATCTGTTTAATATCTTCTTCCTTACCAAGATGTGATTTTTTGATGACCTCGCGGTCAGATGCAGAGCCTGACTAAGGCAGGGGCATACGGGGCAGTTGCCCCGGGCCCCCACATTAGAGGGAGGCCCCCAAATCGAATAGAAGGTTTATTTTACGTTTCCTTCTTTAATGAACTTTTTTTTAGATGTGCTATATCCCTTTTAATGATGGACATAGAATTGTCAGAAAATCAATAAAATGGACATAACGATATTTTGTCTGACCATTGGAGGGGGGGGGGGACTTTATAGCTATTTTAGGTTCTAGTCAATTTTCTTGTTATACATCTATAATGAGGTGAAAAATTTAAATACCTCCATAAAGTTCGGTTCTTCATTACTGAAGTAGTGAAGCAGAGGGGGGCCCCGAAAGAAGTTTTTGCCCCGGGCCCCAATTAGGCTAAGTCGGGCCCTGGTCAGATGGCAGAACCTTCTTGTATATAATTCAACACCTAGCCCGTTTTTAGACCCTAGCCTGTATTTGAACCTTCTCCTCTATTATAAGAATTGCAGACAGATCTAATTTTTACAGGGAATACCGAAAGAGGGCAGATGTTTTGTCAGTTGAGAAGTATCCCCTCTTACGTCATTTTTGTTTAAAATTTGTTCCATGTTCGGCAACATTTTATTTGACGCATGCGAAAGCACCTTTTCCGTCATTGAACACATTAAGTTCAAGGAAAGAAGCAGGCCTACAGATAAAAAATGTATCCCACCTTCGTGTTTCGTCATCCGAAATAGAAGTTGATCCTTGCATCAAGTGCCCATCTCATTAGTTTTTTTTTTCTAATTTTTGATCGTTTAGAAAACCGATTCTGTGTTTTACTTTATTATGTATATATATATATATATATATATATATATATATATATATATATATATATATATATATATATATATATATATATAACAGTTCCGTAACTGACTGACTGGCTGACTGACATACAACGCACAGACCAAACCGCTGGACCTAAAGGGCTGAAATTTTGCATGACGATTCTTCTTATAGTGAAGGGGTGCACTCCGAGAGATTTTTGAAAAAATCTTCTTAGAATTTTTTAAACTAAGTTTTTAAGCTGTTTTTGCAACTTTTTTTAAGTTTGCATTTAAAATAATAATTTGAGGGTTATAAAATTTATATAACGAGAAAGATCCTAAAAATTCCTTTAAAATGAAATCTTTTTCGAATCTTTACCCCCATTTTCTGATTTTTGGTGAATTTTTAAAGATTCATTTTTAGAATTTAATTTATTATATGCCGATCACGTGATTTCTTTTTCTGGTACTTTAAATAAATTTATCGTCACGTGCATAACAACTAAATAGATAAACGAATATTTTTTTTTCTCGCTAATGCGGCAGACGACTGGACATTATTTTGTCTATAAAACTATCCCTTACGATTTTTTTATAAATATATATATATATTTTTTTACATCAATTGCATACATTGATAGTTGTATTTATTAAAAAAATATTTATTTATTTATTTGGCATTAATTGCATACATTGACCGTTGTGTTTAATTTGAATGTACTCCGTAGCGAAGTGCGGGTTTTCAGCTAGTAAAAACATATTTTTGAAACTGAGACTTGATTTATATCAAAAAAACAAAACAAAATCAGTTTTCTTAACACAGTCAAATGCTTGTATTCCCCAAATCAAATGTGTTTTTAAAATCCATACAGGGGTTTCAGTTGTAAAACGTATATACATTTTGATATCGCCAGAATTATTTTTTCACTGAGCAAACCAAGAATACAGTTCTCTGAAAAAGGAATAATACAGTTTTTCTTATTATATGATGCGGAATGTTGTCTTTATAAGTAAATCATAAGGGATCACGCCACCCAAACCAGCAGGTATGCGGCACCTCAAGCAGTAACCGATCGCACGACAGTCGCACCCAACTAAAGCGAACGAATTTTCCCATTACAACCCGAAGGGTAATTTCCCAGGGGAGCAGCCACCGTACGTTGATCCCTCGAGACCTAACCTTAGCAACGAATTTTCGTTCAAAAACCAATAAAATGCAACCACGCCAATACGGCTGGCTACAACAGTTTACAAAGCGCAATAAATACAAACATACATAAATAGATGTGCATGAAAATACAACCAAATCAAAGAAATTTACAATACAACACGAAAATTATACAAAGGAAATATGTTGTTGTTGTTTCCAATGAGCCTACACCAAGTCCAAAGGACCGAGGTCCTCAAATCCTAGGTCCTTGGCGAAGGGTTGAGGACCAGCTTCCCTTTAAGGGGAGGTACCACTAGGTGTGAAGTCCGACTTGGCCTCGAAGAACATCGGTCCCGTCATTTTGAACCGAGTCCAGTGACGAGACCGGAACACTTGAACCCGCACCTCCAGGGGTAAATTTGAGAACTTGGAGGACATTGTAGCCACGACCTATTTTACGTGCCCCGGCCACCATTAGTGAACACGGCACAGAGGAAATATGCATACAACCAGTAACATTACGAAACGCCAACAATAACATGTATAATTACAAGATAAAAAGAAATTTTTATATACCATGTTTTTAAATTTTCTGTTGAATCATATAAACTTGACAATTCTCTCTTAATTGCACAAACCTTCACTTAATTTTTCTTTTTCACTTTCTTTTATTTAATTTTAATCACTTTTTAGTCGTTTTCACTATCCACAGACTTTATAAACTTTGGTTTTTATAATTTTTCGCACAATATTTTTGTAAACAAATTAAATTCACATGTATTCTGTTTTCAAAATCGTCAAACGCCGTTACGCAAAAGTGCAAGCGTTGAATTCGATCGAAGCGCCACCTTGCGGATTTTTTTCGGCTAAAAGTATTAAAAGAATGCATTTCCATCGTTTTCCGAGCTATTCTAACAGTTTCAAATGTCTAGCTAGTCGGGAAAATAGTTAAAAATCGATTGCAAGATTTGTACTAGACAAACACACACACAAGAAAGCAAGTTAATAAAAACATGGTAATAAATATGGAGCGGTCACTATAACTCATAGCAACAACAAGTTACATACACCCAGCGTGCAAAGAAATAAAGGGGAATGCAAAATTCCAAGAAATCACATTATTAATGTACTATAATTGAAAGAACACGTAAAGCAAAGAGGAGAGAAGGTCCACCTTAATGACACCTCGCACATCAAAGCCGAAAGTAGTTTTTCCCAGTGAATCGACTTGATTGATTGACGCCGCAAACACCGGCAGATCCCGTCCAAAAGTGAAGGACCAAATAATCCCGAAAACCGTGCGAGATTGAGTCCCGGCAGCGTATTACCATTCCTTACATGAATTCACGCCATTACATCGTTTGGCGGCTGCTGATTGGTCAATTGACTTTGCATCGGTAATTGCCATAATATTTGATCCTAAGCGCATTTTAAATGAGATAAATGCTAAAATATATGTCTTACTTGCTTTCATTTCGATAATTGCATAATACACTGCTGGCCACTGTAAATGCAACACCCTGAAGGAAACATGCAAATAACATGAAATTTACAACATGCATTAGCGGAGGCGAGATATGCAAATGATTAGAATTTCAGCGCAGACGCACATCACGCGCGCCTGTGGCGCCACTTCAAAGCGCTATTTAAGGCTTGGAGATTTCGACGATTTCAAGTTCGGCAATTGTGTTTTTCTAGTGGTTTTTTCAAAAAAACGATCAATTATGCCTCGTCGAAAACAGCGATCATCTTTTGATCAAGTATCCGAGTTCGACAGAGGAAGGATAGTGGCCTACCGAGATTGTGGATTATCTTTCAGAGAAATCGGTAGTCATGTTGGACGAAACCAAACAACTGTAATGCGGATATGTGATCGTTGGATGCAGGAGGGTACGACGGACCGGCGTGTTCGATCGCATCCACCTCAGCGCACCACTTCACGTGATGACAGGCAAATTGTGCGCATGGCAGTGACGGATCGCTCAGTCACATCACGAACCATAGCACAGCACATGCAGTCTGTAACGCATCATCCAGTGTCTGCGCGTACCATTCGACGCCGTTTACAGCAGAGTGGTCTGTCCGCAAGACGTCCATTGCTTTGTCTACCCTTGACGCAAAACCACAGACGTCTCCGCTGCCAATGGTGCGATGACAGAAGGATGTGGACGGCAGAATGGAATGAAATTGTCTTTACTGACGAGTCACGCTTCTGTCTGCAACACCACGATGGTCGCATTCGAGTCTGGAGACACCGTGAAGAGAGGATGCTGAACAGCTGCGTTATGCACCGCCACACTGGTCCTGCACCGGGTATTATGGTAAAGGGCGGTATTGGATATCACTCTCGCACACCTCTAGTACGCATTGCCGGTACTTTAAACAGCCAGCGCTACATCTCCGAGGTGTTGGAGCCAGTTGTCATTCCTTACCTTCAGGGCTTGCCCACAGCCATATTTCAACAGGATAATGCGTGACCACACGTGGCACGCATTGTCCAACGGTTCTTCGTCAATCGCCAGATTGAATTGCTTCCCTGGCCGCCTCGCTTTCGGATCTTTCGCCGATAGAAAACATGTGGTCCATGGTTGCTCTACGATTGACCCAGATTCCATCTCCAGCTGCCATATCAGATCAACTTTGGCAACGTGTGGAAGCTGCTTGGTCTGCTGTACCCCAAGAACTCATCCAAAGTCTCCTTTAATCAATGCCGAGGCGTGTGGCAGCGGTGATCTCCAACAATGGCGGCTACTCTGGCTACTGATTTTGGCAGGAACCACA
Organism: Dolomedes plantarius; assembly: GCA_907164885.2. Classification (NCBI taxonomy): domain Eukaryota; kingdom Metazoa; phylum Arthropoda; class Arachnida; order Araneae; family Dolomedidae; genus Dolomedes; species Dolomedes plantarius. The sequence continues at coordinate 17,394,112 of OU015497.1, read as the reverse complement.
CTTCACAGAAGTCTATAAATTTAATCATTTGATACTTGGTCAACATGTTATCTACAAAATAAATTTTGTTGTGATATCTCTTGTCTTTCTTGGTGTTGTAATTTGGGTGGCCAGCAGTGTATTTGATCCTAAGAGTATTTTAAATGAGATAAAATCTATTTCTCAGTTGCTTTCATTTTTATATATTTTTTTACGCGATATTTTACAAGGAACGTGAATTTTTTAAGTGGCGCCACCTATTAATGTAAAAGTAATTTAAAGTGACAAACTATTTGTAAAAGAAATTTTCGCCATAAATGCCTTCATATTTCTTTTTTGTGCATGAAAAATTTTAAGAAATTACCAATTTCCGTAGTAATTTCACTATAAAATTTTAGGAGTAGAATAAAATAGAGTAAATATTACTCAAAATTGAATTTTTTCTTAAATTTAAATGTTGAATTAAAAAAAATGAAAGCTTTATTTATTTATTTTTAAATTTAAATACAGTAGAACCATGATTTTACGTTGTCCGTTTCGTACGTTATGCCGCTTCCTATGTCATTTTCTGCCGGTCCGTGAAAAATGCCTATACCGATAATGTTAAAATATCCCGGATTTTACGTTACTCCTTTCAAGAAAATCCCGCTTAATACGTTTTTTTTCTAAAGACGAGATCAAAATCTTTTTTTCCTCTACAAGGCTCACACAAACTTTTTCGAGTTCTTTCTTTCAAGAAAAACTTGTTTCTTGCCGGTTTGAAGCAGTTCTGGCATTCTTTCTATTCCGACTTATTGTCCTTTTGTAGGGGTTTCCTCCCAGTGTCAAAATCATAAGGGTGGAGGAAGGAGCAAGGCACAGGGCACCGGAAAGTGAGGAGAGAATCACGGCAATGCCTTTCGATTCTTCGATCACTCTCTGTCAACAAAAGATAAAGAGGGGAGGGATCACTTTTGATTCGATTGTCCAATGTCCATACTTCACATGGAAAGGTGGGGGGGGGGATCTGACCAGCCCATGCAACCCACTAAAGGTAGAACTGGTTTCAACTAGTCTGTAAGAGTTCGTTTGAGCACCTTAGCCATTTTTCTCATTGTCAAGCGTTCTTAACCTAAAGGAAGGATGTCTAAACGAAAATGTTTCTCTCTAGCCAAAAAGGCCAAAATCGTCGAAAAAACTAAAGAATTTCATGGCACTAAAGTTGATCTTGCTAAATCATTGGGTATTGCATATTCAACTTTGCAAACGATTTTAAAGCAAGAAGTTTCAGTAGAGTTGAGTGCTGAAAAACTCGGAAAATCTGCAAAGAAACGAAAAACTCTTAAGACATCTTCGTATGATGATTTGGAAAAAATTTTAATGGTTCAAGGAAGACCGGGCATCAAAAATTCCAATAAACGGATCCATCGTTAAAGAATTTGTGCTTGAAATTGCTGAAAGGTTTAAACTTCAGTGCTTCTCTGCATCGAATGGCTGGATCGATAGATTTAAAAAAAAAGGAACAATTTATGTTTTAAATCTATCTGCGGAGAATCCGATGGTGTGAATATTGCAATTGTGGAGTAGTAGAAAGAGAACACTTAATTTATTAAAGGAGTTCATTCCAAAAGACGTATTCAACGCCGATGAGACGGGACTATTTTTTCAACTTGTTACCCAACAAAACATTGACGGTCAAAGGCGAAAATTGCCACGGGGGAAAACTTTCAAAAATGCGCTTAACTGTTTTATTATGTACTAATGCCGACGGAAGTGACAAATTAAAGCCTTTTGTGATCGGTAGAGCAAAGTTTACCTACGGATTACACTTCGAATAAAAAGGCGTGGATGACTCAATCACTGTTTCAAGATATTCTTCAAAAACTGGATAAAAAAATGCGACTACAAAAGCAAAAAATAATCTTTTTTATTGATAACTGAGCCTCTCATTTGGATCTTAAATTGAAAAATGTTCAAGTAGAATTTTTTCCAGCAAACTGCACCAACCACCTTCAACCTTTGGATTTAGGAATTATCCGATCATTTAAATCACATTACAGGAAAAAAAAACTGGTTAGGAAATCATTTCTTTTTAATGGTTCCGGTGACCTGCATGTTGCTTTCTACAGCAAAGATAAATGTTCTGGAAGCTCTGAATTTGATTTCTGCAGCGTGGGACAGTGTCGACAAAAATGCGTTGCCAATGTGTTTAATAAAGCAGGCTTCTCGGAATGCAACAATGAAATTAGCCCTTCACCTTCAGATTACAATCAAACGGAAGAAGAAGATTGCGTGGCTGAAGGTGAAAATCTTCCGGAAGTCGATGACGCGTATATCGACTGCGACGCACATCTCATCACTTCACAAATTCCTCCGATATCTAATTTAATGCCCGCTGCCGATGATAGTGGTGATGAAGATGAAGAAGAAATAACGGAGGATGTAGTACCCACAGCTGATCAAATTATTCAAAGCATAAAAACTTTGAAACAATTTTTAGTTTCGAAAGTAAACCAAGAAGCAAATTTGCGAAAAATTGTTAGTATTGAACGTGCTGTAGTTGAAATTGTATCTAAAAGCAAAAAACAAGTAAAGATTACACATTTTTTCCAATAGTTCATACCAGTAAGTGTCAAATTTTGACCAATTTGCTTAGATTTTTTTGTAACCCCGATTTTACGTTTTCCCGTTTCGTACGTTTTTTACCGCTGGTCCCATGAAAAACGTAAAATCGGGGTTCTACTGTATTGAATTTTTTTAAAAAAAACTGTTTATTTTTTTAATTAAAATCTTAATTGCAAGATGCAAATTATATATTTTTTGCTGTTTTGCAGACTTTAGTTTTTTAACCTTACTCTTAAAAAATAAAAATTATAAATACTCTTCTAAAAATTTCCAAAAATAGACTGAAAATAAAGTGACTTTTTTTGTACAAATGCATAAATTTTATGATGCTCAAATATGTAAATTTGAACGTTTCTGCGTACTACGATACTATTATTTGAAATAGATTCTATTTCGTTCAAAAATAGTGATGGAAGTTTTGATTCTTGAAAAACAGACATGCTTTCACAAAAACCATCGCACCAAATACACAAATACCGATGTAAACTCATTGACCAATCAGCAGCCGCCAAACGATGTAAAGGCGTGAATTCATGTAAGGAATGGTAATATGCGTCCTGGTCGTGATAATTCTACTGATCGACTTACAAGAGGACCCAATCTTACGGACTTCGAAAATGATAAATTATGGTTGTCTGGTCCTCCATGGCTGATTAAAGAAATTGAATATTGGCCCAGAGAAGCCAAAGAAACAGAAGACGAATTTAAGCAGAAAGAAGCTAAAAAGGTAATTTCTCAGAATTTTTGGACATCAAATTCTCAAGAGCAATTTTTCATTACTAAAGATAATTAAAATAGTAGCATGGATAAAAAGGTTCGTTCTCAACTCAAGAAATTCGACTAAACGTGAAGGAACCTTATCAGTTGAAGAAATGAAAAAAGCCGAAGACTTCATATTCTTTTTAAACCAATGCGGGGGGGGGGGCACTTGTCGTGAAGACATTCGCCTATAATACACCGCAGTTTTGCTGGCGAATTTATTATGGGGGGCACCATATAGGCGGACCAGCATTACCCCCTTTGAAGGGACGACACAAATGGAGGCATTTTAGTGGCGCGACGCCGCGATTCGGTCACCGAAAGCCAGCACGATTTACCATAAGGCCGCCATAGGCCATGATAAAAGAAGTGCAAAAGAAAATTTATAAAGAAGAAATTGATTCCTTAAAAGGTAGTTAGCACATTAAGAAAAAAAAAATCAAAAATTTACAGTTTATACCCATGGTTACAGTCCGACCACAGTACGAAGAACCACGGTTGGCATAGTGCCAAGACGATTCTATTCACTCTGTAGGTAAGGCTGCTGAGGAAGGAGGGGGAAAAGTCTCGTATTCTCTCGACATTCTTTAGAATCGGTTACTAACTGCGCTTGCTTGCTTTTTCCTCGTCTGCTATTTTGATTATTATATTAAAATTAATGGATCCTTTACCTAACACAACTGCTCGGAATAAGCCGTTCCGTAGTGATTGTAAACGTATAATACACAATGTAATTAAATTGTGTGATAAAGAAGCACTAGAAGGAAATGTTATTGTTCCACTTTCGCAATCCCTAAAGAGAGCTAGTGAAATGATCGGGATATCGATGTCCAGTGTAAATAGAATACGCAGAGAAGCAAAGGGTGAAGAAACTCCAAAATTTGAATCTCCGAGGAAACGTCAGAAAAAAAGAACCACCGAAAACGTAGCTTTAGATAATTTTGATTGTGATGTAATCCTAAAGTATCCACTCCTATAAAACTCCTATTTTTAAATAGATTTGCTTCTTCTTTTTATTATTTTGAAATTATTATTCAAATATTCGATCAAAAATAAAGTTTAAAAAAAAAACTTTAAAATTGCGGACAAAAAGCAGTCTGAAATACATTCCGTATTTCATAAACAAACACATCCGAAAATATGACGTTTTCCCCTATTTCCTAAGTAGACTAGCTTTTCTCGCGCATGCGTAACAGCTTCCAGGGACCTCGCTTCCGTGGTCGGACAGTAGCTAATTTATTACGAATAGGAAGTAGGCTCAATCAAGGTAATTTTAGCCCGAGTGTGACAAATCCAGTTCTATTACCTAGAAATGAAAGGTTCACAGAATTGTTAGTTAGGCGAGATCATCAAAAAATGATGCATAGCGGAGTTACTTTGACTCTTACAAAAATAAGAAAACGATTTTGGATTCCGCAAGGACGACAATTTATCAGAAAAATCATCAGAAAATGTCTACTTTGTAAGAAGTGTAATGCGAAACCATCCAACCAATTAATAGGTCAACTGCCAAACGGCAGAATAACAGAATCACCACCATTCAGCATAATCGGGTTATATTTTGCAGCACCTATTTTCATAAGAAGGGACACAAACAATACTTCAAAATCGTACATTGTATTATTTACATGCGCCACAACCAAATCTGTTCATTTAGAATTATCAACAGACATGAAAACAAAATCCTTTCTTTTGGCTTTTCGGCGATTTCGGTCAAGACGTGGCACTTGTAAGGTAATATACTCAGATAATGCCAAAAGTTTCAAGGCTGCGGATAAAGAGCTTCAAAATTTTCATAAGATCATAAAAGAGCGTGGACTACAAGATTTCATTTCCAACCAAGGTGTGAAATGGAAGTTCAACGTGGAACGTGCCCCATGGTGGGTAGGTTTCTACGAGCGAATGGTAAAATGTATTAAAGACCCCAGGGTCCGACTTAGCCTAATTGGGGCCCGGGGCAAAAACTTCTTTGGGGCCCCCCCTCTGCTTCACTACTTCAGTAATGAAGAACTTAATACTTAATACTAAACTTTCTATTCGATTTGGGGGCCCCCCTCTGATGTGGGGGCCCGGGGCAACTGCCCCGTATGCCCCTGCCTTAGTCAGGCTCTGAAAGACCCATTGCGGGAGATTTTAGAACGATCTCTTCTTTCATTTGAAGAATCAACGACAATTTTAACAGAAATTGAAGCCGTTCTCAGTATGCGGCCTCTGACTTACACAACCAGTGATTTTGGAGAACCTGAGTTCCCCCCACCTGCTCATTCCCTTCATTTTGGTAGACAGGATTTTAGTTATCCCCCTCGATTTTGCTGAACTGGAAAACAAAGAAGCAGCAATTCCTACAATTCATTCAACTTTGGGAAGGCTAGTCCAAGAAGCTAAGGAAGCTTACCTAATATTTAGTTATCCAAATCTCTTATGATAAGGTTAAAAGATTTAGATAAGTAGATAAAGTAGACATAGGTAGCGTCAGCCATTCAGTAATAGTTGCTAACTTACATTTTTCTTTATAGGGTGTACGAGTTAAATTTAAGCATCAGGCAGGTGCTCTACCTAATTATTGCGAGCATGTTATTTAGGCATAGTGGATATCATTTGTATTTACTCTATTGTATAGCAGTCATATGTTACATAAAACCAGCCCAAAAAGATGTTTATGTTGCTTACATTATTTTCCCTTTTATGCCATAGTTGTAATCTATTTTGCCTTCGATGTTGTCGTGGTGTACGAACGGAACTGATACCTGCGCATAATGCCATTTTGGGTAAACTATTTGAAAATAGTCAAGAGGATTATTTAACACTAACTCAGATGATGTTAGATGATCATGAAAAGGAGTAGCTGGAACAAAAGGTTCATACAATCAAAAACCCAGTTTAGAAAATTTTATAAAACAAAGTCGTCAAAATAATATAGCTTATGATAGCTTACGTAAGCTACTACCCCAAGCCTGAACGGACTGCACTGGAACAAAAGTTTGCTAAAGCCATTGACAGAGATGTACAAGCAAAGGCCATTGGTTGATACTCGAATGGGTTGTAGGTGATCAAGAATGCTCCTATTTCAGATCAGCAAAACTATATCGATTTGCTCGAGGTATTACCAGACGATCAAGCCATTGCTTTAAAAGATTAAGCAGTCCAGGGAGCTCTTAGCCAAATTTTAATGGTGCAGGCATGGATTGACGTCCATATTCATTAGACCTGAGTCCTTGTGACTATTTTTTGTGGGGCACATTAAAAGATACTGTCTACAGAAACCATCCCACCACGCTGGACGAGCTTCTATCGGCGATCTGTGTGGCAGCTGAATCGATTTCTGTTGAGACACTACACGGTGTGATGGCAAATTTTATTGTTCGTTTGCATCCACCACCTCCGTACAGCGAATGGTGGACATTTTGAAAAGATTGTGATGCAGTGATTGCAAAGACTAAGCTTGCTGATGCGAGTTGTAGAACGCCATCTGTTAGCAGCTTTTGTAACTATTTCGAAAATTAGTGTATAAATTCTTACAGCTTTCACGATAAACATACCGTTTGTTGCATTCTTCTACAGATCTTTGTTTTCGAGACTTTTAATTTTGAAATCAGGGACTCCTTTGCTGGACACGCTGTATGATCTTAAATGTAGAACATAGTAACTATGTGTGCTTATTTAGAGACTGCTTCTGTACCTGCAGAAGTATTTATTATGCCTCTACTGAAAAAAGGGCATATGGTACTGTTTTAGTCCGTAATAGTCCTACTGCAATCTTAAAGCCTACAGAAGAAGATCCATATCTTCTGTATGGATATTAGGGATCGATTGATAGAGGTTGCGCAAGCCAAGTTGTACACAGAAAACACAGCCATTAAAGCTGCTGATCTATTGGATGATAAGTTCATCCCTTTTTTTTGCTACCTACCATATTAATGTTTTAATGATATCAACAGATCGTGGCAGAGAATATCTCTTGTGCTATCATGCTCTTCTTATCTGCTTCATGTCTTTAGCTATGCTCTTATTTGCGTTGAAGGCACTTCTTTTGTAGGCCCCTGATTCTGTATTACATGGTAAGTTCCTGCATGACTGCATGCAGTATTAAGTAGCCCATGAGTGAGTAAGGTGGATAATAGATTAAACCTACTACAGTCGTAACAATCATCCTCGACTTGAGACTGAATAGTTTCATTGCGTATTTACTAATTTACGGATGTCTTAAAATGCTTAATGATATAAATATTACCTGAATTAGAAGTCTTTATCAATATCTACTGTGTTACTAACACAGGGATCATATGTTTTGTACATTATTTTGTATATTTTAAAACAATTTAGGAATACACCAAAAGCGTTATCCCATTTAAGATGGAATAACGCTAAGGCACATTTTATGATTGAATTTCAAATCAGAATTCAAATTAACTTTCGAATCCGTTTATTTAATGTTTTTATTCATAAATATATACAATTATTCATAAATATATACAATATTACACTACTTATAAAACAATAAGATGTATAAATCTATTACAAGTCACTATTTAGTGTAATGACTTACACACTTGAGGCGCATGGTTAAGAGATCACTTCCACACGACCTAAACGCATCATACGTTGATATTACCTAAAGTTTTGTAAAGCATCAATGGATGACTGATTTTTATTTTCTTTAGCTAAATCGAGCGGAGATTTCCCGTCTTTATTTTTAGCATGTACATCAGCCCCTTTATCCAGCAACGCTTTGATGATTTCTACATAACCTTTATCTGCTGCAACATGAAGTGGTGTCCGTCCGTCTCTATCTGCAACGTGCACGCTTGCACCTCTTTTCAGCAACAGCCGAGTATGATTTAAATTGTCCCTACACACTGCAACATAAAGTGGAGTTTTACCGAATTCATTTTCAGCATTTACATCACAGCCTTTTCTTAGCAAGATTTCAATGATATCCAACTCGTCATAATGACTGCATACATAGTGAAGTATGGTGCCACCATAGTTATATCTCGCATTCAGATCGGCTCCGTTTTCCAAAAACAGTTTAACGATATCCGAGTTTCGCAGTTGTAAAGCATAATGCAGAGGGGTTATACCATACATATGGCTGTATGGATGATGGAATGGATGTATGTTTGGATGGATGGATGGATCGATCTGAGCGTCGTTTCTGGCGTTCACATCAGCACCTTTCGCTAAAAACAATTTAATAACATCATATAACTTTAATTCCATTGCATAACACAAAGGAGTTATTCCATATTTATCTTTAATATTTTTCAACTCAATTGCACTTTCTGAAAACAATTTAATAAGATCACGGTTCCTTGATCGCATTACACGACAGAGAGGAGTTTCTCCCTGTTCATCTTTAATATTCACATCAGCATTTCCTTCTAGTAGTAACTTAATCTTCATAAGCTCCATATTAATCTTATCTCGACAACTATAAGAATGATCTTTTTCAAGATCCTCAAGATGACGTATAACATAATGCAGAGGGGTTAAACCACGAGGGTCATCAGCATTCACATTAACACCATTGCGTACTAAAAATTCTACAACGGCTAATTCATCTTTACACGATGCATAATAAAGCAAGGTTTTCATTTTTTTATCCATAGCATTTACATCAGCACCATTCCTTACTAAAAATTTTACTATATCTAAATTACCTGACTTCGCTGCATAACTCAGCGGGGTTTCATTATCGTTATTTTTAACATTTACATCAGCAAGAATGCTTACTAAAAATTTTACTAAATCTAAATTACGTGACTTCGCTGCATAATGCAGCGGGGTTTCATCTGTGAAATTTCTAGCACTTACATCAGCACGATTGCTTACTAAAAATTGTACTATATCGAAATTACCTGACTTCGCTGCATAATGCAGCGGGGTTTCATTTCTGAGACTTCTAACATTTACATCAGCACGATTGCTTACTAAAAATTTTACTAAATCTAAATTACGTGACTTCGCTGCATAATGCAGCGGGGTTTCATTTCTGTGATTTCCAACATTTACATCAGCACCATTGCTCACTAAAAATCTTACTACATCTAAATTACGTGACCCCACTGCATAATGCAGCAGGGTTTCATTTCTGAGATTTCTAACATTTACATCAGCACCATTGCTCACTAAAAATCTTACTACATCTAAATTACGTGACCCCACTGCATAATGCAGCAGGGTTTCATTTCTGAGATTTCTAACATTTACATCAGCACCATTGCTCACTAAAAATTTTACTACATCTAAATTACCCGACTTCACTGCATAACTCAGCGGGGTTTCATTATCGTTATTTTTAACATTTACATCAGCACGATTGCTCACAAAAAATTTTACTAAATCTAAATTACGTGACTTCGCTGCATAATGCAGCGGGGTTTCATTATCGTTATCTTTAACATTTACATCAGCACCATTACTTACTAAAAATTTCATTACATCTCCATTACTTGACTTCGTTGCATAATTCAGCGGGGTTTCATCTGTGAAATTTCTAGCATTTACATCAGCACCATTGCTTACTAAAAATTTTACTAAATCTAAATTACGTGACTTCGCTGCATAATGCAGCGGGGTTTCATTTCTGTGATTTTCAACATTTACATCAGCACCATTGCTCACTAAAAATCTTACTACATCTAAATTACGTGACCTCACTGCATAATGCAGCGGGGTTTCAAAATTTCTATTATTAGCATTTACATCGGCCCCTTTATTCAATATTTCTTGAACTAGAGAAAAATGTCCTAACTTTGCTGCTAAGTGTAAAGCAGTACCACCGTTATTTTGATATAAAGCAGACCTGGCATTGACATCGATATTTGGAAGGCAATCCAGTAACTTTTTTACCATTAAAAGGTTATTCTTCGACACTCCCAAATGAAGTGCACTCCATCCCTCGTCATTGAGTGCATTTACTGAAACATCAGTAGACATGGACACTAGTACAGCATTTATGTAGCCTTCACTACCCGAATCATTTGGATCAGAATTATCGAGTACAAACTTGTGAAGTAGGGTATTCCCTCCAGAATACCCTACATTAGCCAAAGTTTTTAACCGTTTAGGGTTGGGCAATTGATCACTCGAATCAGAATTCCTGCTGAACTTGGCCATGTTTATTACAAGATATTGTAAACAATTTAAAAAAATTACGAAACGAATATTTATTTCGCAAAGATGAACTGCAATAAAGATCGCCGGGAATCTGCTAACAGTGGTTCCCGCTCAAGGAATATGCTAAATGCGTGCCTTGTATTTAAAGGCACATCAGGGTATTATCTCGGGCAAATGCATTTTGAGGGCTTTGGTCGAGGGAAAAGTTCATCCTCAAACTGCGTAACATGCTCCGATAATCCGTTATACCATACTAAAAGTACTCGACGAAAAAGGACATGATGTGACCTTGATCCTTGAAAGATGTGATTGAAGATGTGAAAGTTATGTATTTTTTATGATCGAAATGAAATCCTTTAATGCCGTATCTCCTGTTTGTCTCTCGAAAGATGCCTGAAAGTAAGGAAAAGAAATTTATATATATATATATATATATATATATATATATATATATATATTTACACATATACTTGTATACACATATATATTTATATATATATACACATATACCTATATATATATATATACATATTTATTTATTTATACATATACATATATACACTGCAAGGCCCGACTTTGACCCAATGGGGCCCTGGTCAAAGCAGACTTTGGAGGCCCCTCTCCTAGGACAGATCCAGAGGGAGGCACGTGCCCCCCCCCCCCCCCGGACCAGATTTCTACATGAACATGTGGGACCCTCACCACTAAAATGGACCAGACAGCAAGACGTGAAGGCTTAAGGGAAAGAATACATGCTCTATAGGAAAATGGCCCCCCACGTGCTGCAATTACACTAGCAACCCTTCTGGGCATACTTTCAACAAGGTTTTGATACACAGCAATGGGTATTTGTGTCCATTCCTGCTGCAAGAATGTCGCCAGCTCAGCTGTAAATTTCTCACGCGGTTTCCCAGACTGTAAGCGTCACTCTCACTTGTCCCACAAATGTTCTATGGGGTTTATGTCGGGACACTAAGCAGGCCATGGAAGACATGTTACATCCATATTGTTAGGAATATATTAAAATATTTTTTTTTTATAATTTCCTTACTTTTTCACCCCATGTGCTTAAAGCTTTTCGGCGCCGCGCCGTAACGTAAACAAACCGTTTCGGTTAACGCCTACGTGAATCGTTCTCACGATTCCCTCACACTTTCATTTTTTTTCCAATCTTAATTTAACTTTAAAAATATTTGTCTTCCATAACGGAATTTAACAGGCATCGCGTCATACAAATCGTATGAGATTAAATTTGTATCGCGTCAAACCAGTATTTGAATTTTATGTAAAATGCGAAATGTAAATGTATGAAATATTGCTGTCAGTACATGCAAACCGCCCAGTCTGTAATTGGACGTTCATGCCCATCGCCGGGATATAAGGAAGACTTTTCAAGACATCCGCTATTCCTGGAAACAACATATCATTAATAATCGTAATAAATTTCGTAATGTTAAAAGACAACTTTATCCCTTAATTGCCCGAAATAGTAAATTGAACTTTAGTAACAAAATGCTCATTTATAAATCCTTCTTAAGACCCTTACTTACGTATGCTGGACCAGTTTGGTCGTGTGCAGCGGATTGCAGAGTTAAAATTCTGGCTGTTGCTCAAAACATGACTATTCGGCAAATCACCAACTCCTCATGGTATTTTCGTAATGTTGACATTTATAAGGAGATAAATTTCCTCACTATTCAAAACTATCTTCAAAATCTTGCTATTAACTTCTATAAAGATTTACCAAATGATCTTATTAAAAATCTTGCCGATTACGACCCTGCTGACCCAGCTAACAAGAAACGGCCCCGTGCCATTCTTGCTCGTAACTTTTAATTGTTCGCCCTGTCTCTTTTTTCACCCTTGTTTTAGCTTCACTTGTTCTAACGAAGCTATTTGTTTTCCCCACTTTCTATTTTCCTTCCTACTTTCGCTTTTTTACTGATCACTGAAGTTTTATGCATTGCTATATCATCCTACAGTGGAGGGCCCGGCCCATGTACTGTAGTTACCACTACTCTTCCTGAAGCTCCGCTATTCCGCTTGCTCATCTGCCTGCCGCTTCGAGTGCCCGTTCTCTGCCGATGGAGTAATGAAGATGCCGCGCCTCTTCAGACAGCCGTTTTTCAAAGCCATCGAAGTCTACAATGCTTTGTTATTCTAAGCAGGACCCGCGTAACTTTTAGATGTTTGCCATTATTTTGTTTTCATTTTGTTGTGAACGGAAAATTAAACTGTTCAAATTTAATAATGTTTCAGTGATATATTTACCTCACCTCCACGCACATACCTCAGTATTTTTCACCAATTTTTAGTTAGCTTCAATAAGTAGTTCTTTTCAATATTTTTGGCTTCATTTGTATAGAGCGCTCCTGCGCAATTTCACTCTTTTTTAAATTTTTCAATGGAATCTTTTGCATGATTCCCAACAATCCCGAATCGCAGGCGCCTGATTTTCATCGCGTGGCTTAAGGGACACTCTAGTGAATTAATTCGTTTACTTCTTGGTCGCAATTTGGAAAAAGGGACTGGTCTTTATCGAAAAGGGAATAATTTAGAATACGCATTAAGTAAAAAAGGTGGGGGGAAACAGTTAATAATGGCTGGGGGTTGTTATTATTACATACATACATACATATATACATACATATATATATAAATACATACATATATATATATATATATATATATATATATATATATATATATATATATATATATATATATACACACACACACACACACATATATATATATATATACATACATATACGAGGGTTGGGGCAAAAGTCATGGCAACTATTTTTTTTCTTGAAGATACCAGTCCGGTTGAAAAATGTGACATATACAGACGAAAGGACAAGGTCTTAACTACATGTGTGGACAATGAATAGCACTGAAATATCGTAACACACTAATTTATTACGGTAGTATACAGGGCAATATGGCCTTCACCGTGCGAAAGAATGATAACACAGTACACATAAAGTTGACATGACAAACCTGGGCCTAAAGACCCTCAATGTAGTCCCTGCTAGTGTCACCACACGCTGCCAACGATGTGGGAGGCGCTGAATACCACCAGCCTCAGCATTTGTGTGAATCGCACTATGTGTGAATCGGGTCATCTGTTGGCGCACAGCATTAGCAATGTCTTCTCGTGTTGCAAACCGCCTACCACGTATTGGTTCCTTAATCTTGGGAATGAGATCAAAGTCACAGAGCGAAAGGTCAGGAGAGTACGGTGGATGCTCCCATTCTTCCCATCCCCAACGTCGGAGTAGCTGCCGTACGCACCCTGCTTTATGTGGTCTTGCATTGTCGTGCAGGATTATTGCACTGTCCACAACATCCGGACGTTTATCCCGAACGCCACGTCGTACCTATCGCACCAGGAAGTCCCTGTAGTACTGTGCGGTCACTGTTCTGCCATAAGCTCTATGTTAAACCATCGAAAACTATAAACTTCAAATACTTACACAAAATTAAAATGGCCCCCCCCCCCAAAAAAAAAAAAATGAATAAGAAGGGTGAGCCTATGCTGGGTGGAAAAAATGGGTTTTGTTTTTAAAAGATTTTTCAATATTTATGATTAAATAAACAGGGTTTGATTACTTATTAGTTATTACCCATCACTTAATTACCCAGGTTCGTTTTAACCCCAGCATGTAAACACTGTAGAGAAGATAGACACAACTTAAATGTTTTTATATAAATGATGAGGACCAATATTTACAAAATTAACAACGAAAATTTATTACACAAATAAACAATTAAATTACAGTATTAAAATCATTCAAATAACTACATTCAAATAACTACACTATCAAATAATATTCTTTCAAATAACAAATTGGGTCCTCACCGGATAAAACAAGGTATGTATCATTTACGGGATTTTAATTTAAATTTAAATCTTAAAATAGTACTGTCAACAGGCAACAGAAATGTAAAGACTGACTTACCCCAAATCGGCGTTGCTACGGGAACATTAATATTGTTCCATCTTTTTCGCAGGGGGGGTTCGAGAACCCTACCCCAGAGCGGGGCCCGAAGGCCCTTTCCTCACTGCGAAAGAATCTCGTCTGCTCTCAACTCTTTGAAAAACTTTCTCTCTCAATCTCTTGAAAAAACTTTTTCTCCATATGTGTATCATTTCTACCCCTTAATATTTATCTCAACTTTTTGCATACATGTTTTCACCTTCCAATCACAGTATTTTCTTCTCCATATAAACTCCACCTACGTCTTAAAACCCTTTCTAGTGGCCCTAATATTTCTCTTTTATTAAAATCACACTTCTCATTGGACCTATACTAAACATTTTCATATTCTTTCACATTTTTCCCCTGCTCCTTTCTACATTTTCTTATATTTTATTTCTAACACCTGGTCAGTTTTATAACATCTTTTCCTGACCATGATCCGACAATACTGCTATTGTTGCGTAAATTTCACTACAATCCTTTCAATTCTTATTCCTTATTCTAAAGGGGCTTTTTCGACTGACCCTCGTCCAACGCAACTCTTTTATCATGGGGGGTCTTTTAACTAGCCGCGATTCTAGCTTACTACTGGGCCTTTCTTATGGGGCTAATTCATCGATTACTGAGTCAAAGGACACCGAGCTATTCTCCAACGTTTTCCCCTCTTTACCATAAATATATTTTTATTGCGTACGTTTCCCTTTTCTAACAATCTTTTAAACTTATGTAAAAGGCATTTTCTTATGCTGACTTTTTCTTATCCTTTCACTACGTTTTACAATGCATAAAGAATCTTGAAATGCCTTGTAGCTTTTAACAAATCTGCGAAAACCTTTTGCTGGCTTAAAGAGCCAGCACCTAGACCTTGAATAGTGTTTGTTCAATATCTGCTGAAATACTTGAGAGTGCTACTCTCGTATCATGTTCAATGTTTAGTCTTAACCGTTGTATGATTTTTAGGTACTTACGGAAAATTCAGTCGACCATTTTCGCCAAATGAAGGCAATGGCGCCAAGATGAGATTTTTAGCCAATAATGGTAAAACCTACCATTTGTGATTTAAAGTTACCTTGATAAGAGTTTCTAGCTCCAGCAGTAATCTGTCGCTGTTTTAAGTTTTACTGTAGCTCTGCGTTGTAAAAAATATTTAAAATCTGGGATTTACCAAATACAGAACAAGAAGCAGTAGAATTCTTTAAAAGGTATGGAATCTTACCGTTATCCAAAAAAATGCGTTAATGGCCACGATATGGCACTTTATTTAGAAACACAGATTCTATGGCGTTGTAATATTAAGACTTGTCAGAAGCGAATATCCATTCGGAAAGAAACATGGTTCGAGAGTTCAACCATTTTATTTGTGATTGCACTAAGATTTATTTACAGCTGGCGCAGAGAATTGACTGCTATTGAATGGGGAAAAGAAGAATTAGAGTTGAGTGACAAGACTGTTATCGATTGGAATAATTACTTATGAGAAGTTGATACACACAGTCTTTTAATAAGGCCAAAGAAAAAAAATGAGGGACCAACCTCATTGTCGAAATTGATGAGAGCCTTTTCTCAAAATCTATGCAGGGAGAATAACCCTCGAGCAATGGTTGTTTGGAGGCATTTGCAAGGAGACCAACGACTGTTTTAAAAGTTCCAGATAGGAAGGCGATAACGCTTATTCATGCTTATAAAAGATAACATCGAAAAAGGTTCTACAATAGACTCGGACTCATGCAAAGCTTATAAAACCGACGAAATAAGAGCTGCTAATTTCGAACATTTCAAAGTTAATCATAAGTATAACTTTGCACATCCGTATACCGGCGTACATACACAAAACATTGAGTGATTGTGGGGTTCGACCAAGTGTCGAAACAAAAGACAACGTGGGATACGCGACACCACTTATATTCTTATATGGCTTAATTCATGTGGCATCGTCTTCACAAAGAAGAAGACATATTTGTTTCTATTTTGCGCGCAATTATAGATTTTATGCCGCCAAATTGATTGGCAGCGGAAGCGGCCGGGAGGTTTGGCGGATTTGTGCCAACTTTTATGGTCGACTGAATTTTCCGTAAGTACCGATTTTTATAACAACTCATTTTGAAAACCAATTCTCACCCAGAGAGGTAGAAGCGACTTGAAAAAATGCAACTATATCTTTACAAGATTGTTTGACACCTTATATAAGAATGCCATATAATATCATTTTAACATATAAAAAAATTAAATAAAAATATTGAAATACGTAATTATATAAAATTTAAAGCATATTTTTAATTATTTGAATGATATAATTTTACTTCAAACTATCCGCGACCCCTTTCATTTATTTTGTGACCCACTGCCCGAGATGCTCACTCAGAAATCTTTTTTAAAAAATTCAATCTTTACGAGGCTTAAGTCCCTTAATTTTTAACCTTCGTACGGGGTTAAAAGGGGCTTAAACTCCCAAAATAAAACACTGACTGATAGATCACTGAATCTCTAGAACCATACTTTCTAGGAAGTCAAAATTTTGTATGGTATTGCTCTTAGGCCCTATATGCACACTAAGGAATCTTTTTTTTAAAAATTCAACCTTTAAGAGGGTTAAAATATGAGACTTAATCCCCCAAAATAAAATAGTGAGTGAATGATCACTGTATCTCCGGAACCATAAGCCTTGGTTCCTATAAGGCTCTAAGTGTTTACTTAAAAATCTCTCTAAGAAACACAAAATTTAAGGGGTTTAAAGACCCTCCAAAAACACTGACTGACTGATCACATCATCTTTGTAACCAGAAGGCCTAAGGAAGCTGAAATTTTGCTTTGCGATTCCGCTAATGCCCCAGGTTTTCACAAAGATTTATTTAAATAAATGTAAACTCTACGGGTATTAAAATAGGGGCTTAAATCCCTTAAATAAAAAAAAAAATCTAAAACCCATATTTAATGTACCGTCGGATTACTGCCGTTCAATTATAGGGTGAACTTCTTTGAGGAATGACTGCACTTTACAGCTAAAGTTAATTTAAATTAACCAAATTACACAATGAATGGTAGGAATGTATTCAGCTAGTTTTCTCATAATCGAAAATAAATAAATAAATAAAAAGGCTCAAAACGAAACTTCTAACAAAAAGCCCCGACAGCGAAAAGCAATGAATAGCGGGAACGGTATTAGAAACAAGGAAGAGACACATAATTGGCGCTTTATTGCCGTTTTTTCGCCAAGCGGCAAAGTTTCATCTATAATACGTAAGTACCAAAATATCCCAGCCTTCTGCTTCTCGTCATCATCGACAATGGTTGTGCATAAATAAAAACCATAAAATGACGGAAGACAATTACAACGAGGAATCTCATAAGAGTTTTCGAAAACCGAACCTGACGCTCGGTTTCCGTGGGAAAAAAAAACTCGAGTAGCATATCCGTCCCAGCGCGGCAGAGGGGGAAAAAATGGTCAGATGAAAACAACAGGGGCGTAGCTACCGTGGAGCAGTTGGAGCGGACTGCTCCAGGCGCACGAACCATGGGGGCGCAAAATTTGAAAGAGTGAAACAAAAATTTGAGAAAACTTTTGCATAAAAAAATTTCAATTTGTCAGATTTTCTATAAAATATACAAAAAAAAAATGAAATATTTTTAAGTAAATAAAACTATAAGCACCTAAATATATTAGAATGTACTTATCATAATTTTGATTTCAGAAAATTTTCATTATAATTTTAACACTTTATATACCTCTAATAAACCTATAAAAATGTATGATGATTGCTAAGAATGTTTAACCCTTTGACGGGCGCCGTTTGCACAGTGCAAACGCTTAAATCCAGTCTTTTTTTCCACTTGCATTCAATGTATTCCAGTTAAATGACCAGAAAAATGATTAGTACTGCCATCTGTCATCAGTATAAAGAAGTAAAAACATTTTGCAACCTTTAATTGGAAAATTTTCAAGATTCTTTAGGTTAAAAAAAATTCGGGGGAAAAATCTGCACCAAGCAAACGGTGGAGATCGTTGCCCCTGAAAGGGTTAAAAGCACTACTATAGGCACTTACTATACGTATTATAAGTTGTGTTGGACTGCAAAGAAGTTACATGTATCCGGTGAATCCCCCGAGCGCCAAATATAAACTTTTTTATATCCGGTTCTACTAGTGTGAGAGATAACATAAGATCACCCTGTCCATTATGTTAGGGCGATTCTGCGTTTGCCTGGGTAAATAACTCATCCGACTGAAATCGAAATTAGAATTCAAAATATTTGCTATATCGCTCCAAAATTTACTGGAATCATCTGAGCAGTTCCTGGAAGATTCGAGGTTTTCTGAGATTGTTTCTTTTAAAACTAATTTCTCGTTAATAAAAGCGAGGAAGAGAAGAAGTATTTCGTTGGAAAACGCATTTCAGCACTGCTGTTTCATTTGTCAAAATAACTGGAGTATACATGCATTCGACATTTTTGTTGGAAAAACTCCTCGTATTACGGACCAGTTGACGCATCTGAATCCATTTCAATTACATCTGTTGAATGACAAATGTAAGCAGAATGTAACAAGTTATTTAGGAAAGAAATCAACTATCAAATATTAAAACTAATATTGCGTACGACAAATTAAAGTACTTCCGGTTTCACTATCCTGCGTTTAAACGGAAGAGTAATGTTATAAATAATATTTGTACACAAAGCAGTGTTCAATACTCAGGGATACGTAATTTTCGTATTTACGAAGTAGATCCGAATAAACGGGAAATTTGCCGATATGAGCGAATAAATGCAAAAATTAATTTTTTTCTACTTTTCGGCAAAAACTCGGTAATAAATGGCTCTAAAGGAAACAAAATTAGTTAATAATAGTAATTTATTGAGATAATTGCTTAACTAAGACCATCCACGGTCTTTAACTGAGAGATCTGACTCTCGTACGGATTTGCTCCGAGTCTCCACTCAGGATCAGCCTCCTTTGTCCTCCCACACTGGGGGTTTCAAAATTCCTTTCTCTTTCGCTCCCCACGCCCGGACACTCCTTGGTGCAGGTGGCAAAGAAGGGATCGAAAGGCAGCCCCTTTTCTGAGAAGTGTGGGTGGTAATTCTTCCCTCATTCACATCTATAAACAAACGGGGAGTTGCTGTCCCACGCTGGACAGTCTGTTACGGGGCAAAGATAAAAAAATTAAGAGGCCCTTCTCAACTGTCACATGGAAACAGTGTCACTAAGAATTCTGTTACTTACCTATCCAAGTAAGTAAAATTGTGATTATTTTAAATAAAGGCGAAATTTTTAAATGTATATATATATATATATATATATATATATATATATATACATATACAAAAGTTATAAATAATATATTAAATAACTGTACTCAATTAAAATACCATCAGGCGCGATGCTGCTCTACATTAGTATTTATATATTTCTATCATTAAAATAAGTGTAAAACAGAAAACTAGTGGAATGCTAATCCAGGGAAACTACATCCAAATCCTGAAACTGAAGTTTCGAATGGCTGGGGGGAGTTGTGACCCCCCTACTCCGGTTAAACTAGTTTTGTGCCGCGGCAACACTCCCGGAAGCCCGAAACCTCAGTGCGACCTAGACTTTCGTCAAATATTATTTAAAAAGTAAATCAATAATCAAAACAACATTTTAAACATCAAAACTCGAAAAACTTATTTAAACACATTGTTTGTGTAAATTTCAACTATTATATTCATGTAAAATTATAACCAACCTACAGTGTTTCTCACATACCTGTATATTGCTACAATGTAAGGATGTTCCTTATTCAAATATCTTTTATACTGTATCCCAATCTCAAATAATTAACATACCGTTACGGTTAAAGAAAACGGTGTTTATATTCGGTTTTACTGATATTTAAAAATTTTTTTATATTAGACATTAAAAAAGACTTAGGGAAACCCATCTCTAAAGCAATATTTATAAATTGCTTAATTTTAAAATCCATATCTATATTATTAGTATTGAGACGTTTACATCTTGTTAAAAAATTAGTGATTACATTTCTTTTGATGTTTAGGTGTATGCATGTTGTCCATGACATAATACGATTTGGTTTAAAACTATATTCATCTCGTTTATCATACATTTTTGTAATTATTGAGCCATTGCTAACTAAAATACTTAAATCTAAAAAGTTCAAAAAACCCTCCTTATTGCACGAAGTTTCAACTAAATTTAAATTACTAGGGTAAAAACTAAAGTCCAATCCTGTGTTATTTACAAAGCATACCAAAATGTCATCAACATACCTAAAAAACTTAACTTCATTTAATAAACTTGTTCCTGTTTCGTAATTATGTAAATAGATATCAGCAAGAATTGAAGAGCATCCCCCTCCCATAGGGATCCCATGTATCTGCTTATATATATCTCTTCCATTGTGTAAATAAGTTTCTTTTAAAACAAGCTGTAACAAAGATTTATATCGGTTATATGTAATAAACTCTTGTAAATCGTATCGTTCATATAGATTTAAAATGATATTATGTAAGTCATCTAAGTTAATAGAGTTAAATAAATCCGAAAAGTCATAACTAGAAATTCCCACAATATCCTCCATGTAACTAATACTTTTTACCACTTCATAACTATTATTAACTATATATGTGCCTTCTTTTTTAATTTTTATCATTACGTTTTTGAGTAATTGTAATAGACGGTTATTTGCAATAGTAAGATAAGTGTTACAGCCTATTGTTACGGCTCTAAATTTTATAGGCACCTTATGAAACTTGGGGATTAGTACTATGTAAGGAAATTTAATTTTATTAATGCCTATTTTGAAACCTATACGTAGATATAACGCGTTTATTTTATTCTTAATTTCGTCAGTGTTTATATCTATATTCTGATAAACTGAAGTATCTCTGTTAATAGCAATTAATTTATTACAGTAAAAACGTTTACATAATAAAGCATAGTTGCTGGCCATTTTATCGACATAAGTTATAACATAACTATGCCTTAATTTATCGATACTGTTTTTTAAACTGTTTAAACAAACACTAGGATCGTGATGATTATATTTTTGTAAATATTTATTAATAGATAATTGAAATAACTTTTTAATGTTAAAAACCCATTCTGCAAAAGTGGTTGTAGGGTGGCTATATTTCACTGCTAATTTATACACAAAAACATCTAAATCTCTGTCAAAAGTATTTACTACTCCGAATCTAGATCCTTCTACACGATAACCTGTACCCTTATACATTATGAACTTCAACTTCTCATCTTTTACTATTTCGATGTTACCAGTGATGACATGTCTATAATTTGCGTTGTAATAAGGGGTAAAATTGCGTTGTAAAATTGCAGCTACGGCAGCAATTGCTCGGACGGCTGCTAATAGGGTATGCAATCGTTCGTTAAACAGTTACCCTAAGCTTATTACAAGTTATTTTAAACCAACCAATTCAACGGGGAGAGGATACAAAAAAATTGTAAGTGTTTGTCAGAGTAATGTATGTTCTTCAAATGAAGTATATAGTAATAATATATGTAACTTAGTGATAGGAAATTATAATAGTCATTATACTGGTATGGATTGTTTTAAATATAATAAGTGTAAAGATGGTAGATGTAAATCATGTCCTAATGCAAATGAAAAACAAATAGATAATTCTCGTAGTTTAAAAAAATTTTGCAAGGTTTACAATTGCATTTATATAATAGAATGTAAAATATGTGGATTGGGATATATAGGTCAAACTAAAAATACCTTAAATAAACGGATAAATTTACATCGAAGTCAGGTTTATAATGCCAAACTTCAATCTCAGGTAGATGTATCTATAGAAATTAACCATTTTGTGGAACATGGTGTCGAAAACATGAAGTTAACCATAATTGATTTAATTATTAATGACAAGATACGATTATGGTGGGAAAATTACCATATACAAACGTTTAACACTGTTTACCCTTACGGTCTAAATACGCTTTTATTCGGCCAAAATATAGGACCAAGCTATATCTCTAATGTGTCTTCGCCGGGAGTTAATCCATACAATAGCATGACAGTGAATAAAACGTTAAAAAGGAAACAACGTGGTGGTGGTGGTGGTACTCGTAAATATAAAGATCTTTTGAAAAAACTAAATACTTTATGCGTAAAGATTAAACAGTTATCCTATATTCCATTTAACTGGATAAAGAACTTTGTTTATGGTGTAAAGCGAAAATGGCTGGGTAATTTTTGGAAATTGTGTAATAGTTCTGATTTTTTAACCAGATTTGGAAAGGACTCGCTTACCCCTTATGCATTTATAGATAACATTAAATCACGTAGTTTTTATCTTGGTTTTAAGTTGTCTGATCTTGTAACATACCAAAAATTGACTAAGGAATATTGTGTTGTGACATATAACAATAGTATTGTAGACAAGATAACTTTTTCCAAAATCCTTAATTCTTGCAGTAGTTTATTACCCATAAAAGATTTGTATATTAGCCCTTGTTTCAAATATTCACTACCTATGGGTAGAAAGATTTTTAATTATAACGAAATATCAAAAAATATATATAAACATATGCCAGAATCTTGTGATTGCAGCACGTCATCCCCTTATTACAACGAAAATTATAGACATGTCATCACTGGTAACATCGAAATAGTAAAAGATGAGAAGTTGAAGTTCATAATGTATAAGGGTACAGGTTATCGTGTAGAAGGATCTAGATTCGGAGTAGTAAATACTTTTGACAGACATTTAGATGTTTTTGTGTATAAATTAGCAGTGAAATATAGCCACCCTACAACCACTTTTGCAGAATGGGTTTTTAACATTAAAAAGTTATTTCAATTATCTATTAATAAATATTTACAAAAATATAATCATCACGATCCTAGTGTTTCTTTAAACAGTTTAAAAAACAGTATCGATAAATTAAGGCATAGTTATGTTATAACTTATGTCGATAAAATGGCCAGCAACTATGCTTTATTATGTAAACGTTTTTACTGTAATAAATTAATTGCTATTTACAGAGATACTTCAGTTTATCAGAATATAGATATAAACACTGACGAAATTAAGAATAAAATAAACGCGTTATATCTACGTATAGGTTTCAAAATAGGCATTAATAAAATTAAATTTCCTTACATAGTACTAATCCCCAAGTTTCATAAGGTGCCTATAAAATTTAGAGCCGTAACAATAGGCTGTAACACTTATCTTACTATTGCAAATAACCGTCTATTACAATTACTCAAAAACGTAATGATAAAAATTAAAAAAGAAGGCACATATATAGTTAATAATAGTTATGAAGTGGTAAAAAGTATTAGTTACATGGAGGATATTGTGGGAATTTCTAGTTATGACTTTTCGGATTTATTTAACTCTATTAACTTAGATGACTTACATAATATCATTTTAAATCTATATGAACGATACGATTTACAAGAGTTTATTACATATAACCGATATAAATCTTTGTTACAGCTTGTTTTAAAAGAAACTTATTTACACAATGGAAGAGATATATATAAGCAGATACATGGGATCCCTATGGGAGGGGGATGCTCTTCAATTCTTGCTGATATCTATTTACATAATTACGAAACAGGAACAAGTTTATTAAATGAAGTTAAGTTTTTTAGGTATGTTGATGACATTTTGGTATGCTTTGTAAATAACACAGGATTGGACTTTTGTTTTTACCCTAGTAATTTAAATTTAGTTGAAACTTCGTGCAATAAGGAGGGTTTTTTGAACTTTTTAGATTTAAGTATTTTAGTTAGCAATGGCTCAATAATTACAAAAATGTATGATAAACGAGATGAATATAGTTTTAAACCAAATCGTATTATGTCATGGACAACATGCATACACCTAAACATCAAAAGAAATGTAATCACTAATTTTTTAACAAGATGTAAACGTCTCAATACTAATAATATAGATATGGATTTTAAAATTAAGCAATTTATAAATATTGCTTTAGAGATGGGTTTCCCTAAGTCTTTTTTAATGTCTAATATAAAAAATTTTTTAAATATCAGTAAAACCGAATATAAACACCGTTTTCTTTAACCGTAACGGTATGTTAATTATTTGAGATTGGGATACAGTATAAAAGATATTTGAATAAGGAACATCCTTACATTGTAGCAATATACAGGTATGTGAGAAACACTGTAGGTTGGTTATAATTTTACATGAATATAATAGTTGAAATTTACACAAACAATGTGTTTAAATAAGTTTTTCGAGTTTTGATGTTTAAAATGTTGTTTTGATTATTGATTTACTTTTTAAATAATATTTGACGAAAGTCTAGGTCACACTGAGGTTTCGGGCTTCCGGGAGTGTTGCCGCGGCACAAAACTAGTTTAACCGGAGTAGGGGGGTCACAACTCCCCCCAGCCATTCGAAACTTCAGTTTCAGGATTTGGATGTAGTTTCCCTGGATTAGCATTCCACTAGTTTTCTGTTTTACACTTATTTTAATGATATATATATATATATATATATATATATATATATATATATATATATATATATATATATATATATATATATATATATATTGAGAATTGCGAAGGAATGCAAAATTTTATATATTGTACTTTTTTTTTGCAAAATTTCGATATTTGCGAAATTTCGATATTTTTATGCGAAATTTACGCACCCCTAGCAATAATATTGCCGCTTAAAGCCTTTCCCGTCAAAGACTCTGTTGCTGAATGGTCAACGCACCGGACTGCTGAGCAAGAGGTCCCCGGTTCGAAGCTCTACATTATTTTAATTTAATTTAATTTAATTCTAATTCTATTTCTGTTAGTTCTAGAAGTTGCTAGAACATTCTTTAATTTCCTGGAACGGCGTTCCTGAATATTCTGTTGATGGATAAAAGAGCAAGTAGCTCAACCTGTGAGTTCAGTTCTGAGTTCTATCAGCTAAGTGATGTGTGCTAATAAACAGCGTTGTATTCCCTCTACGTGTGTGTTCAATCCATAGGACTACCATCTACGCGACATCTTTGGTGGAGGTGCCGGGTACTCAGTTCAGTCTGGAAGCAGAAGAAATACAAAGAAGCCGTAGACTTTTAAATCTTCCTCCGGAATACGGTCTTTACGTAGCCGCTCCACGAAAGCGATTCCCGGCAATGTCTGAAGGAGAAGTCAAGCCACAAACCGTCCTGCTGTCTCCAGCACTAATTAGGGAACCGAGAAAGCCGACAATTTTTAGAGGCGATCCTGGACAAGATCCAACCAAGTGGTTAAAAGAATACCTTAGAGTATCAAAATTTAATCAATGGGATGATACTCTATGTCTTGCGAACGTCTACTTTTTCCTTGATGGGACCGCCAAAATATGGTTTGAAAATAACGAAGATCTGCTGAATTCATGGGACGACTTCGAAAGAGAACTGAAAAAAACTTTTGGTGACTCTCAGCTATATATACGGCGAGCTAAGGATTGCTTAAAATGCCGAGCGCAGAGAGCTGGGGAAGCTACACAATCTTATATCCAAGACGTTTTAGGACTCTGCAACCAAATTGACCCGGCCATGTCAGAAGACGATAAAGTGTCCCACTTAATGAAGGGCATCGCAGAAGAGGTGTACCAGGCCTTATTAACTAAGGAGATAAAAACGACAGTCGATTTCAGTAAATGGTGTCAGTACATTGAGGAAATGCAGCAAAAGCGAATAGGACGTCAGAAATTCAGTCGCTTGCCGAATGTTGTCCCAATTGCCTCCGTCGACGAGGAACAGGATCTAACCTCACTGATCCGTAAAATTGTCCGTGAAGAGATACAGCGATTAACTACGCCCCAAATTGAAGAGCCCCAAACAGGCGTACAAACCATAGAAGCAATTGTGCGAGATGAGGTTGAGAAATCTTTGGCTCCCATATCTAGTGGAAGCTTCCGAAGGTCGACTCCCACATACAACCGCAGCATCCACTCGACGTATAACAGGCCGGAGCCGGCAAGGGAACAATTACCCCGAAAAACCGACGTGTGGCGTACGACCGACAATCGTCCCGTTTGCTTTCACTGTGGCCGCCCCGGACATGTCGTTCGCTATTGCCGGGATAGAAGAGCAATTTTTAATGCTTACAGAGCTGATAGAGGAAACACAGCCCAGCGACGCATGATCTCCCAGAACACCGCCGACGAATCCAGCCGAACGTTTGAAAGAAGTCTGTCGCCTAGCCCTAACCGAGGTCGATCGCCTACTCGTCGCTTCAGATCCCCATCGCCGTATAGACGTTCCAGTGTCTCACCTGGCCGAAGAAATGAGGAAAACTAAGCAGTGCGACCTTCCTTGGAGGTGAGGCCGCTGAAAAACAAAATCCTCCCGCTGCCGCAAAGATGACGAAGAATTATCTAGAACTAAACATTGACAGTCAAACAGTACGTGCACTCGTGGACTCCGGCGCATCATTTTCTGTCATCTCAGACCAATATAGACGTCAGCTGCGAAAGATTATGTTCCCAATCAACGGAAGCATAATCCTCAAGGTCGCCGACGGAAGTCACGTCCGTCCAATAAGGAAATGTGTTCTTCGCTTAAACATCAATGGTCTAATACGTCCCTTTGAGTTTACAGTTATGCCGAACTGCAGTCACAATGTTATACTTGGTTGGGATTTTCTCGAAGCCTCGAGAGCAGTCGTCGACTGTGGCCGATTGGAACTAGTATTTGACGAAATGATGTCAGATCCTGAATCTGCTGAGACATGGCGAGTGAACACCCTTCAAGACTGCGTCGTACCTCCGCACTCTATTTCTAAAGTAATTGTCACGAATCCCAAAATTAATGCGATCACAGACGTCATAGTGGAGGGAAATCGACTACTGCTGCTGGACAAAGAAGTTGCGGTGCCCTCAACGATCCTGACGTTTTACGACGGTACAGCCGAACTCTGGGTCACGAATGCTCAACCAGAAGCTAGGTTCATTCCCAAAGGCATGTGTGTGGGCTATGCAGAGACTCTAGACGAGAGGTATCTGAACTGCATCTCCAGTGCGCATATCTGCTCAGCCGCCAAGTTGAAATCGAGCCATTCTCCGGTCGACTATTCCCAAATGCTAGCCCAAGATCTCACGGTAGAACGAAAACAGCGACTCTTAGAATTACTTTCTGAGTTTCCCGAAATTTTTGATCAATCAAGAAAAGCCGGAACAAAAGTAAATGTGAAACATCGTATAATCACTGGCAATCATCTACCGATTAGCCAAAGGGCTTACAGAGTATCTCCTGCGGAGCGTCGAATTATTCAAGAGGAAGTAGAAAAGATGCTAGACAGAGATGTTATTCAACCATCGGAGAGCCCATGGTCGTCCCCAGTTGTCCTCGTGAAGAAAAAGGATGGAAGTTGGCGATTTTGTGTCGATTATCGTCGGCTCAACAAAATTACGAAAAAAGATGCCTACCCTCTGCCACGTATTGACGACACATTAGACAGCTTAAAAGGAGCCAAGTTCTTTTCGTCGATCGATCTCTATTCTGGCTACTGGCAGATTGAAGTGGACGAGGCAGATCGCGAAAAGACAGCTTTTATCACACCAGAAGGACTTTACGAGTTCAAGGTCATGCCCTTTGGTCTGTGCAATGCGCCGGCAACCTTTGAAAGAATGATGGATAACTTGCTGCGACACCTAAAATGGACCATGTGTCTCTGTTATCTAGACGACATTGTCGTGTTTTCTGAGACCTTCGACGACCATCTTAAACGTCTGAATGTCGTACTTAAATGCATCCAAGAAGCTGGGCTTGTCCTAAATCCAAAAAAATGTCTCTTCGGGGCTGAACAAATTAAGATTTTGGGACATCTAGTATCGGAAGGAGGTGTCCGCCCCGATCCAGATAAAGAAAAGGCCGTGAAGTGTTTTCCCACACCCAAAAGTGTGCACGACGTCAGATGTTTCCTAGGACTCTGTTCTTATTACCGCCGCTTCATCAAGGATTTTTGTCATCAAGCTCAACCCTTACAAATGTTGCTGAAAGGTGACTCTAAATTTCGTTGGGGACGTGAGCAGTCGGATGCTTTCGACCGGCTAAAGGAAGCACTGATATCTGATCCTATACTGGGACTTTACGACGAAAACGCCGAAACAGAATTGCGAACGGACGCCAGCGGCTATGGTATTGGAGCAGTCTTGGTTCAAATACAGCATGGAAAAGAAACAGTTATTGCCTATGCTTCGCGGACACTAACCAAAGCAGAGAAAAATTATTCCACGACTGAAAGAGAATGCCTTGCCGCCGTATGGGCTGTTCACAAGTTTAGACCATACCTCTTCGGCAAACACTTTTCAATCGTAACAGACCACCATTCGCTGTGTTGGCTAACTAATCTAAAGGATCCCTCAGGAAGACTTGCGAGGTGGGCCTTGCGACTACAAGAGTATGACATCTCGATTGTTTACAAGAGCGGAAAGAAACACAAGGACGCTGATAGTTTGTCCCGAAATCCATTGGAAGAAGACAATATACCATCGGAAGTCATCGCCCCTATAGATTTTGCTAACGTTGCTGACGAACAAAGAAAAGATCCAAGACTTGCGGAGTTAATACGGACTCTAGGAAATGGCGAAACAGTGAAAGGAGAATTTGAGCTGATTGAAGACGTACTATGTAAAAAGAGTTTCGATCCAACCGGCAAGAAATGGCTTCCTGTCATTCCAAAGCATCTACGTCAAGACATTCTTCAATGTTTCCATGACGCACCCACGGCTGGACATCTAGGATTCGTCAAAACGTACGACAGAATAAGGAAGCGGTTTCACTGGCCAGGGCTCTACCGAAATGTGCGACGATATGTCATGCACTGCCGGGAATGCCAGCGTAGGAAAGCCGTTCCACAGAAGCCACCGGGTCATCTAATGCCTATACCGCCTGCTGTTGCGCCATTTCATCGCATTGGGATAGATCTCCTTGGGCGTTTTCCAAATTCGACCACTGGAAATAAATGGATCGTGGTCTGCACCGACTATTTGAGTCGCTATGCTATTACAAAAGCCCTGAAAACTGCTGAAGCTGCGGAATTAGCGAGGTTCCTCGTCGAAGATATACTTCTAAAACATGGAGCGCCCCGAGTTATCATCACCGATCGAGGGCAAGTGTTTCAATCAAGACTTGTTTCAGATATCACCCGGTTGTGTAACATTAGTCATCGAATGACGACAGCCTACCATCCCCAGACCAATGGCCTTACTGAGCGATTCAACAAAACACTAGGCGACATGTTATCCATGTACGTAGACGTAGAACAGAGAAACTGGGACGAGATACTGCCGTTTGTGACCTTCGCTTACAACACCGCTAAACAGGATGTAACCGGATTCACACCTTTCTATTTACTTCATGGCCGAGAAGCCGAAACAACGCTCGACACTCTTTTCCCCTTCTGCCCTGACGTGGAGAACGACTATACTAAGCATCTTGTCGTGAAAACCGAAGAGGCAAGGCAGTTAGCCAGACTACGAACCCTAGAGGCGCAAGAAAAGGACCGTCGGCGTTATAATTCCAAGCACAGGGTGGTGTCCTATTCACCTGGAGATTTAGTATGGATTTTCACGCCTGTTCGGAAAGTAGGCTTGTCCGAGAAACTGCTTAAAAAATACTTCGGACCATACCAGGTGTTACGACGATTATCTGACGTAACCTACGAAGTCCAAGACTATGAGCCAACATCAAGACGCCGGAAAACGATAGACACCGTCCATGTTCTTAGAATGAAGCCTTACTACGACCCTGAATTACAAGCACAACATCCGAATGGTGATTCTTCAACATCTGAAGACGGCCATTGTGAAGAGGATCCGCCTACCAATGTAAAGAATGATTACACCGGACCACAGACACGTTCCAGATCAAAAGTTGCTAGCAGTTAGGCAACCTAGGACAGCGGGACGCTGTTCTTCTAAGGAGGGAGCAATGCCGCTTAAAGCCTTTCCCGTCAAAGACTCTGTTGCTGAATGGTCAACGCACCGGACTGCTGAGCAAGAGGTCCCCGGTTCGAAGCTCTACATTATTTTAATTTAATTTAATTCTAATTCTATTTCTGTTAGTTCTAGAAGTTGCTAGAACATTCTTTAATTTCCTGGAACGGCGTTCCAGAATATTCTGTTGATGGATAAAAGAGCAAGTAACTCAACCTGTGAGTTCAGTTCTGAGTTCTATCAGCTAAGTGTTGTGTGCTAATAAACAGCGTTGTATTCCCTCTACGTGTGTGTTTAATCCATACGACTACCATCTACGCGACAATATGAATACTTAGTTAAACTTTATTTGAGTTAAGCGAAAAAGATTGAAAAATGGGCACAGTACAAAAACATATAAGCAAATATAACATTTGTGTTTGACTTTCAATCACAAATGTTATACTTGCAATATTAGTGCAAATCAGATGCACTAATATTGCAAATAAACAGATGTAATTATATTTGTATTATTAGCATAACTATAACTATCATAATTCATTGAATTAGAATCCCGTAAACACCACCGAAGTCAATAACGTGTTTACTCGTGTTTGGAATTTGGGTGCAATGTGCAACCAAATTCCAAAATGTAATCATAATAAATAGAAATTAAACTAAATTGTAATAGCAGTTTTCAGTTTATCTTAAACTTTTATAGTTTTGTCGATGAAATAAGTTTTAGTTAGGAAGACTGTTGAAAAAAATAGTTGCATTCGGGCAAAAATGGAGGCAAGTAAATAATTTTATTAGCAGTAAAATTAGAGTGCAAATATTAGGTTAATTGTAAAAGCTCAGCACAGATGTACGTTTAGTCAAAACATTCGAAATTAAAAAGAAGTTAAGACTTTATGAGGGACTAAGTCTAAATGGAAATTTTGTCTGTCAGTTTAAAAATATTTTAAAAAGTTCTTTCATAAATAGTATCACTAATCATTTCAATATTAAGTTAGCTTCAATATTAAGTCTCAAGAGCGCGGTGGACCAGTTCTTAAGAGCAGCGGGCCAGTGATCTCAACGTCTCTGGTTCGATGCTTGTCGCTGCAAATTCACCGCCGTGTACACTAATGGCGGCCGGTGCACGTAAAATTTGTCGTGGCTGCAATGTCCTCCAAGTTCTCACATTACCTCTGGAGGTGTTGGGTCAAGTGCATCGGTCTCTTCACTTGCCTCGGTTCTAAATAACGTGACCGGCCCTTTAGCCAAGTCGGACTCCGACCCTCACGGTGCTATTAAAACCTGGAGCCGTACCACTCCTGCCAATAGCCTTAATTGGACTTGAACTGATAGATACTATCGGTCAAGGGGCATCAGAAACAACACTATTGATTTCTAAAGCTTTCTTTCAAGTTCATCTTAAATTGTTAGAAATATTAAAAACAGATCAATGGAGATTTTGAATGTATTGAACAATTTCATAAATGCATTTGAAAACTGTTCATAGAGACAATCATACACTATACATCGTGCCCCGATGCCTGAACTACATCAATTAGTTTGAATCTGGGCTTGTGGCGGCCCTGTGGTACAGCTCGCTGGTTTTCGGTGCTGAGGGTGCTGGGATCGAATTCCGGCGTCGCGCCACGAAAACGCCTCCGTTTGTGTCGTCCCTTCATAGGGGGTAATGCTGTCCGCCTATATGGTGCCACCATAATAAAATGGACAGTAAACTGCGGCTAATTATAGGCGAATGTTTGAAGACAAGTGCCTCCGCTTTAACAGAAAAAAAAAGTTTGAATCTTGTTGCCATTATTAATTTTTATTGTGAATTTTAAGAAGCACTGTGTTATGGGAAAAATGCAAGTAATTAGGTATGTCGAAACAAAATTGATTTAGTTAAAAACTGTTAAATTAGTATACGTATTTTACCCTGCAAACCTGTCAGAAAACACACGTAAAAACAGATGATTTCGAGTGAAAATGTCCCATTCCTATCTGATCTAAATATCTTACACCAAAAATATTTTTAAGCTTTTTCTGTAACATAAAACTGAGAAACAGAAAAATGATGGATTTTATTTATTTTTTATCAGCATTTTATAGTATAATGTTCATTTAGTGTTCAAATAGTGTAAATGCTCATTTAAATGACTCTTGGGAGTTTTGTATTCCCCTTGGAACAAAAAAGGCCTTTTAAGTTCAAATATATACATCAATCAAAGTTCAAATATATATATCTTTAATTTATCAATAATTTTGTGAAAGTCTGTCTAAATTTTAATTTTATATTTCGAGCCTGATCGATCGTAAGCTGCGACTAGAGTCTGATAAAAGCTTCTGATCAGCCTCTGGCCAGGCCGCGCATTGAATTTTTGCCCGGTGTCGGACACTAGTAGATATTCTCATAAGGCGGCCACACACATCTGCACTGCACAGTATTCAGGGGAGAAACGAGGGATTTATGGGGAGCGCTCTACAGCGATCCTCCCCTCAGTCGGTGTTTTCCACAGATCATCAAAGAGATTCGAGGGACCTTGGGGGGGAGGACCGTGACTAATCGACCCCCAAATGCGTCAACAGGTGTCGGGGGACTGCGTACTGAAGAATTGTCTAGATGTGTGTGACTGCAGCATCAAACGTTACCAGTTGAGTGTCTTATGAGGAAAATGGAGATGTCCGAAGCATCTTCAAACCCTATGGCAAGAGTCAATACAATCCTTAAACGGGCGGGGGTAGAATTCTCTAACGGTCAACTTACCGACTCCTCCCACTACAAGAAAAAAAAAAGATGCAGGGGTCCGAACAGAGTTTTTTTTTTTTTTTTTTTTTTTTAAATACATAACAGCCTTAACATCGGTGCAGAATAGAGGCAAATATTCTTGCAGTGTAAGAATTTCAAGATGATTCGTGAGTAATGTATTACACAATTTTTAAAACTTATTGAGACAGTGGACTGTAATTTATTGTTCTGCTCGTGAGACTTCGTACAATTTAAGAACTATTACTAAATTACTTATCTACTCGTACAGCGTGTTGAAGGATTCACCGACGTATAATTTTAAAAGTAAGTGATTTATTTATAAATTATTATGTTAGTCGATATTGCAACATTAAAAATAATAAGTACTACATAAAAGTTACGTATTATAGCTGAAAGTTGGAAGCATTTCAGTTGGCGGCAAGCATTTTCAGCAGCAGCATGTTATAAAAATACAAATATGTATGTGGAAACCACATGAGATAATTTTTTTTAAAAATCTGAAATGAAAAAAGAAATTTCGATTATAAATAATTTTAGATCTAATTAAAAATTGCGTACCAATGACAAAACAAAAATACACAAAAAGTATTCAAAATTAGTGTTTAAAGAAACTCAAATCATTAGAACCATAAGTCTTAGGATGCTTAAATTTTGCATGGAGGTTGCTATTATGCCCTAGGTGCTCGTTAAGAAATCTTTTTTAATAAATTAGAATTTTAATGGGGCTAATAGGGGCCTAATCCTCTCCCCCAAAACACAAACACACACACACACTGTATCTCTAGAATTATGAGACCTAGGAAGCTGAAGTTTTGTATGGTAGTTTCTCTTAGGCCCTAGAAGCACACAAAGAAATCTTATTTTTTAAATACAAAATTTAAGGGGTTTAAGGGAGCTTAATCCCCCCCCAAAAAACAACAACAACAACAGCAACAACAAAAACCTACCTCTGGTACATATTTTCTAGAAAGTTAAAATTCTGAATGATGTTGCTCTTAGGCCCTAGATGCCCCCTAAGAAATATTTTTAAAAAATTCTAAGGGAATTTTTTTAAATATTTCTTTAGGGGTAGGGTATGTCACAACACCGTCTTAGCTCTTTGGCTTCTATATCAATTGAAAGAACAAGAGCTTGTCAACTTGATCTGGAGAAAGTGATTGACCGATTTGCAAACGAGAAAGCGAGAAAACAACAATTTTGAAGTTTTTTTATGTAGAAACTGGACATGCATAAGTACATTTTGTCAATATAGTTTATAAAATATGTAGTTAATATAAGTAGACACTCCGTACTTAAAGAATTATAATTTGTTTTATTATTATATTTATATTTATTAAATTGAATTTCTTATTGTTGAAATGTCTTGAATTTCAAATAAACTGTTATCAAGTAAGATTTTAAATCGAAATAAGAGTATATAGAAAACAAATTTCACCAGAACTCTTCCGAGGAAAAAAATGGGGCGCACCGATTTCATTTGCTCCAGGGCGCTAAATATGTAGCTACGCCACTGGAAAACAATATCACTTCTCGATGCTAAAGATGTTGCTTACCTGTTATGTGACGAAGTTTAATCTTTTGTGGCTTTCTATTCTTAACACTGCCACCCTGCACGTGCGTTGTTACTTGTAACAAAAGGGAAATTCCCCGACACAGAAGAAACATGTACGCGGTCGACTCGGTAGCTACAAGTGTGAACTGTGACAAGCGTCTACAGTCAGCAATCTAAATCCAGCATCAGTTTCGTTTTGCTCCTGCTGCCATCTGTTGACTTATATAGGAATCTTTTTATTTTATGATTTTATTACATGCAAAAAATGATTTTATTAAATACAAATGTAATATGATTTTATTAAATACAAAAGTGGATCTTGGAGAAAACTAAGTCTTGCAATGGTGTTAAAAAAGTCGCGACAAAATCTGTAAATAAGAGGATGCAAACTGCATTAAATTTAGTTACTACATTAAAAGAGAATATAAACCGTTATTTGGTTCATCTTGGCAACATTAAACATCAATATACACAGGCGTAGCAGATTTAAAGAAAAATCTACAACCTAATGCAGTACTAATACATGCAGACTTCAGTGAAAATTACTGTTGTAAGTATAGTGAAGAAATCCAATCAGTACACTTATTTGATGGAGTTCTCAAACAAATTT
The DNA here is from genome assembly GCA_907164885.2 of Dolomedes plantarius. NCBI lineage: Eukaryota > Metazoa > Arthropoda > Arachnida > Araneae > Dolomedidae > Dolomedes > Dolomedes plantarius. Next base: position 17,358,846 of record OU015497.1, on the reverse strand, counting down.
CATTGCACAAAGATTTGCAACGAAACTGTGTTCTTTACCAGACACAAAGGGATTCGTTAACATTGATTCCTTTTGCCACTGCAAGCAAATGACTCAGACATGACACATCGGCCATCTGGGCTCATCTACAGACCATTTCAAAATATTTTTTCAAGAACCAGCATTCAATTCATACTATTCATATGTTAGGTGATGGACATTGTACACAATACAGAAACAAAATGTTTCATTTGTTAAGGCAACGCACACAAGATTAGTTTCCTAGCATCCATAACGTGACATGGAATTATACAGAGGCAGGCCATGGGAAAGGTGCACCTGACAGCATAGGAGAAACTTTTAAAACGTACAACAGATAGAATTAATTATAGCTGAAAGTAAAGATGCCAAAACATTTGAAACTTTAATCAAAATTTTAAGGTAAGAATGTACAGGAAGCAAGATATTTCCAATTGATGATGACATGATATGTAAAGCTGATAATATGTTAGCAAAAGATTTCGAACCATTTTTGAGCAAGATTCATCTGATTGTATATACTTCAGCACATACAGTACTGGACTTTCATTCACTTTCTTGCTTTCAGTGCAAGATTTTCAAATGCACTTATTTTCAATTAAATTCTGAAAATAAAAGTAAAAAAATCTACAGCAAAGAAAGATCAAAAGGTCAAAAACACTAAATACAAAGTTGGTGAGTAGGTGATAATAAATTATGATAAAACACTGTATCATGGAGATATCCTATTAGTAGACGTCGAAAACTTCACTCTAAATGTCATGGTTTCAACAGGAAACTACAGATATGCATGACCCTCAACAAAGGACATTCATGCTTACAGCTTGATAGGTATAAAATATGAACTGCCCCAGCCTACACCTTGTAATAGCAAAGAAAGCCAATATAAATTTCTTGATAAATAATTTTACATGTGCCTATTTATGGATAAAATTTTTACTATAATTAAATAAACCATTATGAAAATAATGTAATATTCTTGCCTACTAATAATTACATCAAAAAAAGTTTGTTATATGAAAATAGTCAACTTTAATAGTGATCTGTCATTCCTTCATACTTCAGCATCATTCCCTCATTTATTCAATAATTTAGCATAAAAATGTAACCACATTAAAATAAATTTTTATATTTTAAAAGTTTGATAAATTTAAAATTTGATTTTTAAAAATTATATGCTAAAGCAAATTTAAATTATTGCAATTTAAAACTTTAATTTTTTAATTTATGCAACTTACTTTTTTTAATTAAAGCTTATTAAATACATTTATTTTCTAATTAACAAATTAAAATTTAAAAAATTAAAATTATTGTGGATATTTGAAGAAAGTAAATTCAAAATTCAATAATATACTTATATCAATTTATTCATTTATTTATTTTGTTAAAATCTCTTTAAATCCTGTGTTATATATGTAATTCAGATTTTAAAACATACTAAATTACGTAGAAATAGAAAAAAATCTTATAATAAAAAGATTCCTATATAAGTCAACAGATGGCAGCAGGAGCAAAACGAAACTGATTGCTGATTTAGATTGCTGTCTGTAGACGCTTGTTGAACTCTGGACCTTCTTATCTCTTCTACTGTAACGGAGCCAAACCAACGGAGATTCTCGAGGGTTGGCGCGTTTATCGCCCCACCCTGGACAGCGTGAGCGCTTTTCGCTGTCGCATTCGGACAAGCCTTAATGCTCAGAATGGACACGTTCAGAACGGAATGAGTTCAGCTTTCAAGAACGTTGAACATCGAGAAGAAACAAAACGTTCTAAATATTATACTAAGAGAGTTTGAACCAACACCTGAAGTTTGGGTACTTTACGTATTATACCTGAAACTTTGCCGCTTGGCGAGATAACGGCAAAAAAGCGCCAATTATGTTCCTTCCTTGTTTGTATCGCTCCCGTGATTCATTGCTTTTCGCTGTCGAGGCTTCACGCTGTAAGCCTCGTTTCGATCATCTCATTTTAACTTTTTCGTTTACGATAAAAACGAGCCGAATACCCGCGCTTCGCGACGAAATACATAACTACCACCATTTACGTAATTTGTTGAATTCGAATTAACTTTAGTAATAAAGAGCTGTCATGCAGCACTGGATGCACCCTATAATTTAACGACAGTAATCTGATATTAAACAATGGGTTTTGTATATATACGTATTTTTTAATTCTAGGGGATTTAAGCCCCTATTTTAACACCCTCAAAGTTTTATTTTTATAACATGTTCCCGAGTGAACACTTTGGGAATAAGCTTTGTAGAGGATACGTTTTTCGTCTGCGATCCACTTTCTTTAAATAAAAAAATCTCGCGACCCCTAGTGAGCATATTTTGGTAGTAGCAAATTGTTTTTTTTTTTTTTAATTAGGAAAATGTAAAAAAAAAAAATAGAAAAGAGAAATAAGCAGAATTTTACGAAATATTTTAAAAATCAATGAAACGCATATTGTGGGTATATATTTACTTTGCCCGATAACAAAAAGAATAATTACAAGATAAAAAGAACTTTTTACATAGTAATATGTTTTAAATTTTCTTTTGAATCATATAAACTTGACAATTCTATGTATTAATAAATACTTTTTAAAAATTTTTTTGAATTATCTCATCCACTTGAAAGAAAATTAAGTTAGTTGGAAGTTAACTTGCGTTTAACTTCTCGTTCCCGTTCCGGCCGATAGACGGCTGCACCAGTCTACAAAACAAAATTAACTGAAAATTGATTTAATTCTCCTTAAAGATGGCTAAAAGTGTTTATAAAATGCATTGTCATCGTGTTCTAAGCTTTCTAAAAGTTTCGAATGTCTAGCTAGTCGGGAAGTTAGTTAAAAATCGATTGCAAGATTTGTAACTAGACAAACACACACACACAAACACACAAGAAAGCAAGTTAATAAAAGCATGGTAATAAAAAGTGGCGCTTACTTTCCACAATTGTTTTTGACAAATCTCATGCAACCAAAACTTCTTATTTTAATACTAATATGCATTTATATTCCAGTTAGGTAAAAGAGCATGATTTCAAAATTGTATGCTTCCTTCTTAAAACGATGAAATTTACAAACTGTATAATAAACCTAAAATGAAAAAAGAAAAATTGTTAGAATTTTGATTGACAGGATCAATCGTGGGCGGTGGACTGCAAAATTAAGATTTTATTTTCAGAAAGCACATGTTTCGACGGCGAGTTCCGCTGCTCGACTCACATATGACAGATAGTGCCACTAGGGGGCATGGGCGTAGCGTCAGCGGCGTGGGACTTACCTTCAAATACATTAAGACGTTAATAGAAGTTTAGTCAAAAACACTTATAAGAAAGTCCGTTTTCGCCACTAGGGGCATAGGCATAGCGTCGGGGGGAGCACGTTCCCCCCCCCAAACTTAACGTGACATAAATTAAAACGTTAATAGCAGTTCAGTTAAAACTGGAAACTTGTAGAAAACTTTTAAGAAATTTTGTGTTTGGCACTAGGGGCATAGTGCCCCCCCCCCACTTTACATGAAATAAATTAAAACGTTAATAGCAGTTCAGTTAAAATCGGAAAATTGTAGAAAACTTTTAAGAAAGTTGGTTTTTGCCACTAGGGGCATAGGCGTAGTGTCGTGGGTGGCACGTGCCCTCCCAACTTAACTTGAAATAAATTAAAACCATTAATAGAAGTTTAGTCAAAATCGGAAAATTGTTGAAAACTTTTATGAAAGTTGGATTTTGCCACTAGGGGCAGAGGCGTAGTGTCGTGGGTGGCACGTGCCCTCCCAACTTAACTTGAAATAAATTAAAACCATTAATAGAAGTTCAGTTAAAATCGGAAAATTGTAGAAAACTTTTAAGAAAGTTGGTTTTTGCCACTAGGGGCGTAGGCGTAGTGTCGTGGGTGGCACGTGCCCTCCCAACTTAACTTGAAATAAATTAAAACCATTAATAGAAGTTTAGTCAAAATCGGAAAATTGTTGAAAACTTTTATGAAAGTTGGATTTTGCCACTAGGGGCAGAGGCGTAGCGTCAACTTAACATGAAATAATTCGAACAACAACACAGCCCCCCCACGCTTTCGCGTATCGGCAAAATATACTGATGACTAGTCGCTCGACCGCATTCCCATTGGCGCAAAAGGACCCGCAGGACGAACATGGTCACAAACATCTCCAAGTTTGTGATCCAAACAAACATCTCCAAGTCGGAATAAAATAATTTAAGTTTAACAGAAACCACCCATAGGGTGGCAACAACAAAGTGACAACGCAAAAGTTAAAACATAAAGACAAAAATCATAACAAATTATGTGGTTCTTCCTTTCTTTTTATATCTCTAACGGTCCAGGCACATTATAAAGTACGAGGGCTACTTCTGAATAACTCCTTTATTCTCTACGTAGAGGCAGACTAACATATACAGACTTCGGGCTTCCTAAAGAATACACAACAGTACCGCAACCCGCGGTACTAAGAAACTAAAGGTCGCAATGAATCCCTCAGGCAGAGTAGGCATTTACTAATAATCCACGTAAACCTCGGCTCTGAGCTAATTCTCGAAGTCGTGCAGCCACCTCGGCTAAATACCAATACACGCTCTATCATTTAAACACCGCTATCACCTTCCATCAAGCTTGCCTCGCTCTCTCTCGTATCGCTACTAAAGTCTTGGGCTTCTGCCAACTCAGCGTGTGCCCTTTAAATAGATCAAACACCTGCTCCGAACTCACTTCGGCTGGCATGTACAGCGCTGCTACCCGAAATTTGCATCTGAGCAACACGCGAACCCTACAAAATACACAATAGGAGCCACTTTAAGCCTCAAAAGCCACAGATAATTAATAAATATATATTACCAATTAAGCAAACAACAATAAATAAAAGAGCAAATAATATTAATATTAACACGAAGACAAAACTGCGATTGTGACGTTAGGTCCGCACAATAACATACGCTTCATCGGTTGTTTACAAAGAAATTAAAATGTCAACACGTATAACAAGTATACCACCGAAGCGGAAAGAAGTTAAGTCAACCACAAGTCCCCAGCAACCTCCACAATACAAAAGGTAAGAGTTAGTACATCATGTTATCGCATAGTTTGATTGTTGTATTAGGATAAGTCACTGTATACTTAATCTAAGTACCGCCACAGTAAACCCACATTACGTTACAATTGTTTGTAAACAGCTGTTTACATGCCACTAATGAGCCAGCAGGCTATCGGCAATATTTAGTTATAATAAGTACTTGACATAGTGTATAATGCATAATGCAAATCCAATATTTAAAAATAGATTGTTTGTTATTAACTCATAACCAACAATGGGATTGCTTAACTCGTAGTGCACTATCTACAAGTAAACAAGTACTGTATATTACAAGATATAAAGTATTCACTATATTTTACAATGCAAGTTATAAACATATAACTAAACACAAAAAGAAAACACATGCTACATAACAAACATTAAGTATACAAAAATTATAATACAGATATTTAAGCCACAAAACATATAAATCGCCACTAAATATGTAACCCATAACAAGTTATAAATTTTAGATCGTATTATTTAATTCAATATAAAATCGAATGCGTAGGTAGTATAGTTTACCACATAACACAATGTACTAACTTTGCATACTCAGTTACATTAAATTATATATAGCTAAGTATAAAACATTTACCTTAGCTATAAAATTAATTACAGTTACAAGATCCAAAATACAATTTTTTTTTTTTTTTTTTTTTTTTAAAGGTTACATATTACCTTACTAAACACTGGTCACTATCTGCCCGTGACAACCTAGTATAAGGTGCGTATCATACATAAGTTCAAATACAAAAATATACTCATTGTTATACTTTAAATTTGTTTACAATTAAAATAAGGTATATATCAATTGCATACCTTAAGGTACATAACTTAAAAATATTCAAATACACCATTTACAAATTGCATATCATCTAGTTTATTTACATTAAATATAGGAATTATATCAAATGCATAGCATAAATGTCGAATTTTATCACAGTTCAAATACCTAAAAGTACATTTTACAAAGCATTTAGTTTATATACATTGTGTAAAGGGCGAAAAGAATCGCCAAACGTATGATTCATAGCTTACATATTTAATATATTCAAATACACTAATTTACAAATTACATATCAACTTATTTATTTACAATATATATAGAGTGTATATCAATTGCGAAACAAATGAAGCAGATCCTGCCACAGTTCAAATACCTTAAGTACAGTTTGCAAAGCATTTAGTTTATTTACAATGTGTAAGAGGCATAAATAATTAAAAGGCGTATGGTTCATGGCTTACATAAGTTCCAATACAATAAATAACATATTACAGGGTAATTAGTTTATTTACACTGAGTTAAGGGAGTAATTAAGTAATATGCGTAATTTATACGCACACTAATACCCAAAAGTTGCAGTATGCAAATACTACATGAACTAATACTACATTTAACATGAAATAAATTAAAACGTTAATAGAAGTTCAGTTAAAATCGGAAAACTGTAGAAAACTTTTAAGAAAGTTGGTTTTTGCCACAAGGGGCATAGGCGTAGTGTCGTGGGTGGCACGTGCCCTCTCAACTTAACTTGAAATAAATTAAAACGTTAATAGAAGTTTAGTCAAAGTCGGAAAATTGTAGAAAACTTTTAAGATAGTTGGTTTTTCCACTAGGGGCAGAGGCATGTAGTACAGCTAGTGTTACTAAGTCTAGAAGGGATGGCGCATTAGATTTAGCGCATAGCTCAACTTTCGGGGGACATATGGGTTTTCGGAAGACGTTAGAGCGTTTGAGGTACTTATTTTTTTGGGATACAATGAAAAAAGATGTAGAGTGGTTTTGCAGATCTTGTACACAATGTCAGCTCACTAAGACTCCTAAATTGAAGGATAGGACACCTATTACTCCAGTGGCCAGACCAGAATTACCTTTTCAAGTTGTCAATATAGATAAGATTGGACCTATTGATCCGGCCAGTCCCAAGGGGCATAGATATATTCTTTGTATGGTGGACCAACATACACGTTGGGCGGAGGCGGTGCCTTTAGGGAATCTAAGTGCGAGGAGCACATGCGAAGCTCTTCTAAGCATTTTTTCTAGGACTGGGATACCCAATGTGATAGCGTCCAATAACGGGACTAACTTTAGTTCCAAATTAACGACGGAATTCGAAAAGAGATTAGGAGCTAGCCCCAGATTTTCCACCCCTATGTACCCGCAATCGAATGGTTTGGTTGAACGATTTAACCGAACGTTAAAGGGAATGTTGCATCACGTGATACGGGAGGAGGGTCGAGGGTGGCACCTTCAATTACCTTCCGTACTTTGGGCATATAGGGAGATCCCGAACGCCACGACGGGTGTATCGCCACTTCAGTTGCTGTATGGTAGACCCGCACAGGGACCTCTGTCCATTTTGAAATCCACTTGGACTGGAGAGAGTGTGGGGGCGCAATTTAGCACTCAGCCAATGCACCAATATTTAAAGGAATTGAAATTGAGGCTGAGCAGGCTCAATTAAAGGCTCAGTTACAGCAGGAACGCATGGCACACCAATATAATTTGAGGTCCAACCGTAAACTTTACAAAGAGGGGGATCAGGTGGTTGTGCTAAACCTAGACTCTACAAACAAGTTATATGCTAGATGGCAGGGGCCGGCTAAAATTGAAAAACAGGTGCGACCGCATACTTTTTTGATTAGAATGGGAGATGGATAGGTTAAACACGTCCATCAAAACAAAATCCGTGAGTTCATAGCAAGGACGAATGCCGCGAATCTCATTTTCGAAGGGGAGGAAGAGTTCGGAGAGGTAGAAATACTACCGACACCTAGGGCAAGGAAAAATTTAGGTGAGGAATTGGTAGGGGGGATAATTACGCCAAATCTGACGGTAAAACAAAGGATGCAGTTGAAAGGCGTAATTACGAAATTTAAATCCTTATTCACGAGAGATTTTGGACCCGCGGGGATAGGTAAGCATAAAATAGAGTTACTCCCGAATGTAGAAAGACAGAAACCACATTGTTACGGAATTCCAATGGCATATAGGGGAGATATAGATCGTCAAATACAGGAGGTGGTGGAACTAAATTTGATTGAGCCATCGGAGGCAGAGATAGCGTATCCAGTTGTGTGCGTGGCGAAGAAGGACGCCTCCACGCGGATGTGCGTAGATTTTAGGGCGCTCAACGCAATAACTAAACTGCCGGTTTCCCGATGAAAGACTTACACGAGTTAGTTTATGTAGCGGGAAAAGCGGAGTGGTTAACTTGTCTGGATCTAAGGCGGGGATACTGGCAAATTCGAATGGAGGAACAAAGCCGCACATTAACGGCTTTCACTACCCATGTGGGCACATTTCAGTGGAAGGTGATGCCATTTGGATTGGCCGGAGCCTCGGGAACATTCCAGAGGGAAATGAACCGGGCTTTGCATAATTTCAATGGGTGCGCACAGGCGTATATCGACGATATAATTATTTTCTCCTTAAGTTTTGAAGAGCAATTGCGCCATTTATAAGACATTTCTAGAGTATTGGCCAAGAACGGGTTTTCAATCAATCTAGAAAAGTGTACTTTTGCGGCGCGACAAATTAATTATTTGGGTCATAAAATAGGAGGGGGAAATCATGCACCGGGGGAAGAAAAGATTAACTCCATTCGGAAAATACAGCGACCAAAATCTAAAAAGGAGGTAAGATCGGTCCTAGGATTGATGGGGTTTTATCGATCATACATCCAAAATTATGCCACGATTTCAGCACCTCTGACGGAGCTCACGAAAAAGAATGCGCCTAACAAAGTCATATGGGGGCAGGACGAGGAAAACGCGTTTTGTGAGCTAAAAAATGCATTATGCTCAGTCACAAAATTGTCCACGCCGGATTTGTCTCTACCGTTCCAAGTGCACGCCGATGCAAGCCAAATTGGAGTGGGATGCTGTTTAACCCAACGGGATGAAAGGGGAAATTTCAAACCCATAGCTTTTGTATCTCAAAAATTAACGGGCACACAGAAGAACTGGGCAACAATAGAAAAGGAGGCCTGGGGCGTTTTATTCGCCCTCTCAAAGTTCGAGAAATGGATTTTTTTTTTGGGGGGGGGGAGATAGAAAATATTACGGATCACAACCGGCTAAAATATTTAAACGAAACAACGCCGAAGAGTCCGAAACTCAACAGGTGGGCGCTAGCATTGCAACGGTGGGACTACACCATATCTCACAGGCCAGGCGCACTGCACAAGGCCGCCGATGCCATGTCAAGGCTCGCGGGTGAGGAATAATGTAGTAGTTTTTTTTATCTTGTAAAGTTAGGTATGTGTAAATATAATTCAGCTATTTTATAGAATAAGTAAACTTGTGTAAGTTTTCTGTGTTTTGAATTTTTTTTTTAGGTTAAATATAATGTTAATGTATTTCAGTATATATTATTTAAATGCGTCCTGATAAGATTTAACTTTTTAGTTTAGAGTCGACAGAGGATTGTAGTAAAGTTCATTTTGTATATTCTATGTTCCGCTAAAGTGAATCATTCATCTTGAGGAGCGATAAGCATGTTTACTTTTCCCTAGCACTTAGCCATGAACGGGTAGGCAGGGGGGAACGTGTGTCAATTCCGTCACCAGCAGCCGGTAGACAGTGTTGGATGGTTGAAATTTTGCCTGTTGGCAGGCACATTTTCAAGCTACCGGTGGGCATGTAACGTCCAGGAAACGTGCCCGCGAGAACAGTTGAGCTTTGCACGTTTCACCAATATTGGGTGGGAATTGTTGTATTTTATCCCACAAGCCGGCATTCATATAAATTACTATTTTACAGTGTGACGTAATGTCATTTGCATGCTTGGTTTTCATTTTATTTTTTGGTTACGTTACAAGTACTGAAGTGGCAACTTCGATAGATATTGCTGAGTTTTTAGATATACGATATACTCGGTGAGAAGAGGTTGTAATAGTGCTTTGGTGTTCTTGAGAATTTGCTTGTTTTAAATAAAGAAAGTTTGTTTTTAAGTTTGGAATATTCAATTTGAAAAGAATCTTGTGAAGCCGAGTCAACACCCTCACTGCATGTGGAACCTAAAAAGGATATCGCCCCATTAACTTAGGCGGGTGATTTTACATATCGACTGATCCATGCTCGGAGATTGAAAGTAAGACAGAAACAGTGAGTTTCTAAAGACAGATTTAAACATGCAACTGAGCATGTGCAGAAATCAATTTTCAATTGTACATTATCGCTCATTAATGGAAATTGCGCTTACAAAAACCAAATTTGACAAATCTAGAGATTACAGTCTTTCGTTTAACACGAAAATGAAGCAAATTGATGCAGTAATTTTCTTTCAGGGACTGCTCAAAAAGTCGGCTTAGCAACTTAAATATATAGATTTGATCATATTCTTTCAAGTTATTGGGATAATTCATCAAAGAAATTTTAAAAAAGTATTTATTAATACATGGAATTGTCAAGTTTATATGATTCAACAGAAAATTTAAAAACATGGTATATAAAATGTTCTTTTTATCTTGTAATTATTTTTATTAAATTACTAGCTGAATACCCGTGCTTCGCTACGGAGTAGATACATTCAAATTAAATACAACGGTCAATGTATGCAATTAAGGCTCATTCCCAATACACGGTGCCGCAGCTTGGCGATAAGTTTTTTAGATTTTTTAGATTTTTGCCAATTTGGCGATGAAACGCCAAATGTGGTTTGTGTTTGTTAAATGCTTTTAAGGTAACCATTTATTGCTCTCGATTTCAATAAGATGGCGATATTTTTTTGGCGATGTTTTTTAGATTTTTGCCAAGTTGACGATAAAATGCCAAATGTGGTTTGTGTTGTTAAATACTTTTAAGTTAAAGCTTCCGATAGTATAGTTCCGTTTAGTATAGCTTCCGATTTGAATAATTAGCAGCCAATCAGAGCTTGTGATTTACTTGTAAACGAGGGTTATCTGGATTTTATATAACGCGCCTGTTTCAAAAAATTAAACCGTTCTTTTCGGGATTGCAGTTCCAGCGTTCGGATGTACTTTTATTTGCGAGGTATGGCTTCTTTTACGAATGGGAGGGTTGATTTGGATTTTTTTCGAGATTTACAAAATGCGGGTAAGAGAACTATTATAGATTATTGTATTTATGTTGAGTTAATAGCTAATATTTATTATTGTCTTAATTGTAATTTGCAAATGACTATAACTGAGAGGAAAGATCTGAACATTGCGTTAAAAGATCCATTAGATGTGGTTCCCGGTTCGAAGCGAGTAAATTGGATTTAATTATGGTTTTAAAATTAACTTATTTATGGGTAAAAAAAACGCCGTGTTCTTGGATTACAGACGAATTGGGTGTATCGAAAAACACTGAAAAATCAACAAAACGTAAAAGAAGCTATACCGAAAGTGAATAACCGGTAAGTGGTTTTTTTTAAAATTTTAACATGAAATAATATAAATGACAACATGCAGAACTTTCATTTTTTTACTTGCTGATATATTTAACCAAGATGTATTTTATATTTATTTAAATGGATTATTTGCAATATACTGACTTTTTTTAGCGGGGGGTCGGGGGGGGGGCGGCAGCCCCCCCACACATAACAAATTTCTCATTATTTTTCAGCTTTCATTTTTTGTATTTGTGTGTTTTTGTGCTTTATTGTGGTCGTACAGTTTAAAAAATGCATATTTCTGGGACTTTTCGGACTTTCTCATTCCAAAAATACGCGTTCTGCTTGGGCGACAAAAAATTTTAAAAAATAAAATCGACTGCCCTTATTTAACTTCATTTTTTTATTTTCTGGATAAATTTTCAATGAAAGTTCTGCATGTTGTCATTTATATTATTTCACTGCATTGGAACCGCCATCTTGGTTCCGTCTCCCGTCGCCAATTTGGCGATGGGAGACGGAACCCATCGCGAAATTGGCGACGGGAAACCCCATCGCCAAATTGGCGACGGGAGACGGAACCAAGATGGCGGTTCCAATGCAATGAAATACAAGGGGCACCGTATATTGGGAATTAGCCGCAATTAATGCAAAAAATATATATATTTATAAAAAAATCACACCGGATATTTTTATAGACAAAATAATGTAGACGAAAATATTTAAATTGAATACAACGGTCAATGAATGGAATTAATTTGTATGTTTAATATCCATAAAACATACTCATGTGAATTAAATACTTAAAAAACTTCCATCTCAATTAGTCTAGTGGTTAGATTTTATCTTTTACCTTATTTTAATATTTTTTTCTTCAATTTATTTCGTTGCCAACTACAGCTTTGTCAGACGCACCTCCCTGCCAAGTTTGGCGATTTTGTGTGTGGCGTGGTAACTTTGCAATTTTGGCGAGATTTTTTTTTTAAGGGGGGGGGGGGCGGATTTAGTCGTGTGCAGTTGTGGCAGTAATTAGATTGAGAATTTAAATTTAATAATAAATAGTGAGATTTATAATTTTGATTGTTTTCTTAATTTTTTAACATTAGTGCAGGGGTGAGTATGTTTTGAATTTAGTTTGTTTATTTTTGCTATTTCTGCTGTGTTTTTTTTCGCACATGCATTATTGCTATTTTGTAATGTAGCAAATTTATTTGCTAACTGAGGTTAGCTGGAGATTTCTGTAATGTTTTTGGAAGTTTAATACAGCCAGCGGTCATTTCCTTTTCCCGAAATTAGATTCATGGATTTTCACCCTTTCAAGTGAAATGTTGTTTTGTGTCTTCTAGAGACTAGTTTGTGGCAAAATGGGTGACATGATTGAATTGAGGTTGTTGTTTAATTGGTATTTTATGGGAAACAGGTGTGTAATATGTGTGTGGAGAATTTGCGTATATGGCTACAAATAACCGGCTGGGAATTTCTGTAATTTTTTGAAAGTGTAATACAGCCAGCAGTAAGTTTGTTTTCAACTAATTTGTACAGCTCAACGTATTCTACAGCTTTGTTAGACGCATCTCCCTGCCAAGTTTGGCGATTTTGTGTTTGGCATATTGTGCATGGCGAGATTTTTTTTTTTGCGGATTTAGACATGTGCGGTTGTGGCAGTATTAGATTGAGAGTTTAAATTTAATAATAAATAATGAGATTTATAATTTTGATTGTTTTCTTAATTTTTTATCATTAGCGCAGAGTTTAGAATTTTATTTTCTTGATTGCATGTAAAATGAATGCGCAGTTTGCCTATTGAATGCAAATTGAATATTTATTTTGCATATTTATTTTCTTGTTTGCATATAAACATTATGCATTTGCATATAACTTTTCGCCAACAGAGGTGCGTCTGACAAAGCTGTTTCCCAAGACTCAATAGAGCTTGAACAATTCGCATACTAGTATCAAATGATTGCTGTAAGGGGCCATCACTCTGAATCAGTCTTTTTCTGAATCAATCTTCTCACTTTCAACTTCTGTACAGCCAATGGAACAACTTAAATTTTTTGTGAAAATCCACAACTCTCCTCTAAAACAGCACCTAAAGAATTTGTTTTGCACTTGCTGCACATCAGATTTGTAAGCAAAGTGGATAATATATTCACATCTATAATGACATAATTTGGGTTTTCAACAACATCTTCTATTTTCTGGGGTAAGTTGCAAAATTCAGATTCTTCCTTGAAATAGGTGCCATCACTCAGAATCAATCTTTTGGAAGTATATGTCTCACTTACGACCATGCTATTTTCTTTCAACTTCTGTACATTTGACAAATGCCATTGCCAAATCGCTTCATGATTTTTACTTTTGCAGCAATATTTGTCCGTTTTAAATACGCTCACATGTAAACAATCCTATCAGTTACGGTTAACGATGAGCAAAAATAAAATTCAATAATTCAATAATAATTTGACTTTTCAGGCTAGTGGAAAAATGCCAAGCCCACATTAAAGGGTCACTTGAAATAATTAAACACACACAAATGCATAAATTAAACAAAAATATTTCTTTTTAAATTCTTTAATTTGTCTATATTTCCAGTAAGGAAATATTTAACGCATTTACTATACATTAAATCCTTTCAATAAGAAAATTCTGAAATTAAAATGGCAACAGAGAACGTTTGTTTACAAAATATTGCAACGATAAAAACGACGATCGTTGTTCGAAATGTCTTAAAATATACATTTTAGAGTATAAATTCTGACTAGAAAGATTATTATTTTCATTTATTATACGGGTTTAATATATGATTTGAAGCTTTTTAACTGTATTTATTTTTCTATCGTTTTTGCTTCTCGCTGTTCCGTAAACCTAACATGTCGGCCTTTAAAATTGTGAGGCTCTTACATTTCTGGATTCACCCTTGATAGACGGCTATGAGGCTCTTCCATTTCAGGATTCACCCTTCAAAAATTGTTGGTTTTTTGTTAATTAAAAATTAAGTGTAATTATTTTCGATTCCGGAAGTTCTTAAAACCCTCGGCTGTGTTTACGACACCTGTATGTAAAATTTCACGATCGTCGCTCCTAAACTGGGGATTTCTATAAAATTACAGACAGACAAACAGACAAGGATTCATTTTTATATATTAGAAGATTGTGTGTAATCTTCCATCCCATTATTACCCGTTATTTCTAATTTTATGTGGGCGTATTGGTTTTTCTATTGTCTTGTGTCTGGCGAAGCTTGACCTTTTAGAGCCTTGCTCTGAAAAACCTCACTCAACCAACCAACCATCTAGAAATGGAAAACTGACTCAAAGTGGCGAGGGGTTGACACTGGGTGAAGTACGTAGGGAGTTTTTTTTCTCCTGGTAGAGCCACCAAAAGCGGGAAGGCCAGCCAATTTTCCCTGACTAAATACTGACAGGTGACACATCCAGATGTTATGTCGGACTCCAGTCTTCGCGGTTTCCCGTTAAAATGAAGCCTTTCCCTGTACCATAAATCAATCGCTGTAGTCTTAAGGGATTGTTTGTTATATTTGAGATCTGTCTAGGACTAAAAACAAACAAACTGATGCGGCTGTCATTTGGAGTCGCCATTTGCAAATGTCACAGGACGAAACGCAACAGTATGCTCCTTAAACATGTGCGAGGAAGGAAAATGCCGTTTATGAAAAATTCCACGAAGGAAACCGAAACTTAACTGCATTTTGAACATTATCATTTTTCAAGTTTTGTGCTCTAAACGCCTTTCTCGACAGGGGAAAATCTCTTGCAACACTTTGCACGTATTCCTGTTGCAAAACATTTCATTTATGAAACTGTACCCGAGACACAAACACAGATCAACAAGCGTACTTATATAAACTTTCAGAATCAATTTTTAAACTTTTGTCGGTTGAAAAATAATTTTGGGATATTTATTTCTTGTTATATGTGGATAACACAGCAAGTAAAACTTGTCCAAAATTAAGGTTTTGAAGTTAAATTAGTACTGAGTTAAAATACACGCTGTAAATACTTCATTATACGTCTCACTAGGCGATTGGGGATTAGGTCTAAATTGCTGGGTCTAAGGTGGCACCAAGTTGATGTTGGTTCAGCAATATGGTGTTCACATTAAAAGCAAAAGAAAAAAACTCGTTTACTCTATTAAAAGTACTGTTTACATTTAGTAAACTGTGTACAGTGTTTTCTCTCGTTTAGAGAGAATAATTTGTGTTTTTTATAACAAATATTTTTTATTGAAAAAAAAAAACAGTTCGAAAAGTGACTAAACTAGAAAAGTCACTTAATCAAATGTAGTTTCTGACATATATGGATGAACTAAACTCTGGTTAAGCACATTTTTTAAAAAACCTTGCTGTGTTTTTTCTGTCCTTCAAAGTCACTTTAGAGTCTTCTGTACTTTGAGCTATAAAACGAATGATTTCGTCGTGTCATGTAAACACAATTTATCCCTATCAAAAAAAGACTTTTTACAAAAATTCATATCAAAAGTATTTAAAAAAAAAAAAAAACAGCTTCGGAAGTGACTAAACTGGGCGATAGACTTTATCAGATGTAGTTGTTGCCATATTGGTGAGATGAACTCTTTTTAAGCTCATTTTTAAAAATATTAATTGTACTTTTGCTGCAATTTTAAGTCACTTTAAAGCTTTTTAAACTTGGATCTATAAACCAAAGGGTTTAGTCAAATTATAGAAATAGAATCTTCAATCTCCTGTCTTAAAAAAACTTTTTAAAGAATATCGCAAAGAGAAATATAGTATGTGATGATTATGATTTTCCGTCGCAAGGTAATAATGCATTAAGACTAACTATAATTAAAAATAATTGAACGATTAATTGATCATTATTTCATTTCGATAATTTAATGCAAAGATTACACTCATTATGACGATAGTCAGGTGCATTCAAATTTGAAGTGCGGAAAGTCCCTCCGCCTTTTGTCTGTAGGGGTGGTATGGGAATGCGGGCCTCCCTAGATTCTTCCCCCGAGAGTTTTCGGTGTGGACAGAGGTTGGTTTGCGTGAGCGGTGCTTCCATTTCGCGGTACAGTGAGCGAATGTCGACAGACAAAGTGCATTAAGAAAAAAAATCTATAAGGTGACGAAGCAAATGCCGAATATCTTGAGAAAGGCCCATTTGGTTTTTTGCAATCCTTCCAGTGTCAAGAACCTTTTAGGCCCATAATTAGTTTAATTCTTTGATTTAATAGGCGCTGGAAAGTCATCATAAAAGAACGAAAAGTTTGACGTTTAAACTGAATAGTGTTGTTCTGTGTTGTTTTTGTTGCTAATGCCCCCTGTTGGAGGTTCCATTCACCAGGTCCTAATTAGGCAGAAAGGGGCGACTCCTGTTTTAAATTAGCACCACAAGGGTCAGTGTCTGACTAGGCTAAATGACCGGTCCCGTCATTTTGAACCGAGTGAAGTGACGACATCGGAACACTTGACGCGCACATCCACAGGTAAATTTGAGAACTTGGAGGACATTGCAGCCACGACAAATTTTACGTGCCCCGGCCACCATTAGTGAACACGGCGGTGGATTTGCAGCGACGAGCATCGAAACAGGGACGTTCAGATCACTGGCCCGCTGCTCTTGCCAACTGGGCCACTGCTCTCACGAATAGTGTTGTTGTGTTTGCTAACGCGGAGCAGTAATCGATGAAGAATTTAGCACTTAATCCGCGATAATCGTTTGTTTTCTTGAATGGGGGCACGTATAAGTGAACCAACACCACCCTCTAGTGCCGCCTCAATTTTGTCCGAGCAGCCCCGGGGGGGCACGTACCTTCTCCCACCCTCTATGAGTTCATATATTGACTTTCCGGTCTACAGATTTAACGTACCCATACGTGGTCTAGATGCGTTCATCGGGTTCGAAGGGAGAACCCACAGTTGAAGGCCCGACGCGCTACCACCTAGGCAACCTCTGGCCCTCAAACTATAAAGTTTAACAACGTGTGTAACAAGCGATTATAATACTCTCGTCTCAGATAACTATGATTGTTGGAAAAGAACTCTTTTTGCACACTTCCCATTGTTAAAGCACGCGGAATTAACCATTTAGATGACAATGTAGATCCACTTTCTTAATGCATCATTGTTGTGAAACAATACTTCGGAAATATTTATCGGCGCCATCTTCATTCCAATACTGACCCTCTCAAAGTGCTGTCGCTATGAAAGCTCTTTGATGGCGGTGTTATTACCAGTGATTATGTTTTTTACATACTTTCGGAGGAATGGTGGAACCCCAGAGTAAGTCTTTGAAACATATTCGGCGATTTCTTTTGGATCCAAATTCCACTTTAAAAAGCTTACAGACTTGCTCACACACAAAAAGCTGTCAGTAGACTTACTTACCAATGGCTTTCCTTCAGCTGTTGTGTTTGACTCTTAACTCGTTTCGGGGTAATGTGGTGAAATTTTTGGTCTTTATCCGTTTGTGATATTATGACGCGTTGTCAATCAAAAGTCTTACAGATGCTGCTGCTATTGAGCATTGGCATCCTTAAATGGCGAACGTACTTGAAATCCTTTTCAATGTAATAGGTTACAGATTCAAATATGTTTAAATTAGATAAGTTTTAATGGAGAGAACCTTATGCCTTAAGTTATAAATAATTGCAGCGGGAGATATTTAATTTAGACCACTCTTTAATCTGGTGAATCGGCATTTCTGCTGACTGTAAAGTGAATCATTGCACATGATACATTATGTCTCTTAGGTTGTCTGTATATATATATATTATATATATATATATATATATATATATATACAGTGGAATCTCGATCTATCGTTTTTCAAGGGACCGATTGGAATGGACGATAAATGCAGGAAAACGATAGATGCGGAAACAAAACAAAGCAATATGATCGTTGGGACTGGATAAAATGAACGGTTTTTTTACGGAAAAACGATGGATCCGAAAACGATCGATCGAGATTCCCCTGGGTATATATATATATATATATATATATATATATATATATATATATACAGACTACCTGAGATTCTCTTTGTCGTCTCGTAGTGCTACAAGACATACTTATAAACTCGATTTGGTTATTTTCCTTTATCGCATAAAGTACGGTTAAGCTACAAAGTGAAATAAACTCTCTTTATTTACGTGTTTTCATTAGCAAAGTTATGCTAAGGTTAATGGAAAAACTAAGAATTATCCTAATTTATCTCCAAAAAAGTGAAATTGTTAAATATTAGCGATAAATTCCTAACAAACCAACGAATAACTGAACTAACACTCCTGTAACTGACTAATTTTCACTTTGAAAATGAAGGAATTGTAGAAGAATGTATTGATACACGAAGACAATATTTTTTGCATTATACTCAAATGGCACGTAGAATTTTTATATATATATACACAGGGGGTTATCAAAATAATCGAAACACCTATCAATATTAGTGGTGTTTATGAATGTGCTTCGTATTCCTTATAATCTAGTCTGGCCACCGTTATTTTTTTATATAATATAGTGTATGTATCTATCAGGTCGCAATAATGAAGCTAAGGGCATCGTGCTTTTGGGGGGAACAACGTAAAATGTCAAATCTTGCAGACGTTGTGAAAAGGGCAAATTGTTGGAGCGCGTTTAAATTGGAGTATCTCCTAGGGCAACACCCAGGCTAATTGGCGTTTTTCGAGCTATGGTATCAAAAGACATGATAGCATACACAGAGTATGGAAAAACATCCTTTGCCAAACTGAACAGTGGACGAAAGGGAGAGCTGAGAGAAAGAGACGGCCGTGGTTTTGAAGCGGATTGCGACATGAAGAAAGAAAAGAATTGCAACCAAAATGACTGAAGAGCTCAATCTGCATCTGCATGTTCCGGTATCAATCATTAGAGGTAGAAGGGAACTTCACAAACAAATCATTTACGGAAGAGTAGCTATTCCCAAGTCACTTGTAATAGATGCCAAAAAAATATCGTCCACAATGGTTCCACGAGCACAAATCCTGGTCGAGTAATATGTCGAAAAACGGCATTCGTCCGAAGAATCATTGTTCACATTTGTTTCTCGCAACAGGTCGTGGGTATGTCTGAAGAACATCTACAAAAGCGTAAGATTCTGTCTGTCTCATCTCAAGTGACAATCATGGAGGTAGATCTATCAGGATTTTGGATGGAATTTCATAGATTTCTTCAGGTCCTATTAAAACACTAAAAGGGAGATTGAATGGGGAGGACTATCTCGAAATTTTAGCTCACTAGTCCATCCTATGGTGCAAACATTTTTTTCTTGCAGGAGAGGGCATTTCCAGAATGATAATCCCCATATACATACAGCTAATTCTAACAAGTATTGGATTGCAGAGTATGAAAAAGAAGTAAAATATCTTGCCCTGTACAATCCCCCGGAATATATATCATTCAAACACTGTGATCTGTATAAGCGGATAGAGCAAGGTATCGATAGCCACTACAGCATCTCAACAGGAACTTTCATTATTTTTCACTGAAGAATTGTATAATATACTCTTAAACACTATTCATGACTTGTATCATCCAATTCCAAGGTGAATCAGGTGGTATTATATGACAAAGGTGACCCTGGGCCGTATTAATAATGGTTTTCATGATGTTTCTTAGTGTTTACATTATTTTGATAACCATTTCTTATTTATTTCCTTTTCTATTTTACAGGCAACTTCTCTCTTAGATTTCGGTCTGCCATGCTTTATTGCATTCGCAAGAAAAAATTACCTCCGCATCAATGGACAGCATTTTCTTTCACTAGAGCTATTAATGGATCGATCACATGCATCAAGATTTTAATTTAAATATGTCGTCTAAATTGTTACTTTCTGAGAAGACAACTGAGATCTAATCTTATTAGAAGCAAAACTAAATTAAGATTTTATAAGACACTAGTACTTCATGTCTTACTTTATGCAACCGAAACATGGACCTTGATCTTAGACACGCAGCGGACGTGTGGACGTGTGGTCAGTGGACGTGTTTTAGAGAAGAATCCTCAGGGCTATCTTTGGCCCAGTACAGCAGGAGGGATGTTGGAGAACCATATATATTTTTTAACTGTATAGGCTTTATGGGTAATCCTATATAGCACAAGTCATCCGTAGTAACAGATTGAGATGTCTTGGCCATGTTTGGAAAAGTTCGGAAGATGATCCCACTAAGATCTCGACATTTAAAAAACCCGAGGGATCCCGAGATAGACCACCGACAAGATGGTTAAATGACGTTGAAAAAGACTTTGAAATTTAAAACTTGGAATGGACTCGTCTCAGATAGAAGACGCTGGAGGGAGCGCTTCTTGACGCAGCCAGGACCTGTAGGGGTCTGTTGGGCTTGTGAAGAAGAAGAAGAAACAATTATTTTATATCTTCGTTAAAAATTCTGTGTGATCTATATTAATTATGCGGAAATAGTATAAGAATTTAAACCCCAACAAAAGTGTATCGAGGTCATCCGATCAAGGAAAAGTTTATAGCGAACCCGATGTATAACGAACTTACGGACATAACGAACGAAAATTTTAGTCCTGCCGTTTTCCTGTATTATTTAATCCTAATTTCTCCTTTTATAGCAAACCTTCGAAATCTTAAAAATCTTATATATAGAATATTTTTCTCAGTCGACTGCAGTATTTATCTTTTTTTAAACATTTTAAGAGTGTTAAAGATACAACGAATGTTGAAGAAGACGATGAAGATTTACCTATCGCGATGTGGATAGAAAAGCACAAAATTTCATCATTCTCAGATTGTGACATGCAATTGTTCGAAACATGTGATGAAGAAGTTATCACATGTGAAAATCCGACTGATGACAATATTGTGGAAGCAATTAAAATGAATTATTCTGAAATCGAAGATTCTGCTTCTGATGCTGATGAAGAGAGCACATAAATGACGGAAATCCCCATCATCTCAGATGCTACAGCAGCGATGCTTGTAATTAATAAGTTTTTGTCTACACAAAGAGTGGAAGAATAAGTGTTGGTGTCATTTGATGTATTGGACAAAGAAATTCATAAATTTTTCCTTGAAATCGGCATCACGTCAGAAGAGAATTACCGATTAATTCTACATCAAAGCAGTGAGCAACAATTGAAGGTAAAATGAATTTATTTCCATTTGTCTTCATTTTTTGTTAATTTAATTAGTATTGTGTCAGTTTAATGTAATCGATTTTAGTTAATTTAATACATTAATAATAACTTTTGATAGATTTTATCATTTTTTTTCATACATCATTATTGAATACACATTGCAAATAATAAGTTATGCATTTTGTGAACTTTAGCATTTTTCTTAATGGTTTGGATATAGCGAAACTCTGAGTATAGCAAACAAAACATTTGTCCCCTTGAAGTTCGTTACAACGGAGTTTGGCTGTATACATATACAGTGGATGCTCGTTAATTCGAACTCAAAGGTTCTCAGAAAAAAGTTCGAATTATCCGATGTTAAGAGAAAATATATAACTTTATATGTCTATCAATGAAGAAGAAAAATCTCCTTGTATGTATAACCCCAGAAAATATATTATACTATGTTATCTAAAATTAAACATATTAAAAAGCAATACTGACTTAACTTAATCATAAAATGCAGCAAAAGATATGCAGTAGAAAGTAAACTTTAATTAAAAATATGAATTTCCCTTTGGGAAAAAACTGTAAAATGTATGTTTGGTTCTGTTTATGATGCCTTCATTCTTGAGCCAGATTCACGATTTGAAATAAACATTTCAGTTCATTTTCGGAGGAAGGTTCCATCTGAATAAACACTTTCAGAGTTTTAATAGAGTCCATTATGACTTTGTCCATTATGGCCGCATTAAAAATATCTTTCGGCAGGTAAGTAGAGAAAAGCCATGGCAGTTTCAAACCGAAATTAGTGCATACGTCTTCGTTTACATCAGAGCTTTGGCCACATACAGTTTGATAAGAAATATTGTGCCTTGACTTAAATCGAGAAAACCATTCATCACTGCATTTAAAATCTCCAATACCCATTCTACTTGCCAATTCATCAGCCTTCGTCAGCTCTAGGGGTCCATTTCTCTGAAAATTTCGAGATCTAACATCCGGGAACCATTGCAGTAGAACTTTTTCTAGATCTTCTTGGGACGCATTTCTCATGCGTTTCCTTCCTCTAGCAAATTTTGATTTTTTCCATGAATCTTTGTTTTACATTCGCCATTCTCTACTTCTTTAAAATTTCTACCTTTGTTTCCAAAGATAGGGTTTTGTACTTTCCACGTGTAGACGTCCAGAATTTTTACACGTTCACGCCACACAATGAGGAAGAAAAACTAGACCACATTAACTTGTCTGCACTGCAGGTATAACTAACGCAGCTACCTAGAATCTATAGTAATGACTGGTTTTTCTGAAATTGTAAGAATATCAATACAAATAAAGGAAAATTGCTTTTTCCGTTTAGCACTAATAAGAAGGATAATAGCTACTAACGTTTAGCGGACATGCAATAGTCTAGGAATGCAGGCATGTGCCACTTTACATAGAAAAGAAATAAAGACGATTTTGACACACAGAATAATAAATGCAGTGTGTATTTTCTCCATTAAACGAGGAAAAAGAATTTTTTTTGTCAAAATTTCAGCTCGAATTAACCGAAGTAATAAAAATTTAGTTCGAATTAATGAGATATTTTTAACGTTAATTCCAATACAATTGTCTGGGGACCTTTGGATTAGTTCGAAGTAACCGAAAGTTCGATTTAACCGAGTTCGAATTAACGAGAGTCCACTGTATATATATATATACATATATATATACACTGGATAACAAAAATTAAGGAAAAGTCAAAAAAAGAGCGGTTACTCAAAATGATATGCGTAGGATTTAATGAAACTTATACACATTATACAACACATAGGTAGGTACAAAATAGCATAAAAAGAAATCTCCAGACAATTATGGTGTTATAGAAACTAGCATATATATACAATGAACAAATCGGATGTGTTTGTTTGGTATAGGAAAAGTACATTTAAAATGACGTATGATCGCCCCGAGAAGCAATACAGCCATACAGCGATGTGTGATGCTGTCAATTATGCGATCTATGATTTCGGTAGAGAAGTGAGAGCCATTGCTCTTGCAAAGCAGTTGAAAGCGTGGATAAGGTATAGGAGGAGGATTGAGAGCAGCTATACGTTGTCCAAAAGCGTCCCAAACATGCTCGATAGGTTTCAGGTCCGGTTATCGAGATGGCCACTCCTTGCGCTGAATTTTTTCCTGCTCAAGATAAGCATCTACGATGCGAGCCCTGTCCGGTCTTCAGTTATCGTTCTGTAGCACGAAAGGATCCCCTATTGCCCCGATATAAGGGCGCACATAAGCGTCAAGGATGTCATCTCCATAGGTGTGAGCATGCACATTTCCACGGGGAAAGACATGGAGGTCTGTTCGTCCACCAAAGAGATACCACCCCAAACACAGACACTGCCTGATCCGTATGCATCTCTTTCAAGGATGTGTGATGGATAAAAACGAGTTCTAGGTATTCCAAATCAAAATACGCCTATTATCGCTTTGGAGGCTAAACCTGGACTCATCCGTAAAGAAAACAGCCCTCCATTGGTCACCCGTCCAGTGGATATGTTGACGTGCCCAAAGCAAACGTTCCCGCCTATGGCGTGATTTAAGCGGAACGTAAATGGCTGGTCACCTCGCATAAAGAACCACCTTCGTTAAGCCTTCTACGCGAGATTGACGTTGATACCAACCTTCCGGAGTTTGCGGCAAGTGGGGGTTAACTCTGTCTGATATCAAACGGAGTGGCGGTTCTATTCCTACGTGCGCATAATGACAAATATCGGTCATCGGCACTTCTCGAAGCGTTTGGACGTCCTTGGCAGAACCTCCTGAATGCCGAATCCGTGGTTAGAAATTGTTGCCAAAGTCTATGAACCACAGACGGACATTTAGTCATCTGGCCACTTCTGTCTGACTTTGTCCTGCCTCTAGTCTCCCAGTAGCTCGCTAACGTAGTTCTTCGGTCAAATGATGCCTGCCGGTCATTGTTACAATTTGGCTATGCCAGATGTCTAATCTCAGCCTCGCAGCGACAATTGCCGCCTTGCTCTGAAATATGAACTTTTATGCTCCTCGCAAATGAGGTATTCCGAATGCAGCGCCACTATTATTCATAAAGTAGTATTGTTCACCACCTTTTACTTAACAACATATTCAAATTTTAAACAGATTGGCCTAGTTTTGAACGTGTTATCCCTCTTTTTGTGATTTTTCCTAAAATTATGAAAACTTTAACATATATATATATATATATATATATATATATATATATATATATATATATATATATATATATATATATATATGTGTGTGTGTGTGTGTGTGTATATGTTCTAGCTGAAAACGCGCACTTCGCTACGGAGTACATTCAATTTAAATACAAGGGTCAATGTATGCAATTAATGCCAAAAATATAAATATATATATTTATATGTATTTATAATAAATGTGTCGATCAATGTATACAATTGATGTAAAAAAAAATATATATATATACTTATAAAAAATCATAAGGAATATTTTTATAGACAAAATAATGTAGAAGAAAATATTTAAATTAAATGTAATGGGACATGCGAAAGAATATAGTATAGATAATATAGTACAGTGTGAGGAACATAAAATACTTTATTTCATTTTAATATTTTTTTTATAATGTCCAATCGTCTGCCATATTAGCAAGAAAAAAAAATATTTTTTGTCTATTTAGTTGTTATGCATGTGACGATAAATTATTTTAAAGTACCAGGAAAATAAATCACATGATCAGCATTTAGTAAATTAAATTCTAAAAATGAATCTTTAAAAATTCACCAAAAATCAGAAAAGAATTAAAGATTCGAAAAAGATTTCATTTTAAATGACTTTTTATGATCTTTCTCGTAGTATAAATTTTATGACTCTCAGATAATTATTTTAAATGCAATCTTGAAAAAAGTTACTAAAGCAGCTTAAAAATTTAATTTTAAAAAATCTAAGAAGAATTTTTTAAAAATCTTTCTTAGTGCACCCCTACACTATAAAAAGAATCGCCATGCAAAATTTCCACCCTTTAGGTCCAGCGGTTTTGTCTGTGCATTGTACACTGCTGGCCACTGTAAATGCAACACCCTGAAGGAAACATGCAAATAACATGAAATTTACAACATTCATTAGCGGAGGTGAGATATGCAAATGATTAGAATTTCAGAGCAGACGCACATCAAGCGCGCCTGTGGCGCCACTTCAAAGCGCTATTTAAGGCTTGGGGATTTCGACGATTTCAAGTTCGGCAATTGTGTGTTTCTTGTGGTTTTTTTCAAAAAAAAACGATCAATATACCTCGTCGAAAACAGCGATCATCTTTTGATCAAGTATCCGAGTTCGACAGAGGAAGGTTAGTGGCCTACCGAGATTGTGGATTATCTTTCAGGGAAATCGGTAGTCGTGTTGGACGAAACCAAACAACTGTAATGCAGATATGTGATCGTTGGATGCAGGAGGGTACGACGGACCGGCGTGTTCGATCGCATCCACCTCAGCGCACCACTTCACGTGATGACAGGCAAATTGTGCGCATGGCAGTGACGGATCGCTCAGTCACATCACGAACCATAGCACAGCACATGCAGTCTGTAACGCATCATCCAGTGTCTGCGCGTACCATTCGACGCCGTTTACAGCAGAGTGGTCTGTCCGCAAGACGTCCATTGCTTTGTCTACCCTTGACGCAGAACGACAGACGTCTCCGCCGCCAATGGTGCGATGACAGAAGGATGTGGACGGCAGAATGGAATGAAATTGTCTTTACTGACGAGTCACGCTTCTGTCGGCAACATCACGATGGTCGCATTCGAGTCTGGAGACACCGTGAATAGAGGATGCTTAACAGCTGCGTTATGCACCTCAACACTGGTCCTGCACCGGGTTTTATGATATGGGGCGGTATTGGATGTCACTCTCGGACACCTCTAGTACGCATTGCCGGTACTTTAAACAGCCAGTGCTACATCTCCGAGGTGTTGGAGCCAGTTGTCCTTACTTACCTTCAGGGCTTGCCCACATCTATATTTCAACAGGATAATGCGCGACCACACGTGGCACGCATTGTCCAACGATTCTTCGTCAATCGCCAGAATGAATTGCTTCCCTGGCCGCCTCGCTCTCCGGATCTTTCGCCGAGAGAAAACATGTGGTCCATGGTTGCTGTACGATTGACCCAGATACCATCCCCAGCTGCCACAGCAGATCAACTTTGGCAACGTCTGGAAGCTGCTTGGTCTGCTGTACCCCAAGAACTCATCCAAAGTCTCTTTGAATCAATGCCGAGGCGTGTGGCAGCGGTGATCTCCAACAATGGCGGCTACTCTGGCTACTGATTTTGGCAGGAACCACTCTTCACAGAAGTCTATAAATTTAATCATTTGATACTTGGTCAACATGTTATCTACAAAATAAATTTTGTTGTGATATCTCTTGTCTTTCTTGGTGTTGCAATTTGGGTGGCCAGCAGTGTATATTTGTCAGTCAGTCTGTCAGTCAGTGAGTCAGTCATATACGGAACTGTTATATATATATAGATATGTGTGTGTGTGTGTGTTTGTGTCTTTTATTTATTTACTTTTCTATTTTACAGGCAACTTCTCTGGTTGATTTCGGTCTGCCATGCTTTACTGCATTCGGAAGAAAAAATTACCTCCGCAGCAATGGGCAGCGTTTTCTTTCATTGGAGCTATTAATGGATCGATCACATCCATATCAAGATTTTAACTTAAATATGACATCCAGACAGTTAATTTCTGAAAAGACAATTGAGATACAATCTTATCAGTCGCAAAACTAAATCAAGAATGTATAAGACATTAATAATTCCTGCAAGTGAAACATGGATCTTGAGCATACACACGCAGCGCTCACTGGACATGTTTTAGAGAAAAATCCTCAGGACTATCTTTGGCCCAGTGCAGACTGAGAGACGTTGGAGAACCATAATCTATTTGGAACTCCATTGTTGGAGTTCAAAATGGATTGCCCATAGAGCCATACGATTTTGAACTGTATAGACTTTATGGGTAATCATCTGTTCCTTTATGGGTAACAAATAACACAAGTTATCCGTTGCAATAGATTGAGATGGCTTGGCCATGTTTGGAGAAGTTCGGAAGATAATCCCACTAAGATCTCGACATTTAAAAAATCCGAGGGATCCCGAGCTAGAGGAAGACCACCGACTAGATGGTGAAATGACGTTGAAAAAGACTTTAAAAGTTAAAAATTGGAAAGGTCTCGTCGCAGATAGAAGACGCTCGAGGGACGCATTCAGGATTTGACGCAGCCAGGACCTGTAGGGGTCTTTTGTGCTTGCGAAGAAGAAGAAGAAACAGTTACTTTATATCTTCGTTAAAAACTGCAACTGGTTAATGCACACACACAAGAAAGCAACGCGAAAATAACTGATAAACTCATTTTTTAGTAGCCTAACTGTGGACACACACACGCACGCACGCACGCACTCTGTCTCTTTGTCTGTACGTCGGTCTAAAAGTCCCTCTGTCTGTATGTCTGCTTGCCAGTCTGTCTGCCTGCCTGACTGCCGGTCGGCCTGTCTGCCTGCCTGCCTGCCTGTCTGTCTGTCATCTGACGGTCTGTCTGTCAGTCTGTTTGTCTGTCTGGCTGCCTTAGATCTGTCTGATTATTTAGCGACCAGAAGAGGAATTGTTTATCTCATAATTGCTAGTTTGAATGGGGGTGTTGAGTCGTTATTACTATTTGAATTATTGAGTTCTATTTTTTTTCCTTTTGCCATTTGAGCGAATGATATATTGGGTCTGTCTGCCTGTCTGTCGGTCTTTTTACACCAGACCAAACCAGACCCCCTAAAAATGTGTTTGATACGACCCCCTATAGGAGGGTAGGGGATTACGTTCCCCTGAAGGGAAGGATCCGAGTAGGAAGTGAATTTTTAACTAGAATGGCAGTTCCTCTCATGGTGTCAGTTGGGTTGATGTAGTCATTTCTGTATGTGGTATAATTTTGCACGTTTAATTTATCCACGGGTCTGCGATGTGTTTCCTGAATTAAATAAGATCGGGGTTATGCTCATGGACAAACTCCTTGAGCTCACGGATTCTAGCAATCATAAAGTTGGCGTTGATTGCAAAAACAGACAGCGAAAAGGGAGGGCATTATCTGGCTTTCTGAACACAAATATTGAGTCCGTAGAAGATGCTAACAGATTTTTGCCTCTCAGACCCATTTTGCGTAAAATTTTCTCTTGCTGTTCCCAGATTATTTAGTATGTTTGTGAAATCAGAGATTCCTAATTCTGCCGTTATTTCGTCTAAGAAGGATGTTATATTTCCTGGAATTGTTTTAGGAGACTGAAGCTACCTGAAGGGGAATTATTTGTCTGAAAATTGCTAGATTGACTGGGGAGGTTGATTCATTATTAGATTTGAATTATTTAGGTTTTCAGTTCTATTATTGTTGGCTTTTGCTGTTTTGGCGACTGATATATTGGATGTA
Source organism: Dolomedes plantarius (assembly GCA_907164885.2). Classification (NCBI taxonomy): domain Eukaryota; kingdom Metazoa; phylum Arthropoda; class Arachnida; order Araneae; family Dolomedidae; genus Dolomedes; species Dolomedes plantarius. Next base: position 17,329,843 of record OU015497.1, on the reverse strand, counting down.
ATAGTTTGGGATTCTTTTTTTAGCTTCCTTTTCTGTTAGTTTTTTAAGCTGAAATATTATGAGTGAAATTGAACCTGCAGTTTGAAGAAGGGAACAAGCGCCAAAAAAATTGAAATTCGTTTTCTTTTTTGCACCATAATGTTATTTACATGTAGACGCTCCTTGTAAGCTGCAAATGTAACTGGAATAGCGGGTGAATGTAAAGAATCTTATACAAAAGTTTAGTGAAGAAAAAATAATACATAAGAAAGTTTTTTTTTAAATTTCCTTCCAAAACAATATTTGGGTTCCTTCCCTTCTTCAAACTGCCGATTCAATTAGGGCAACCCTCCAGTTAGCAGGACGATCGCCCTGGCGGTTGCAACATTTGGTAACTTCAGCTTTTTTGCTATCTGGTTTTACATGTGGACATTCGTTGGTAAGATGATCGCCAGCGCACTTAACACTTCTCGGGTTCATTAAACAAAGCTTATTATGATGGTGGAAATGTTGACATTTGAATCATTGCACGGTTTTGAAAGGGAAATTAAATACTCGATGTTAATTTTAATATAAATTAGGGAGTCTAGCTCAGACATCAGGGATTGCTGTGTAGGGAGTGTCAAGTCCAAAGTCGTCGTTTTGAGATTTACGAGATTGAAAAAAAACGGCTTTTGTAAAGTCAGTTTATTTAAGTCTAATTTCTAATTTTTTAAAAATAAATTTTTCTAATTTTATTTTTGTTGAGTAAAGAGTGTTAGGTCCTTGATTGGGACATAACCCCTTTAACACTAACATGTTTTTGTTTTGTTTCACCTATCTCAAATTTTCCCTGATGAATAAAAATATTTTGGAGGGGAATTGGACTGAGCTTTCTGTACCCTGCAGTAGCCCTTGATTTTCCAAACATGCCTGGTTGGATAACTCATTTTAGCCCTTTTTGGACTTAATACCCTTTGCACAGCAAACACAGTTGTAGTTTTTGCTTTATCAGTGGGAGTTAGTTGTACTTGGAATGGGGGGGGGGGAGGAAAGAGACATCTTTTCTAGTTAGCTGGGAAACTTAAATGACAGGGAAGTCAAGCGTATCCAGTTTTCTTTAATGTCCTCGGGAGGGAACGTCCTTTGGTAATCCACGGAAAAACTATTTTAAGAGCACGTAATGGGAGAATGAAACCTTTTACTCTGTGGTCGTGCAAGCATTTGGTTATTTCTCGATGATCATCCTCGGTGATGAGGTCAATTCTGATATATTCGCCGCCGATTTTAATGTGGAACTTTCCTTCACCAGACAAGACCAGACCAGACATGACACGGCATGACATGACATGACCGTGCATGGCACGAGACGACATGGTACGACACGCCAGTATCGGGGCATGACATGATATGACATGACATGACATGACATGACATGGCAAAACAAGACACGACGATACGAGACGATCCGACTCGAGACGTGACGTGACGTGACGTGACGGGACAGGATCAGACGAGACGAGAAGAGACGTGACAAGACGGGACGTGACGAGCCGTGACGGGACAGGACGGAATGAGACGAGACGACACGAGACGGGACGTGGTGAGACGAGACGAGACGAGACGAGACACGAAGTGACAAGACGGGATGTGACGAGCCATGACAGGACAGGACGGCATGAGACGAGACATGATAGGACGTGGCGGGACGAGACGATACGTGACGTGACGTGACGGGACAGGATGAGACGAGACGAGAAGAGACGAGAAGAGACATGACGAGGCGAGTCGAGTCGGGACGTGGAGAGCCGTGACGGGATAGGTCGGAAGAAGACGAGATGAGACAATGAGTTTATCAGTTATTTTCGCGTTGCTTTCTTTTACATAACTGTAAAGGGAATCAATCTTTGCAAAATTGTAAAAACTGAACCTTAAATTTTTTCTGAATTATTTTATTTTATAGTTTAAAACTATTTTTTAATTGTTCAAACTCAAACCAGTAAATATCTCGAAATGTAATACACTGCTCAAAACAATTAGGGGAGCACATGGTTTTAACGAAATTACGCAAATACTTACACCGATAAGAAACATAAAATAAATCATCCATAATTTAAAGCCTAACAGGAAACAGAAGAAGAAAACTTCATATGCAAATCAAAGTTCATGGCGTCAAAAACCAAAAACAGAACATAAGGGCGGAAAACGGGATTTTGCAGAAACGTCTGTTTCACTGCCTTAACTGTGAAATTCGATTGCTCAGTTATTGTTTTTGAGAAAAGGTGACTTGAAAATGTCTCAACAACGTGATTTACTGGAATCCATGGCATGGCGTATTATAGGCACACTTGAATCCGGGCAAACACAACGTAGTGCCGCGGACGCTGTTGGAGTCGTCAGAAGTGTCGCTGCAAGGCTGTGGAATAAATTACAAGAAACAGGGAATGCTAGACGTCGACCAGGGCAAGGTCGGCCACGCGCCACTACAGCAACTGATGACCGGTATATACTGTTAACAGCTCGTCGAAACAGACCAGACAATGCTACCCAGCTGCAAAGACAGTTGCTCTTGGCAACAGGACGAAGGGTGTCCAGCCAAACAGTACGCAATAGACTTCATCAATGAGGTCTCTATGCACATAGGCCAATGCTTTACATTCCGATGACCTCACGCCATCGTGCGGCCCGAAGAAGTTGGGATGCTGAACATCGAGATGGGGAGCAACATGATTGGAGTCAAGTGCTGTTAACAGTCGAGTGCCCATTCAGTCTGGAGTGTGACACCCGACGTGTTTTGGTATGGAGGGAAAGGGGCACTCGAAATAATCCCACATTCGTTCGTGAAAGGTTACAATAAAGACCATCTGGTTTTATGGTATGGAGTGGAATCAGCATAGGTGGACGTACGGACCTGCTTATCATTCGGAATGGTACTTTGACGGCCCGAAGGTATGCAGACGATTTTCTGAGACCTCATGTCATACCTTACGCTGCAGCCATTGGAGATTCCTTTGTTTTCCAGCATGATAATGCCAGACCGCACACAGCTCGTCTTGTGGAGAACATGCTTGAAGCTGAAACAATACAGCGTATGGAATGGCCAGCGTGCTCTCCTGACCTGAATACATTCGAGCCTGTTTGGGACATGCTCGGACGACGCATTGCAGCGAGACCAAGGCCTCCATTTACTCTCCGAGACTTGGAGATTGCACTTTTTAAGGAGTGCAACAGTATTCCCTAAATTCTTATCGATAACATCATCGCATCCATGGAAAACGGGTGTGCAGCAGTCTTAGCTGTTCGAGGAGACCACACGCCATATTAAAAATCTTGCATCATTTCTAAACAATACTTTTTTTATCGTTTACATGTAACCAAATTGTTGCCCTAAATCAAGTTTCAATGTTTTTTCCATATTTTCAAAGAATTAAAGCTTAATTACAAATTTTTTTACGTCTTTTTTTCTATATTGCGCATTGATACGCATGTACTATCCATTTTAAGCCAATATGTGGCTGTCTCGCAAGGTTTTTTTTAACTTCTTTGCTTGCTCCCCTGACTTTTTTGAGCAGTGTATATATGATGGAAACCGCTTTTATAATCACCGGCACTTATATATAATATGTAAGTATGCATGTGTGCGCTTGTGTATATTATAAAATGAACAGCCAGGTGTACTGTAGCAATTAAAGCCTATGTTTGGCATTTTAAGGGGATGGTGGACATTACAAATCGATTTTTGAAATTTTTACCTCAAAGATATGAAATTTTGCATATATATTCATTGAAGTATAAATTTATTAAAACTTATAAAATTTTATATATATTAAAAATTTTATAATTTAAAAATTGAAATTAATATTTTAATGCTGCTTGCGATCTTATTTTTAACTTCCCCCTCAATTTTGCATTTATATTGCTTGTAAGTACATTTTGAAAGAGTTATGTATTATTTTGTTCTTTCGTCGAATAGTTAATTTTTAGGAAATATTTTTATACTTGTACTGGGAATTTTCCAGAAATTTTTGTACTTTTCTACACTAAAGTTAAAGTTTTATAATCTGAATGATCTCGAAACCTCAAATGGATACACAATTTTATTTTCACGTATTACAGGAGTCTTTTTTATAAATTTGATAAAATTTTGTCAAAAATTATGACGCATGGAGCATTTCAAAGACTTATACTCATTTTGAAAAATACTCAGTCTGAGAAATACTCATTCTGAGAAAAAGCCATTTAAAAGATGTTTTCCCCCTAACTTTAATGCTTACATTTCTAGCCACCAAGTTTTCATTTTACTTTTCACTACACATTTTAAATGCTTTTTATTCCAATATTTATATATTTTATAAATACAAATTTATTATAATTTAAAAAATCAATTCATATATTTTCAGTTCTTTTTTATTTATGCATTGCTGTATTGAATTAAATAATTTCTTCAAAAAGTTCGAAATCTGCCAGCACCATAATTTCCGGTTGCCACCGCGCACGTTAAATATCTATTTTAGAATTAAGCGAAATGTAAAACAAAGTTTCACAGAACTCTGTTTGCATATTTCTTTTTTACATTTTTATGGCCATTTAAAGAGCTCTTTAATCTTTTTAATTGCTTGAAGTATTTTATAAGCTAAGTTATTTACATGCGGCCTTTTGTAAATGATTCTGCGAAAAGGGCAAAATGTTAATACACCAAAAAAATTTTCCAATTTTTGTTGGATTTTTGGGAATTTGAAATTCCACCATCCCCTTAAAAGTTACAGAAAAAAATGCTAGTCAATATATTATATTGTTGAACACAAACATTATTCTGATGCCTAAGCAGCTTTTTTGCTATTCAACTGAGATACGTATGTCATTTTTTTTATATTACAGTGGTACCTCGCTTTACGAACGACTCGGTTTACGAACGATTCGGTTTACGAATAAGCGCAGGAGATGCTGCCATCTGGAGATAGGCGATGGAAGCATTCGTCACACTTGCTTCGGTTCACAAACAGTCCACATGTGATCAGATGGGATTTCTCTATCACAGCTCAAACATTCGTTCCTCAAGTATTTCCCTATTTTTTGTATATATCTTTGTTTAAATTAGCCATCAATATGCATCCCAAGAAAAAGGCAAGAGCAAGTGATATTACTAGCAGGAAACCTAACCTAACTATTGAGAAAAAGGAAGAACAAAGAGGCAATAAATGCAGCTGCTGTGACTAAAGGAGTGACTCTTTTAACGAAGCAAAGACCTCAAATTATAGAAAAAGTAAAAATATTATTGCTTGTGTGGATACGTGAAAAAGAGATTTCTGATGATAGTAATAGGGACTTTAATATGCGAAAAAGAAGGAGTTGCAGAGTGATTTGATAGCTAAAACACAGAGTACAAATGGTGTTGAATGTGAATATTTTAAAGCCAGTAGAGGCCGGTTTAATAAATTCTGCAAATTGAGTTATTAGTTTTTTTAGGCATGCGAAGCCCGCTAGTTCAGATAAATGGACTCCAGATGAATATGTTGATGAATTCAAAAAGTTTGTGAAAAGTGAAAGCTACATGCGAAATCAAGATTTTTAACTGTGATGAAATAGGATTGTTTAAGGAAAATGCCAAGAAGAACCTATATTAGGAAAGAGGAAAAGGCACTACCTAAGCACAAGTCTATGAAGGACAGGCTTACACATTTTATTTTGTGCTAATGCAAGTGGTGATTGTAAAATCAAGCTACTTTTAGTTTACAACTCTGAAAATCATCATTCATTCCAGAAAAATAATGTGATGAAGGCAAAACTGCTTGTAATGTGGAGAGTAAATGCTAAGGCCTGGTTACAAGACTCATTTAATGGAGTGTATTGTTGTTCTCACCAGCTATCAAGAAATATCTCGAGGAGAATGGTTTGGCCTTGGAGAATATTCTCGTCATACATAAAGCTCCTGCTGTTCTTCCAAATTTCGAAAAAAGCCCCGGACATCTAACATAACTTCATTAACGTCAAGTTTCTACGATCAAACACAACTCCTTTGCTTCAACTTATGGACCAGCAGGTGATTTGTAATTTTGAAAAATTGTGTATCATAGCTCTCTTTCCAAGGTGTTTTCAAGTCACAAATGGCACCTGTTTGACCCTGAGAGATTTTTGGAGGAGCACTTCGTCCTCCTCATATGCTTAACTGAATCAAAATTATTGATAAGGCCTGGAGTGGGGGGGGGGGGGTTCTTATCGTACCTTGTAGTCTGCCTGGAAGAAAATTTGGTCATCTTGAGTGCCCATCGAAGGCATAATGAAGAGGCGGAAGTGAGATGTGTCGATGAGATAGTGTCCATGGACAAAAGTATGGGCTTTGAAGGTCGACTGTAAAGAAGTGGAGGAGCTCGTGGAAGAACACTCGTGGAAGAACTCACCACGGAAGAACTTGTTGAGCTGCAGAGTCAACAGGTGAACGCTATCCAGGAAGAGTATTTATCAAAGTAAGACAGTGATAGGGATAAAGTTTCCATCGCCATGATAAAAGTAATTTGCAGCAAGTAGAGTGAAGTGCAGGCATTAATTGAAGACCATCACAATAATAAATATGTGACCAACCGAAGAGTTAATATTCTAAATGACAATATGATGTCCCACTTCTGTGAAATGCTTCGGAAAAGCAAAAGTCAAATTTCTTTGGATCGGTATCTTGTGTCATAATCAGCTAGTGCGATTGAAAGTAGACGAAGAGAAAAAACAATAAAATCAGAATTGCCAAGTTATATTACGAAAGATGATTTACCTTCCAAGCAGTAATATCCGTAATCCTCCATTCCTTTTCAACAATCCACCATCTGCACCAGCCATTATCCACTACAAAACTAAAATGTTGTACTGAACAATTATCAAGTGATAGTTCTTCATAATAAAGTCTGTTTTCATTTTTGGTACACCATTTCTTTATAACTGAACTCATAAAAACAAGGTAAAAAAAACTATGTTCTAGGGGGGTGAGCGGATTAGTTCTTCATCCGTTAATTTATAGTGGAATAACTGTTTCGGTTTACGAACCAAGTCTAGGAAAGAATTAAGTTTGTAAACCGAGGTGCCACTGTACTTGATTTTATATTATTTAAAAATATTATTATATATTTTGTGCTAATGGTCCTTTCAAGCTGTTTTTATATAAATTTGGAATGCATTTGAAGAAAAATTATTCGTGTAAATTCTGAATAAAAATGTAATAAAACTTATTTTATTTTGTTTCTAGTTCCTGTGCTTTTTTGTCTAAAAAACTTTTTGAAGAGAAATAGATACACGTATACTGGAAAAAATCGTACCGATGTGAAAAACAGGTTACTTCCTTCTCGATGTACTTCTCTTCATATCTTGACTCAGTTCAAAAAGAGAATAGTGCTATAATTAAAGACAAAACGCGGCGCTTATTAAAAATTGACTGAAGATAGACGGTGTGAATAATGGGAAGAATGCTGTGCTGCAGAGATTAATGTTGTTAATTTGGTTTCAATGAGATGCTTGCTTCACGCTGTATTTACTGAATGGGAAAACCTTGGGAGGATACTTGACCTCAAGGGACACTTATGTTAATGGAAGCTAGGAGACATACTATATACATTAATATGCATAGTATATATATTACGTATTCTATTCGGTGATTCACTCGAAACAGGCCGCGAAAAATCTGCAATACGATGAAGCAATATGAACCAAAATCAACACGTTACAAACCTTGACATATGCGTAATCGATGCTGGAAGTGATATTTGTATATTTCGACGCCGTGTTCTGGAACGTATTTTCAAGGATATCGGTGGAACTTGTGTTAACCCACATACGGGAGTTAACATAACCCAACAAATGGAACCACACATCATACGAGAACCATGCGATGGGATGTGCCATCTACTGAGGAGCACATTGTGTGCTTTTTCATTCAGATTGTTTGGTCCTTGTTGAAGGACCAAGCAATAATAAACTCGCATAAGTAAAACAAATTTAATGACACTTTTAATTCCTCACAAATCAGAAAAAGATATTTAATACTAAACAGATATATATATATATACTGTGAAATCTCGATCTATCGTTTGCGAAGGGACTGAGTGAACTAAACGTTGAATGGGGAGAAAACGATAGATGCAGGAACACACAAAAAAGTATTAAAATACCTAAAAGTTTGGTATCCCTAACATATGTTAACTCATATACATAGATGCATACATACCTGTTGTGTAACTGAAGATGAAATTACAAAGTTGTACTGAAATCGAAGATAATAATCATTCGGGGAACGATCGAAAGAGGTTCCACTGTATATATATATACACTCATGGACAAAAAAATTAGCGCACCAAGAAGGAGTCGTCAAAGAGCGGCCTAATTGACGAGCTACTCGCCTAGCTGACCACCCAGCTTCCATCATCCCGACGATTCTCCCCCTCTCAAACTGCGACAACTGCTTATATTGTCTTCGAACACGGCGTAATGGCATGTCTATCTCAGCTCTTCCTTTGTAAATGATTCAGCACACTCAAACAAGCTTTGGCTACCTGTTTTATACTCCACAGAGTACGATTTTCAACGCCTTCTACCGGCTATACGTAATGCGCAATCACGCTGCATTTCTAATCATTTGCATATCTCTCCGACATGTACCTTCATTGCAAGTTTCGTTACGATCCCGCAATTATTTCTTGGTTCGCCAATTTTTTTGTCCTTGAGTGTATATCAAAATAATTTTAAATTATTGCAATTTAAAACTTTAAAATTTTTAATTTATGCAACTTAATTTTTTTAATTAATACTTATTAAATACATTTATTTTCTAATTATCAAATTAAAATTTTTTAAATTAAAATTACTGTGGATATTTGAAGAAAGTAATTTAAAATTCAGTAATATTGTTGGGAATTTCTCCCACACGCATGTCCAGATGTGTTAAAGGGCAGAGAGTCACGTGAACTTTTTGATATCTTTTACTTTTATTTTGTCTCTTGGCATCACGAGCTCATGACGCGTGATGAATCTTTAGAATTGAATTTAATTTCATTTCTCTTTATGTATTAAAAATTGATAATATTGTAACATGGATTTAAACTCTTGAATATCAATCTTTGAAGTCTTTCTTGAAGAATGCCTGGATGTTTTACTTGAGATGAATACTTGAACTTGATAGACTTACTTGAATAAGAACTACTATTCGTGATCAAACAAATATACTTATTTCAATTTATCCATTTATTTATTTTGTTAAAATCTCTTTAAATCCTGTGTTATATATGTAATTCAGATTTTAAAACGTATTAAATTACGTAGAAGTAGAAAAAAACTTATAATAAAAAGATTCCTGTACAGTCAACAGATGTCAGCAGGTCAACAGATGTCAGCAGATGTCAACAGATGTCAACAGAGGTCAACAGATGTCAACAGATGTCAGCAGTACAGTCAACAAGTCAACAGATGTCAGCAGGAGCAAAATGAAACTGATGCTGGATTTAGATTGCTGTCTGTAGACGCTTGTTATTTATTTGAGTATATATTATTTAAATGCGTCCTGATAAGATTTAACTTTTTAGTTTAGAGTCGACAGAGGATTGTAGTAAAGTTCAATTCGTATATTCTATGTTTCGCTAAAGTGAATCATTCATCTTGAGGAGCGATAAGCATGTTTACTTTTCCCTAGCACTTAACCATGGACGGGTAGGCAGGGGGGAACGTGTGTCAATTCCGTCACCAGCAGCCGGTCGACAGTGTTGGATGGTTGAAATTTTGCCTGTTGGCAGGCATATTTTCAAGTTAGCGGTGGGCATGTAACGTCCAGAAAACGAGCCCGCGAGAACAGTTGCGCTTTGTACGTTTCACCAATATTGTGTGGGAATTGTTATATTTTATCCCACAAGCCGGCATTCATATAAATTACTATTTTACAGTGTGACGTAATGTCGTTTGCATGCTTGGTTTTCATTTCATTTTTTGGTTACGTTACAAGTACTGAAGTGGCAACTTCGATAGATATTGCTGAGTTTTTAGATATACGATATACTCGGTGAGAAGAGGTTGTAATAGTGCTTTGGTGTTCTTGAGAATTTGCTTGTTTTAAATAAAGAAAGTTTGTTTTTAAGTTTGGAATATTCAATTTGAAAAGAATCTTGTGAAGCCGAGTCAACACCCTCACTGCATGTGGAACCTAAAAAGGATATCGCCCCATTAACTTAGGCGGGTGATTTTACATATTGAATGATCTATGCTCGGAGATTGAAAGTAACACAGAAACACTGAGTTTCTAAAGACAGATTTAAACATGCAACTGAGCATGCGCAGAAATCAATTTTCAATTGTAAATTATCGCTCATTAATAGAAATTGCGGTTACAAAAACCAAATTTGACAAATCTAGAGATTACAGTCTTTCGTTTAACACGAAAATGAAGCAAATTGATGCAGTAATTTTCTTTCAGGGACTGCTCAAAAAGTCGGCTTAGCAACTTAAATATATAGATTTGATCATTTTCTTTCAAGTTATTGGGATAATTCATCAAAGAAATTTTAAAAAAGTATTTATTAATACATGGAATTGTCAAGTTTATATGATTCAACAGAAAATTTAAAAACATGGTATATAAAATGTTCTTTTTATCTTGTAATTATTTTTATTAAATTACTAGCTGAATACCCGTGCTTCGCTACGGAGTAGATACATTCAATTTAAATACAGCGGTCAATGTATGTAATTAATGACATAAAATATATATTTATAATAAATACAACGGTCAATGTATGCAATTAATGCAAAAAATATATATATTTATAAAAAAATCACACCGGATATTTTTATAGACAAAATAATGTAGAAGAAAATATTTAAATTGAATACAACGGTCAATGAATGCAATTAATTTGTATGTTTAATATCCATAAAACATACTCATGTGAATTAAATACTTAAAAAACTTCCATCTCAATTATTCTAGTGGTTAGATTTTATCTTTAAACATATTTTATTATTTTTTTTCCTCAATTTATTTCGTTGCCAACTACAGCTTTGTCAGACGCACCTTCCTGCCAAGTTTGGCGATTTTGTGTGTGGCGTGGTAACCTTGCAATTTTGGCGAGATTTTTTTTTAAGGGGGGGGGCGAATTTAGTCGTGTGCGGTTGTGGCAGTAATTAGATTGAGTATTTAAATTTAATAATAAATAATGAGATTTATAATTTTGATTGTTTTCTTAATTTTTTAACATTAGTGCAGGGGTGAATATGTTTTGAATTTAGTTTGTTTATTTTTGCTATTTCTGCTGTGTTTTTTTTCGCACATGCATTATTGCTATTTTGTAATGTAGCAAATTTATTTGCTAACTGAGGTTAGCTGGAGATTTCTGTAATGTTTTTGGAAGTTTAATACAGCCAGCGGTCATTTCCTTTTCCCGAAATGGATTTTCACCCTTTCAAGTGAAATGTTGTTTTGTGTCTTCTAGAGACTAGTTTGTGGCAAAATGGGTGACATGATTGAATTGAGGTTGTTGTTTAATTGGTATTTTATGGGAAACAGGTGTGTAATATGTGTGTGGAGAATTTGCGTATATGGCTACAAATAACCGGCTGGGAATTTCTGTAATTTTTTGAAAGTGTAATACAGCCAGCAGTAAGTTTGTTTTCAACTAATTTGTACAGCTCAACGTATTCTACAGCTTTGTTAGACGCATCTCCCTGCCAAGTTTGGCGATTTTGTGTATGGCATAGTGTGCATGGCGAGATTTTTTTTTTTTTTTTTTTTTTTGCGGATTTAGTCATGTGCGGATGTGGCAGTATTAGATTGAGAGTTTAAATTTAATAATAAATAATGAGATTTATAATTTTGATTGCTTTCTTAATTTTTTAACATTAGCGCAGAGTTTAGAATTTTATTTTCTTGATTGCATGTAAAATGCATGCGCAGTTTGCCTATTAAATTCAAATTGAATATTTATTTTGCATATTTATTTTCTTGTTTGCATATAAACATTATGCATTTGCATATAACTTTTCGCCAACAGAGGTGCGTCTGACAAAGGTGTTTCCCAAGACTCAATAGAGCTTCAACAATTCGCATACTAGTATCAAATGATTGCTGTAAGGTGCCATCACTCTGAATCAGTCTTTTTCTGAATCAATCTTCTCACTTTCAACTTCTGTACAGCCAATGGAACAACTTAAATTTTTTGTGAAAATCCACAACTCTCCTCTAAAACAGCACCTAAAGAATTTGTTTTGCACTTGCTGCACATCAGATTTGTAAGCAAAGTGGATAATATATTCACATCTATAATGACATAATTTGGGTTTTCAACAACATCTTCTATTTTCTGGGGTAAGTTGCAAAATTCAGATTCTTCCTTGAAATAGGTGCCATCGCTCAGAATCAATCTTTTGGAAGTATATGTCTCACTTACGACCATGCTATTTTCTTTCAACTTCTGTACATTTGACAAATGCCATTGCCAAATCGCTGCATGATTTTTACTTTTGCACCAATATTTGTCCGTTTTAAATACGCTCACATGTAAACAATCCTATCAGTTACGGTTAACGATGAGCAAAACAAAAATTCAATAATTCAATAATAATTTGACTTTTCAGGCTAGTGGAAAAATGCCAAGCCCACATTAAAGGGTCACTTGAAATAATTAAACACACACAAATGCATAAATTAAACAAAAATTTCTTTTTAAATTCTTTAATTTGTCTATATTTCCAGAAAGGAAATATTTAACGCATTTACTATACATTAAATCCTTTCAATAAGAAAATTCTGAAATTAAAATGGCAACAGAGAACGATTGTTTACATAATATCGCAACGATAAAAACGACGATCGTTGTTCGAAATGTCTTAAAATATACATTTTAGAGTATAAATTTTGACTTGAAAGATTATTATTTTCAATTATTATACGGGTTTAATATATGACTTGAAGCTTTTTGATTATATTTATTTTTCTATCGTTTTTGCTTCTCGCTGTTCCGTAAACCTAACATCTCGGCTTTTAAAATTGTGAGGTTCTTCCATTTCAGGATTCACCCTTCAAAAATTGTTGATTTTTTGTTAATTAAAAATTAACTGTAATTATTTTCGATTCCGGAAGTTCTTAAAACCCTCGGCTGTTTTTAACGACGCCTGTATGTAAAATTTCACGATCGTCGCTCCTAAACTGTGGATTTCTATAAAATTACAGACAGACAAACAGACAATGATTCATTTTTATATATTAGAAGATTGTGTGTAATCTTCCATACCATTGTTACTCGTTTTGTCTAATTTTATGTGGGCGTATTGGTTTTGCTGTTGTCTTGTGTCTGGCGAAGCTTGACCTTTTAGGGCCTTTCGCTAAAAGGTCAAGGAAAAGACATGTCATACTTTGTTAATACAATGTCATACATTGTTATAATGTAAATGTATGACATATGTATGACAATATATAATTATTGACAATATACAATGTATGACATATGTCATACATATGTCATACATTGTTAATACAATGTATCTCATATCATTAAAGATTTTTTACAAAAATTCATATTAAAAGTATTTTTTGAAAAAAAAACAAAAAAACAAAAAAAACAGCTTCAAAAGTGACTACATAAGCGTAATCGATGCTGGAAGTGATCTTCGTATATTTCGACGCCGTGTTCTTGAACGTATTTTCAAGGATATCGCTGGAAATTGTGTTAACCCACATACGGGAGTTAACATAACCCAACAAATGGAACCACACTTCATACGAGAACCATGCGATGGGATGTGCCATCTACTCAGGAGCACATTTTGTGCTTTTTCATTCAGATTGCTCGGTCCTTGATGAAGGACCAAGCAATAATAAACTCGCATAATTAAAACAAATTTAATGAGATTTTTATTCCTCACAAATCAGCAAAAGATATTTAATACTAAACAGATATACATACAATGGAATCTCGATCTATCGTTTTCGAAGGGACTGACTGAACTAAACGATGAATGGGGGAAAACGATAGATGCAGGAACACACAAAAATGTATTAACATACCTAAAAGTTTGATATCCCTAAAATATGTTAACTCACATACATAAATGCATGCATATCTGTTGTGTAACTGAAGATAAAATTTCAAAGTTAAACTGAAAACGAAGAAAATCATTCGGGGAACGATCGAAAGAGATTCCACTGTATATATACCGGGTGCGTCATAAATTCGTGCAAAGTTCAAAAATTCGTAATAAAAGAAATAGTGCTCTGAAAAATTTTCTGTTTACACAAATAGGATCAGAGGGGCATTGGATTTTTTTTCCATGAAAAAAAAAGTTTCCTAAAGTAGCCGATAGAGGGCGCTTTTAAGTGACCACGTTAAGTCTGCATGGCAGGAAAGACATGCGTTACCTGTTGTCAACTTCATGCAGGATGATGCCCCGCCCCACATTTCACGTGATATCAAGACGTTCCTGTTGAAATCTTCCACTGAAAGACAAGTGAAAGATTCCAATTTTTATTTCTATAAGTCCCGATCGTAAGGTTCAGTGGCCCTCAAGGTCATCAGACTTGATCCCGGCAAATTTTTAGTTGGGGGGGATACTTAAAGTCTCATGTGTACCGGGGCTCCCCAACCACTTTCGTGGAACTGAAAAATGCGATTTTATAGACAGTCGCTGCCATCGATGCTACAATCCTCTATAATGGGCTTAGTGACGAGCCTCACTTGGCTATTACCTTGTGCTTGTAGTAATGTTGAACATCCGTTACTTTAAAATAAATGCACAGTCTCATGTTATTGTGATCTGTTTGGTTTTCTGTTTGAGTTTGCCTGATTTGCATAAAACGTCTGAGTATGACGTGTGAGCGCCCTCTTTCGGTTACTTTAAGAATTTTTTTTTTTTTTTTTTTTTTTTTTTTTTTTTACATGGAAAAAAAATCCAATGTCACTCTGATCTTATTGTCGCAAACAGAAAAAATTTCCGAACATTGCTTCTTTGATTATGAATTTTTGAACTTTGCACGAATTTATGACTCACCCGGTATGTATATATATGTATATATATATTTATATATGCAGGGTGTTTCATATTGAATGGGACAAAAAGAAAGCATACCTGTGAAAGCTGAAATTACTTTATTTTGATAAATCAAATTTACAGTGAAACTATAATTATACATGTTTCTATAGATGTTCTATGTGTGTCCCTCTGGTGACGCGGCAGATATCTATGCGACATTCCAGTTCCTGCCACATCATGATAGAATATCCTTTGTTAACGTTTAGATCATTTCAGTTGTCCACTGCTTCAGTTGCTGTAAGTCGTGGGGATATGAAGGCATGGACACTTTGTCTTTAACAAAACATCATAGGATAAAATCACTAGGGTTTTACATCTGGGAATCTCGGTGGCGACAAATCAATGCATATTGTTTGACCTATGGGGCTAAAACGATGTGCTATTACTTATATATATATATATATACGTAGGTAGGCTGAAAAGTAATGCACACATGCTTGTAGAGCGCGAACGAAATGACCTTCAAAACAGCGCCAAGTGGCATTTGGAAGTTCCCTCCTCAATACGCATGCGCAGGTTTGAAATCGTCGTGTTCATCCTGTGTATTTTGAAAAGCGGTAGTATGGAGACGTGTTCTAATGCTATGACAACGGCGAGTTATACAGCGATCTGTTATCGAATTTTTAACAGCTGAAAAAGTGAGTCCTACTGAGATTCATCGTCCTTTAAATGTTGTTTAAGGTGACGATGCTGTTGATAGGGATGCTGTTGATCACTGCCACAGACGATGAACATCGCAAACTCGTGGACGATTTGATTCAAAATGACCGGCGAATCACTCAAAAGCCTATCGCAAACCATGATGGAGTATCCAAGGAATGTGTCTGCTTAATAATAGAACGATTGGGATACCGTAAAATCTATGGTCGATGGGTACCACGCCGTCTCACAGGCGAGAACAGCGTCGGACTGGAGAGGCACTGTGAAACCTGACGTTTGAACCGATTCCACACCCTCCTTATTCCTCTTTTATCTTGCGCCTTGCAATTTTTATTTTTTTTCCCTCTACTCAAGAGAGACCTAAAGGGTAATCATTACACCTCGGACGATGCGGTGAAGGCAACTGTCAAGTCGTGGATTCGAGAAAATTCGGAAGAATTTTTCAGTGACGGAATGTGAAAACTTTTTACACGTTGGGAGAAATGTGTTAGCCTTAACGGTGACTATGTTGAGAAATAAATATATGATTTTGAAGCTTAAGAATTGTACTTTAATGTTCTTTTTGCCCGATCTCGCTATTTCTTTTTGTTCGCGCTCTACAAGCATGTGTGCATTACTTTTCAGCCTACCCTCGTATATATATATATATATATGTCACGACCCTATCGCCGTGCACCCATCTAAATACACTAATTACTCTAAATACAGTCATCAAACAGTAGGCCGGTGGAAGAACTAATACTTAATTAACTTTTAAACAACTCTTTATTAATTAACATTAATCGAATACCCAATTAGTCCAGCTAAATCGCCATTTTCAATCATCTCACAGAGCTCCCGACAGACGCACGTCTTGACTCTATCAAATATTTTCCCGAACTGCGAAATTTCTTTCTCTTCGTTATATAAGCCACATAGGCGTAGATCCTCTTCTACAGCCCCCGCGAACATCCGATGATTATGTAAGATAACGCGCGTGCGAGCGAATGACCCTGAACTTTTCGCTGCGAAACACACTCACTTCCTGAATTTGACCACGCTAGAACTTTAATAGAATTTACTGTTTAACGCTCATTAATATAATTAACTATAGCTTATGATTTAATCATCACATATATATATACGTATATATATATATATATATATATATACAGGGTTTGTATAAAAAATATCGGGAAAAGTTTTGGAAAAATAAATTTATTTCAGATATTACTACAATTCCTCAAAACTCTTCAAAATACATCCATTGCACGTCGACACACTTTTGCCAGCGGTTTTTCCACGACTCGAAGGCCCCCTGGTAGACGAATTCCGGAACGTACTTAAGGGTACGCGTGCAAGCTTCTTTTACGGCACTTAGGGTCCCATGGTGGTGTCCGTTGAGGGAGGATTTCACTTTTGTGAATAGGAAATAGTCTGCTGGTGCCAGGTTCGGACTGTAAGGGGTTGGGGAATCGTTGCGATGTCGTTTATCGTCAGGTGCTCGGTGACCTTGGAGCAGGTATGGCTGGGTGCACTGGGACGAGTTTAGTGCATAGCTTTTGCATCACCAACTTTTCAGTGATAATGCTGTACACTGTCATGTTATCAATGCCATTTTTATCTGTGACTATGCGCACACTTAACCGACTGTCAGAATTCAGCACTTCAAGCACTCGTTGCACGTTGTCGTCGGTTCTTGAGGTCGGCGGTCGTCCAGAGCGGGGCTCGTTCTCCACACTCTCTCGGCCATCTTTGAAGAGCTTGAGCCACTTAAAATCTGCAGTTTGTGATATGCTTTCAAGATTCCTTATATAGGGGTATATAAGGAATTGGGGCAAGAAGTAAAATTGTTCACAAGCGTTCTGTAAGCCGCTCAGTGCCATAACCGAATGGTTATGACGCATGTGGAGGATTTTTTACGTGGTAGAATTATCGGCCGCCTGGAATGTAGGCGTGCTCAGATCGAAGTATGCGAGGAACTTGGAATTGCCCAAAGTGTCATCTCTAGGCTTTGGCAACGATTCCAAAATGATGGAAATGTAAGTAGACGTTATAGTACAGGTCGCTTCAGAGTTAAAACGCCAAATGAAGACCGGTATTTGGCAGTAACTGCCAAAAGAAGCAGACGGAGCACAGCATCCGACCTGTCGCGTCAGCTATCTGCAGCCACGGGTCACTGTTTCAAGGCAAACCGTGTACAGACGTTTGGAAAAAATTTATCTATATCCTCGCAGGCCTGTCAGATGTGTTCCACTCACGGCAACTCACTATCGGCAGCGATTAGCCTGGAGTAGAGAACATGCAATGTGGACATCGTCACAGTGGGCATGTGTGATGTTTTCCGACGAGTACAGGTTTAGCTTGCAGTCAGATTCACGTCGGACTTTCATATGCAGAACGCCAGGTACCCGTTACCATCAAGACAACATCATTGACCGACACCGTTACTGTGGTGTAGGATTGCTCGTTTGGGTTGGAAATATACTGGGCTCCTGAACAGATCTGCATGTTCAAATCGGAACCATGAACAGCCACATCGAGACATCATTCTGGAACAACATGCACGTTTGTTTAGGGGTGCCATGGGCGCAGAATTTGTGTTTATGGCTGAAAACGCCCGTCCTCACCGAGCAAACTTCGTAAACGAATGCCTTCAATCTCAGGATATCACCCGTATGGAATGGCCAGCTTTCTCACCTGACTTGAATCCGATAGAGCATATGTGGGACACGCTTGGCCGACAAGTTGCAGCCCGTCAACCATCTGCTACATGTGAACCGGAACTTGGAAGAGCTTTGCTTGCTGAATGAAGTAATCTTCCCCAAGACCAGTTCGATAATTTGATACTCAGCATGCCTAGGCGTTGTACGGACTGTATTTCATCGTATGGGAGACTACAATGTATTAACCATCATACCAACAATGTAATATTAAGTTTTTGTAAAGGAGATATTTTTTACAATTGCTCCAGGGAGCAAAAATCGTAGTTTTTATGAATGGTATCATACATACACCATCTTTTTTGTTCTTTATCTTTTGTTTAATAAATAGGCTTTATGAATAAGTCACGTTTGTCTTGTTTCTGAACCTTTATTTGCTGGAGCTGGCTTTATCCTAAATTTATAAAAATAAATTACAGTTCTGTGTGAAGTTTACTGTTTCCTTTACCAACCTGACCTTTACACGCCTGACAGTAAGAGGGGAAACACTACGCGGCGAATGAAAACAACTGGAGTGAAGATAGCTTTGCGGTACAGCAGCCGGACATTATCAAGTTTACCGAAGGCGTTTTGAAGTTAGCTATCGTGACAGCGACCTGGTGATAAAATGATCGTTTAGTGACGAGGTTTTCCTACACTAAACAATATATTACAACACAATGAGACTACATAAACACCGTACTCAATTGCTAGCAGGCAACGGGGAATTATCTATCCCGTGTGTTAATCCCGATAGTCATATCACGGAAACCCTACCAGAATTAAGCCACGCCACTGCTTGTACATACGCCACACTAACATTTCTGTCTTCATTTTATCACCAGGTCGCTGGAACGATAGCTAACTTCAAAACGCCTTCGGTAAACTTGATGATGTCCGGCTGCTGTACCGCAAAGAGATCTTCACTCCAGTTGTTTTCATTCGCCGCGTAGTGTTTTCCCTCTTACTGTCAAGCGTGTACGCTACCCACGGGGATTGACGTCTAGTAGATATGCGCCACTCATTTGCGTAAGGCGCTCTTTCTTGTTCAAACGGCGATTTATTTAAACCAGGGGGAGGGGGGCGGTTAATTTTGATTCAATACCTCACATCTGTAATTTCTAAAAAACGTCTAAGAAAAAATGTGTTGCTGTATAAATCCAGTAGTTACATATATGTAATGATGCGTAGAAATACCCACATTTCAATGAATAGTGATTACTGACCTAACCCATGAAAATTACGAAAAATGGTAAAATCCCATCTGTCTCCTAGAAAACTGGTTGTGTCCACCTTTATGTACATTCCAGGTGGTATGATGTATAGATGCTGCAAAAGAGAAAATTGACGTAGGAACGGGAGAGGGTATTATAAAACTTTTTATAAGAACTGCAGATATTATCAGTGATGAATTTTTAATTAATTTTTATTCCGAATTTATTCTTCTACAACTAAAATTTTCAGGGTAGTTAATTTCGAATTGCGATCCATTTTTCTTTTTCCTGTATACAATCGTAAACATCAAAAGGCAGCACAAAATTTCTTTAGCCAAGTAAATGATCCAATGCGATAACATAATGTTTTTCCTCGCGGCTGAAAACGATAAAACAAAAAGTCCATGTTAAGAATATCAACAATTTATACATAACCATATACCCTGAAACTGATTAAGGTCATTTTAAGAAGTCTTCAGTACAAAATTTTTTGGCTTAAGTTTTATCTTCTCTTTATGACTTTATCAAGTGCATGATCCACACAATGCGATAAGACAATAGTTTTGCTGCTCAACCAAATTGGTAAAGCAAAAATTACGTAGATGTACAGAATTTCAGCAATTTATCATATACCCTGAAACAACATAAGGTCATTTCAATAAGGAGAAGTCTGCAGTACAAAATCTTAAAGACATCTTTGTGAATGGTGAAAACCTTGTATCAGTCTGGAATGTAATAGACGCATAATGTATCCCAGACAGATACTTGCCTACATAATGCATGAGAAATATGCGAATATAAAATATAAACATAACTTTATACACACGTGTGTCACTTGAATATCACTCATAAAACATAAGAGTTGAGATGCAGAGTTGGAGTATGTATAGGCTTTCAAATTTTGAAGGCAACCGAAATGGTGGCGTTTTACAATAACTTGCAAGCAGAGCAACTTGCATGTTTCTGTTGCCCATTGTAGCTCATATGCTATCATTGATCTCGCCTCCTAAAAATAAAGTTCATCATCATGCTGAAGTATATTTGGTCAAAAGTTTAAGTTTACCGAATGTCTTGATTTTCCAATACGCTTTTTGTTTTCCTATAAGGGGTATTCCAAGGTTGATTGGAAATTGTCTACAATATTTCGCACTGTTTTGTCAGTCAACAGAAATGGCCAGATGAGCTTTCTAAAAATCTGCAGTCAGCCGCGCACTGATTATTCATTCACAAAACTTGGAAGGGTCAAAATTATTTGCCCATTTTGAAAATAAGCATTACACTGCTTGCTTCTAGTAATCCTATTTGGAGGCTTAGAAAATCAATGTAAACGTTTGGCATCCTTAGGGCCAACTACTCATTCATGATTAAACAATTTTTTATGACAACTTTTCAACAGGACTACACAACATTTGTATTGGCAGTGGATAGCCACAAGGTGTTATATTTACATAGTATGTTGTGTGGGGCTCGAGGTAGCCCTGCAGTAGCGCGCTGGCTTTCGGCCCTGGGGTTACTCGGATCGAATCCAGACACACGCCATTGAATGCCTCAGTGCCTATGGGCACGTTAAATCCGTAGACCGGAAAGTCTCTCTATGAGGTCGAAGAGGGTGGGAGAGGGTACGATACCCCCCATATGTCACAACCTGACTCCATCGGACTCCGAACCTTGTGGTGCCATTATCGAAATCCGGAGCCGCTTCCCTATGGCCTAAGTAAAAAAATTAATAAATAAAGGTATTAAAATAATGTTTAAATACAACTTATAAATAAGTTTTTAAATCAATTTGGTTTTATTTCACTTACAATAGTATATTTTTTGTTTAAACTAGTCTCAATCTTTCGGTCATCATCGGTGAAACGTAACTAAAAGTATTTTCCTCACATATCTTATCATTTGGTTTTTAATTAAATCTTCTTTAATATATATCTCATTCTAAATGTATTTTAATTTTATTATACATTTTCATTTTTATTTTATTTTTTTTCAAGACCTTCTAATATTTTTCTCTTTTAAGAAGTTAATTTATTTAATTTAAATGAAGATACAATTTGAATGAGATATATAAAAGAAAATTTAATTAAAAACCAAATGATAAGTTATCATGTGATAAAAATACTTTTAGTTACATTTTACGGAGGATGATCGAAAGATTGAAACTATTTTAAACAAAAAATAAACTATTACGTGAAACAAAGCTATATTTATTTAAAATTATTATTTATGTATTCGAAATATATCACAAAATCGACGCCGACTTCACTTAAAAAGTTTATCAATAAGGTTCTGAGAGAATAATAACCACTTATTGTGTTTAGCTATGAGGAAGTACAAGAGAAAAATTGACCTAGCAAATCGACCAATTGAGAGGGTGACCGAGGCCGTTAACAATTTTGAGGGCAAAAGCTTGGCTCAACATGATGCCTGGACTTGGCTTTCATATTTTATGAACAGAAAGAAATCCTTATCTCTTCGAACACCTGAGGCCACTTTCCTAGCTCGGGCCACCAGTTTCAACAGGACTAACGTTGGAAACTTTTTCACTTTACTCCAAACAGTACTAAACAGACATGGATTCTAGCCACAGGACATCTACAACATGTTCGACACTGGTATTACAACCGGTCAAAAGACAGACAAGGTGATACCACGGAAAGGGTTTAAACAAATTGGACAGATCACCTCTTCTGAAAGAGGTACTCTTGTTAATTTGATTATTTGCATCTCGGCTGGAGGAAGTGCTATTCCTCCAATTTTAATTTTTCCACGAGCCAAGTTCAATGAACATTTCGTGCGATCCGGACCAAAGGGCTCCAGCGGCGATGCCAACAAGTCATGTTAGATGGTCGATCGCAATTTTGTGAAGTTTGTCCAACATTTTATCCACTTTACCAGATGTTCACAAGCGCGACCTGTGCTACTTCTCCTACATAACCATGACTCGTATTTGTGCATTGAGGACCTCGATTTCTTCAAAGGAAATGGGGTTATTGTCCTATCGTTTCCTCCACATTGCAGCCATAAACTGTAACCATTTGACAGAACTAACTGTATTTGGACCCCTTAAAAAATACGTGAACTTGGCTTGTGACGCTTGGATGACCAGTCATCCAGGCAAAACTTTAACTATCTGCGATATCCCAGCAATTGTGAATACCGCCTTTCAATCAGCTACGACTCCGTCCAACATTACACCTAGATTTCAAGTGAGTGGGATCTGTCCATTCAACCCAGACATATTTGAGGACTCATATTTTGGCTATCTTCCAGCACCGATGGCTCTGCTCCAGAGGCTACACAAACTGCCGATGAATCAGACATAAGAGACCCCAATGAACCCGCTCTAACGACAAATGACCTTCCAGGCACACCGGCATTGGTGACCACTCCACCATCTTCCCTACACAGGAAGATGGTGTTTCCCTCAGAGGAAATCCGCCTTTCCCCAAAGCCGGACCACGAAAGCAATCCGACCCTTGCCGAAAAAGGTTTACTGCTATTTTAACAGACGGTCCTATCAAAGATACAATCGCGGCTAAAAGAGACAATAAGAAGAAAAAGCCATGTTACCCTAAGTGTTGATAAAATACAATCTCTTTCCTCGAAAATTGCTGTGTTTTGCCTAAGTATCCCCAGCCATATCACGTTATGCCAACTCAGCCCTAGGTGTATGCCAAGTAACCCCTAGTGCGGGGTTAGTTGGCATAGTTGCAAGCTTTTAGGGAAAGTGTTTTGGGGGTTACCTAAACACGGATTTAATTAATGGGTCCAACATGATTTTGTAGTCGAAAAGTTAAGCTATCCGCCCGCATTCACCGGAATCTCTCCAAGTATTGCACAAAAAAATAGAAAAATCAAAACCAGAATATATGCCAAACTAGACCCGTTCTTCCATATATATATATATATACACTGCTGGCCATTAAAATTGCAACACCAGGAAAGAAAGAAAATAACAAAACTTTACTTATTATACATATATAGCATAGCAGGAAGAAAACATGATTCAACTTGTAGGCAATTCGGGGGTATACAGAATCCGAAATTAGTACACACAGCTGCCGCTTCTGGCAGTTAAAACGGCTCTAACCCGGTTAGGCATCGAGTCGAACTCGGCTTGGATGGCAGATAAGGGCAAAACATTCCATACTGCTTCAAGTCTATATCACACTTCATCAATCGTAGTGGCTGGAGAACGGTGGCAGTCCAGTCTCTCAGCAACCCATGACCAGATGTTCTCAATGGGCGGAAGATCTGGAGAATGTGCTGGCCAGGGCAACAGTCGAATACCCTCTGTGTCGAGGTAGGTCAGGACACGACGGGCAACGTGCGGTCTTTGCGGTATCTTGTTGAAAGATGACGTCTCCGATCCATCGAAGATAGGGCACAGCTATCGGCCTCAAGACCTGAGAAATGCAACGCTGGCTGCTCAGATTACCGACGACGCGAACAAGAGGTGTTCGTGTCGTGTATCCAATGGCTGCCCATACCATCACACCAGGTGCAGGGCCCGTATAACGATATCGAATGCAGGCAGGCCACGCGCGTTCTCCTCGGTGCCTCCAGAGACGGATACATACATCAAGATGCTGCACGCAGAACCGGGACTTGTCAGAAATGACGACGGGGTACCACTCGTGTATCCATTTTTGTCTTTGGGTGCACCAGTGTCACAGAGCGTATCTATGCTGCAGTGTCAAGGGAAATCGCAATAACGGTAGCCGTGCAGACAGTCTGTGCTACTCCAGACATCGTCGCAGTATCGGTGCGGATACTTGTCGTGCTGCAAACAAGCCGATTTCATGACTCAAGATCCGTGATGCGGCTGTACGATCCTTTAAGGCTGACCTGACAAAGTGTCTGTCCTCTCGGACGTTAGTGGCGAGAGGCCATTGAGATTCTGCATGGCGTTCAGTATGACTCTTCAGAACCCATCGATTCAATATTCGCATGACAGTCGTTGGATTCTGACCAGTGCGAGTAGAAATATCGCGGAACGATAAACCGCCCTCTCGATAAGCCACGATTCTGCAGCTATCGAATTCCGACACGTTCTGGTAGCCGTTTCTCCTTCTTATACGAGGCATAGCATGATCTTCTCACAAACAACCAACATTCAAATGCGATTTCCGAATAAGGAACCCACTGCGTAACTATCCTTTTATACATAGTTTGAGATGCCGTTTCTTTCTCTTGCTTCGTTCGTTTGCGCTTAACACTACAACCACGGGACTTTCGATATACCTAGAACCGCGGAGCGGGTCATTTTGACCCTAGATTGAAAACTTATAAAATATGCACAAGCGCTTAATTTATTTAACTAAAATATTTTATTTTTTAAATAATAATCAATATTTCTCAGAATTTACATTAAATAATTTATATAAATCAAGAGAAATTAACTTAATTTTTACAAAATCGCATTATTTAAAATTTTATGTCCTTGAGTATAATAACATGTCTCTTTAACAAAATATAACATAAATTTCGTAAATTCAATGAAAAAACAGAGTATCTCTTTTGAATATGTTTAGAAATAATATTAAAAAATTAATAATTAAAATTTTTTTCAGTTACTAAAAATTTTATCAGTACTTAGTTTTACAGATTTTAAAATCCAATTTACTGTATGAATTTCGTACAAAACTGAGTAATAAGTTTGGTACATTTTCCACAGATGGGTGCTTTACATTTTGAACAGATATCTAGAGTTTTATTTTCACATTTCGAAATATGGCATCGGACTCGTTTACGCTTAAGTTGTGGTTGTCCGTCGTTTTCATTGGTTGCTTCACATGCTCTTTTTGCCACCTTTTTATGTCGGAAGAGAACAAACTTTTCTCGCAATTCTCCAACCAAGTCTTGAATGAATTTCCGTCTACTAATAGATTTTCCAGTTACAGCTTTATATAAAACCCAGGCATTGATTGTAACAGGTCCAAAATATTACAAAAAAAACCTGCACCGACCACCTACATGAAGCAGACTTGACTGTATATTTCCTTGCCATTTGTTCAATCACGTCCACACCGTATTTAGTTGCGTTATAGAAAGCGATTGTATCAGGTAGTTTTTTTAGGTTATATGCAATTTCTACGTTTGGATGGAGACTACTTAGCAACAAAACGTTTTTATCTTTTTTACCTCGATAAACAGTTAGACTCATGTCTTTATGGGTTAGTACCGTAGTCGAATACAATGTGTATTTTAACATTTTTACAGAGACTAGTATTTCTCTTCTTGAGCGTTTTGCAGTTCCTGCAAGGCTGGTGTTTTTTGATTTCAATGCCTCTGCAAGCTTCAGTGTTGTGAAAAAGTTGTTCGTAGTGACATCTCTACCTATGTTCTCATATGGACTTATTAGTCGCAGCAATACATGTTCTGATATAGAAACATAGGATGCACTTTGGTTATATTTTCCAAGATACGGGAATCCATTTATCAGATATTTTGAGTCAACATCTGCAGCCAACCAGAACTTTATTCCACACTTAACTGGTTTGTTTGGCATGTATTGGATAAACCTACACCTAGCTTTTGTAGGAAATAACTGTTCATCTGCACTTATATTAGGACCTGGTGTATAGTTAGTCTTGCAATTTTCCATAAAACGATACCAGATATCCGAAATAAGGGCAAATTTGTCTGTCTCTAGACGCTTTGATCTTGTTGATTTTACGTCGAAGCGTAAAAATCCCATTATTCCATGAAATTGGTCTCTTGACATTGTATTTTCGAAAAATGGTGGTCCTCAGTCCTTTGACTACAAGCTATCCAGTTCAAGTCATTTTGCACAATATATTCCATGTGCATATAAAATTTATATTAAAGCATCTATTTCTTCTAATGTTATATTCCATTCTCCTTCATGAATCTGCCGGTGAGCTTCATCGTCAGTACATTTCTTTATGTGTTTCAATATCCATTCATCTATAAAAAGTCTCCAAGCACTTGAAGGACTGTTGTCGATAACATTGCGTTTAGCATGTGCTGTTGGGTCCCCCAACTTCTTTCAAAATATTACACTTTGATTTTCTTCCTCTATCGTTTGTTCCTAATTGAGCGACATTCCAAATTATCCCATCTTTGTCATCTTCATTATTTCCAACTTTGAATGTTATTGTCGATTTGTTTTTCAAATTTCTTTGCGTGTGTGTATCTTTTCTTGGAATGTTTGATTTTTATTTTTTATCAGATAAATTATCATCAGTATTGCGATAAGAAGGACCAGCGATTGTTAGAGCATTGCCAGAGTCATCTTCACTTTCATTTTCTTCATCCGAATCCAAATTTTCTTCATTAGCAGGCAGGTATTCATCCTCACTACTCAAAATCGAATTTTGAGAAACCTTTTTCGAACCTTCTGAATCGTTTTCAGAGAATTGCTTAAATATTCTAAAGCTTCCTGAACAGCTAGATTACGGCGTCGTGACATAGTTTTTATACATATACTAAATACAGAATAAAAGCAACTTCAAAAAGTCTAAATATTCGCAGTAATTTTTTACTGCATTCGAACGTAGTTCGTGTTTCAAACCTAATATAATGAACTTGAATGAAAAACCTTCACTATTCCCCCTTCTGGTACAGTCCATTTAAGGAATTCTAGGGTGGGGTAGAAGCATTTTACAGTTACAGTTTGAGAAAATGCCCCTGTTTTTCGTCATTTGTGCATTAACATTTTTTACGGGTCAAATTGACCCGCTCCGCGGTTCTAGGTATAAGTGTTAATAATCGGAAAATTATTTATGTTACGAATTTTTTAATTTGGTAAATTGTTGTTCAACTTAAAATATTAAAAGTCATAAAAGGAATTTTTTTTCAATCGATACTTTTCGCGTGGTGATAAATTAAACATCGTTTTGGGTCAAATTGACCCGCTCCGCGGTTCTAGTGTTAAATGCTAATCATTTGCATATCCTAGCATCTTCTGGGATATGCAAATGATATATATATATATATATATATATACAGTGCTAGATTTCTATAAATAGGGGTGCCGGAACGGTAACATTCCGGGGTGAGCGGGGAGGTATTCCATATTATTGATAAAGAGAGGTACCTAAAGTGAGATACCGGAACGCCATTCCGACACGTTCCGCCTCAAATCTAGCCCTGTATATATATATATATATATATATATATATATATATATATATATATATATATATATATATATATATATATATATATAAGAAATATCACATTGTTTCTTTGGCGTCATGTCCGTTCCACATCCTATGATGTATTGGTAATAATTTCCGTCTTAGTAGGTATATATATATAAATATATATATTATTGTTACGAGTTTGGGGCCAGCTTGGCGTGTTGTCAGCAGCATGCCATGTTTTGGAGTCCACGATAAATAAAAACAATGGTTTAGCACGTTTACGCGTCTACCATGGAGTAAGTAATAAATCCTGCTCTTGGGTCTATTGTTGGAAAATGGTTTGGTTGAGCGGTGTGGCAACACGGATTTGGTTTCCTGGGTGAATAATAGTCTTGAATAGAAAGTTCAGTTCTAAAGTTGGTTTTGATACGATCGGTAGACTGTTTTTTTTTTTTTAACAGGTGATTCTCCTTGTGGAAAGTTTTAGTCTTGGCTGGTTTAAGACGAGGTCCTCAGAAGGAGGAAAATTTAAGGTCGTATGCTACTTGTTAATAATTGTTATATCGTAATTAAATTTTGTATCTGAATTCCTCCATGTTAAAGAAAAGTTCTTAGGGGTTGGAATTGTTATCTTCCAGTGAAGATTCAACGTTTTTATCTTGTCTTGTACTTCTGCAAGTTTCAAGAAATGTTATATAAATTTCTATTATTCAATTTACGGTAACTGGCATATTTATTTCTGTATTTAAAATTCACTATTTAAAATATCTTCCCGTCGCTCGTATTTGGTACCATTTTGGTGTCAGGAGTGGGGTATTTTAAGTGAATGCCAGTTACCCGAAAAATGGAGGAACAATTTAAACTACTTTTAGACTCGATGACAAAGGGTTTCGATAAAGTTGGCGAGAGCCAGAATCAATTAAAAGAAAAAATTGGCGAAAGCCAGAGTCAGCTCGCCAATCAATTAAAAGAGGAAAAAGGCGCGAAAGGCAGAAAGAACTCGCCAATCAATTAAAAGAGCAAACTGGCGAAAGCCAGAAGAAATTGGAAACAGATCTTGGCGAAATTAGCGAGTGCCAGGAACAGTTGAAAATAACCGTGGGCGAGAAGTTTAACACCTCGTATTCCGTTAATTACCGACACCTCGTATTCTTTCCTTCCTTCGTACAGTCATGTTTCATTTTCCTTACCTTCAACCCATCGCAGCGCCTCATTTGCACCTAACGGTCTTTGTTGGAACTAATTGTTTTTTCCCACCAATCAATTCCCCATGGCCTGATATGTATACCCTCCAAATATGAACACGTTACGTCCTTTTCTCGCCAGGGCGTCCCAAACAGGGATACTTTAATTTGAATCACCCGGTACATGCTCGTTTCCATGGATTATTTTACTAAGTGGCCGGAAGTTTACCCCATAGCTGATCAAGAGGCAGTCATCGTAGCTGAAGCTTTAGTTCAGAATTGGGTCTCCAGATTCGGACCTCCCATGCAGATACACTCTGATCAGGGGACTAATTTCACGTCAGCAATCTTTACCGAAATGTTGTATGGACGGAATCTACGACTGCCGTTCGACCTCCTTTTTGGCTGTCCCCCTGATGCCTCCACTTCACCGGAGGAGTATGTCCGCGATGATGTCCAGGACAGACTGGAAGGAATCCTCCACCTCGCCCGGGAGCGGATCAACGTGGCCAGCGACAGAATGTAGAGGCGGTAATACGCGACAGCGACGGATCATCAGTTCCAGGAAGGAACCAAAGTTTGGCTGTGGAGCCCCTTTTGGTGGAAAGGTTTATCTCCCAAGCTACAGTCCCACTGGAGAGGTTCTTTAGTCGTCATAAAAAGAATTAACGACGTCGTTTTACGAATTCGCAAATCTGCGAACAGCAAAGCGAAGGTTGTGCTTTACGACCAGCTCGCTCTATACCATGGGACGTGAGTGGGTCCTGAAGTAATTGAGGGTACAAGGGCCACGGATCGTAAGCTGTTACCAAGTAGATCTAGGCTACCCATTTTTTTATTAATGTTGCAACTGTTATTCTTTTATGTTTATTTATTTAGTATATAACGATATATGTTTTATGTTTCTTTATGTAAAGTTGTACATAGTAGTAACATTTTAGGACCGTAGTTGTTAGTGTAAGGACTGTCCGGGATGTTCAGTCTTTTAGAGGAGGGGACAATGTTACGAGTTTGGGGCCAACCTGGCGTTTTATCGACAGCATGCGATGTTTTGGAGTCCACGATAAATAAAAACAATGGTTTAGCACATTCACGTGTCTACCATGGAGTAAGTAATAAATCCTGCTCTTGGGTCTATCGTTGGAAAATGGCTTGGATGAGCGGTGTGGCAATACGGGTTTGGTTTCCTAGGTGAATAAGAGTCTGGAATAAAAAGTTCAGTTCTAAAGTTGGTTTTGATGCGATCGGTTGACTGCTTTTTTTAACAGGTGATTCTCCTCGGGGAAAGTTTTAGCCTCGGCTGGTTTAAGACGAGGTCCTTAGATGGAGGAAAATAATAATTCTAATATTGTAAATAGTTATGTTGTATCTCTTGTTAATAATTGTTATATTGAAATTAATTTTTGTATCTGAATTCCTCAATGTTAAAGAAAAGATCTTAGGTGCTGCAATTGTCAGCTACCAGCGATGATTCAACGTTTACAAGAAAGTATACTAAAGATTTAATGTTATATAAATTTCTGTTATTCAATTTGCGGTTACTGGTATTTAATTCTGTATTTAAAATTCACTATTTAGAATATCTTCCCGTCGCTCGGATTTGGTACAATATATATATATGTATATATATATATATATATATATATATATATATATATATATATATATATATATATATATATATATATATATATATATATATATATATATATCTGTTTAGTATTAAATATCTTTCTTTGATTTGTGAGGAATTAAATGTCTTATTGAATATGTATTACTTATGCGTATTTACTTATGCGGATCTTTCAACAAGAACCAAGCAATCCGAATGAAAAAAACGCAAAATGTGCTTCTCAGTAGATGGCACATCTCATCACATGGTTCTCGTATAAAGTGTGGTTCCGTTTGTTGGTTTACGTTAACTCCCGTATGTGGGAAACTGAAAATCTCTAACCAAACACCGCTCCATGTTCCAAAAGTCTGTGTGTGGTGCGCGATGACTCGATTGTATATCACAGGACCCATTTTCTTTGACACCAACTCCGATGAGAGCATGGACATTTTTTAGCAGTTCTAGTATCAACTGAACGTTAACAGAGCGTTACTTCCATCAATATGGAACAATATCGGTGAGGAGCATGGGAGAAATTGATTTCTTTTCAGCAATAGGGTCCTTTTACGAAGGATCTGAAACTACCACACTTCTTTCTTGGGGAAACGTCGAGTTGAACAAGCTTCGCACTGTTGAAGATTTGAAAGAAGACATCCAGCGTAAAATGGCTGCCATTTCTTCCGATTTCCTTCCCAATACGTTCAAGAAAATGGCGTCGAAATATACTAAGATAACTTCCAGCATCGATTACGCATATGTCAAGGTTTGTAACGTATTGAATTTGGTTCAGATTGCTTCATCGTATTGCAGAATAGTCGGGGCCTCTTTAGAGTGAATCACTTAACAGAATACGTAATGTATATGCTACGTATATTAATGTGTATAGTATGTCTCCTAGCTTCCATTAGCACAAGTGTCTCTTGCGGTACTGCGGTCAAGTATCCTCCCAAGACTTTCCTATTCAGTAAAAGTAGCATGAAGCAAGCATCCCATTCAAACTTATTTAACAACATGAATCTCTCCAGCGCAGCATTCTCCACATTATTCACACCGTCTATCTTCAGTCAATTTTTAAGTAGCGCCGTGTTTTGTCTTTAATTATAGCACTATTCTCTTTTTGCACTGGGTCAAGATATGAAGAGAAATACATCGAGAAGGAAGTAACCGGTTTTTCACATCAGTACAAATTTTTTCATTATAAGTGTATCTATTTCCCTTGAAAAAGTTTTTTAGACAAAAAGCACAGGAATTAGAAACAAAATAAATTAAGTTTTATTCCATTTTGATTCATAATTTACACGAATAATTTTTCTTCAAATACATTCCAAATTTATATAAAAACAGCTTGAAAGGACCATTAGCACAAAATATATAACAATATTTTTAAATAATATAAAATCAAAAAAAAAAAGTGGTACCTCGGTTTACAAACTTAATTCTTTCCGAGACTTGGTTCGTAAACCGAAGCAGTTATTCTCATACAAATTAACTGATGAAGAATTAATCCGTTCACCCCCCTAGAACATAGTTTTTTTACCCTGTTTTTATGGGTTCAGTTATAAAGAACTGGTGAAAGAAAATGAAAACATACTTTATTCTGAAGAACTACCCCTTGATAATTGTTCAGTAAAACATTTTAGCTTTGTAATGGATAAAGGTTGGTGTAGATGGTGGATTGTTGAAAAGGAATGGAGGACAACAGATATTACTGATTGGAAGATAAATCATCTTCCGTAATATAACTTGGGAATTATGATTTTATTGTTTTTCCTCTTCGTATACTTTCAATCGCACTAGCTGATTTTGACACATTATACCAATCCAAAGAAATTTGACTTTTGCTTTTCCGAAGCATTTCACAGAAGTGGGACATCATATTGTCATTTAGAATATTAACTCTTCGGTTGGTCACATATTTATTATTGTGATGGTCTTCAATTAATGCCTGCACTTCACTCTACTTGCTGCAAATTACTTTTATCATGGCGATGGAAACTTTATCCCTATCATTGTCTTTCGTTGATAAATACTCTTCCTGGATAGCGTTCACCTGTTGACTCTGCAGCTCAACAAGTTCTTCCGTTTTGAGTTCTTCGCTGTGTTCTTCCACGAGCTCCTCCACATCTTTACAGTCGACCACCAAAGCCCATATTTTTGTCAATGGACACTATCTCATCCACACATCTCACTTCCGCCTCTTCATTATTCCTTCTATGGGCACACAAGTTGACCAAATTTTCTTCCAGGCAGACTACAAGGTACGATAAGAACCCCTCCCCCCTCCAAGCCTTATCAATAATGTTGATGCATTTAAGCATATGAGGAGAACGAAGTGCTCCTCCAAAAATCTTTCAGGGTCAAATAGGTGACATTTGTGACTTGAAAACACCATGGAAAGAGTGCTATGATACACAATTTATCAAAATTACAAATGACCTGCTGGTCCATAAGTTGAAGCAAAGGAGTTGTGTTGGATTGTAGAAATTTGACATTAATGAAGTTATGTTAGATGTCCGGGACTTTTTTCGAAACTTCGAACATGAGCAGGAGCGTTATCTATGACGAAAATATTCTTCAAAGGCCAAACCATTCTCCTCTAGATATTGCTTGAAAGCTGGTGAGAACAACAATACACTCCATAAAAACGACTCTTGTTATCCAGGCCTTAGCATTTACTCTCTACATTAAAAGCAGTTTAGCTTTCGTCACATTATTTTTCTTCAATGTACGAGGATTTTCAGAGTGGTAAACTAAAAGTAGCTCGATTTTACAATCACCACTTGCATTAGCACACAATAAAATGTGTAAGCCTGTCCTTCATAGACTTGAGCTCGGGTAGTGCCTTCTCCCCTTTGGCAATATAGGTTCTTCTTGGCATTTTTCCTTGAACAATCCCGTTTCATCACAGTTAAAATCTTCATTTCGCATGTAGATTTCACTCTCAAAAAACTTTTTGAATTCATCAACATATTCGTCTGGAGTTCTTTTATCTGAAATAGCGGTCTCCGTATGCCTAAAAACACTATGAATTCTTCTTCGCTTGCAGAATTTCTCAAACCGGCGTCTACAGGCTTTAAAATAGTCACATTCAACACCATTTCTACTCTATTTTAACTACCAAATCACTGTGCAACTTCTTCTTTTTAGCATATTAAAGTCCCTATTACAATCCCCAGAAATCTCTTTTTCACGTATCCACAAAAGCAATAATTTTTTTATTTTTTCTATAATTTGAGGTCTTTGCTTCGTTAAAAGACTCAGTCCTTTAGTCACGGCAGCTGCCTTTATTACCTGTTTCTTCCATCATTTTCTCAATAGGTAGGTTAGGTTCCCTGCTAGCAATATCACTTGCTCTTGCCATATTCTTGGGATCAATATTGAGAGCTTATTTAAACAAAAAATACCTACAAAAAAAATCAGCTAAATACACGACCAACGAACGTTTGAGCTGTGACAGAGAAATCCCATCTGATCTTGACATGTAACTGTTCGTGAACCGAATAAGTGTGACGTATGCTTCCATCGCCTATCAACAGTTAGCAGCATCTCCTCTGCTTGTTCGTAAACCGAATCGTTCGCAAACCGAGTCGTTCGTAAACCGAGGTACCACTTTAATATAAAAAAATATGAAATCTCAGTAGAATAGCAAAACAGCTGCTTAGGCATCAGAATAATGTTTGTGTTCAACAATATAATAAATTGACTAGCATTTTTTTCTTTAACTTTTAAGGGGATGATGGAATTTCAAATTACCAAAAATCGAACAAAAATTGGAAAATTTTTTTGGTGTATTAACATTTTACCCTTTTCGCAGAATCATTTACAAAACGAAGCATGTAAATAACTTAGCTTATAAAATACTTCAAGCAATTAAAAAGATTAAAGAGCTCTTTAAATGGCCATAAAAATGTAAAAAAGAAATATGCAAACAAAGTTCTGTAAAACTTTGTTTTACATTTCGCTTAATTCTAAAATCGATATTTAACGTGCGTGGTGGCAACCGGAAGTTATGGAGCTGGCAGATTTCGAACTTTTTGAAGAAATTATTTAATTCAATACAGCAATGCATAAATAAACAAGAACTGAAAATATATGAAATTATTTTTTTTAAATTATAATAAATTTGTATGTATAAAATATATAAATATTGGAATAAAAAGCAATTAAAATGTGTAGTGAAAAGTAAAATGAAAACTTGGTGGCTAGAAATGTAATTATTAAAGTTAGGGGGAAAACATATTTTAAATGGCTTTTTCTCAGAATGAGTATTTCTCAGACTGAGTATTTTTCAAGTATTTTTCAGTATTTTTCAAAAAGAGTATGTCTTTGAAATGCTCCATGCGGCATAATTTTTGACAAACTTTTATCAAATTTATAAAAAAGACTCCTGTAATACATCAAAATAAATTTGTGTATCCATTTTAGGTTTCGCGGTCATTCAGATTATAAAACTTTAAATTTAGTGTAGAAAAGTACAAAAATTTCTGGAAAATTCCCAGTACAAGCATAAAAATATTTCCGAAAAATTAACTATTCGACGAAAGCACAAAATAATAAATAACTAATTCAAAATGTACTTACTAGCAATATAAATGCAAAATTTGGGGAGAAGTTAAAAATAAGATCGCATGGAGCATTAAATAATTAATTTAAATTTTTAAATTATAAAATTTTTAATATATATAAAATTTTATAAGTTTTAATAAATTTATACTTTAATGAATATATATGCAAAATTTCATATCTCTGAGGGAAAATTTTCAAAAATCGCTTTCTAATGACCATCATCCCCTTAAAATGTCAAACATAGGCTTTAATTGCTACAGTACAGCTGGCTGTTCATTTTATAATATACACAAGCGTACACATACAAACTTACATATTATATATATGTGCCGGTGATTATGAAAGCGGGTTCCATCATATATACACTGCTCAAAAAAATTAGGGGAGCAAGCAAAGAAGTTAAAAAAACATTGCGAGACAGCCACATCTTGGCATAAAATGGATAGTACACGCGTATCAATGCGCAATACAGAAAAAAAGACGTAAAAAAAATTTGTAATTAAGCTTTAATTCTTTGAAAATATGGAAAAAACATTGAAAGATGATTTAGGGCAACAATTTGGTTACATATAAACGAAAAAAAAGTATTGTTTAGAAATGATGCAATATTTTTAATATGGCGTGTGGTCTCCTCGAACAGCTAAGACTGCTGCACACCTGTTTTCCATGGATGCGATGATGTTATCGATAAGACTTTAGGGAATACTGTTGCACTCCATAAAAAGTGCAATCTCAAAGTCTCGGAGAGTAAATGGAGGCCTTGGTCTCGCTGCAATGCGTCGTCCGAGCAAGTCCCAAACAGGCTCGATTGTATTCAGGTCAGGAGAACACGCTGGCCATTCCATACGCTGTATTGTTAAAGCTTCAAGCATGTTCTCCACAAGACGAGCTGTGTGCGGTCTGGCATTATCATGCTGGAAAACAAAGGAATCGCCAATGGCTGCAGCGTAAGGTATGACAAAAGTTCTCAGAACCTCGTCTGCATACCTTCGGGCCGTCAAAGTATCATTCCGAATATATGCAGGTCCGTACGTCCACCTATGCTGATTCCACCCCATACCATAAAACCAGCTGGTCTATATTGTGACCTTTCACGAACGAATGTGGGGTTATTTCGAGTGCCCCTTTCCCTCCATACCAAAACACGTCGGGTGTCACACTCCAGACTGAATCGGGACTCGTCTGTAAACAGCACTTGGCTCCAATGATGTTGCTCCCAATCTCGATGTTCAGCAGCCCATCTTCTTCGGGCCGCACGGTGGCGTGAGATCAACGGAATTGAAAGCATTGGCCTACGTGCATAGAGACCTCATTGATGAAGCCTATTGCGTACTGTCTGTCTGGACACCCTTCGTCCTGTTGCCAAGAGCAACATTCTTTGCAACTGAGTAGCATTGTCTGTTCTGTTTCGACGAGCTGTTAACAGTATATACCGGTCATCAGTTGCTGTAGTGGCGTGTGGCCGACCTTGTCCTGGTCGACGTCTAACATTCCCTGTTTCTTGTAATCGATTCCACAGCCTTGCAGCGACACTTCTGGCGACTCCAACACCGTCCGCGACACTACGTTGTGATTGTCCAGATTCAAGTCTGCCTATAATACGCCATGCCATGTATTCCAGTAAATCACGTTGTTGAGACATTTTCAAGTCACCTTTTCTCAAAAACAATAACTGAGCAATCGAATTTCACAGTTAAGGCAGTGAAACAGACGTTTCTGCAACATCCCGATTTCCGCCCTTATGTTATTTTTCTGGTTTTTGAAGTCATGAACTTCAATTTGCATATGTAGTTTTCTTCTTCTGTTTCCTGCTAGGCTTTAAATTATGGATGATTTATTTTATGTTACTTATAGGTGTAAGTATTTGCGTAATTTCGTTAAAACCATGTGCTCCCCTAATTGTTTTGAGCAGTGTATTTCATTTCGAGATATTTACTGCTTTTAGTTTGAACAATTAAAAAATATTTTTAAACTATAAAATAAAATAATTCAGAAAAAATTTAAGGTTCTTTTTTTACAATTTTGCAAAGATTGATTCCATTTACGGTTATGTAAAAGAAAGCAACGCGAAAGTAACTGATAAACTCAATGTCTCGTCTCGTCTTCTTCCCTCCTGTCCCGTCACGGCTCGCCACGTCCCGTCTTGACAAGCCTCGTCATGTCTCTTCTCATCTCGTCTCATCCTGTCCCGTCACGTTCTATCTCGTCTCGTCGCATGCCGTCCTGTCCTGTCATGGCTCGCCACGTCCCGTCTTGTCACGTTGTGTCTCGTCTCATCTCGTGTCACCACGTCCCGTCTCGTATCGTCTCCTCTCATTCCGGCCTGTCCCGACACGGCTCGTCACGTCCCGTCTTGTCACGTCTTTTCTCCTCTCGTCTGATCCTGTTCCGTCACGTCACGTCACGTCACGTCTCGAGTCGGCTCGTCTCGTATCGTCGTGTCTTGTTTTGCCGTGTCGTGTCATGTCATGTCATGTCATATCATGTCATGCCCCGATACTGGCGTGTCGTACCATGTCGTCTCGTGCCATGCACGGTCATGTCATGTCGTGCCGTGTCATGTCTGGTCTGGTCTTGTCTGGTGAAGGAAAGTTCCACATTAAAATCGTCGGCGAATATATCAGAATTGACCTCAGCACCGAGGATGATCATCGAGAAATAACCAAATGCTTGCACGACCACAGAGTAAAAGGTTTCATTCTTCCCTTTCGTGCTATTAAAATAGTTTTTCCGTGGATTACCAGAGGAGTTCCCTCCCGAGGACATTAAAGAAAAACTGGATGCGCTTGACTTCCCTGTCATTTAAGTTTCCCAGCTAACTAGAAAAGATGTCTCTTTCCTCCCCCCCTATATTCCATGTACAACTGACCCCCAATGATAAAGCCAAAACTACATCTGTGTTTGCTGTGCAAGGGGAGTTAAGTCCAAAAGGGGCTAAAATGAGTTATCCAACAAGGCATGTTTGGAAAATCACGGGCTACTGCAGGGTATAGAAAGCTCAGTCCAATCCCAATTCTAAATATTTTTATTCATCAGGGAAAATTTGAGATAGGTGAAACAAAACAAAAACATGTTAGTGTTAAAGGGGTTATGTCCCAATCAAGGACCTAACACTCTTTACTCAACAAAAATAAAATTAGAAAAATTTATTTTTAAAAAATTAGAAATTAGACTTAAATAAACTGACTTTACAAAAGCCGTTTATTTTCAATCTCGTATATCTCAAAACGACGACTTTGGACTTGACACTCCTTACACAGCAATCCCTGATGTCTGAGCTAGACTCCCTAATTTATATTAAAATTAACATCGAGTATTTAATTTCCCTTTCAAAACCGTGCAATGATTCAAATGTCAACATTTCCACCATCATAATAAGCTTTGTTTAATGAACCCGAGATGTGTTAAGTGCGCTGGCGATCATCTTACCAACGAATGTCCACATGTAAAACCAGATAGCAAAAAAGCTGAAATTACCAAATGTTGCAACCGCCAGGGCAATCGTCCTGCTAACTGGAGGGTTGCCCTAATTGAATCGGCAGTTTGAAGAAGGAAAGGAACCCAAATATTGTTTTGGAAGGAAATTTAAAAAAAACTTTCTTATGTATTATTTTTTCTTCACTAAACTTTTGTATAAGATTCTTTACATTCACCCGCTATTCCAGTTACATTTGCAGCTTACAAGGAGCGTCTACATGTAAATAACATTATGGTGCAAAAAAGAAAACGAATTTCAATTTTTTTGGCGCTTGTTCCCTTCTTCAAACTGCAGGTTCAATTTCACTCATAATATTTCAGCTTAAAAAACTAACAGAAAAGGAAGCTAAAAAAAGAATCCCAAACTATTACATCCAATATATCAGTCGCCAAAACAGCAAAAGCCAACAATAATAGAACTGAAAACATAAATAATTCAAATCTAATAACGAATCAACCTCCCCAGTCAATCTAGCAATTACGAGACAAATAATTCCCCTTCAGGTAGCTTCAGTCTCCTAAAACAATTCCAGGAAATATAACATCCTTCTTAGACGAAATAACGGCAGAATTAGGAATCTCTGATTTCACAAACATACTAAATAATCTGCGAGCAGCAAGAGAAAATATTAGGAAAAATGGGTCTGCGATGCAAAAAGCTTTTAGCTTCTTCTACGGACGCAATAATTGTGTTCAGAAAACCAGATAAAGCCCTCCCTTTTCGCAGTCTGTTTTTGCATGGAACGCCAACTTTATGATTGCTAGAATCTGTGAGCTCAAGGAGTTTGTCCATGAGCATAACCCCGATCTTATTCTCATTCTGGAAACACACCCGTGGATAAATTGCCAGACCCGTGCCAGACCGATTGCCAGACCCGTGGATAAATGAAACGTGCAAAATTACACCACATACAGAAATGACTACATCAACCCAATTGACACCATGAGAGGAACTGCCATTCTAGTTAAAAATTCACTTTCTACTCGGATCCTTCCCTTCAGAGGAACGTGGTCCCCTTCCCTTCTATAGGGGTCGTATCGAACACATTTTTGGGGGGTCTGGTTAGGTCTGGTCTAACGAGACCGACAAACAGGCAGACAGTTTAAATATATCATTCTCTCAAATGGCAAAAGGAAAAAAATAGAACTCAATAATTCAAATAGTAATAACGACTCAACACCCCCATTCAAACTAGCAATTATGAGATAAACAATTCCTCTTCTGGTCGC
Organism: Dolomedes plantarius; assembly: GCA_907164885.2. Taxonomy (NCBI): domain Eukaryota; kingdom Metazoa; phylum Arthropoda; class Arachnida; order Araneae; family Dolomedidae; genus Dolomedes; species Dolomedes plantarius. Next base: position 17,290,105 of record OU015497.1, on the reverse strand, counting down.
TAAATAATCAGACAGATCTAAGGCAGCCAGACAGACAAACAGATTGACAGACAGACCGACAGATGACAGACAGACAGGCAGGCAGGCAGGCAGACAGGCCGACCGGCAGTCAGGCAGGCAGACAGACTGGCAAGCAGACATACAGACAGAGGGACTTTTAGACCGACGTACAGACAAAGAGACAGAGTGCGTGCGTGCGTGCGTGCGCGTGTGTGTGTGTCCACAGTTAGGCTACTAAAAAATGAGTTTATCAGTTATTTTCGCGTTGCTTTCTTGTGTGTGTGCATTAACCAGTTGCAGTTTTTAACGAAGATATAAAGTAACTGTTTCTTCTTCTTCTTCGCAAGCACAAATGACCCCTACAGGTCCTGGCTGCGTCAAATCCTGAATGCGTCCCTCGAGCGTCTTCTATCTGCGACGAGACCTTTCCAATTTTTAACTTTTAAAGTCTTTTTCAACGTCATTTCACCATCTAGTCGGTGGTCTTCCTCTAGCTCGGGATCCCTCGGATTTTTTAAATGTCGAGATCTTAGTGGGATGATCTTCCGAACTTCTCGAAACAAGGCCAAGCCATCTCAATCTATTGCAACGGATGACTTGTGTTATTTGTGATTACCCATAAAGTCTATACAGTTCAAAATGGTATGGCTTTATGGGCAATCCATTTTGAAATCCAACAATGGAGTTCCAAATAGATTATGGTTCTCCAACGTCCCTCATCCTGCACTGGGCCAAAGATAGTCCTGAGGATTTTTCTCTAAAACATGTCCAGTGAGCGCTGCGTGTGTATGCTCAAGATCAATGTTTCACTTCCAGGAATTATTAATGTCTTATAAATTCTTGATTTAGTTTTGCGACTGATAAGATTGGATCTCAATTGTCTTTTCAGAAATTAACTGTCTGGATGTCATATTTAAATTAAAATCTTGATATGGATGTGATCGATCCATTAATAGCTTCAATGAAAGAAAACGCTGGCCATTGCTGCGGAGGTAATTTTTTCTTCCGAATGCAGTAAAGCATGGCATACCGAAATCGACCAGAGAAGTTGCCTGTAAAATAGAAAAGTAAATAAATAAAAGACACAAACACACACACACACACACATATCTATATATATAAAACAGTTCCGTATATGACTGACTCACTGACTGACAGACTGACTGACAAATATACAATGCACAGACAAAACCGCTGGACCTAAAGGGTGGAAATTTTGCATGGCGATTCTTTTTATAGTGTAGGGGTGCACTAAGAAAGATTTTTGAAAAATTCTTGTTAGATTTTTTTAAATTAAATTTTTAAGCTGCTTTAGTAACTTTTTCCAAGATTGCATTTAAAATAATTATCTGAGAGTCATAAAATTTATACTACGAGAAAGATCATAAAAAGTCATTTAAAATGAAATCTTTTTCGAATCTTTAATTCTTTTCTGATTTTTGGTGAATTTTTAAAGATTCATTTTTAGAATTTAATTTACTAAATGCTGATTATGTGATTTATTTTCCTTTTACTTTAAAATAATTTATCGTCACATGCATAACAACTAAATAGACAAAAAATATTTTTTTTTCTTGCTAATACGGCAGACGATTGGACATTATAAAAAAATATTAAAATGCAATAAAGGATTTTATGTTCCTCACACTGTACTATATTATCTGTACTATATTCTTTCGCATGTCCCATTACATTTAATTTAAATATTTTCTTCTACATTATTTTGTCTATAAAAATATTCCTTATGATTTTTTTTATAAGTATATATATATTTTTTTTTTACATCAATTGCATACATTGATAGACACATTTATTATAAATACATATAAATATATATATTTATATTTTTGGCATTAATTGCATACATTGACCCTTGTGTTTAAATTGAATGTACTCCGTAGCGAAGTGCGCGTTTTCAGCTAGTACATATACATATATATATATATATATATATATATATATATTTATTTATTTATTTGTATAAATATACACTCAAGAGCCAAAACATTATGACCACCTCTCAATAACGAGTTGGCCCACCTTTGGCGCACAACACAGCTTCAACCCGCCTTGGCATGGATGCCACAAGTCCTTGGTTGATGACCGGAGACAAATTGTACCAGATGTTTAAGCAACGGTCACGCAAATCCGAGATATTGCGAATTGGTGGTCTTTGAACTCTGAGCTGCCGTCCCATGACATCCCAAATGTGTTCTATCGGATTGAGATCTGGTGATAGCGTGTGGACGTCCAACACCATGTCGTCTACTGCTGGTTTCACCGCCATTCATCCACTTTGCATAAGTACTAACAACTGTAGGTCGCGAACAACCCACGAGTCGTGCAGTTTCGGAAATACTTGTTCCGAGCAATCGAGCCATTACAATCTGCCCTCTATCAAAGTCGCTTAGATCCGCAGCCTTTCCCATCACACACAGAAGTAAGTGAAAGAATGATTCTTCAGACTCTCCAGCAGCAGTTAAATACCACTTCCACCTGATCACGTGCCTTCCACGTCATTCAGGCGAATTCATTTCAAAATGTAGGGATGGTCATAATGTTTTGGCTCTTGAGTGTATATATATATATATATATATATATATATATATATATATATATATAAGTTTTAAAAGTTTAAGGAAAAATCGCAAAAAGAGGGATAACACGTTCAGAACTAGGCCAATCTGTTTAAAATTTGAATATGTTGTTAATTAAAAGATGATGAAAAATACTACGTTATGAAAATTAGTGGCGCTGCATTCTGAATTGTCATTTGCGAGCAGCATAAAAGTATATATTTCAGAGCAAGGCGGCAATTGTCTCAGCGAGACTGAGATTAGACATCTGGCATAGCCAAATTGTAACAATGACCTGCAGGCATCATTTGACCGAAGAACTACGTTAGCGAGATACTGGGAGACTATAAGCAGGACAAAATCAGACAGAAGTGGCCAGATGACTAAATGTCCATCTGTGGTTCATAGACTTTGGCAACAATTTCTAACCACGGATTCGGCATGCAGGAGATTCAGCCAAGGAAGTCCAAACGCTTCGACAAGTGCCGATGACCGATATTTGTAATTATGCGCACGAAGGAATAGAACCGCCACTCCGTCTGATATCAGATAGAGTTAACCCCCACTTGCCACAAACTCCGGAAAGTTGGTATCAACCTCAACCTTGCGTAGAAGGCTTAACGAAGATGGTCTTTTTGCGAGGTGACCAGCCATTTGCGTTCCGCTCACATCACGCCATAGGCGGGAGCGTTTGCTTTGGGCACGTCAACATGTCCACTGGACGCGTGACCAATGGAGGGCTGTTCTCTTTACGGATGAGTCGAGGTTTAGCCTCCAAAGCGATAGTAGGCGTATTTTGATTTGGAATACCTGGAACTCGTTTTCATAAATCACACATCCTTGAAAGAGATGCATACGGATCAGGCAGTGTCTGTGTTTGAGGTGGTATCTCTTTGGTGGACGAACAGACCTCCATGTCTTTCCCCGTGGAAATGTGCATGCTCACACCTATAGAGATGGCATCCTTGACGCTTATGTGCGCCCTTATATCGGGGCAATAGGTGATCTTTTCGTGCTACAGGACGATAACGCAAGACCGCACAGGGCTCGCATCGTGGATGATTATCTTGAGCAGGAAAAAATTCAGCGCAAGGAATGGCCAGCTCGATAACCGGACCTGAAACCTATCGAGCATGTTTGGGACGCTTTTGGACAACGTATAGCTGCTCTCAATCCTCCTCCTATACCTTATCCACGCTTTCAACTGCTTTGCAAGAGCATTGGCTCTCACTTCTCTACCGAAATCATAGAACGCATAATTGACAGCATTACACATCGCTGTATGTGCTGTATTGCTTCTCGGGGGGATCACACGCCATTTTAAATGTACTTTTCCTATACCAAACAAACACATCCGATTTGTTCATTGTATACATATGCTAGTTTCTATAACACCATAATTGTCTGGCGATTTCTTTTTATGCTATTTTGTACCTACCTATGTATTGTATAATGTGTATAAGTTTCATTGTATCCTACGCACGAACTTTTTGAGTAACCGCTCTTTTTGTGACTTTTCCTTAATTTTTGATATCCAGTGTATATATATATATATATACAGGAGACGCTCGTTAATTCGGACTCGGTTAAATCCAACTTTCGGATAATTCGAACTAATCCAAAAGCCCCCAAAATGTTCTATTGGAATTAATGTTAAAAATATCTCATTAATTCGAACTAAATTTTTATCACTTCGGTAAATTCGAGATAAAAATATGACAAAAAATTCCCTTTTCCTCGTTTATGGAGAAAATACACACTGTATTTATTTTTTTGTGTGTCAAAATCGTCTGTATTTCTTTTCTTTGTAAAGTGGCACATGCCTGCATTCCTAGATTATTGCATGTCCGCTAAACGTTAGTAGCTATTGACCTTCTTATTAGTGCTAAACGGAAAAAGCAATTTTCCTTTATTTGTATAGATTTTCTTAGAATTTCAGAAAAACCAGTCTTTATTATAGATTCTAGGTAGCTGCGTTAGTTATACCTGCAGTGCAGACAAGTTAATGTGGTCTAGTTTTTCTTCCTCATTGTGTGGCGTGAACGTGTAAAAATTCTGGACGTCTACACGTGGAAAGTACAAAACCCTATCTTTGGAAACAAAGGTAGAAATTTTGAAGAAGTAGAGAATGGCTAGTGTAAAAGAAAGATTCATGGAAAAAATCAAAATTTGCTAGAGGAAGGTAACGCATGAGAAATTCGTCCCAAGAAGATATAGAAAAAGTTCTACTGCTATGGTTCCCGGATGTTTGATCTCGAAATTTTCCGATAAATGGACCCCTATTGCTGACGAAGGCTGATGAATTGGCAAGTCGAATGGGTATTGAAGATTTTAAATGCAGTGATGAATGGTTTTCTCGATTTAAGTCAAGGCAAAATATTTCTTATCAAACTGTATGTGGCCAAAGCTCTGATGTAAACGAAGATGTATGCACTAATTTCGGTAGGAAACTGCCAGGGCTTTTCTCTACTTACTTGCCGAAAGATATTTTTAATGCAGCCATAATGGACAAAGCCATAATGGACTCTATTAAAACTCTGAAAGTATTTATTCAGATGGAACCTTCCTCAGAAAATGAACTCAAATGTTTACTTCAAATCGAGAAGCTGGCTGAAGAATGTAGGCATCATAAACAGAACCAAACATACATTTTTCAGTTTTTTCCCAAAGGGAAATTCATATTTTTAATTAAAGTTTACTTTCTACTGCATATCTTTTGCTTCATTTTAAGATTAAGTTAAGTCTGTATTGCTTTTTAATATGTTTAATTTTAGATAACATAGTATAATATATTTTCTGGGGTTATACATACTCGGAGATTTTTCTTCTTCAGTGATACACATTTAAAGTTATATAATTTCTCTTAACATCGGATAATTCGAACTTTTTTCTGAGAACCTTTAAGTTCGAATTATCGAGCGTCCACTGTATATATATATACAGCCAAACCCTTCGTAACAATCTTCAAGGGGCAAAATGTTTTGTTTGCTATACTCACTGTTTCGCCATATCCGAACCATTAAGAAAAATGCTACAGTTCACAAAATGTATAACTTATTATTTGCAATGTGTATAAAATAATGATGTATGAAAAAAAATGATAAAATCTATCAAAATTTATCATTAATGTATTAAATTAACTAAAATCGATTACATTAAACTGACAAAATACTAATTAAATTAACTAAAAATTAAGACAAATGGAAATAAATTTATTTTACCTTCAATTGTTGCTCACTGCTTTGATGTAGAAATAATCGGTAATTCTCTGCTGACGTGATGCCGATTTGAAGAAAAAATTTATGATTTTCTTTGTCCAATACATCAGATGACACCAACACCCATTCTTCCACTCTTTGTGTAGACAAAAACTTATTAATTACAAGCATCGCTGCTGTAGCATCTGAGGTGTTGGGGATTTCCGTCATTTATGTGCTCTCTTCATCAGCATCAGAAGCAGAATCTTCGATTTCAGATTGATTCATTTTAATTACTTCCACAATATTTTCATCAGTCGGATTTTCCTATGTAATGACTTCTTCATCACATGTTTCGAACAATTTTATGTCACAATCTGAGAATGATGAAATTTTGTGCTTTTCTATCCACATCGCGATAGGTAAATCTTCATCATCTTCTACAACATTCTTTACTTCTTCAACATTCGTTGTATCGTTAACACTCTTAAAATGTTTAAAAAAAAAGATAAATGCTGTAGTCGACCGAGAAAAATGTTCGATATATCCGATTCTTAAGATTTCGGAGGTTTGCTATAAAAGGATAAATTAGCGTTTAATACAATATGCAGGACTAAAATTTTTGTTCCTTATGTCCGTGAGTTCGTTATATACAGGGTTTACTATAAACTTTTTCTTTCGTCGGATGACCTCGATACACTTTTGTTGGGGTTTAAATTCTCATACTATTTCTGCATAATTAATATAGATGACACAGACTTTTTAACGAAGATATAAAGTAACTGTTTCTTCTTCTTCGCAAGCACAACAGCCACCTACAGGCCCTGGCGGAGTCAAGAAATCGCTCCCTCCAGCGTCTTCTATCTGCGACGAGACCTTTCCAAATTTTAACTTTCACAGTCTTTTTCAACGTCATTTAACCGTCTAGTCGGTGGTCTACCTCTATCTCGGGATCCCTCGGGTTTTTAAATGTCAAGATCTTAGTGGGATTATCTTCCGAACTTTTCCAAACATGGCCAAGCCATCTCAATCTGTTACTACGGATGACTTGTGTTATATGTGATTGCGCATAAAGCCTATACAGTTAAAAAATATATATGGTTCTCCAACATCCCTCCTCCTGTACTGGGCCAAAGATAGCCCTGAGGATTCTTCTCTAAAACACGTCCAGTGAGCGCTGCGTGTCTATGCTCAACGTCCATTTTTTGCTTGCGAAAAGTAAGACAGGAAGTATTAGTGTCTTATAAATTCTTAATTTAGTTTTGCGACTGATAAGATTCGATCTCAGTTGTCTTCCCAGAAATTAACTGTTTATATGACATATTTAAGTTAAAATATTGATGCATATGATCCATCCATTAATAGCTCTAGTGAAAGAAAATGCTGCCCATTGATGCGGAGGTAATTTTTTCTTGCGAATGCAGTAAAGCATGGCAGACCGAAATCGAAGAGAAAAGTGTCCTGTAAAATAGAAAAGGAAATAAATAAGAAGTGGTTATCAAAATAATGGAAACACTAAGAAACATCATGAAAACCTTTATTAATACGGCGCAGGTTCACCTTTTTATTTAATACCGCCTGATTCACCTTGGAATTGGATGATACAAGTCATGAATAGTGATTAATAGTATATTATACCATTCTTGGGGGGAAAAATAATGAAAGATCCTGTTGAGATGCTGTGGTGGCTATCGGTACCTGGCTCTATCCGCTTATACAGGTCACAGTGTTTGGATGATATATAGTCGGGGGGATTGTACAGGGCAAGATAAGGTATTTGACTTCTTTTTCATGCTCTGGAATCGAATACTTGTTAGAATTATCTGTATGTATATGGGGATTATCATCCTGGAGAATGCCATCTCCTGCAAGAAAAAATCTTTGCACCATAGGATGGACTAGTGAGCTAAAATTTCAACATAGTCCTTCCCATTCATTCTCCCTTTTAGGGTTACAATAGTACCTGAAGAAATCCATGAAGTTCCATCCCAAATCCTGATAGATCTACCTCCATGATTGGCAAATGAGATGAGACAAACAGAATCTTAAGCTATTGTAGGAGTTCTTCAGACATACCCACGACCTGTTACGAGAAAAATATGTGAACAATGATTCTTCGGACGAATGCCGTTTTTCGACATATTACACGACCAGGATTTGTGCTCGTGGAACCATTGTGGACGATATTTTTTTGGCATCTATTACAAGTGGCTTAGGAATAGCTACTCTTCCGTAAATGATTTGTTTGTGAAGGTCCCTTCTACCTCTAATGATTGATACCGGAACATGCAGATGCAGATTGAGCTCTTCGGTCATTTTGGTTACAATTCTTTTCTTTCTTCATGTCGCAATCCGCTTCAAATCCACGTCCGACTCTTTCCCTCAGCTCTCCCTTTCGTCCACTGTTCAGTTTGGAAAAGAATGTTTTTCCATACACTCTGTATGCTATCATGTCTTTCGATACCATAGCTCAAAAAACGTTCATTAGCCTAAGTGTTGCAGTAGGAGATACTCCAATTTAAACGCGCTCCAACAATTTGCCCTTTTCTCAACGTCTGCAAGATTTGACATTTTACGTTGTTCCCCCCAAAAGCATGATGCCCTTAGCTTCATTATTGCTACCTGATAGATACATACACTATATTATATCAAAAAATAACGGTGGCCAGACTAGATTATAAGGAATACGAAGCACATTCATAAACACCACTAATATTGATAGATGTTTCCATTATTTTGATAACCCCCTGTGTATATATATATATATATATATATATATATATATATATAAATTCTACGTGCCATTTGAGTATAATGCAAAAAATATAGTCTTCGTGTATCAATACATTCTTCTACAATTCCTTCATTTTCAAGGAGAAAATTAGTCAGTTACAGGAGTGTTAGTTTAGTTATTCTTTGTTTTGTTAGGAATTTATCGCTAATATTTAACAATTTCACTTTTTTGGAGATAAATTAGGATAATTCTTAGTTTTTCCATTAATCTTAGCATAACTTTGCTAATGAAAACACGTAACTAGAGAGTTTTTTTCGCTTTGTAGCTTAACCGTACTTTATGCGATAAAGGAAAATAACCAAATCGACATTATAAACATGTCTTGTAGCACTACGAGACGACAAAGAGAAACTCAGGTTGTCTTTATATATATATATATATATATATATATATATATATATATATATATATATATATATATATATATATATATATATATATATATATATATATATATATATATATATACACAGGGGAATCTCGATCGATAGTTCTCGGATCCATCGTTTTCCCGCATTTATCGTACATTTCAATCGGTCCCTTGAACAAGGATAGATCGAGATTCCACTGTATATATATATATATATATATATATATATATATATATATATATATATATACAGACAACCTAAGAGACATAATGTATCATGTGCAATGATTCACTTTACAGGCAGCAGAAATGCCGATTCACCAGATTAAAGAGTGGTCGAAATTAAATATCTCCTAATGCAATTATTTGTAACTTAAGGCATTTATTCAATTCTCTCCATTAAAACTTGTTTAATTTAAATATATTTGAATCTGAAACCTATTATATTGAAATGGATTTCAAGTACGTTCGCCATTTAAGGATGCCAATTCTTAATAGCAGCAGCATTTATAAGACTTTTGATTGACAACGCGTCATAATTTCACCAATGGATAAAGACCAAAAATTTCATCACAACGCCCCGCAACGAGTTAAATGTGAATCACAACAGCTGAAGGAAAGCCATTGGTAAGTAAGACTATTGACAGCTGTTTGTGTGTGTGCAAGTCTGTAAGCTTTTTAATGAAGAATTTGGAGACAAAAAAAATCGCCGAATTTGTTTTAAAGACTTACTCTGGGGTTCCACCATTCCTGCGTAAGTATGTAAAAAACATAATCACTGGTAATAACACCGCCATCAAAGAGCTTTGCATAGCGACAGCACTTTGAGAAGGTCAGTTTTGGAATGAAAATGGCGCCGATAAATATTTCCGAAGTATTGTTTCACAACAATGATGCATTAAGAAAGCGGATCTACATTGTCATCTAAATGGTTAATTTCGCGTGCTTTAACAATGGGAAGTGTGCAAAAAGTGTTCTTTTCTAACAATTATAGTTATCTGAGACGAGAGTATTAAAATCGCTTGTTACACACGTTGTTAAACTTTACAGTTTGAGGGCCAGAGGTTGGCTAGGTGGTAGCGCGTAGGGCCTTCAACTGTGGGTTCTCCCTTCGAATCCCGATGAACGCATCTAGACCACGTATGGGCACTTTAAATCTGTAGACCGGAAAGTCAATATATGAACTCATAGAGGGTGGGAGAAGGTACGTGCCACCCCCCCCCCCGGGGTTGCTCGGACAAAATTGAGGCGACACTAGAGGGTGGTGTTGGTTCGCTTATACGTGCCCCCATTCAAGAAAACAAACGATTATCGCGGATTAAGTGCTAATTTCTTCATCAATTACTGCTCCGTGTTAGCAAAAACAACAACACTTCGTGAGCGCAGTTTCCCAGTTGGCAAGAGCAGCGGGCCAGTGATCTGAACGTCCCTGTTTCGATGCTCGTCGCTGCAAATCCACCGCCGTGTTCACTAATGGTGGCCGGGGCACGTGGTATTGGTCGTGGCTGCAATGTCCTCTAAGTTCTCAAATTTACTTGTGGAGGTGCGGGGTCAAGGGTTTCGGTGTCGTCACTTCACTCAAAATAATGGGACCGGTCATTTAGCCTAGTCGTACACTGACCCTTGCGGTGCTAATTTAAAACAGGAGCCGCCCCTTTCTGCCCAATCAGGACCTGGTGAATGGAACCTCCAACTAGGGGGCATTAGCAACAAAAACAACACAGCACAACACTACTTAGTTTCAACATCCAACTTTTCGTTCTTTTATCACGACTTTCCAGCGCCGATTAAATCCAAGAATTAAGCTAATTATGTGCCTAAAAGATTCTTGATACTGGAAGGATTCCAAAAATCCAAATGGCCATTCTCAAGCTATTCGGCATTTACTCCGTCACCTTGTAGATTTTTTTTCCTAATGCACTTTGTCTGTCGACATTCGCTCAGTGTACCGCGAAATGGAAGCACCGCTCACGCAAACCAACCTCTGTTCAGACCGAACTTTCTCGGGGGAGGAATCTAGGGAGGCCCGCATTCCCCTCCCACCCCTACAGACAAAAGGCGGAGGGACTTTCCGCACTTCACATTTGAATGCACCTGACTATCGTCATAATGAGTGTAATCTTAACATTAAATTATCGCAATGAAATAATGACCAGTTAATCGCTCAATTATATTTAATTATAGTTAGTCTTAATGTATTATTACTTTGCGGCGGAAAATCATAATCATCAAATACTATATTTCTCTTTGCAATTTTCCTTAAACAGTTTTTTTATGATAGGATATTGAAGATTCTATTTCTATAACTTGACTAAACCCTTCGGTTTATAGATCCAAGTTTAAAAGGCTTTAAAGTGACTTAAAATTGCAGCGAAAGTACAATTAATATTTTTAAAAATGAGCTTAAAAAGAGTTCATCTCACCAATATGGCAACAACTACATCTGATAAAGTCTATCGTCCAGTTTAGTCACTTCTGAAGCTGTTTTTATTTTCCAAAAAATACTTTTGATATGAATTATTTTAAAAAGTCTTTTTTGATAGGGGATAAATTGTATTTATATGGCACGACGAAATCATTCGTTTTATAGCTCAAAGTACAGAAGACTCTAAAGTGACTTTGAAGGACAGAAAAAACAAAGCAAGGTTTTTAAAAATGTGCTTAACCAGAGTTTAGTTCATCCATATATGTCAGAAACTACATTTGATTAATTCACTTTTCTAGTTTAGTCACTTTTCGAACTGTTTTTATTTCAATAAAAAATATTTGTTATAAAAAACACAAATTACTCTCTCTAAACGAGAAAAAACACTGTACACATTTCCCTAAATGTAAACTGTACTTTTAAAGACTAAACGAGTACTTTTTCCCCAATGCGGCATTCACTTTAGTCTTCCGACATCCGCCAGTTCTGCAACGCTCAATTGTTGGTTGCTTTTAATGTGAACACCATATTGCTGAACCAACATCAACCCTTGGTGCCACCTTAGACCGCGCAATTTAGAGTCCCCAGACGCCTAGTGAGACGTATAATCATGTATTACATCATGTATTTTAACTCAGTACTAATTTAACTACAAAACCTCAGTTTTGGACAAATTTTACTTGCTGTGTTATCCACATATAACAAGAAATAAATATCCCAAAATTATTTTTCAACCGGCAAAAATTTAAATATTGATTCTCAAAGTTTCTATAAGTACGCTTGTTGATCGATGTTTGTGTCTCGGTTACAGTTTCATAAATGAAATGTTTTGCAATAGGAATATGTGCATAGTGTGGCAAGAGATTTTCTCATGTCGAGAGAGGCGTTTGGAGTACAAAACTTGAAAAATGATCATGTTCAAATTGCAGTTAAGTTTCAGTTTCCTTCATGGAATTTTTCATAAACGGCATTTTCCTTCCTCGCACATGTTTAAGGAGCATACTGTTGCGTTTCGTTCTGTGACATTTGCAAATGGCGACTCCAGATGACAGCCGCATCAGTTTGTTTGTTTTTAGTCCTAAACAGATCTCAAATATAACAAACAATCCCTTAAGACCACAGCGATTGATTTATGGTACAGGGAAAGGCTTCATTTTAAAGGGAAACCGCAAAGACTGGAGTCTGACATATCCTCTGGATGTCTCACCTGTCAGTATATAGTTGGGGAAAATTGGCTGGCCGTCACGCTTTGAGTGGCCCTACCAGAAGAAAACAAACTCCCTACGTACTTCACCCGGTGTCAACCCCTCGCCACTTTGAGGCAACTTTCCATTTCTACATGGTTGGTTGGTTGAGTGAGGTTTTTCAGCGCAAGGCCCTAAAAGGTCAAGCTTCGCCAGACACAAGACAATAGCAAAACCAATACGCCCACATAAAATGAGACATAAAGAGTAATAATTGTATGAAAGATTACACACAATCTTCTAATATATAAAAATGAATGTTTGTCTGTTTGTCTGTCTGTAATTTTATGGAAATCCATAGTTTGGGAACAACGATCGTGAAATTTTACATACAGGCGTCGTTAAAAACAGCCGAGGGTTTTAAGAACTTCCGGAATCGACAATAATTACAGTTAATTTTTAATTAATAAGAAACCAACAATTTTTTAAGAGTGAATCCTGAAATGGAAGAGCCTCACAGCCATCTATCAAGGGTGAATCCAGAAATGTAAGAGCCTCACAATTTTAAAAGCCGACATGTTAGGTTTACGGAACACCGAGAAGCAAAAACGATAGAAAAATAAATATAATCATAAAGCTTCAAGTCATATATTAAAGCCGTATAATGATTGAAAATAATAATCTTTCAAGTCAGAATTTATACTCAAAAATGTATATTTTAAGACATTTCGAATAACGATCGTCGTTTTTATCGTTGCGATAATTTGTAAACAAACGTTCTCTGTTGCCATTTTCATTTCAGAAGTTTTTTATTCAAAGGATTTAATGTATAGTAAATGCGCTAAATATTTCCTTACTGGAAATTTAGAAAAATTAACCCATTAATGCCCAACATCGAATTCTTTAATTTTCTTTACCTAATTATGTTCGTACAGGTGCAAAATGAACTGAAAAAATAATAAAAAAATTCCTGCATTAAAATTTTTATTTTTATTCAAAATATTGTTATTGTCCTATAAAAAGGACGCTAGGCACGGGAGGGTACAGGTTTTACACAAACACTTCAACCCTCAGATTTTCTAAAACTATTCCTTTTAATGTCGTTTTTAGATAAATAAACGCATGAAACCAATGGAACTCTGCGAAAAAATGCATAATAAAATAAACAGAAGAAATTTAAATTGTATTTTAACCATTTAAAAGAAATCAAAACAATTAAAAAAGCTGAAAATGTCTAAAATAATAGCTTAAAAGGCACAAATTTAATAAATTATGTCTTATGATAAATTTTACACACTCTTATATTTAAATTTACATATAAAAAGGGCTTATTAAAATACAAAATAATGAAAAAAGCTATTCGTAATTTTTTTTACACAATTTATATACAAGATATTTTGTGCGAAAGATTTCAAAACATTTATCATGGAATCCAACTAAACATTTATTGCATTTTCATGTGGATTTTTTGCCACCATCTTATCTGTTTTGAATTCACAACGATTAAAATACCTTTTCCGCCATACCGGACATCACCAGATACTCTTTTTGAAAGTATTTTTGGTTTCCCTGCAGCCAGACTGTTATTTGGTCTCTTACTGTACTTAGAAAAATATGCCTGACAGATTTCTCTTCTAAAGTGGAGGAGATCCATTCTGTTACTGTCATTAGAAGGGCATAATCTGTACAGTAGCCACGCATTTTGGATTGATGCTTATAAGCTAAACAAAAACAGTGGCCACCACCATTTTTTAGACCGTATGGAACATCGGTATTGTGCCAGATTTTGATCCATTTGATCGGTGCCCCCCATAAATTTATTATATTGAGACGCAATATACGGTTGGTCAATCTCTACAAATCTTTTATCAATATTCGACCAGCGTTTGGTCTGAGCTGCAGGTTCAATACCATAATGGTTAAACGCCAAAGTAACGACACTATTGTCTTTCCACCGAACCATTTTAAAATATTTGCTGTTCTGAAAATCCAAACTTCCCCCTACTCTTCTTTTTAACAAATTTAACATCGCCAAGTGGACATTTTTTAGTTCTATTAACCCGTATAGTGCCAGTCATCGGTAACTTCATTAGATGGTGGGTCCAAATAAATATCCGCTTCATGGAATGTATTATTATCAGATAACTCTGCCATTAAAGCTAATGCCTCTCCACAGTCAAACTTAAAATAAAAGCAAAAATATAAATAAGAGATTTAAAACTTATCGATTGCTCATTTCAGTATATTTAGATCAAATATAATTTTGATTAAAATACAAAATTATTAAAATTTATTAAATTATAGACATTTAAAATACACATATTTTTAAAAAATCCAGACAATTACTTATGTACTTCGTAATTTTTCTTTATTTTTTAAAATCACTAAATACAGAACACATGCTTTGATTAAAATTTTTTATTTAAGAGGCTAATTTGTTAATACGTTCATTACGTTATCAAGAGGCTAATATTTCTCTTCAATAAGAAAATTTTTTAATCATTCCTTAATCAACAGAACATTTATTTTAAAATTATTTTCGTAAATAAGGAATACTCAATAATCTTTATTTATAAAAATAATTTATAACATCATTTTTCTGAAAATAAATAGCATTTCCTTTTCTCTATGGTAATAAAACATCATAAATTGAGAAAAAAAAGACGTAGTCGTATAGCGGAACAGGTCAGAAAAACATGTACCCATCCGTGCCTAGCGTCCTATATATAGAACGCTACGCAAAAGAAAATATAACAGTGTTAAAAAATAATTTTAACAATTTTGAAAGATACGTATTTAAGAAAAGAGTATTGACTGTGATAACAGCATAAAATATTTTCGTAACATTGAAAAACAATAAAATAAACTTACTTTTGCGTGACGCTCTTTTGAAAACCTAAAAAACGACTAACTCTGACTTTACACCCTCAAAGCAGAAATAGAACTTTAATGTTGTGCTAACAACTGTTGAATAATAACAAATACAACACTTTATCATGATATTCTGCCATTTGGATCGAAAAAAATAAAAAATTCAGTGTTTTAGAGCTTATTATGTAAGCGTCCTTTTAAAAGGACGCTAGGCACTAATGGGTTAAATAATTTAAAAAGAAATTTTTGTTTAATTTATGCATTTTGTGTGTTTAATTACTTCAAGTGACCCTTTAAAGTGGGCTTGGCATTTTACCACTAGCCTGAAAGGTCGAATTATTATTGAATTATTGAATTTTTTTTGCTCATCGTTAACCGCAACTCATAGGATTGTTTACTTGTGAGCGTATTTAAAACGGACAAATATTGGTGCAAAAGTAAAAATTATGAAACGATTTAACAATGGCATTTATCAAATGTACAGAAGTTGAAAGAAAATTAGCATAGTTGTAAGTGGACATATACTTCCAAAAGATTGATTCTGAGTGATGGCACCTATTTCAAGGTAGAATCTGAATTTTGCAACTTACCCAAGAAAATAGAAGATGTTGTTGAAATCCCAAATTATGTCATTGTAGATGTTATCCACTTATGTTTACAAATCTGATGTGCAGAAAGTGGAAAACAAATTCAATAAGTGTTGTTTTAGAGGAGAGTTGTGGATTTTCACACAAAATTTAAATTGTTCCATTGCCTGTACAGAAGTTGAAAGTGAGAAGATTGATTCAGAAAAAGACTGATTCAGAGTGATGGCACCTTACAGCAATCATTTGATACTAGTATGCGAATTGTTGAAGCTCTATTGAGTCTTGGAAACAGCTTTGTCAGACGCACCTCTGTTGGCGAAAAGTTAGCGTCAAATTTTTTTTGCGCCTACGCACCTCCGTTGGCGAAAAGTTATATGCAAATGCATAATGTTTATACTCAAACAAGAAAATAAATATGCAAAATAAATATTCAATTTGCATATAATAAGCAAACTGCTCATGCATTTTATATGCAAACTGCACATGCATTTTACATGCAATCAAGAAAATAAAATTCTCAACTCTGAGCTGATGTTAAAAGTTAAGAAAACAATCAAAATTATAAATCTCATTATTTATTATTAAATTTAAACTCTCAATCTAATTACTGCCACAACCGCACATGACTAAATCGGCAAAAAAAAAAAAAATCTCGCCATGCACATTATGCCATACACAAAATCGCCAAACTTGGCAGGGAGGTGCGTCTAACAAAGCTGTACAATACGCTGTACAAATAAGTAATTGAGCTGTACAAATAAGTTGAAAACAAACTTACTGCTGGCTGTATTACACTTTCAAAAAATTACAGAAATCTTCAGCCGGTTATTTGTAGCCATATACGCAAATTCTCCACACACATATTACACACCTGTTTCCCAGAAAATACCAATTAAACAACAACCTCAATTAAATCATGTCACCCATTTTGCCACAAACTAGTCTCTAGAAGACACAAAACAACATTTCACTTGAAAGGGTGAAAATCCATGAATCTAATTTCGGGAAAAGGAAATGACCGCTGGCTGTATTAAACTTCCAAAAACATTAATGAAATCTCCAGCTAACCTCAGTTAGCAAATAAATTTGCTACATTACAATATAGCAATAATGCATGTGCGAAAAAAAACACAGCAGAAATAGCAAAAATAAACAAACTAAATTCAAAACATACTCACCCCTGCAATAATGTTAAAAAATTAAGAAAACAATCAAAATTATAAATATAATTACTTATTATTAAATTTAAATTCTCAATCTAATTACTGCCACAACCGCACACGACTAAATCCGCCCCCACCCTTAAAAAAAAAATCTCGTCAAAATTGCAAGGTTACCACGCCACACACAAAATCGCCAAACTTGGCAGGGAGGTGCGTCTGACAAAGCTGTAGTTGGCAACGAAATAAATTGAGGAAAAAAATATTAAAATATGGTAAAAGATAAAATCTAACCACTAAACTAATTGAGATGGAAGTTTTTAAGTATTTAATTCACATGAGTATGTTTTATGGATATTAAACATACAAATTAATTGCATACATTGACCGTTGTATTCAATTTAAATATTTTCTTCTACATTATTTTGTCTATAAAAATATCCGGTGCGATTTTTTTATAAATATATATTTTTTTTGCATTAATTGCATACATTGACCGTTGTATTTATTATAAATATATATTTTATGTCATTAATTACATACATTGACCGCTGTATTTAATTTGAATGTATCTACTCCGTAGCGAAGCACGGGTATTCAGCTAGTAATTTAATAAAAATAATTACAAGATAAAAAGAACATTTTATATACCATGTTTTTAAATTTTCTGTTGAATCATATAAACTTGACAATTCCATGTATTAATAAATACTTTTTTAAAATTTCTTTGATGAATTACCCCAATAACTTGAAAGAAAATGATCAAATCTATATATTTAAGTTGCTAAGCCGACTTTTTGAGCAGTCCCTGAAAGAAAATTACTGCATCAATTTGCTTCATTTTCGTGTTAAACGAAAGACTGTAATCTCTAGATTTGTCAAATTTGGTTTTTGTAACCGCAATTTCTATTAATGAGCGATAATTTACAATTGAAAATTGATTTCTGCGCATGCTCAGTTGCATGTTTAAATCTGTCTTTAGAAACTCACTGTTTCTGTCTTACTTTCAATCTCCGAGCATGGATCAGTCGATATGTAAAATCACCCGCCTAAGTTAATGGGGCGATATCCTTTTTGGGTTCCACATGCAGTGAGGGGGTTGACTCGGTTTCACAAGATTCTTTTCAAATTGAATATTCCAAACTTAAAAACAAACTTTCTTAATTTAAAACAAACAAATTCTCAAGAACACCAAAGCACTATTACAACCTCTTCTCACCGAGTATATGGTATACCTAAAAACTCAGCAATATCTATCGAAGTTGCCACTTCAGTACTTGTAACGTAACCAAAAAATAAAATGAAAACCAAGCATGCAAATGACATTACGTCACACTGTAAAATAGTAATTTATATGAATGCCGGCTTGTGGGATAAAATATAACAATTCCCACACAATATTGGTGAAACGTGCAAAGCTCAACTGTTCTCGCGGGCATGTAGCGGTGGGCATGTAACGTTTCCTGGACGTTACATGCCCACCGCTAACTTGAAAATTTGCCTGCCAACAGGCAAAATTTCAACCATCCAACACTGTCGACCGGCTGCTGGTGACGGAATTGACACACGTTCCCCCCTGCCTACCAGTCCATGGTTAAGTGCTAGGGAAAAGTAAACATGCTTATCACTCCTCAAGATGAATGATTCACTTCAGCGAAACATAGAATATACAAAATGAACTTTACTACAATCCTCTGTCGACTCTAAACTAAAAAAATAAATCTTATCAGGACGCATTTAAATAATATATACTCAAATAAATAACAAGCGTCTACAGACAGCAATCTAAATCCAGCATCAGTTTCATTTTGCTCCTGCTGACATCTGTTGACTTATATAGGAATCTTTTTATTATAAGTTTTTTTCTACTTCTACGTAATTTAGTACGTTTTAAAATCTGAATTACATATCTAACACAGGATTTAAAGAGATTTTAACAAAATAAATAAATAAATGAATAAATTGAAATAAGTATATTTGTTTGATCACGAAAAGTAGTTCATATTCAAGTAAGTCTATCAAGTTCAAGTATTCATCTCAAGTAAAACATCTAGGCATTCTTCAAGAAAGACTTCAAAGATTGATATTCAAGAGTTTAAATCCATGTTACAATATTATCAATTTTTAGTACATAAAAAGAAATGAAATTAAATTCAATTCTAAAGATTCATCACGCGTCATGAGCTCGTGATGCCAAGAGTCAAAATAAAAGTAAAAGATATCAAAAAGTTCACGTGACTCTCTGCCCTTTAACACATCTGGACATGCGTGTGGGAGAAATTCCCAACAATATTACTGAATTTTAAATTACTTTCTTCAAATATCCACAGTAATTTTAATTTTAAAAATTTTAATTTGATAATTAGAAAATAAATGTATTTAATAAGCTTTAATTAAAAAATTTAAGTTGCATAAATTAAAAAATTTAAAGTTTTAAATTGCAATAATTTAAAATTATTTTGATATACACTCATGGACAAAAAAATTAGCGCACCAAGAAATAATTGCGGGATCGTAACGAAACTTTCAATGAAGGTACATGTCGGGGAGATATGCAAATGATTAGAAATGCAGCGTGATTGCGCATTACGTATAGCCGGTAGAGGGCGTTGAACATCGTACTCTGTGGAGTATAAAACAGGTAACCAAAGCTTGTTTGAGTGTGCTGAATCATTTACAAAGGAAGAGCTGACATAGACATGCCATTACGCCGTGTTCGAAGACAATATAAGCAGTTGTCGCAGTTTGAGAGGGGGAGAATCATCGGGATGATGGATGCTGGGTGGTCATCTAGGCGAGTAGCTCGTCAATTAGGCCGCTCTGATTGTGTTGTGAGGAGTTGTTGGGACCAGTGGACCCGAGAGATGTCATGTACACGAAGACCAGGCTCAGGACGCCCTCGACAGACCAGTCGTCGAGAAGACCGCCACATCGTAAGAAATGCACGCGTACAGCCAACTGCTTCATCGGCCGCCATCCAGGCACAGGTAGCACCTTCACTAGGGGCCTCTGTGTCTTCTCGAACCATACGAAGGCGCCTGGCTGAAGGACAGTTGGTATCACGGCGCCCATTACGTGTGCTGCCCTTGACGCCCACCCATCGACGCCTCCGTTTGGAGTTTTGCCGCGCACTAGGAAACTGGACTGCAGCGGAATGGAACCAGGTCGTCTTTAGCGACGAATCCAGATTCAATCTCGGCAGTGATGACAATCGTGTTCGTGTGTGGAGAGCCCGTGGTGAACGCTTCAATCCTGCCTTTGCTGTACAGCGACACATCGCTCCCACAGCTGGTGTGATGGTATGGGATGCCATTGCCTACAATACACGGTCACCCCTAGTATTGTTCCGTGGCACCATGACAGCCCAGCGGTATGTTCATGAAATCCTGCAACCACATGTGTTGCCACTCATGCAACGGCTCCCAGGAGCCATTTTTCAACAAGACAATGCCCGGCCTCATACGGCAAGGGTGTCACAAGACTGTCTCCGCACTGTTACTACCCTTCCTTGGCCTGCCCGATCCCCAGATTTGTCTCCAATCGAGCATATCTGGGATCATTTGGGACGACGAGTTGGGCATCCCACGAGTTTGAACGAACTAGAGGCAAGGTTACAGCAAATATGGAACGAAATGTCTCAAGACATCATACAGAACTTGTATGACTCAATGCCCGATCGTATCGCATCGTGCATTCGCGCTAGAGGGGGGTCCAACGGAGTATTAACTCCTCCGTTCTTTTGCCTTTTTCTCTGAAATAAATTATCCTTTTTCTTTGATTTTCTTATCATTTACTTATATCAAAGCAGTCATTACGTATGTAAAATTTCGTTTCATTTTGACGACGTTTCATTTTGTGAGCTAATTTTTTTTGTCCATGAGTGTATAATTTTTAAAAAATCAAATTTTGAATTAATCAAATTTTTAAAATCTAAAAATTTATTTTAATGTGGTTCAATTTTTATGCTAAATTATTGAATAAATGAGGGAAAGATGCTGAGTATGAAGGAATGACAGATCACTATTAAAGTTGACTATTTTCATATAACAAACTAGTTTTGATGTAATTATTAGTAGGCAAGAATAATACATTATTTTCATAATGATTTACACTGAAGTGCCACTGAATTAGGGATACCTACCTATTAACGAGTTGGGCCTCCTCTGGCCTTGATAACGGCTGCCACACGACGAGGCATAGATTCAACAAGTTTCTGGAAACGTTCCACGGGAATGGCTTACCAAATATTGGCTAAAGCTGTCTATAATTCAGTAAGGTTCTTTGGTGCTGTGTGATGGCCTTTCACGCCTTGTTCCAAAACATCCCAAAGATGCTCAATAGGATTTAAATCTGGGCTTCTAGGTGG
This sequence comes from Dolomedes plantarius, assembly GCA_907164885.2. Classification (NCBI taxonomy): domain Eukaryota; kingdom Metazoa; phylum Arthropoda; class Arachnida; order Araneae; family Dolomedidae; genus Dolomedes; species Dolomedes plantarius. The sequence goes on along the minus strand of OU015497.1, from coordinate 17,268,575 downwards.
CCAATTCATGACAGAGAAGTCAGAGGAATGCTCATCCAACCAGCCAGTAGACAACCGGGACTTGTGGGAGGTACAGTTGTCTTGCTGGAAAACTCCATTACCGTGCGGATAACAGAACAGCATAAACGGATGGAGGTGATCACGCAGCAACTCTACGTACCGAATTGCATTGAGGGAGGTTGGTACACGCACCAAAGATCCCAAACTGTGCCACGAAAAAACACCCCAGACCATGTTTGAGCCACCATGCCCTTGTACATTTCCAGCCAGGCATGCAGGATCCATGGATTCATGAGCCTGACGCCATATTCTCAGCCTCCCGTAGGCGTTAAGTAGTCTGAATCGAGACTCATCACTCCATGCTACTCGTTTCCAGTCCTCTACACTCCAGTCTCTGCGCTCTCTTGCCCAGGCAAGACGTGCAGCCCGATGGCGAGTATAGAGCAATGATACTCTCGTAGGTCGACGGCTCCCGAAACCCATACGGTGAAGCGAGCGTTGCACAGTCCGTTTACTGACTGTACGACTGGCACCGTCATTAAACTGGGTGGTAATTTGAGCTAATGTTTGGCTTCGCTGGCTACGTACAATACACCTGAGCCGTCTCTCACCACGCAATGTCAAGGCTAATTGTCCTTTGTAGTTTGCCCGATCGCTAGTTTTTTTTCCACCATCCATGTATTCTTGGTATACTCTTGACACTGTCGACCTTGAAAATCCTAGCTGTCTGACGATTTCGGAAATTGAATGGCCCATGCGTCGCGCAACTACGATTTGTCCGCGATCGAAGGCGTCTAAATCAGGCAGTTTACCCATACTGGCAATTCCAAAAACTAATTTAGAACAATCACAGTACGCGCTATATATGCAGTTACCACAGCGCCCTCACTTGCGCATACATGATGCGCAGCGCTACACAATTTGCATAGGCTTTGCTATCCCTAATTCAGTGGCACTTCAGTGTATATGCTATGTATATTAATGTGTACAGTATGTCTCCTAGCTTCCATTAACATAAGTGTTCCCTGAGGTCAAGTATCCTCCCAAGGCTTTCCCATTCAGTAAATACAGCGTGAAGCAAGCATCCCATTGAAACCTAATTAACAACATTAATCTCTGCAGCACAACATTTTCCCCATTATTCACACCGTCTATCTTCAGTCAATTTTTAAGAAGCGCCGTGTTTTGTCTTTAATTATAGCACTAGTCTCTTTTTGAACTGAGTCAAGATATGAAGAGAAGTACATCGTGAAGGAAGTAACCGGTTTTTCACATCAGTACGAATTTTTTCAGTATACGTGTATCTATTTCTCTTGAAAAAGGTTTTTAGACAAAAAGCACAGGAATTAGAAACAAAATAAAATAAAATTTATTGCATTTTTATTCAGAATTTACACGAATAATTTTTCTTCAAATACATTCCAAATTTATATAAAAACAGCTTGAAAGGACCATTAGCACAAAATATATAATAATATTTTTAAATAATATAAAATCAAGTACAGTGGCACCTCGGTTTACAAACTTAATTCTTTCCTAGACTTGGTTCGTAAAACTAAGCAGTTATTCCAATATAAATTAACGGATGAAGAACTAATCCGTTCACCCCCCCTAGAACATAGTTTTTTTTAACCTTGTTTTTATGGGTCCAGTTATAAAGAAATGGTGAACAAAAAATGAAAACAGATATTTTTCTGAAGAACTATCACTTGATAATTGTTCAGTACAACATTTTAGTTTTGTAGTGGATAATGGCTGGTGCAGATGGTGAATTGTTGAAAAGGAATGTAGGACTACAGATATTACTGCTTGGAAGGTAAGTCATCTTTCGTAATATAACTTGGCAATTCTGATTTTATTGTTTTTTCTCTTCGTCTACTTTCAATCGCACTAGCTGATTATGGCACAAGATACCGATCCAAAGAAATTTGTCTTTTGCTTTTCCGAAGCATTTCACAGGAGTGGGACATCACATTGTCATTTAGAATATTAACTGTTCAGTTGGTCACATATTTATTAGGGTGATGTTCTTCAATTAATGCCTGCACTTCACTCTACTTGCTGCAAATTACTTTTATCATGGTGATGGAAACTGTATCCCTATCATAGTCTTTCTTTGATAAATACTCTTCTTGGATAGCGTTCACCTGTTGACTCTGCAGCTTAACAAGTTCTTCCGTTTTGAGTTCTTCGCTGTGTTCTTTCACGAGCTCCTCTATATCTTTACAGTCGACCTTCAAAGCCCATACTTTTGTCCATGGACACTATCTCATCCACACATCTCACTTCCGCCTCTTCATTATGCCTTCGATGGGCACACAAGTTGACCAAATTTACTTTCAGGCAAGAACCCCCCCCCCCTCCATGCCTTATCAATAATGTTGATGCAGTTAAGCATGAGGACGAAGTGCTGCTCCAAAAATCTCTCAGGGTCAAATTGGTGCCATTGTTGACTTGAAAACAACTTGGAAAGAGTCCTATTATACACAATTTTTTCAAATTAGAAATGACCTGCTGGACCATAACTTCACTTGAAGCAAAGGAGTTGTGTTGGATTGTAGAAATTTGACGTTAATGAATTCATCTCTCATATCCGGGTATTTTTTCGAAATTTGGAAGAACAGCAGGAGCTTTATCTATGACGAGAATATTCTCCAAGGGCAAACCATTCTCCTCGAGATATTTCTTGATAGCTGGTGAGAACAACAATACACTCCATTAAATGAGTCTTGTAACCAGGATTTAGCATTTCTCTCCACATTACAAGCAGTTTTGCCTTCGTCACATTATTTTTCTGGAATGAAGGATGATTTTCAGAGTGGTAAACTAAAAGTAGCTTAATTTTACAATCACCACTTGCATTAGCACAAAATAAAATGTGTAAGCCTGTCCTTCATCGACTTATGCTTAGGTAGTGCCTTTTCCTCTTTGGTAATATAGGTTCATCTTGGCATTTTCCTTAAACAATCCTATTTCATCACAGTTAAAAATCTTGATTTCGCATGTAGCTTTCACTCTTCACAAACTTTTTGAATTCATCAACATATTCATCTGGAGTCCTTTTATCCGAACTAGCGGTCTTCGCATGCCTAAAAAAACTAATAATTCCAATTGCAGAATTTATTAAACCGGCCTCTACTGGCTTTAAAATATTCACATTCAACACCATTTGTACTCTGTGTTTTAGCTATCAAATCACTCTGCAACTTCTTTTTCGCATTACTATCATCAGTCCGTATTACTATCATCAGAAATCTCTTTTTCACGTATCCACACAAGCAATAATTTTTTTACTTTTTCTATAATTTGAGGTCTTTGCTTCGTTAAAAGAGTCACTCCTTTAGTCACAGCAGCTGCCTTTATTGCCTCTTTGTTCTTTCTTTTTCTCAATAGTTAGGTTAGGTTTCCTGCTAGCAATATCACTTGCTCTTGCCTTTTTCTTGGGATGCATATTGAGGGCAAATTTAAACAAAAATACCTACAAAAAAAACTCAGCGAAATACAGGAGCAACGAACGTTTGAGCAGTGATACAGAAATCCCATCTGATCAAATGTGGACTGTTTGTGAACCGAAGCAAGTGTGACGAATGCTTCCATCGACTATCCACAGATGGCAGCATCTAATGCGCTTGTTCGTAAACCGAATCGTTCGTAAACCGAGTCGTTCGTAAAGCGAGGTACCACTGTAATATAAAAAAAATGACATACGTATCTCAGTTGAATAGCAAAAAAGCTGCTTAGGCATCAGAATAATGTTTGTGTTCAACAATATAATATATTGACTAGCATTTTTTTCTGTAACTTTTAAGGGGATGATGGAATTTCAAATTCCCAAAAATCGAACAAAAATTGGAAAATTTTTTTGGTGTATTAACATTTTACCCTTTTCGCAGAATCATTTACAAAAGGCCGCATGTAAATAACTTACCTTATAAAATACTTCAAGCAATAAAAAGATTAAAGAGCTCTTTTAATGGCCATAAAAATGTAAAAAAGAAATATGCAAACAAAGTTCCGTGGAACTTTGTTTTACATTTTGCTTAATTCTAAAATCGATATTTAACGTGCGCGTTGGCAACCGGAAGTTATGGTGCTGGCAGATTTCGAACTTTTTGAAGAAATTATTTAATTCAATACAACAATGCATAAATAAACAAGAACTGAAAATATATCAACTTTTTTTTTAAATTATAAAAATTTTGTATATATAAAATATATAAATATTGAAATAATAAGTTTTAAAAATGTGTAGTGAAATGTAAAATAATACTTGGTGGCTAGAAATGTAAGTATTAAAGTTAGGGGAAAAACATCTTTAAAATGGCTTTTTCTCAGAAGGAGTATTTCTCAGACTGAGTATTTTTCAAAATGAGTATAAGTCTTTGAAATGCTCCATGCGTCATAATTTTTGACAAAATTTTATCAAATTTATAAAAAAGACTCCTGTAATACGTGAAAATAAAATTGTGTATCCATTTGAGGTTTCGAGATCATTCAGATTATAAAACTTTAACTTTAGTGTACAAAAGTACAAAAATTTCTGGAAAATTCCCAGTACAAGTATAAAAATATTTCCTAAAAATTAACTATTCGACGAAAGAACAAAATAATACATAACTCTTTCAAAATGTACTTACAAGCAATATAAATGCAAAATTGAGGGGGAAGTTAAAAATAAGATCGCAAGGAGCATTAAAATATTAATTTCAATTTTTAAATTATAAAATTTTTAATCTATATAAAATTTTATAAGTTTTAATAAATTTATACTTTAATGAATATATATGCAAAATATCATATCTCTGAGGTAAAATTTTCAAAAATCGCTTTGTAATGTCCATCATCCCCTTAAAATGTCAAACATAGGCTTTAATTGCTACATTACACCTGGCTGTTCATTTTATAATATACACAAGCGCACACATACATACTTACATATTATATATAAGTGCCGATGATTATGAAAGCGGTTTCCATCATATATACACTGCTCAAAAAAGTCAGGGGAGCAAGCAAAGAAGTTAAGAAAACCTTGCGAGACAGCCACATATTGGCATAAAATGGATATTACACGCGTATCAATGCGCAATACAGAAAAAAAGACGTAAAAAAAATTTGTAATTAAGCTTTAATTCTTTGAAAATATGGAAAAAACATTGAAAGTTGATTTAGGGCAACCATTTGGTTACATGTAAACGAAAAAAAAAAGTATTGATTAGAAATGATGCAATATTTTTAATATGGCATGTGGTCTCCTCGAACAGCTAAGACTGCTGCACACCTGTTTTCCAAGGATGCGATGATGTTATCGATAAGACTTTAGGGAATACTGTTGCACTCCTTAAAAAGTGCAATATCCAAGTCTCGGAGAGTAAATGGAGGCCTTGGTCTCGCTGCAATGCGTCGTCCGAGCATGTCCCAAACAGGCTCGAATGTATTCAGGTCAGGAGAGCACGCTGGCCATTCCATACCCTGTATTGTTTCAGCTTCAAGCATGTTCTCCACAAGACGAGCTGTGTGCGGTCTGGCATTATCTTGCTGGAAAACAAAGGAATCTCTAATGGCTGCAGCGTAAGGTATGACATGAGGTCTCAGAAAATCGTTTGCATACCTTCGGGCCGTCAAAGTACCATTCCGAATATATGCAGGTCCGTACGTCCACCTATGCTAATTCCACTCCATACCATAAAACCAGATGGTCTTTATTGTGACCTTTCACGAACGAATGTGGGATTATTTCGAGTGCCCCTTTCCCTCCATACCAAAACACGTCGGGTGTCAGACTCCAGACTGAATCGGCACTCGGCTGTTAACAGCACTTGGCTCCAATCATGTTGCTCCCCATCTCGATGTTCAGCATCCCAACTTCTTCGGGCCGCACGATGGCGTGAGGTCATCGGAATGTAAAGCATTGGCCTATGTGCATAGAGACCTCATTGATGAAGTCTATTGCGTACTGTTTGGCTGGACACCCTTCGTCCTGTTGCCAAGAGCAACTGTCTTTGCAGCTGAGTAGCATTGTCTGTTCTGTTTCGACGAGCTGTTAACAGTATATACCGGTCATCAGTTGCTGTAGTGACGCGTGGCCGACCTTACCCTGGTCGACGTCTAGCATTCCCTGTTTCTTGAAACTTATTCCACAGCCTTGCAGCTACACTTCTGGCGACTCCAACAGCGTCCGCGACATTACGTTGTGTTTGCCCGGATTCAAGTGTGCCTATAATACGGAATGCCATGGATTCCAGTAAATCACGTTGTTGAGACATTTTCAAGTGACCTTTTCTCAAAAACAATAACTGAGCAATCGAATTTCACAGTTAAGGCAGTGAAACAGACGTTACAGCAACATCCCGATTTCAGCCCTTATAATCTTTTTTTGGTTTTTGACGCCATGAACTTTGATTTGCATATGAAGTTTTCTTCTTCTGTTTCCTGTTAGGCTTTAAATTATGGATGATTTATGTTATGTTACTTATCGGTGTAAGTATTTGCGTAATTTCGTTAAAACCATGTGCTCCCCTAATTGTTTTGAGCAGTGTATTACATTTCGAGATATTTACTGGTTTGAATTTGAACAATTAAAAAATATTTTTAAACTATAAAATAAAATAATTCAGAAGATTCAGTTTTTACAATTTTGCAAAGATTGATTCCCTTTACGGTTATGTAAAAGAAAGCAACGCGAAAATAACTGATAAACTCATTGTCTCATCTCGTCTTCTTCCGACCTGTCCCGTCACGGCTCGCCACGTCCCGACTCGACTCGCCTCGTCATGTCTCTTCTCGTCTCGTCTCATCCTGTCCCGTCACGTCACGTCACTTATCGTCTCGTCCCGCCACGTCCTATCACGTCTCGTCTCATGCCGTCCTGTCCTGTCATGGCTCGTCACATCCCGTCTTGTCACTTCGTGTCTCGTCTCGTCTCGTCTCGTCTCACCACGTCCCGTCTCGTGTCGTCTCGTCTCATTCCGTCCTGTCCCGTCACGGCTCGTCACTTCCCGTCTTGTCACGTCTCTTCTCGTCTCGTCTGATCCTGTCCCGTCACGTCACGTCACGTCACGTCTCTAGTCGGATCGTCTCGTATCGTCGTGTCTTGTTTTGCCATGTCGTGTCATGTCATGTCATGTCATATCATGTCATGCCCCGATACTGGCGTGTCGTACCATGTCGTCTCGTGCCATGCACGGTCATGTCATGTCGTGCCGTGTCATGTCTGGTCTGGTCTTGTCTGGTGAAGGAAAGTTCCACATTAAAATCGGCGGCGAATATATCAGAATTGACCTCATCACCGAGGATGATCATCGAGAAATAACCAAATGCTTGCACGACCACAGAGTAAAAGGTTTCATTCTCCCCTTTCGTGCTATTAAAATAGTTTTTCCGTGGATTACCAAAGGACGTTCCCTCCCGAGGACATTAAAGAAAACTGGATACGCTTGACTTCCCTGTCATTTAAGTTTCTTAGCTAACTAGAAAAGATGCCTCTTTCCTCCCCCCCCATTCCAAGTACAACTAACTCCCACTGATAAAGCAAAAACTAACACTGTGTTTACTGTGCAAAGGGTATTAAGTCCAAAAAGGGCTAAAATGAGTTATCGAACCAGGCATATTTGGAAAATCAAGGGCTACTGCAGGGTACAGAAAGCTCAGTCCAATTCCCCCCCAAAATATTTTTATTCATCATGGAAAATTTGAGATAGGTGAAACAAAACAAAAACATGTTAGTGTTAAAGGGGTTATGTCCCAATCAAGGACTTAACACTCTTTACTCAACAAAAATAAAATTAGAAAAATTTATTTTTAAAAAATTAGAAATTAAACTTAAATAAACTGACTTTTCAAAAGCCGTTTTTTTCAATCCCGTTTATATCAAAACGATGACATTGGACTTTACACTCTCTATACAGCAATCCCCTATATCTGAGCTAACCTCCCTATTTTATATTAAAAGTAACATCGAATACTAAAATTCCCTTTAGAAAACCGCGCAATGACTCAAATGTCAACATTTCCACCATCACAGTAAGCATTGTGAACCCGAGATGTGTTAAGTGCGCTTGCGACCATCTTGCCAGCGAATGTCCACATGTAAAACCAGATAGCAAAAAAGCTGAAGTTACCAAATGTTGCAACCGCCAGGGCGATCGTCCTGCTAACTGGAGGGGATGCGCTAATTGAATCGACAGTTTGAAGAAGGAAACGAATCCAAATACTGTTTTGGAGGGAAATTTTAAAAAAAACTTTCTTATGTATTATTTTTTCTTTACATTCACCCGCTATTCCAGTTACTTTTACAGCTTACAAAGAGCGTCTACATGTAAATAACATTATGGTGCAAAAAAAGAAAACGAATTTCAATTTTTTTGGCGCTTGTTCCCTTCTTCAAACTGCAGGTTCAATTTCACTCATAATATTTCAGCTTAAAAAACTAACAGAAAAGGAAGCTATGAAAATAATCCCAAACTATTACATACAATATATCATTCGCCAAAAGAGCAAAAGCCAACAATAATAGAACTGAAATCCTAAATAATTCAAATCTAATAATGAATCAACCTCCCCAGTCAATCTAGCAATTTTGAGACAAATAATTCCCCTTCAGGTAGCTTCAGTCTCCTAAAACAATTCCAGGAAATATGACATCATTCTTAGACGAAATAACGGCAGATTTAGGAATCTCTGATTTCACAAACATACTAAATAATCTGGGAACAGCAAGAGAAAATTTTATGCAAAATGGGTCTGCGAGGCAAACATCTGTTAGCATCTCCTACGGACTCAATATTTGTGTTCAGAAAGCCATATAATGCCCTCCCCTTTCGCTGTCTGATTTTGCATGGAACGCCAACTTTATGATTGCTAGAATCCGTGAGCTCAAGGAGTTTGTCCATGAGCATAACTCCGATCTTATTCTAATTCAGGAAACACATCGCAGACCCGTGGATAAATTAAACGTGTAAAATTATACCACATGCAGAAATGACTACATCAACCCAACTGACACCATGTGAGGAACTGCCATTCTAGTTAAAAATTCACTTCCTACTCGGATCCTTCCCTTCAGGGGAACGTAATCCCCTACCCTCCTATAGGGGGTCGTATGAAACGCATTTTTAGGGGGTCTGGTTTGGTCTGGTCTAAAGAGACCGACAGAAAGGCAGACAGATCCAATATATCATTCGCTGAAATGGCAAAAGGCAACAAAAATAGAACTGAAAACCTAAATAATTCAAATAGTAATAAGGACTCAACAGCCCCATTCAAACTAGCAATTATGAGATAAACAATTCCCCTTCTGGTCGCTAAATAATCAGACAAATCTAAGGCAGCCAGACAGACAAACAGACTGACAGACAGACCGACAGATGACAGACAGACAGGCAGGCAGGCAGGCAGACAGGCCGACCGGCAGTCAGGCAGGCAGACAGACTGGCAAGCATACATACAGACAGAGGGACTTTTAGACCGACGTACAGACAAAGAGACAGAGTGCGTGCGTGCGTGCGTGCGCGTGTGTGTGTGTGTCCACAGTTAGGCTACTAAAAAATGAGTTTATCAGTTATTTTCGCGTTGCTTTCTTGTGTGTGTGCATTAACCAGTTGCAGTTTTTAACGAAGATATAAAGTAACTGTTTCTTCTTCTTCTTCGCAAGCACAAAAGCCCCCTGCAGGTCCTGGCTGCGTCAAACCCTGAATGCGTCCCTCGAGCGTCTTCTATCTGCGACGAGACCTTTCCAATTTTTAACTTTCAAAGTCTTTTTCAGCGTCATTTCACCATCTAGTCGGTGGTCTACCTCTGGATAGGGATCCCTCCGGTTTTTTAAATATCGGGATCTTAGTGGGATTATATTCCGAACTTCTCGAAACAAGGCTAAGCCATCTCAATCTATTGCAACGGATGACTTGTGTTATTTGTGATTACCCATAAAGTCTATACAGTTCAAAATGGTATGGCTTTATGGGCAATCCATTTTGAACTCCAACAATGGAGTTCCAAATAGATTATGGTTCTGCAACGTCCCTCAGCCTGCACTGGGCCAAAATAGTCCTGAGGATTTTTCTCTAAAACATGTCCAGTGAGCGCTGCGTGTCTATGCTCAAGATCCATGTTTTACTTGCAGGAATTATTAATGTCTTATACATTCTTGATTTAGTTTTGCGACTGATAAGATTGGATCTCAATTGTCTTTTCAGAAATTAACTGTCTGGATGTCATATTTAAGTTAAAATCTTGATATGGATGTGATCGATCCATTAATAGCTCCAATGAAAGAAAACGCTGCCCATTGCTGCGGAGGTAATTTTTTCTTCCGAATGCAGTAAAGCATGGCATACCGAAATCGACCAGAGAAGTTGCCTGTAAAATAGAAAAGTAAATAAATAAAAGACAGAAACACACACACACCCATATCTATATATATACAACAGTTCCGTATCTGACTGACTCACTGACTGACAGACTGACTGACAAATATACAATGCACAGACAAAACCGCTGGACCTAAAGGGTGGAAATTTTGCATGGCGATTCTTTTTATAGTGTAGGGGTGCACTAAGAAAGATTTTTAAAAAATTCTTCTTAGATTTTTTTAAATTAAATTTTTAAGCTGCTTTAGTAACTTTTTTCAAGATTGCATTTAAAATAATTATCTGAGAGTCATAAAATTTATACTACGAGAAAGATCATAAAAAGTCATTTAAAATGAAATCTTTTACGAATCTTTAATTCTTTTCTGATTTTTGGTGAATTTTTAAAGATTCATTTTTAGAATTTAATTTACTAAATTCTAAAAATGAATCTTTATCGTCACATGCATAATTTATCGTCACATGCATAACAACTAAATAGACAAAAAAATTTTTTCTTGCTAATACGGCAGACGATTGGACATTATAAAAAAAATATTAAAATGCAATAAAGGATTTTATGTTCCTCACACTGTGCTATATTATCTGTACTATATTCTTTCGCATGTCCCATTACATTTAATTTAAATATTTTCTTCTACATTATTTTGTCTATAAAAATATTCCTTATGATTTTTTTATAAGTATAAATATATTTTTTTTTACATCAATTGTATACATTGATCGACAAATTTATTATAAATACATATAAATATATATATTTATATTTTTGGCATTAATTGCATACATTGACCCTTGTATTTAAATTGAATGTACTCCGTAGCGAAGTGCGGGTTTTCAGCTAGTACATATACATATATATATATATATATTTATTTATTTATTTATTTGTATAAATATACACTCAAGAGCCAAAACATTATGACCACCTGTCAATAACGAGTTGGCCCACCTTTGGCGCACAACACAGCTTCAACCCGCCTTGGCATGGATGCCACAAGTCCTTGGTAGATGACCGGAGACAAATTGTACCAGATGTTTAAGCAACGGTCACGCAAATCCGATATATTGTGAATTGGTGGTCTTTGAACTCTGAGCTGCCGTCCCATGACATCCCAAATGTGTTCTATCGGATTGAGATCCGGTGAGTTAGGCGGCCAGGACATTAACTGGAATTCAGCATCCTGTTCCTGGAACCACTCCAACACAATTTTAGCCTTGTGACACGGGACGTTGTCCTGTTGGAACATTCCATTTCCAGCTGGAAAAACAGAGGCCATGTAAGTGTGCAGCTGGTTCGCAATGATGTTCAGATACCCTGTAGCATTCATGGTCTGCTCTACCACAACCACGGTTCCCAGAGACGCCCAAGAGAACGTCCCCCAAAGCATAATACCGCCACCACCGGCCTGTGTATGACCTACTGTACATTGAGGGAGCAACAGTTCGCCTGGAAGACGGCGTATCCTGCCACGGTAATCGGCGTGATGAATGACAAACCGTGATTCATCTGACCAGGCAACTCTCTCCCACTGATACATGTACCAGTCGCGATGTTCCCGGGCCCAGCGCAGGCGCGGTTGGCGATGACGCTTGTTCAGCAAAGGCACACGAGTGGGACGTTTGCTGTGTAACCCCATATCTAACAGTGTCCGCTGAACAGTGTGCTGCGATACTATTCTACTTGGCCCTGCATTGTATTGGGCTGTCAGCTGAGCCACTGTCTGGCTCCGGTTTTGCTTCACCATGTGAGACAATCTCCGACGACCTTTTTCTTTGATAGCGTGTGGACGTCCAACACCATGTCGTCTACTGCTGGTTTCACCGCCATTCATCCACTTTGCATAAGTACTAACAACTGTAGGTCGCGAACAACCCACGAGTCGTGCAGTTTCGGAAATACTTGTTCCGAGCCATCGAGCCATTACAATCTGCCCTCTATCGGAAGGAAGTCGCTTAGATCCGCAGCCTTTCCCATCACACACAGAAGTAAGTGAAAGAATGATTCTTCAGACTCTCCAGCAGCAGTTAAATACCACTTCCACCTGATCACGTGCCTTCCACGTCATTCAGGCGAATTCATTTCAAAATGTAGGGATGGTCATAATGTTTTGGCTCTTGAGTGTATATATATAGATATAAGTTTTAAAAATTTAAGGAAAAATCACAAAAAGAGGGATAACACGTTCAGAACTAGGCCAATCTGTTTAAAATTTGAATATGTTGTTAATTAAAAGATGATGGAAAATACTACGTTATGAAAATTAGTGGCGCTGCATTCTGAATTCGTCATTTCCGAGCAGCATAAAAGTATATATTTCAGAGCAAGGCGGCAATTCTCCCAGCGAGACTGAGATTAGACATCTGGCATAAACAAATTGTAACAATGACCTGCAGGCATCATTTGACCGAAGAACTACGTTAGCGAGATACTGGGAGACTAGAAGCAGGACAAAATCAGACAGAAGTGGCCAGATGACTAAATGTCCGTCTGTGGTTCATAGACTTTGGCAACAATTTCTAACCACGGATTCGGCATGCAGGAGATTCAGCCAAGGAAGTCCAAACGCTTCGACAAGTGCCGATGACCGATATTTGTAATTATGCGCACGAAGGAATAGAACCGCCATTCCGTCTGATATCAGACAGAGTTAACCCCCACTTGCCACAAACTCCGGAAAGTTGATATCAACCTCAACCTTGCGTAGAAGGCTTAACGAAGGTGGTCTTTTTGCGAGGTGACCAGATATTTGCGTTCCGCTCACATCACGCCATAGGCGGGAACGTTTGCTTTGGGCACGTCAACATGTCCACTGGACGCGTGACCAATGGAGGGCTGTTCTCTTTACGGATGAGTCGAGGTTTAGCCTCCAAAGTGATACTAGACGTATTTTGATTTGGAATACCTGGAACTCGTTTTCATCCATCACACATCCTTGAAAGAGATGCATACGGATCAGGCAGTGTCTGTGTTTGAGGTGGTATCTCTTTGGTGGACGAACAGACCTCCATGTCTTTCCCCGTGGAAATGTGCATGCTCACACCTATAGAGATGGCATCCTTGACGCTTATGTGCGCCCTTATATCGGGGCAATACGTGATCTTTTCGTGCTACAGGACGATAACGGAAGACCGCACAGGGCTCGCATCGTGGATGATTATCTTGAGCAGGAAAAAATTCAGCGCAAGGAATGGCCAGCTCGGAAACCGGACCTGAAACTTATCGAGCATGTTTGGGACGCTTTTGGACAACGTATAGCTGCTCTCAATCCTCCTCCTATACCTTATCCACGCTTTCAACTGCTTTGCAAGAGAATTGGCTCTCACTTCTCTACCGAAATCATAGATCGCATAATTGACAGCATTACACATCGCTGTATGTGCTGTATTGCTTCTCGGGGGGATCACACGCCATTTTAAATGTACTTTTCCTATACCAAACAAACACATCCGATTTGTTCATTGTATACATATGCTAGTTTCTATAACACCATAATTGTCTGGCGATTTCTTTTTATGCTATTTTGTACCTACCTATGTATTGTATATTGTATCCTACGCACGAACTTTTTGAGTAACCGCTCTTTTTGTGCCTTTTCCTTAATTTTTGATATCCAGTGTATATATATATATATATATATATACAGTGGACGCTCGTTAATTCGAACTCGGTCAAATCCAACTTTCGGTTAATTCGAACTAATCCAAAGGCCCCCAAAAAGTTCTATTGGAATTAATGTTAAAAATATCTCATTAATTCGAACTAAATTTTTATCACTTCGATAAATTCGAGCTAAAAATATGACAAAAAAATTTCTTTTTCCTCGTTTAATGGAGAAAATGCACACTGTATTTATTATTTTGTGTGTCAAAATCGTCTGTATTTCTTTTCTTTGTAAAGTGGCACATGCCTGCATTCCTAGATTATTGCATGTCCGCTAAACGTTAGTAGCTATTGTCCTTCTTATTAGTGCTAAACGGAAAAAGCAATTTTCCTTTATTTGTATAGATTTTCTTAGAATTTCAGAAAAACCAGTCTTTATTATAGATTCTAGGTAGCTGCGTTAGTTATACCTGCAGTGCAGACAAGTTAATGTGGTCTAGTTTTTCTTCCTCATTGTGTGGCGTGAACGTGTAAAAATTCTGAACGTCTACACGTGGAAAGTACAAAACCCTATCTTTGGAAACAAAGGTAGAAATTTTGAAGAAGTAGAGAATGGCTAGTGTAAAAGAAAGATTCATGGAAAAAATCAAAATTTGCTAGAGGAAGGTAACGCATGAGAAATTCGTCCCAAGAAGATATAGAAAAAGTTCTACTGCTATGGTTCCCGGATGTTTGATCTCGAAATTTTCCGATAAATGGACCCCTATTGCTGACGAAGGCTGATGAATTGGCAAGTTGAATGGGTATTGAAGATTTTAAATGCAGTGATGAATGGTTTTCTCGATTTAAGTCAAGGTACAATATTTCTTATCAAACTGTATGTGGCCAAAGCTCTGATGTAAACGAAGATGTATGCACTAATTTCGGTAGGAAACTGCCAGGGCTTTTCTCTACTTACTTGCCGAAAGATATTTTTAATGCAGCCATAATGGACAGAGCCATAATGGACTCTATTAAAACTCTGAAAGTATTTATTCAGATGGAACCTTCCTCCGAAAATGAACTCAAATGTTTACTTCAAATCGAGAATCTGGCTGAAGAATGTAGGCATCATAAACAGAACCAAACATACATTTTTCAGTTTTTTCCCAAAGGGAAATTCATATTTTTAATTAAAGTTTACTTTCTACTGCATATCTTTTGCTTCATTTTAAGATTAAGTTAAGTCTGTATTGCTTTTTAATATGTTTAATTTTAGATAACATAGTATAATATATTTTCTGCGGTTATACATACTCGGAGATTTTTCTTCTTCAGTGATACACATTTAAAGTTATATAATTTCTCTTAACATTGGATAATTCGAACTTTTTTCTGAGAACCTTTGAGTTCGAATTATCGAGCGTCCACTGTATATATATACAGCCAAACCCCTTTGTAACAAACTTCAAGGGGACAAATGTTTTGTTTGCTATACTCAGTGTTTCGCCATATCCGAACCATTAAGAAAAATGCTACAGTTCACAAAATGTATAACTTATTATTTGCAATGTGTATTAAATAAAGATTTATGAAACAAAATGATAAAATCTATCAAAAGTTATCATTAATGTATTAATTTAACTAAAATCGATTACATTAAACTGACAAAATACTAATTAAATTAACTAAAAATGAAGACAAATGGAAATAAATTTATTTTACCTTCAATTGTTGCTCACTGCTTTGATGTAGAAATAATCGGTAATTCTCTGCTGACGTGATGCCGATTTCAAGAAAAAATTTATGAATTTCTTTGTCCAATACATCAGATGACACCAACACCCATTCTTCCACTCTTTGTGTAGACTAAAATTTATTAATTACAAGCATCGCTGCTGTAGCATCTGAGATGATGGGGATTTCCGTCATTTATGTGCTCTCTTCATCAGCATCAGAAGCAGAATCTTCGATTTCAGAATAATTCATTTTAATTACTTCCACAATATTTTCATCTGTCGGATTTTCCCATGTAATGACTTCTTCATCACATGTTTCGAACAATTGCATGTCACAATCTGAGAATGATGAAATTTTGTGCTTTTCTATCCACATCGCGATAGGTAAATCTTCATCATCTTCTACAACATTCTTTACTTCTTCAACATTCGTTGTATCGTTAACACTCTTAAAATGTTTAAAAAAAAAGATAAATGCTGTAGTCGACCGAGAAAAATGTTCGATATATCCGATTCTTAAGATTTCGGAGGTTTGCTATAAAAGGATAAATTAGCATTTAATACAATATGCAGGACTAAAATTTTCGTTCCTTATGTCCGTGAGTTCGTTATATACAGGGTTTACTATAAACTTTTTCTTTCATCGGATGACCTCGATACACTTTTGTTGGGGTTTAAATTCTCATACTATTTCCGCATAATTAATATAGATGACACAGACTTTTTAACGAAGATATAAAGTAACTGTTTCTTCTTCTTCGCAAGCACAACAGCCGCCTTCAGGCCCTGGCTGAGTCAAGAAATCGCTCCCTCCAGCGTCTTCTATCTGCGACGAGACCTTTCCAAATTTTAACTTTCACAGTCTTTTTCAACGTCATTTAACCGTCTAGTCGGTGGTCTACCTCTATCTCGGGATCCCTCGGGTTTTTTAAATGTCAAGATCTTAGTGGGATTATCTTCCGAACTTTTCCAAACATGGCCAAGCCATCTGAATCTATTACTACGGATGACTTGTGTTATATGTGATTGCCCATAAAGCCTATACAGTTCAAAATTATATCTGGGTCTCCAACATCCCTCCTCCTGTACTGGGCCAAAGATAGCCCTGAGGATTCTTCTCTAAAACACGTCCAGTGAGCGCTGCGTGTCTATGCTTAACGTCAATTTTTCGCTTGCGTAAAGTAAGACAGGAAGTATTAGTGTCTTATAAATTCTTAATTTAGTTTTGCGACTGATAAGATTCGATCTCAGTTGTCTTCCCAGAAATTAACTGTTTAGATGACATATTTAAGTTAAAGTCTTGATGCATATGATCCATCCATTAATAGCTCTAGTGAAAGAAAATGCTGTCCATTGATGCGGAGGTAATTTTTTCTTGCGAATGCAGTAAAGCACGGCAAACCGAAATCGAAGAGAGAAGTGTCCTGTAAAATAGAAAAGGAAATGAATAAGAAGTGGTTATCAAAATAATGGAAACACTAAGAAACATCATGAAAACCTTTATTAATACGGCGCAGGGTCACCTTTTTATATAATACCGCCTGATTCACCTTGGAATTGGATGATACAAGTCATGAATAGTGGTTAATAGTATATTATACCATTCTTGAGGGAAAATAATGAAAGTTCCCGTTGAGATACTGTGGTGGCTATCGGTACCTGGCTCTATCCGCTTATACAGGTCACAGTATTTGGATGATATAAAGTCGGGGGGATTGTACAGGGCAAGATAAGGTATTTGACTTCTTTTTCATGCTCTGGAATCGAATACTTGTTAGAATTAGCTGTATGTATATGGGGATTATCATACCGCAGAATGCCATTTCCTGCAAGAAAAAATGTTTGCACTATAGGACGGACTAGTGAGCTAAAATTTCGAGATAGTCCTTCCCATTCAATCTCCCTTTTAAAGTTACAATAGGACCTGAAGAAATCCATGAAATTCCATCCCAAATCCTGATAGATTTACCTCCATGATTGACAATTGAGATGAGACAGACAGAATCTTACGCTTTTATAGGTGTTCTCCAGACATATGCACGTCCTGTTGCGAGAAAAAATGTGAACAATGATTCGTCGGACGAATGCCGTTTTTCGACATAATACTCGACCAGGATTTGTGCTCGTGGCACCATTGTGGACGATATTTTTTTTGGCATCTATTACAAGTGGCTTGGGAATAGCTACTCTTCCGTAAATCCTTTGTTTGTGAAGTTCCCTTCTACCTATAATTTTTGATACGGGAACATGCAGATGCAGATTGAGCTCTTCGGTCATTTTGGTTGCAATTCTTTTCTTTCTTCATGTCGCAATCCGCTTCAAAACCACGGCTGTCTCTTTCTCTCAGCTCTCCATTTAGTCCACTATTCAGTTTGGCAAAAGATGTTTTTCCGTACACTCTGAATGCTATCATGTCTTTCGATACCATAGCTCGAAAAACGCCCATAAGCCTGGGTGTTGCAGTAGGAGATACTTCAATTTAAACGCGCTCCAATAATTTGCCCTTTTCTCCACGTCTGCAAGATTTGACATTTTACGCTGTTCCCCCCAAAAGCATGATGCCTTTAGCTTCATTGCTGCTACCTGATAGATACATACACTATATTATATAAAAAAATAACGGTGGCCAGACTAGATTATAAGGAATACGAAGCACATTCATAAACACCACTAATACTGATAGGTGTTTCCATTATTTTGATTACCACCTGTATACACACACACACACACACATATATATATATATATATATATAATATATATATATATATGTAATTCTACGTGTCATTTGATTATAATGCAAAAAATATAGTCTTCGTGTATCAATACATTCTTCTACATTTCCTTCATTTTCAAGGAGAAAATTAGTCAGTTACAGGAGTGTTAGTTCAGTTATTCGTTGGTTTGTTAGGAATTTATAGCTAATATTTAACAATTTCACATTTTTGGAGATAAATTAGGATTACTCTTAGTTTTTCTATTAACCTTAGCATAACTTTGCTGATGAAAACTCGCAACTAGAGAGTTTTTTCGCTTTGTAACTTAACCGAACTTTATGCGATAAAGGAAAATAACCAAATCGAGTTTATAAGTATGTGTGATGAAGCGCTTTCAATTTTATAGAAAAATTAAATTTTTTAGAGAGATAAAGTGATCGAAGGCTGTTTTCATCACATTTTGGTCAGAATGCTAGGAAGCCGACTTTGATTTAGAGGACTGAACAGTCGTCGTTACGCATCAGCCAATTTAAAAGCAGCGGTGCGCGATAGGGGGTAGTTTGATTGCAGACGCAGATAAGGAGATGGCACCAGGGTTTGACATTAAAGTAAAATACCCTATTGTAAACGAATTTATTGGGCCTGTTTGGGAGGTAGACAGCAAAACACGTGGACTGGAGTTTGGGTGGTCTGTTTTACGACGCAAGGCGTTTAAGTCACTAACGAATGAGAAAATTGGGACTTTCCTGAATGGGTGAAATCTTGAGAGATTGTGAAAATTATAGCCAATGAGATTTGAAGAAAGAAAATTGAAAGATGAGAGAGAGGGAAGGAGAAAGGAGTCAAGAGAGAGAAGAGTTAGAGTTTTGTAGGGGCGAGCTTGTCCGATCCTACGTTCCTATTTGGAGGGGACCCTACTTCAGATGCATAAGGACAACCGGTCGACATAGTTCCCGGACCTTACTCGCAGGATCCAAGAAAATATCGAGCACCGGATCCAGAAGACAGCGGCTAGACTTCACAGAACTCCGGAGACGAAATACGTAAGGCATAAGGAAGAAGCAGTGACGTTCCTGTGAAGCAAGACCCCCCAATTTCCAGACAACAGCGAGCTGAGATTCTAGGACGAGAAAGGGCGATTTAGAAGGAGAGGACCGCAACCCTGCTGTTTCGATGATTATCCTGCCCCTGCGAAATAGAGTGAGTGAAATATAATTTTTGATACGTTCAGTCCCTGGTCATTTAAAATTTAATGCTTGAGTGTGGAAAGGGAAAGTTAGGGTCATAGATAAATACTTGTGTATGAGTAGTTTTTCCGTATGCTCCCCGCACCTCGTAAAGTAGTAGTTAAACGATTAAATGTAAGGATTGAGGATATGAACATAAATGTAAATAATATGTAAATTGTAAATAAACGATAAGTTTGTGTTAAAGAAAACTTGATTTCGTTAATGAGTTGATTTCCGTTATTTATGAAGAAAGATTGTTGGTTAAGATTTTTATAATTTGTTCGTAGGCCAATCACGTCCAGAGTCTGGGGTGTTATTCAACCAAATATCTAAACACAACGCACCCAACTACCCTTTTTATAACATAATTAGTACTACCACAATTAAATACGAATTCACGCCCAAACCAAATAAAGTCAGGACAGGCCCTATACGACAGTATGTCTTGTAGCACTACGAGACGAGAAAGAGAAACTCAGGTTGTCTGTATATATATATATATATATATATATATATATATATATATATATATATATATATATATATATATATATATATATATATATATATATATAGTGGAATCTCGATCGATCGTTTTCGGATCCATCGTTTTTCCGTATTAATCTTTCATTTTATACAGTCCCAACGATTATATTTCTTTGTTATGTTTCGGCATCTATCGTTTTCCCGCATTTATCGTACATTTCAATCGGTCCCTTGAAAAAAAGATAGATCGAGATTCCACTATATATATATATACAGACAACGTAAGAGACATTATGTATCACGTGCAATGATTCAATTTGTAATCAGCAGAAAAGCCGATTCACCAGATTTCTTAAAGAATGATCTAAATTAAATATCGGCTGCAATTATTTATATCTTAAGGCATTTATTCAGTTCTCTCCATTAAAACTTATTTAATTTAAATATATTTGAATCTGAAACCTATTACATTGAAATAGATTTCAAGTACGTTCGCCATTTAAGGATGCTAATTCTTAATAGCAGCAGCATCTATAAGACTTTTGATTGACAACGCGTCATAATTTCACCAATGGATAAAGACCAAAGATTTCATCACAACGCCCCGAAACGAGTTAAGTGTGAATCACAACAGCTGAAGGAAAGCCATTGGTAAGTAAGACTACTGACAGCTGTTTGTGTGTGAGCAAGTCTGTAAGCTATTTAAAGCAGAATTTGGAGCCAAAAGAAATCGTCGAATTTGTTTCAAAGACTTACTCTGGGGTTCCACCATTCCTGCGTAAGTATGTAAAAAACATAATCACTGGTAATAACACCGCCATGAAAGAGCTTTGTATAGCGACAGCACTTTGAGAAGGTCAGTATTGGAATGAAGATGGCGCCGATAAATATTTCCGAAGTATTGTTTGACAACAATGATGCATTAAGAAAGCGGATCTACATTGTCATCTAAATGGTTAATTTCGCGTGCGTTAACAATGGGAAGTTTGAAAAAAATGTTCTTTTCTAACAATTATAGTTATCTGAGACGAGAGTATTAAAATCGCTTGTTACACACGTTGTTAAACTTTACAGTTTGAGGGCCAGAGGTTGGCTAGGTGGTAGCGCGTTGGTCCTTCAACTGGGGATTCTCCCTTCGAATCCCGATGAAAGCGTATAGACCACATATGGGCACGTTAAATCTGTAGACCGGAAAGTCAATATATGAACTCATAGAGGGTGGGAGAAGGTACGTGCCATCCCCCCCCCCCCGGGTTGCTCGGACAAAATTGAGGCGGCACTAAAGGGTGGTGTTGGTTCACTTATACGTGCCCCCATTCAAGAAAACAAACGATTATCGCGGATTAAGTGCTAATTTCTTCATCGATTACTTCTCCGCGTCAGCAAAAATAACAACACTATTCGTGGGCGCTGTGGCCCAGTTGGCAAGAGCAGCGGGCCAGAGATCTGAACGTCCCTGTTTCGATGGTCGTCGCTGCAAATCCCCCGTCGTGTTCATTAATGGTGGCCGATGCACGTGAAATTGGTCGTGGCTGCAATGTCCTCCAAGTTCTCAAATTTACCTGTGGAGGTGCGGGGTGAAGAGTTCCGGTGTCGTCACTTCACTCGGTTCAAAATGACGGGACCGGACATTTAGCCAAGTCGGACTCTGACCCTTGTGGTGCTAATTCAAAACAGAAGCCACCCCTTTCTGCCCTATTAGGACCTGGTGAATGGAACCTCAAACCAGGGGGCATTATCGACACCAACATCACAGCACAACTCTATTCAGTTTCAACATCCAACTTTTCGTTCTTTTATCACGACTTTCCAGCGCCTATTAAATACAAGAATTAAGCTAATTATGTGCTATAAGGTTCTTGATAATGGAAGGATTGCAAAAAACCAAATGGGCCGTTCTCAAACAATTCGGCATTTGTCCCGTCACCTTATAGATTTTTTTTCCTAATGCACGTTGTTTTTCGACATTCGCTCAGTGTACCGCGAAATGGAAGCACCGCTCAAGCAAAGCAACATCGGTTCAGACCGAACATGCTCGTGGGAGGAATCTAGGGAAGCCCGCTTTTTCTCTCACCCCTACAGACAAAAGACGGAGGGACTTCAAATTTGAATGCACCTGACTATCGTCATAATGAGTGTAATCTTAACATTAAATTATCGCAATGAAATAATGATCAATTAATTGTTCAGTTACTTTTAATTATAGTTAGTTTATGCTCGTCTTAATGTATTATTACCTGTCGACGGAAAATCATAATCATCACATACTATATTTCTCTTTGCAATTTTCCTTAAACAGTTTTTTTATGATAGGAGATTGAAGATTCTATTTCTATAACTTGACTAAACCCTTCGGTTTATAGATCCAAGTTTAAAAGGCTTTAAAGTGACTTAAAATTGCAGCGAAAGTACAATTAATATTTTTAAAAATGAGCTTAAAAAGAGTTCATCTCACCAATATGGCAACAACTACATCTGAAAAAATTCTATCGTCCAGTTTAGTCACTTCTGAAGCTGTTTTTATTTTCCAAAAAATACTTTTGATATGAATTATTTTAAAAAGTCTTTTTTGATAGGGGATAAATTGTATTTACATGACACGACGAAATCATTCGTTTTATAGCTCAAAGTACAGAAGACTCTAAAGTGACTTTGAAGGACAGAAAAAACACAGCAAGGTTTCTAAAAATGTGCTTGACCAGAGTTCATCGATATATGTCAGAAACTACATTTGATTAATTCACTTTTCTAGTTTAGTCACTTTCAGAACTGTTTTTCTTTTCAATAAAATATATTTGTGATAAAAAACACAAATTACTCTCTCTAAACTAGAGAAAACACTGTACACAGTTCACTAAATGTAAACAGTACTTTTAATAGAGTAAACGAGTTTTTTTTTTGCTTTTAATGTGAACACCATATTGCTGAACCAACATCAACCCTTGGTGCCACCTTAGACCGCGCAATTTAGACCGAGTCCCCAGTTGCATAGTGAGACCTATAATCAAGTATTTACAGCGGGTATTTTAACTCAGTACTAATTTAACTACAAAACCTTAGTTCTGGACAAGTTTTACTTGCTGTGTTATCCACATATAACAAGAAATAAATATCTCAAAATTATTTTTCAACCGGCAAAAATTTAAAAATTGATTCTGAAAGTTTCTATAAGTACGCTTGTTGATCGATGTTTGTGTCTCGGGTACAGTTTCATAAATAAAATGTTTTGCAACAGGAATATGTGCAAAGTGTGGCAAGAGATTTTCTCCTGTCGAGAAAAGCGTTTGGAGTACACTTGAAAAATGATCATGTTCAAAATGCAGTTAAATTTCGGTTTCCTTCATGGAATTTTTCATAAACGGCATTTTCGTTCCTTGCACATGTTTAAGGAACATACTGTTGCGTTTCGTCCTGTGACATTTGCAAATGGCGACTCCAGATGACAGACGGATCAGTTTGTTTGATTTTAGTCCTAAACAGATCTCAAATATAACAAACAATCTCTTAATACTACAGCGATTGATTCATGGTACAGGGAAAGGCTTCATTTTAACCTGAAACCGCGAAGACTGGAGTCCGAAATAACCTCTGGATGTGTCACCTGTCAGTATTTAGTTGGGGAAAATTGGTTGGCCTATACGCTTTGACATACCAGGAGAAAAAAAACTCCCTACGTACTTCACCCGGTGTCAACCCCTACTACTTTGAGTCAACTTTCCATTTCTAGATGGTTGATTGGTTGAATGAGGTTTTTCAGCGCAAGGCCCTAAAAGATCAAGCTTCGCCAGACACAAGACAATAGCAAAACCAATACGCCCACATAAAATTAGACATAACGAGTAATAATGGTATGGAAGATTACACACAATCTTCTAATATATAAAAATGAATCCTTGTCTGTTTGTCTGTCTGTAATTTTATAGAAATCCACAGTTTGGGAGCGACGATCGTGAAATTTTACATACAGGAGTCGTTAAAAACAGCTGAGGGTTTTAAGAACTTCGAAAACAATTACATTTAATTTTTAATTAATAAAAAACTAACAATTTTTGAAGAGTGAATCCTTAAATGGAAGAGTCTCGCAGCCGTCTATCAAGGGTGAATCCAGAAATGTAAGAGCCTCACAATTTTAAAAGCCGACATGTTAGGTTTACGAAACAGCGATAAGCAAAAACGATAGAAAAATAAATACAATCAAATGTCATATATTAAACCCGTATAATAATTGAAAATAATAATCTTTCAAGTCAGAATTTATACTCTAAAATGTATATTTTAAAACATTTCGAATAACGGTCGTCGTTTTTATCGTTGCGATATTTTGTAAACAAAAGTTCTCTGTTGCCATTTTCATTTCAGAAATTTCTTAGTGAAAGGATTTAATGTATAGTAAATGCGTTAAATATTTCCTTACTGGAAATATAGACAAATTAAAGAATTCAAAAAGAAATTTTTTTTAAATTTATGCATTTGTATGTGTTTAATTACATCAAGTGACCCTTTAAAGTGGGCTTGGCATTTTTCCACTAGCCTGAACAGTCAAATTATTATTGAGTTATTTAATTTTTTTTGCTCATCGTTAACCGTAACTGATAGGATTGTTTACTTGTGAACGTATTTAAAACGGACAAATATTTGTGCAAAAGTAAAAATCATGAAGTGATTTGGCAATGGCATTTGTCAAATGTACAGAATTTGAAAGAAAATTGCATAGTTGTAAGTGAGACATATACTCCCAAAAGATTGATTCTGAGTGATGGCACCTATTTCAAGGAAGAATCTGAATTTTGCAACTTACCCAAGAAAATTGATGTTGTAGAAATTTCAAATTATGTCATTATAGATGTGGATATGTTATTCACTTTGTTTACAAATCTGATGTGCAGAAAGTGGAAAACAAATTCATTAGGTGTTGTTTTAGAGGAGAGTTGTGGATTTTCACAAAAAATTTAAGTTGTTCCATTGCCTGTACAGAAGTTGAAAGTGAGAAGATTGATTCACAAAAAGATTGATTCAGAGTGATGTCACCTTACAGCAATCATTTGATATTTGTATGCGAATTGTTCAAGCTCTATTGAGTTTTGGGAACAGCTTTGTCAGACGCACCTCTGTTGGCGAAAAGTTATATGCAAATTCATAATGTTTATATGCAAACAAGAAAATAAATATGCAAAATAAATATTCAATTTGCATTTAATAGGCAAACTTATTATTAAATTTAAGGGGATACGGTACCCTAAATATCATCAAAATATCGAATTGTTTTATTGTCTCAAATTATTCATATACCATTTCTAAATATACTGACGAAAGTTTAAAGCTGTATCTTCAATATTAAAGAAGTTATCAAAGTTTTTCTGCATGATGACAGAAATTTAAAAGGACAGCTCAACGGCCATGGCTGTAAACACTAGCATCACAGCGAAAAGAAATATCACATTATTTTATTTTCTTTCGCCACAAACCACGGGTGAAGTGAAGTGACGATTCATTGTAACCAGCTCGTATTGTTTACAACGTCCTTGTTTTCGTTTCGTTGTTATTCAGTTAAAATTTTTTTTAAATAGCTGTTTTTGAACTTCCGAGTACTGCATATTTTGCCTTTGGTTTTTTTTTAAACTAATAGAATTATTTCTGTTGGAGTAAGATTCATTAAATATCTAAAAAAATACCCTCTTTGGTATTACATCATAATAGAATGCCCCTTGGCACAATTCTTGGAGTGATTTCTATACATACATACATTCATACATAATGCATACATAGAAACATACATACATAGAAATATACATATATACTTACATACATACAAACTACAAACATTGGCACTGCCAATTTGGCGGGAGCACCCTATTCTGTAGCGAAACCCTTTCTTTTTTATATCAGATGTGACTATAAATGGAATTTACAGCACATATATGCTTTTAAACTGTTATTTTCACAAATGAAAACTTTAAATTGGTTTTTCTTCATGTTCATTTTTTCTCGACTTTGATGAAATAAATGATGATGATGCTAAGGCCTTTTTAAATTAAGATAGAGGTTTTAAATTTTTTATATATAATTTTGATTATGTGATTGATAAAATTCTGCATGGGAATTACCGTTAAGATTTACAGTTATTTCTTTAAAAATGTTTAAATTTAGAATTGCTAAGATTTTCTCGTATTTTACTATACATGTCAGCAAAAAATTTTTATCAAATCTAAACACAGAAGCATCTAAATATGCATGCACAGCTTTATGTAATATATTTTAAGAAATGTATAGAAAAAACTTGGAGCATGAATATCAAAAATTAAAATAGTAGTAGAGATTTAAAAAAATTAATTAAAAAAAATTAATTTTAATTAAAAATTAAGATTTTTCAGATTTAAAAAAATTTTTTGTTTATAAATTAATATTAAAGTATAATACAACCAAAACTTTCACCGTAAAACTTAAAATCAAAAAAAGTTGAAAGGGTACCGTATCCCCTTAAACTCTCAATCTAATTTACTGCCACAACCGCACATGACCAAATCCGCAAAAAAACAAAATCTCGCCATGCACACTATGCCATACACAAAATCGCCAAACTTGGCAGGGAGGTGCGTCTAACAAAGCTGTACAATACGTTGAGCTGTACAAATAAGTTGAAAATAAACTTACTGCTGGCTGTATTACACTTTCAAAATATTACAGAAATCCCCAGCCGGTTGTTTGTAGCCATAAATGCAAATTCTCCACACACATACCTGTTTCCATACCTGTTTCCCATAAAATACCAATTAAACAACGACCTCAATTCAACCATGGGTACTTTTCCGTTATAAGTACTACAATCGTTTTCACACCAATTTGGCACATTTTCAAAAATCGCTGCAACGAGAGAAAGGTAACGCGATATAATTACACTAATGATTGGTAAACTACAATATTGAAGTATACATAACTCGAGAATCAAGGATCATGAGACAATATGAGGACGATTATTTTCGTGGTCACGTCGATAACGAGACTTCATGGAATGCCGTAATTTAATACACTTATTTTAGTTTATAACGAATTTAGAATCCGCCAGAAAATCGGACCATATTTTTACGTAATAGATTTTAAAATATGGAATTTGCCTAAAGATGAGCAGGCAACGTTTGAGTAACATCCGGAGTTACTTTGAGTTATTTCATTCGCCAATACGATGTGTTGTATCTGTGCGTCGCCAAGATTAAAAATGCGCCAAGTGTAGTACTTATAACGGAAAAGTACCCAATCATGTCACTCATTTTGCAACAAACTACTCTCTAGAAGACACAAAACAACATTTCACTTGAAAGGGTGAAAATGCATGAATCAAATTTCGGGAAAATTAAATGACCGCTGGCTGTATTAAACTTCCTAAAACATTACAGAAATCTCCAGCCTCAGTTAGCAAATAAATTTCCTACATTACAAAATAGCAATAATGCATGTGCGCAAAAATCCGCCCCCCCCTTAAAAAAAAAAATCTCTCCAAAATTGCAAGGTTACCACTCCACACACAAAATCGCCAAACTTGGCAGGGAGGTGCGTCTGACAAAGCTGTACCTGGCAACGAAATAACTTGAGGAAAAAAATATTAAAATACGGTAAAAGATAAAATCTAACCACTAGACTCATTGAGATGGAAGTTTTTTAAGAATTTAATTCACATGAGTATGTTTTATGGATATTGTAAACCAAGTACAGTCCACGCACGCAAAGTCAGATATTCACAAGTTTCCGAGCGGTTTACTTTCAAACTTCGAACATGGATCAGTCGATATGTAAAATCACCCGCCTGAGTTAATGGGGCGATATCTTTTTTGGGTTCCACATTCAGTGAGGGTGTTGACTCGGCTTCACAGGGCTCTTTTTAAATTAAAACATTCAAAACTTTAAACACACGTTTTTTTACTTAAATTTAACAAATTCACATGAACACCAAAGCACTATAACAACCTCTCATCACCCGTATCTCATCGTATATATAAAAACTCAGCAATATCTCTCGAAGTTGCCACTTCAGTAAAGAAAAAATAAATAAGCATGCAAATGATTCCAAGTGTAACATTACGTCACACTGGTAATAATACTTTATGGATGCCGGCAGGTGGGATAAAATATAACAATTCCCTCACAATATTGGTGAAACGTGCAAAGTTCAACTGTTCTCGCTGGCACGTTTCCTGGACGTTACAGATATTTAACATAGAAACTAATTGCATACATTTCACCGTTGTATTTATTATAAACTAGCTGACCCGGCAATGCTTCGCTATTGCTAGATTTGAGTATATATGTAGATTAAATGAACATAATTGAATGTTTGATATCAAATATTGAATTTTGTTAAAGCACAAAGTATTACGTCGTTCCACCTCACGGTATGCGACAATCGTAGTACCTGATGATTCTATCGTTCTTCGGGCGAGAAGGAATAGAGCAGGTACGTATTATTTTAGGGCAAACAGAGCAACAGGAGCTAACGCCATGTGGCGAAAGTCGAGGCCCCAACGCCCATGTCACTCTACCGAGACTGCGTGGAAGTGGTGACAACCGAAGCCATGAGGGTGATACAGTGGCTCCCTTAGAGGATCCCACTCCCCCAGTCGCCTTGGGGAGTGATAGGTAGGGGAGTAGATAGGTGAGTAGATAGGTAGGGGAAACTTTTATTATTATTATTATTATTATAGAAAGTACAGTAAAACCTAGTTTATCCGGGTCCGATTTGTAGTCATTATTTTTATTTAATGTTCCCAGTAGATAATAATTTTTAACTATGATGGCAAGAACGTCACTACAAGCATGCCAAATATTCGCTTTTTAGTTTGATTCGATGTACAGTTCCTGCATAGAAAGTACAATAAATTATGGTAATAAAATGCTTTTTATTGAGTTTAAGAATTCTTTGTTAAGAAATGATGTGAAAAGTTATTTTTCTATTTTTCCATGTCAATACTATTTAATTCTGTTACAAAACTTAGTTTTTTTATCGTAATAAACGGTTAAGTCTGCCAAGTTAAGGATTTGGTTTTGCTTATCACCCATATTACCCGGATTAACAGGATTGTCCGGATTGCCTACGGTCCCAGTTAGTCCGGATAAACGAGGTTTTACTGTAAATATGTACCGAAAATCTACATCAGATTTAGAAATAGTTTCTCAAGAGAAATAGTTTGCCTATTTCGCTTTTCTATGCTTTTGTTAACATTTTCCTAATTTTTCTTTTTTTTTCTTTTTAATTGCTGTTACCAATAAATTTTCATTGGGCTTGAGTGATTTTTTTTTATTTAACCTTTTCCTTACGGGGTGGGATAGCATGTATCCCAAGTATACGGGCCCAAGAGTGTATATATACATACATACACACATACACACACACATATATATATATATAGAGATAGATAGATAGATAGTATATATATATATACAAATACATACATACATATATATATATATATATATATATATATATATATATATACACAGTATCTGAACCGAATGCCAGCGCCCTAGCCATTCGGCCATCCCCTGGCCGCCGTGTGAACAGGAGTTTCTGATAACTGGCATAAAACCGTTTGGACTACGTTAAGAGAAGGTTATGAAGACCAAGAAGTCTTCAATCTTCAATAAATAAATTTGAAAAAAATCTAATTGTTTCCAGCCTGCTGGTTTTCTTAGAATTCAAATCCCCTCCCAGTTTTTAAACTCAAGACGCTAGAGATGAAACGCTTCAAGACTGGGTTCGAGATTTGCCAAATGAACAAGATTCACTTCAGGAATATGAAGACATAGATTTGGCTCTTGCAACTCATGGGAATATAACGGATGAAGATATTGTTGCAGGCGTAAATACAGAAATTTCTAGCAGAGATGATGATATTGACGACAGTACCAGTTCAGAAGATCTTTTGAACGAGTTTCCTTGTCCGAGTTTAAAATAAATGTTTTCAGCAATCAAGACTTTAAATACATTTTTAGCTTGCAATGACGATTTTGTGAAGAATGCGATAAAAAAAGCTGTCAAAGAACTTGTCGCGATAACCGAAAATTATTTTTATTTACAAAAAAAAAAATATTACTGACTATTTTTCAGAAAATGAATAAACATGTAAAAACAAAATATTGCATTATGTATGTACAATCATAATAGCTACATAATTTTATTCAATTTTCTTATCAACGTTTTTAGAACTATGTATTTGAAAAAGTTCAAAAATACATGCTTATATGAAAATAAGTAGTGTGTTTTTCCTAGATTGAACTTGAACCTTTTAACCATTTTTTGAACGTCATGTTTCAGGTGTAAATAGAAATTATGTAACAATGAATTTGGCATTTCCAGCAGTTGTAAGTTATCCATCGGATATAAAAACTATCGATTATAAGAACCAGTTTTTAAAGTCCCCTAGATGTTCTTATAGACGATTTGTACTATATATATATATATATATATATATATATATATATATATATATATATATATATATATATATATATATATATATATATATATATAAAACAGTTCCGTAACTGACTCATTCATTCACTGACTGACTGACTGACATACAACGCACAGACCAAACCGCTGGACCTAAAGGGCTGAAATTTTGCATGGCGATTCTTCTAATAGTGTAGGGGTGCACGAAGAAAGATTTTTCAAAAATTCTTCTTAGTTTTTTTTAAATTAAATTTTTAAGCTGTTTTTTAAACTTTTTTTACGTTTGCATTTAAAATAATACATTGAGGGTTATAAAATTTATATCACGAGAAAGATCATAAAAAGTCCTTCAAAATGAAATTTTTTTCGAATTTTTACCTCCATTTCCTGATTTTTGGTGAATTTTTAAAGATTAATTTTTAGAATTTAATTTATTAAATGATCACTTGAATTCTTTTTCTGGTACTTTAAAATAATTTATCGTCCCGTGCATAACAACTAAATAGACAATAAATATTTTTAAAGTCCAATCGGCAGACGATTAGACTTTATTTTGTCTATAAAAATATCCCTTCCGATTTTTTTATAAATATGTTTTTTTTACATCAATTATATACATTGATCTTCGGATTTATTATAAATATATATATATATTTATTTTTTTTTTGAATTAATTGCATACATTGACCGTTGCATTTAATTTCAATGTACTCCGTAGCGAAGCGCAGGTTTTCAGCTAGTTGAGATATAATTCCCTTAGTGGCCGTTCTTACAAAGGGAATATGAAATTTCCCGTCCTAAAGAGTGAATCGGAAAAATGGGCCCCGTAAGCTAAGGGTTAAAGAAAACAGGTCACGGGCTAAAAAAGTTTGAGCACCATTGATCCACCGTTGATCCATTGTCTCAAGCAACCAATTCTCCAGTCAATAAATTCTGAAAAAATTGGGAAGGAAGGTTCCAGTTTTACTTACAGGCATTTCAAGGCGCAGCAGTTCAAACTCATTTCTCAGTTGTTATGTTTTTTTTAAAGTTTTCAGAATAATTCAATCACAAAGTTTAAAACACTTAAAACAGTTCTCTTAAACAACCTTCACGTTTGTTTGAAGTTTTATCAGAGAATGGGCAAAAATCAGAACGCCCGCCCACTTCCTCTGTTGCATCTAAACAATCATTCCCAGTTAAAAATTTTCAATTGTTTGGATCTATTTGTTTCCGTATTTATCTCAAGAATGGAAAATATAATCAATTGTTTCAGTTTCGAAAACTGTAAACAAAAACTGAAATACAATCGTATGAACAGTTTCGGATGATGCCTTTGAGGGGCCCGAGGTGGACATATACTGGGAACCCCCTCTGATGTTTTTTAAATATTAATGCACTTAGTTAAATACGGAAACACAAATTTCTGGTAGTCTCTTGTAACGAAACTACCGCGGGTTATTAACGTAGAATTACTTATAGTTGCTTACCTCTTTTGTAGGTATATATGTATGTATGTGTTTTGTATATATGAATCTATATATATGTAACTATATACCGGCAGGGCAAAAAGTCCGTACAAATTTTAAAAATTCATACAAACCAGAAAAATAACCAAAATAAAAAAAAGGTCTGCAGGGTTAGCATCGCTAGGTCACGGAATTTTTTTTAAGACAGGAAAAAAAATAACTCAAAAAACAGCCGACAGGTGGCGCTGACGTACACAAGTCAAAGAAACGATACGCAAATAACGAAAAGAATGCTTCTAAATCATTTATTACAGCAGTAGGTGTTCCACATGACCCCCACCACGGGGGATAAGGCATTGCGGGCTAGTCACAAATCCAGCAACGGCAAAGTGCAACAGGCCCGGATGTATACATGAAACCTCTCGGCGGATCGCGGAACAACGGGGAACTGGTTGTGGATTAGGCTAGCACGTTCTTATAACCGCCTCATTTGTACATTTCCACACAATTCGCTCGTACCAGCGACATCTATCGGCTGTTTTTTTGAGTTATTTTTTTTCCTCTCTTAAATAATTCCCGCGACCTAGCGATGCTAACCCTGCAAACCTTTTTTTATTTTGGTTATTTTTCCGGTTTTTATGAATTTTTAAAGTTTCTACGGACTTTTTGCCCACCCAGTATATGTACGTATGTATGTGGTAAGCAATGAAAGAGTCCTCAATAAATTCACAATACGATGTACATTTTAAGATTATATATTGACTAGAAGGTAACCCGTCATTTTGACGTCAAAATACTATTAATGACGTCATAATGGAAAAAGTATATGAAAGTTAAAAAATATCCCGAATTATCTAACAATATTGCATTTAATCGACACCTTGTAAAAGCAAACCCTTTCATTATTTTCTATTAATTTAGTTTTTCATGCGATTGGAGTAGTAGACTGCCATCCAGGTTTTTACAGCTCACTACGCTATATGAATACTTGAGCTACTTGATTCATTCACATTCAAGTTTGTTTACTTTCAGAATTCATCGCAAAAGTAAACAGATTTTTAAAAACTGTTAAATATACAGCCAAAAGCATCCAATTTTTTTTTAGTTCTGAATGTTTTATAGAAAAATAGACTGAACAAACGTGATTTGATGGAGAAGATATTAGTTTTTAGGTAAGAAAAAATTCTGATCCACATCTGAAATTGAAATTAAGCCTAACCGGCCGTTTGTTTACTGAGGGCTTCAATTGAAAGATGAGTACAGCCCGGAAGTGTTATACAGAGCCCACAGCTATTATATATATATATATAATGCATAAAAAAGAAGAGCTATATACAAGATGAATTAATATTAACATGGCACTATCGTCGTCACAGCAGTCACTAGCAAACACAGTACTAGGGTCTTCTCGCCCACTCTCTATTTATAGGGCCGTCATGCCAAGTCTTTTCACACGACCGTTTGAGTCGGTGTCCAGGGATCAACCCCTGCATAACCCCTCCCTCTGCGAGATGCCATTGGGACTGTGAACTTTTTCTACTGACTGCTGTAACGACCTTATTGCCCTGTTAATATTAATTCACCTTGTATATAGCTCCCATGACCATATTTCATTGACAGTTTGACAGGCTCATTTGATAACTCTGGAGTATACACGTATGAGGAGAACATAGCAGCGTCGACTTTTATGACCTTTTTCACGTCGTTTAATAACTTCAAATTTAGTTTCCATAGTAATTGCGAGTCTCTTTATTCATCTGCATGCGGTCTGTTCCTTTTTACGTTTTTCGGACATGTTCTTTATGGGTTTTATGTTGTAATTTGTATCCAAAACTAACTTGAGTACAGCGCGCCAAACACACGACCGTGCGCCGTCCACTGACGCCACTGTTGGCGCCAAACACACGTGCAGGGCTGCCTTTCATTCGCACCGGCAACGTCGCAGAACAGTAAACGCGCGTAACGACTGATGTCTGCGATATAAATAATATTTTTTAAAAAATCGAAAATTACAACCTCGTATCTACGATTCGGCGTAACTCGAGGACTTCGGGCATGTTCACATAGAATCCGTCAGCGTCAGCGTTACTCGAATTTTAAACCAATCACAGGGTTTAACAGTTTCGTTGCCAATTGTTTGGAGGTTTGTAATTAGTTAACCCTTTCATGGGCAACAACCTCCCCTTCTTTGCAGAATGCAGATTTTTTTTCCCGATATTTTTTTTTACCTAAAGAATTTTGAAACATTTTCCAATTAAAGGTTGCAAAATGTTTTTACGTCTTTAAACTGATAACAGATGGCATTACTAACCATTTTCTGCTCATTTAACTGGATTACATTGAATGCAAGTGAAAAAAAAGACTAGATTTTGGCGTTTGTACTGCGCAAACGACGCCCCTCAAAGGTTTAAATATATTTCAATACGAGTAACGCTGACGCTGAAGGATTCTATGTGAAGAGGCCCTTAGTGTACTTTTATTACTGTAAATGGTAATGGTTTTTTTTGTGAATAATTTTTTTTAATTCTCTCTGGTAATTTCCAGACCCGAATTGAAACCATGAATATTCTTATAAATATTGATATTCTGTGACTGGCATTCATCAGTGTTGTTGCTATATAAATTTGGAAATGGCTTTTAAAAACTGTAGGTCATTTTCCGAGTAGTAGTATCTATGTGGATTCACTCAGCTCAATGCTAACCTATGGAGAGAATGTTTCTAATGATGGTCAGCTTGGATCGAAAGACTTCTTTTTTAATTATACTTAGTCATAGACAAAGAAATTTCTTACTCTCATTCATTTAAAAAATTGCATCCAACCAAGGAAATTATTTGCATTTAAAGCACAGTGTAACCCATTTTTCCTCCGCAATAATTCCGATTTGAAAACATTATGGGTGTTTCTTTTAAAGAATGAAAAAGATACTTGAGTCAAAATTTTCCTTCTCTACATTTAACAGATACATTTGGAAAAAAAATCTTTCAATCCATGTCGGCAATCATTCGAAATATGTGTTAACTCCCTGTGTTAATATTGTCCAATAAGGACTCAAGTAAAGTTTATGAAATGCTACTAAAGACTTTCCTTATTCTTAATATTTAAAACTTATTATTTTTCTTACTTGCTGCTTCTAGATGTTTTGGCATTTGGACTGCCATTGTCAAAACTGTTTTTATTTTTATTTTCAAGAATAAAAGAGTGAAAATTGGGACGTGTTGAATCACATGATTTTATTGAAAATGGTGGTTTAATAGAACAGTAAACAGTGCTGTTCTCATTCCAAATTTTGCCGAGGCATGATTCCCAGGACAGGCAACAACTTTATTTTTCAAATTCAAATAAGTTAGGCACGTTCTTTTGGTGATTTTAAAACTGCTTGATTTTATGATGTTCTGGACACATCATGGGGTCGATGCTCTTCCATCCAATCGATTCACCCTCGTTTTGCTTCCTCAGCCACTTCATCAATGGCTCAAAGTACTCCATCATTGGCTGAGCATCCATCTTTTTCGTCTTGCCTCTTGTGATGACGTTCATTGCCTCTGTCCAATGGACTGAGCTGCCCAAGCTCAAGGTATCACTGTAAGAAAATTGTACTTGTGGGTTAGGAAGAAAGTATAAAAGGAAAATTTAATATGCCCTTTCTGCTTTGTGATGTAACAATATATATACACTCATGGACAAAAAAATTAGCGCACCAAGAAGGAGTCGTCAAAATGAAACGAAATTTTACATACGTAATGACTACTTTGATATAAGTAAATGATAAGAAAATCAAAGAAAAAGGATAATTTATTTCAGAGAAAAAGGCAAAAGAACGGAGGAGTTAATACTCTGTTGGACCCCCTCTAGCGCGAATGCACGATGCGATACGATCGGGCATTGAGTCATACAAGTTCTCTATGATGTCGTGAGACATTTCGTTCCATATTTGCTGTAACCTTGCCTCTAGTTCGTTCAAACTCGTGGGATGCCCAACTCGTCGCCCCAAATGATCCCAGATATGCTCGATTGGAGACAAATCTGGGGATCGGGCAGGCCAAGGAAGGGTAGTAACAGTGCGGAGACAGTCTTGTGACACCCTTGCCGTATGAGGCCGAGCATTGTCTTGTTGAAAAATGGCTCCTGGGAGCCTTTGCATGAGTGGCAACACATGTGGTTGCAGGATTTCATGAACATACCGCTGGGCTGTCATGGTGCCACGGAACAATATTAGGGGTGACCGTGTATTGTAGGCAATGGCACCCCATACCATCACACCAGCTGTGGGAGCGATGTGTCGCTGTACAGCAAAGGCAGGATTGAAGCGTTCACCACGGGCTCTCCACACACGAACACGACTGTCATCACTGCCGAGATTGAATCTGGATTCGTCGCTAAAGACGACCTGGTTCCATTCCGCTGCAGTCCAGTTTCCTCATGCGCGGCTAAACTCCAAACGGAGGCGTCGATGGGTGGGCGTCAAGGGCAGCACACGTAATGGGCCCCGCGATACCAACTGTCCTTCAGCCAGGCGCCTTCGTATGGTTCGAGAAGACACAGACGCCCCTAGTGAAGGTGCTACCTGTGCCTGGATGGCGGCCGATGAAGCAGTTGGCTGTACGCGTGCATTTCTTACGATGTGGCGGTCTTCTCGACGACTGGTCTGTCGAGGGCGTCCTGAGCCTGGTCTTCTTGTACATGACATCTCTCGGGTCCACTGGTCCCAACACCTCCTCACAACACAATCAGAGCGGCCTAATTGACGAGCTACTCGCCTAGCTGACCACCCAGCTTCCATCATCCCGACGATTCTCTCCCTCTCAAACTGCGTCAACTGCTTATATTGTCTTCGAACACGGTGTAATGGCATGTCTATCTCAGCTCTTTCTTTGTAAATGATTCAGCACACTCAAACAAGCTTTGGTTACCTGTTTTATACTCCACAGAGTACGATGTTCAACGCCCTCTACCGGCTATACGTAATGCGCAATCATGCTGTATATCTAACCATTTGCATATCTCCCCGACATGTACCTTTATTGCAAGTTTCGTTAGAATACCGCAATTATTTCTTGGTGCGCTAATTTTTTTGTCCATGAGTGTATATATATATATATATATATATATATATATATATATATATATATATATATATATATATATATATATATATATATATACATATATATATATATATATATACACTCATGGACAAAAAAATTAGCGCACCAAGAAGGAGTCGTCAAAATGAAACAAAATTTTACATACGTAATGACTACTTTGATATAAGTAAATGATAAGAAAATCAAAGAAAAAGGATAATTTATTTCAGAGAAAAAGGCAAAAGAACGGAGGAGTTAATACTTCGTTGGACCCCTCTACCGCGAATGCCCGATGCGATACGATCGGGCATTGAGTCATACAAGTTTTGTATGATGTCTTGAGACATTTCGTTCCATTTTTGCTGTAACCTTGCCTCTAGTTCGATCAAACTCGTGGGATGCCCAACTCGTCGTCCCAAATGATCCCAGATAGGCTCGATTGGAGACAAATCTGGGGATGGGGCAGGCCAAGGAAGGGTAGTAACAGTGCGGAGACAGTCTTGTGACACCCTTGCCGTATGAGGCCGAGCATTGTCTTGTTGAAAAATGGCTCCTGGGAGCCGTTGCATGAGTGGCAACACATGTGGTTGCAGGATTTCATGAACATACCGCTGGGCTGTTATGGTGCCACGGAACAATACTAGGGATGACCGTGTATTGTAGGCAATGGCACCCCATACCATCACACCAGCTATGGGAGCGATGTGTCGCTGTACAGCAAAGGCAGGATTGAAGCGTTCACTACGGGCTCTCCACACACGAACACGATTGTCATCACTGCCGAGATTGAATCTGGATTCGTCGCTAAAGACGACCTGGTTCCATTCCGCTGCAGTCCAGTTTCCTCGTGCGCGGCAAAACTCCAAACGGAGGCGTCGATGGGTGGGCGTCAAGGGCAGCACACGTAATGGGCGCCGCGATACCAACTGTCCTTCAGCCAGGCGCCTTCGTATGGTTCGAGAAGACACAGAGGCCCCTAGTGAAGGTGCTACTTTTGCCTGGATGGCGGCCGATGAAGCAGTTGGCTGTACGCGTGCATTTCTTACGATGTGGCGGTCTTCTCGACGACTGGTCTGTCGAGGGCGTCCTGAGCCTGGTCTTCGTGTACATGACATCTCTCGGGTCCACTGGTCCCAACACCTCCTCACAACACAATCAGAGCGGCCTAATTGACGAGCTACTCGCCTAGCTGACCACCCAGCTTCTATCATCCTGACGATTCTCCCCCTCTCAAACTGCGACAACTGCTTATATTGTCTTCGAACACGGCGTAATGGCATGTCTATCTCAGCTCTTCCTTTGTAAATGATTCAGCACACTCACACAAGCTTTGGTTACCTGTTTTATACTCCACAGAGTACGCTGTTCAACGCCCTCTACCGGCTATACGTAATGCGAAATCACGCTGCATTTCTAATCATTTGCATATCTCCCCGACATGTACCTTCATTGCAAGTTTCGTTACGATCCCGCAATTATTTCTTGTTGCGCTAATTTTTTTGTCCATGAGTGTATATAGGAGAGGTGGGTGTGTTAAGTTAGTGGATTAAACCAAAAGCTAACAAAACACAAACATTTAATTGAAGACAACTAGAAATACACGATAACACAGATGAAACATACTCGTCGTTGAGCATATTACATTGAAGACATCGACAATAATAGCGTTACTGCCGCGTTATCACGGCTTTTCAGGAGCTACACATCGTTGCGGCTTAACCGCTTGCTCGCACAACACCGTCTTACGTCTTTCTTGACACGCTTTCTTAAAACAAATACAGGACGGTTCAAGTTGAAAGTCATTTGTACCTCCAGGTGCCGCCATCTGAATTAGTCGGTCGTCGTGGTCCGAATGCTCCTCACTCTCATATATATATATATATATATATATATATATATATATATATATATATATATATATATATATATACACAATGTATGTATATATATGTGTGTGTGTTTGTACACACACACACAAACTAAACATTATTTATAAAGATTGTGAAATCATTAGCATGCCTCAGGCCATAATTTTAGCATGTATTCGGAGAGTTTAAAACTTAAATATTTAGTGAGTCGTGCACCAACTGAGTATTAAAGGTTTCGTGTTGTAGCAAGATTTTGTTTGACAAGGCAAACATATTACACTGATTTCGAATCATTCTCCCGCGAATAATGTCTATGCCGGTTGACTAGATGTCTTCAAACAACCTTTTTACACAAAATAACATACATTTTAAGTATCTAGAGTTGACTAATATACCATACGCTCTTTTTAAAACTTTGGATTTTACTAGATAATGATCATTTTAATAATGTAATATCTAAAATTTGGTGATTTATATATTTTTTTATTATAGTTTTGATTTTACTGGCCGAGGATTGTTTTAATCAGCCATGATTCATTGTATCTCTATACTACAACTTTAGTGATTTATAATGAACATGGATGACATACTTCTTAATTTTACATCTAGCCAATCAGTTTTTAATCTTTTCCAGCCGAGCTTGTTATTCAGGTAACTTCGGGCAAGACGTTTTGACAACTGGAGAATTCTGACAAATAATTTCTCTTCAGATGTTTCCGATCTCGCTGATAAGACACGTTCTTGTCTCTCACAGGGTTAGAAGGACGAGTCTTACTTCTGTTCAACTTTTTTCATTCATTCCCCGTATCTGTCACTAGTGTTTGAAGTATCATTTAGTTAATTAAAAGTAAATAAAGATTATAAAAGGAATCCCATTTCACGAGCACGGGTAAATAATCTTTCATTATTAGAAATTTTGCACATCCAAACTGGATAGAAAAGATGTAACATAGCATTTGCCAACACAAAAGATAGGAAGAGAAATTTTTAAAATTGTCATTTGTGCTTGTTTACATGCTTTTTCAGTGCACAAGTTTTAAATTTTAATCTATGTTTAATGTTTAGGAATATATTTTGTTTATGCGCACAGTTTTTTTTGAAGCATATTAATGGTGGCATTTTTGGTTTTTGCACAGGGGCCCAAAAAAGCTTGCTAAGCCGCTGCCCAAACTTAACGTACGTGCGTATGGTGAATTATGCTAAAATATTCAGCTAAGAAGTTACTCACCTTAAAAGTTTTCCAGCTTCTTTATTTTGGTAGATATCACATTGATGGAGTGGTCCCGTGTGACCGGCTGCCTCACACAGAGCTTTGTGAAATTGGAACTGGATGATGTGACTCACGAAGTATCTGAAAATACAAAATAAGCCAATGCATTAAACAGACTGTACTTTTGAAGGCAATATCACTA
Organism: Dolomedes plantarius; assembly: GCA_907164885.2. NCBI lineage: Eukaryota > Metazoa > Arthropoda > Arachnida > Araneae > Dolomedidae > Dolomedes > Dolomedes plantarius. Next base: position 17,228,199 of record OU015497.1, on the reverse strand, counting down.
GAGCCAGATTTTGATTTTGCATATTGAAGTAACTCAATCTGGAGTCGCTTTGAAATCGATAATGATTGTGTTATTCCCTCCGAAGAAAAAAGCCTTTTGTTTAAATTGCTCCCGTTTGACCGACATCGGGTGGACCACAGGGAAGGGCATTCAGTGGAGCTAGTTGGGGATCGAACGGAAGCACGCCGACAGGCTAGCCACAAGGATGCTTAGCAGACAACTCAACGGCTGGCAATTTGTAAATGGTAGAATAAAGGCTGTCAAGATGATTTTACCACTTTTCGAGGAGAGTTGACTTCATCCGGACACCATATTGAGGTTTTGTACTTCACTATGAACGTCTCTATAAATGGTAAGTGTCCGTCATAAACGAGTCCTATAACTGGGTATTACAAGTTTTCACCGGGTGCCTTTCGATTATTTCTTAAATTTTTGGGACATACAGAGTAACAGTGAAATGAGTCGGGGATTTCCAGAATATTGGATCAAATCTCCCGTAATAACTATGACGAATGGCATGTAAAGTTGCTCTTTCTTGATAATTTGTCGTCTCATTATATAACTACATTATCCGAGTTACTATTGAATCAACAAACCTCGTTGAAATCAAATTCGACAGTGGTTTTCTTCAGCTGTGAACCAAGAAAAAACCCGAACAGACTTCTGTGCTCTGAAATGGGATTGATCCTACTTATGCTTCAGGTCGCTGAAGTTTTAAATATTATCGGAATATGACGCGGTGAAAGGCAAAGTGGTGTAAGTCAGTAAGTCAAGTGGTGTAATTCAAAGATTTTTACTGCAAAATCTACAAAAAAATTCCACCATAAATTGAACAAATTATAATTCATAACAATTATTATAATATTGCAAATAATAACTATTTACAATTCCACTCTAAATTGAACAAGGAGATTACATTTTTGCCCTCAAATGAAAAAAGTTGAAAATGTGACTTACACCACTTTGCCTTTCTCCGCCTCATATGTGTGTGAAGAAGTGCAGTGCTCATTTATCATGTGATAACCTACCCATGGACTAGATCCAGAATGAGGCGTTAAACTGAAAGATTCTCCGATTCTGGCGAACGGAAATGAAGTGCGGAACGATAAGAATTTTTCGAGCGAACTGATGTGAAGTAAGGAGAGAAGAAATTGTCGAACGAGCTGACAGAGACAGTGTTGCCAACTTGGGGGTTTTCCCCCTAAATTCGGAGGTAAATTAGATGGAAAGGGGTGTTTTTAGGGGCCACATTTTTTTAGGGGCATTTTGTGGGGGGCACATTTTTTTAATATTTTGTACAATCTAGGCGCGTTTTTTTTTATTAGATTATGAGTTCCATACATATGTCAAATGTAAATAAACCTCCATTTCATTATGGAAGTGTGTATTTTCTATTTATTTCAATTTATCTCTCAAACAGGATTCCTATTTGGAACCAGAATTTCTTTTAGGTAGGTCTAGGGGGATCTTAAGTTGGTGTTAGGGGGAAACAGGGGGATTTCGAGATGGCGCTAGGAGGAGGTGTTTCGTAGAGGTTGGCAACACTGGACAGAGAGTCAGTCAAGTGAATTTGTACGCTAGAGTGTACCTTCCACGATTTTTGTTATATTTTTGTTATCATTTATTCGTGTTGGTGAATGTTCGTCCGAGAGAGGACCCACCGTCACGAATTCGTCCTGTTGTGATCTACGTCTGTACTGTTGATGTGTTGTCCCTCCTCGCTTGAATGATAATAAAAGTTTCGTTTTCCTTCATGAGAATAGATGTTATTTCGGTACAGTTTTAATTTCATGATTAGCTGTGCTATGTCGTTACACTTACCTTATGTAAGGAACATCGGCAACGACGTGGTATTTTGCCGCCGCATCTAAATCCTCATTTGTTCTTCGTACAGGTGGGCATATCCCCTGATATTTTAGCCTAAAATAAAAAAAACACATATATATATAAACTGTGATTTCTATTTTAGATTTCTTCATCTTTTTATAATTTTTGAAGTGCAACTTCTCGGGTTTAAGTTTCCCGATGCAAAAAGCCGGAAGTGGAGGGAATCCTTTCGTTTCGTTTTGTTTCCTAAAATCCACGGTGATCACACGTCGCGTGTTGTACTCGCATTCATGAGCCCCAGATCGCATGGACCTAGTTTTCACGGTACGTTTCAATAATCTTATAATGGACGTCGTATTATGGAGCTCCCGATGTCATTGAAACTTTACTTTTTTGGGCCTCAATCTCAAGTCATAATCAATGAAATGGATCTAAACTTGCTTTTATACAAAACATTTAAAACGAATTTCCACCAAAATATCTTCATGCATTATTCACACAGTGTCCATATCATTGGAGTCGATTTATCCATTGTTTCATATGTTTTTACTGTACGAACTGTACAGTTTTGTCCGACTTGTTACTTACTGTACGAGCTGTACAGTTTTTGTTTGACTTGCTATAATTTATGAGTTGTAATTTTGCTTGTTTAATAAGGAGTTCAGAGGAGAAGTGATGTAGTTGGCAGTGTGGTGGCTGCCGTATAAATTAGTTAGTTAAGCATTAAAGTTGTATTTGAATTGGCTCTGGTTCTCGGGCTTCGAGTGAATGGTGTCGTCAAGCTGAACTTGGATGAAGGACTCGGCCCTGTTGGTTCAGCCGAGGGAAGGACCGGGTGACTGGTCCTGAGGTTTTGTTGTCGAGGAGGTTGCCGTCGGGTCGATCTGAGTCAGTCAGTAGTTTAATACCGCCGAAAGCTTAGGAGGGCTTATCATTTTCGAATCCTTATTCATTGTTTCAATAAAATAGACAATCTGAAAAAAAAGTATTGGGCGTCGAACATCCGGTACCCAACAGAGAGCAATTTCTCGTCATCAGTGCCAAGCAAGAAATGATCGCTTGTTACTGAAAGCAGTTCAGGAATGTGCATTTCGGAGTTTACTACGGATATAAGAAGTGCCACTTCCAACGCTCGGTTTTCTTTTATCTCTCAAAATACTACATTCGCGATGATTTTTTTCAAGCATAACTTTCTTTATTGCCGCATCCCATGACAATGCAGAGAACTTCCGCATTCAGGACTAAATTTAGAACTCTAGTTTAAACCTTCTGGGGGTCTGATAGTTCGAAAAACGCAGTCAAAGCACGATTATTTAGTTTGTTGTTGAATTTACGTCAAAGCTATTTTATATTGTGTGTTAAAATCGATCTAAAAGATGAGCTATGGCCGTAAAGCCTCTTTTCATCTCTTTACATCCTTTCTCAATTTACTTTTTGGATCTAAATCGAATAGCGTCATTTACATCTATAGAAACCCCATCAAATTATTATTAGTATCAATGTGAAGGAATATGTGCGTGTGTTGATCCAATCTTTCACGTTTGTAGTCACCGCCTCCTGAAATCTGTCTGCTCTGCGTGCTTCGAGGCGTTACGATAGGAGAATTATTCTCTCTCGGCCTTTTTGGCTTGCCTATCGTTGTCTACGGAACGTGTTGTCAAAATGCTTTATTTAAATGAATGCGTTTTGGTACTGTTGGTGATGATATCTCAATTCATAGCCTACAGTACACGACGCTTTCGAAATTCCCACGGTCGTCGACGGAACGACGGTTTCGTCCACGGAAAGTACTACTTGAAAGTTTAGATTCAAAAATCTCAGTTATCCACAGAAGCAATGATAAATTCGTGAAAATTTCAACTCGTGTTTAAAAAAGACTCCTTTTCTTTTGGCTGGTAGCTAAAAACACCCCCAATAAACATGCTTTCGGTTCATGTTTGGATGAAACTGATAGAGCATTAAGGGAGGGAATATAGTCCAGAGGCCCATGGGGTCAGGGTCCTCTAGTTATTTTTCTGGTTTCAAACGTGTTTTCTTTGCGAGGGAAAAATACTTGTTGTCAGTTGATCGCTTTCATCCTATTTTAGCTGAAATGTGATGACATCCCTATCATTACGTGATGTATTAGGTTTTTGATGTTGCTTTATTCAATGTTTGCGGGTCTCACTTCTACAGATTCAACAGGATCGGATTGGACATACATCATGTGTTCTGTATGCCTTTCTCGGTAAATTCAATTTTCTATGCTGCATATCGTGATCGTATCACACAGATTAACGGGAAACACTACATAAATGATTTAGAATTGAACCTTGTTTTTTCTTCAGAAAGAAGACCCATTCGGTTAAAGGTAAAATATACAGACTAACGCATCCACGTCTAGTTCTATGGAAGTGGTTACCATTATTGAGGTGGTCGTCAGAAATGTTTTATTCTTCGTGCGCTTGATCTTGGAAAATAGCTGTACATAAATAAGGTATGATTGTGAAGCGAAGGATAGAAGAGAAGTGGGTAAATCTGAAGATGATGATACGGTTTCTCTCCAAGACATTTTCCCCCCGGCTTCGTGCGTCTGAGGGTTTGCAGCAAAGAGCACTGTTTATTTTCTTCTCACGGCTCTTCCTATTCGCTTGTGGAAAATTCAAATATTGCAAGCGCGTCTCGCTAGATCAAATGCAAGTGCGGTGCTAAGCAATGATTTGAATCCAAGCGATGCATGAATTCTAACCGTAATCATTGCAATAAGTTGGTAAATCAAACTTGCCGCTGGCTGTATGAAAATCGTTGGCGTAAATGGCATCTTCGTTTCCTTGCGCCTCTAACTGTTACATCACTTGGGTCCGTCAACCGCCGGCTGAGCAATGAATATGCTGGCTGTGGCAATCAGTTAAATACAACACATGAAATAGAAACACCTCTCGCATTCCAAACCACTCGATATTAAACCATTCTCCATACAGATATCTGTCACATACCTGTTTCCTTATAAAATCCATATTAAACAAAAAACTTAAATCAATCACGTCACTCATTTTGCCACTAGCTACTCGCTCGAAGACACAACACAAAATTTAACTCAAAGCTCCGTATTTAAAATTGTACCACTTCTAATTTGTCAGGATACATCACCTGACAAAATCATGTGATAAATGTGCCACGAAATAATCGCATGATAAACAAAAGCACTAACAACAACGGCGCCATAGTTGTTGCAGCTTGGCGACCGTATCATGTTCTTCCTACTAACCGAAAAGTGTTAGATGTTTAAGATCTGTTCTATTTGGGATGGTTCCTAAAAAAGAATCTTACCTCTGCTCCCACCATTTTGAATTGAGTTCGTCTTCCGCAAAATCCCCGCTGAAGACCTTCCATCTCCAAGAATCAATCAAGTAACCAAAAGGTAAGAAAGCCACTTTGTCGAGGGCTGTTTTCATCAGTCCGTTGATTTCCATTTCTGAAAAGACCCAACATTATTTTGTGTTTGAATAACTCAAATGGTTTTATGTCAGTATTCGGGATATATTTATGTTCTTTGATCCAGAAGAAGAGGTATACTAAAATAATTCGTTTGAGCACAGCTTCTGAAATACATGAACATTACTTCTTGAGATTATATTCCGTAGCTTAAAATGCTCATTTAATCTTCAGGACCTCTGGACACAGTGTGAACTCTACGGAGTAAATGTTTCCGCCGGGATTTATTGACCCCGTAATAAAAAAGGAAATTTTCGACTCGGGTTAACTTTTTCGTTCGCCCATAATGTTTTCAAATTGGGAAGAAACTGGGATGATGGGCAGATCATTTCTAAAATGAATAATATGTCTCTTTCTGGGACAAAGTACAATTTAAAAAGAAAAAAAATCTCTCCTTCTTATGGATGTTAAGCAATACTTGACATTGATTAGAATTTCAGTTTTATACTCATCCGTAAGAATAAGGGTTATTTGAAAGACAATTGACCTTTTTTGATAATGGCTTTTCATTAATTTTGAAATATCATTTTAAAACGAGCTAAACGGATTTTAAATTTTACGAAATTTGGAGTACATCGAATTTTGCGATTCTGTTTCTGTATTTCTAAGAAGCGTCTTTCCCCTCGTAAAATATACTGCGTCTCTGCCATTTTGTCTGATATTTATGGATAAATATATTTGTTATTTTAAGCTTTATACATATACACATACATATATATATAAGTATATAGATACACACACATACACATATACAGGTCGATCGAATACTCCGAATTCGACCGACAAATTCAGAGGGATGATAGTAGGCATCAAGACGAGCAATAATCACATAGGAATGCATGACCGGAAGCGCAGACCTGGCCAACTAGAGGATTAACAAACATGCAGAAATGAAAAGTCAACATTCTTGCATCTTTGTTTATCCTCTAGTTCAGTGCTCCGCAACCGCCGTGCTGTGGCACACTAGTGTGCAGCGAGTTGGTCTTGACTGTGCCGCGGTGATTTTATCGATTATAATAATAAAAAAAATTAACTACCGCTATTAGTTATAAATTTTTCTATGTAAAATATTCTAACTTACTCTTCTAACTTACTCCGAAATATTCCTCCTTAATTTCTCTGGGTCGAAATTATACACAAAACAAAAACATGTTGTTACCATACATTGTATGTATGCTCGGGCATCATATTTCTGGATTTCAGTTAAGAGAGAATATCCACAAATTTCTGACAAGGCCATTACAATTTTGCTCCCTTCTTCTACGACATACTTATGCGAACAAAGTTTTTCGACTCTGGTTCTAATTAAAAATGACAAACGATCGTGTTTAAAGGGTCTTTACCATGAACTTCGAGTAGATCTTTCTAATATAGAGCCGAATATAAAACGTACATATGTTCATCAAAAAAAGCTCAAATATCTCATTAATAAATTACTTATGTTTAAATTAACTTTGATTTATTAGGAAAAACCAAAGACAAATTAAACCAAACAACAAAAAGACAATTAAACCAAAGACCAAAAACAAATTTTAATATAAAAATTTAAAGAGAATTTTTTTTTACTTGTAAACTATAACTTTATATTTTTGTTCTTGTGTTGGTGTGCAATTATAAAACTTAAAGGATTATAATTGTCTTGATACATAGAGCTGTTTTATTGTGTTTTATCTAATTAAAAACATATACGTATTTATTGTAATTTATGTATTTGCAAGCTTTTTCTTGTGGTGTGCCGCGGAATTATCGAAAAAACGTTGTTGTGCCGTGGAAGATAAAAGGTTGCCGAGCTCTTCTCTAATTGATAAGGATTACGTTTCCGGTCATGCATTCCTGTGTGATTCTGTCGTTTTTTCTTCCTCCTCCAGAAAAATGCGATATTTCCGGCCATCCAGTAGGGTTAGTAAGAGGTGTAGTCTGATTAAGTAAACAGCGCCCTTCAGCGTCAGGTTTGCGTTTCCGATATTTCATTCCTATGTTATTATTGCTCGTCTTGAAGCCTACTATCACCCCTCTGAATTTGTCGGTCGAATTCGTCAACTCCCAGTACACACACACATACACACACACATATATATAGAGAGAGACAGAGATTTCAGATAAAATGACATCCGAATAGGTCTCGAATGACCGCTGTAAAATTAGAAGAGTTCGACAGTGAACAATAGACTTGATTGTTATCCACAGAGAGTGTGTTTTTATTTCTACTCAATTTAATTGAGAGGCAATTTAAACCAGCGATGTGTGCAATTGTTTCAAGCATTCAAAGGAATCCTTTAGCTAGTTTCACAGGTACTCTAGCGGTCAAAATACATAGATTTCGATGGTTTACGATGATTTTTTTTTTAAACGTAGGATTCCGTTTCTCCATAACGGTTCTGTGGAAAGGAAAATTTCAGATGTTAAATCCGTCTGTCCATCCGTCCTCGCGAGTTATAATTTTGGCAGAGAGCCAAACCCACTCTATCGCTTGGACAAGTTAAACAGAAAAGTACCAAGAAGCGTCAAAATTTTGACATTATATGTATATATATTTATATATATACATACGTACATATATATAGATACATATACACATACAAAAGAGGTAAGAAACTATAAGTAATCCTACGTTATTAACCCGCTGTAGTGTCGTTAAAAGACACTACCTGAAATTTTTTTGATAAATTTGTAAAATTCGACAACCACTTTTAAAATTAAAAATTCAACAACCGATTTCAAATAGTAGAATTAATTTGTCAAAATTTATTATTGGATGCCCTGAAATAGAAAGAACCCAGTTCAGTGGTAATTTTCTATTTCATGAAATTTGAATTAAGAACAAGGTTTAGTTATCTTCCTTTGGACATTTTGTGTTTTCCCGAAGAAAAATACTAAATAAAATAAAAATTTGTAATTTATATTTTGTATGGGTTTTAGTTATTTTTAATTTTGTTTCCAATATTTTAATACGTTATATTTTTGTTATTCCATAAATGTTAAATAAACTGGAAAATTTTAAAATGAGTATAAATGTTTTTACACTGTTCAGCTATACTATTACATATTATATTGTTTTTAATTATTTATTGAAAAAAATCGAAAACTAGTTAAACTTATTTTCAGCTTACGACATAAAAGCCTGTATACTAGGAGAATGGCTGAACCTCACCTTCGTCTTCATCTCTCTCGTCCATGAGTCCGATTTTTTTCAAGTGAGTCGATGCGGCGACCGACAGAGCAAGTGTGTCCCCGACAGCTTCGTGGAAACCTAAAAACAGAATATTGGATACAGTTTCACGTACATTGAGATGGGCGAAAGCAAACGTTACATTTTTTTAAAGATTAATTTATGTGCAAAGCAAAATCTCGAATCAATTTGTATCTATTTTTGTTTGGGATATGTAGTAAAAGAGATTTTAAAAAAAACCGACACATGGCATGTTGTTGTTGTTGTTACTTATGCCACTTGACCGACAGCAACAACAAGTCCCGAAGGCTATGGGCGATGAAGGTGCGGCTCCTGTTTTGAATTAGTGCCACAAGGGTCGGAGTCCAACTTTGCTAAATGACCGATCCCGTCATTTTGAACCGAGTCAAGTGACGAGACCGGAATACTTGACCCCGCATCTCCAGGGGTCATTTTGAGGACATTGCAGCGAAATCAGATTTTACGTGCACCATACGCCGTTAGTGTACACGGCAGCGGATTAGTCAGAAACTGGCATCGAACCAGTGACTTTCAGATCACTAGCCCGCTTCCCTTGCCAACTGGGTCACTGCGCCCTATAGGATATATTACATACATAAAAATCTTTGGGAAACAAGACGGCTAGTATCCCCAGTCTAGTGGTGAGCCAGCTGCTATTAAATGCTCTCGTGTCCACGCCGGGTATGGACACGTCCAATGTGCAAGCCAGATAGTGCTTCCGTGTGGTTTGTAGGGTTTCTCGGTCCATATTGGGTTAAAAGTTCTACCTCCGACCCCAGAAGACGCATTCCTATGGACCTAGTTAGGACCTTAGGAGGTATGGAATTCCTTACATAACTATTCTTTACTCATGGATAAGGAATTCGGAAGGAAGTTCTTCGATGAAGCGGATCCGCCAACTTAGGCTTAAAACTGGATGCATGTTCTATTGTGCCAAGACTTACTTTCAAGAACATATCCGCAAATGGGCACACCCTGGAGTGAAACGTAAGATTATCAAAGCTAACTGGGGCTCGGGTTTATATGGAATCGCGAAATGACGATTAAATTACCCTCGTATTACCTGGATTAGCTCCCGATCGGAATACCGCGGGTTGATGCGCGTACTGCTGGTAGTACTGGATGTGTCCCATTTCGTGGTGGACTGTCACAAGGTCCTCCATGTTGATTCTCGTGCACATCTTGATCCTGGAAGAAATGAAGAGTAAAAAGCTGAGCAGTCAATTCAAGCCATTTCCTTGCGTAGAAATGGATCTTTAGAGCAATACCAGAACAGTTTTGAAAAAAAAGTTAATCTTAAAATTTGAAATATGTTTAATCATACATACATTGCTCAAAACAATTAGGGGAGCACATGGTTTTAACGACATTACGCAAATACACCGATAAGTAACATAAAATAAATCATCCATAATTTAAAGCCTAGCAGGAAACAGAAGAAGAAAATTTCATATGCAAATCAAAGTTCATGACGTCAAAAACCAGAAAAAGGACATAAGGGCGGAAATCGGGATGTTGCAGAAACGTCTGTTTCACTGCCTTAACTGTGAAATTCGATTGCTCAGTTATTCGTTTTGAGAAAAGGTGACTTAAAAATGTCTCAACAACGTGATTTACCGGAATCCATGGCATGGCGTATTATAGGCAAACTTGAATCCGGGCAAACACAACTTAGTGTCGCGGACGCTGTTGGAGTCGCCAGAAGTGTCATTGCAAGGCTGTGAAATCTATTCCAAGAAACAGGGAATGTTAGACGTCGACCAGGTCAAGGTCGGCCACGCGCCACTACAGCAACTGATGACCGGTATATACTGTTAACAGCTCGTCGAAACAGAACAGATAATGCTACTCAGCTGCAAAGACAGTTGCTCTTGGCAACAGGACGAAGGGTGTCCAGCCAAACAGTACGTAATAAGCTTCATCAGGGAGGTCTCTATGTACGTAGGCCAATGATCTGCATTCCGTTGACCTCACGCCACCGTGCGGCCCGAAAAAGATGGGCTGCTGAACATCGAGATAGGGAGCAACATAATTGGAGCCAAGTGCTGTTTACAGACGAGTCCCGATTCAGTCTGGAGTGTGACACCCGACGTGTTTTGGTATGGAGGGAAAGGGGCACCCGAAATAACCCCACATTCGTTCGTGAAAGGTCACAATACAGACGAGCTGGTTTTATGGTATGGGGTGGAATCAGCCTAGGTGGACGTACGGACCTGCATATCATTCGGAATGGTACTTTGACGGCCCAAAGGTATGCAGACGAGCTACTGAGACCTCATGTCATACCTTACGCTGAAGCCATTGGAGATTCCTTTGTTTTCCAGCATGATAATGCCAGACCGCATACAGCTCGTCTTGTGGAGAAGATGCTTGAAGCTGAAACAATACAGCGTATGGAATGGCCAGCGTGCTCTCTTGACCTGAATCCAATCGAGCATGTATGGGATATGCTCGGACGACGCATTGCTGCGAGACCAAGGCCTCCTTTTACTCTCCGAAGCTTGAAGATTGCACCTCTTGAGGAGTGGAACAGTATTCCCCAAAGTCTTATCGATAACACCATCGCATCCATGGAAAACAGGTGTGCAGCAGTCTTAGCTGTTCGAGGACACCACACGCCATATTAAAAATCTTGCATTATTTCTAAACAATACTTTTTTTATCGTTTACATGTAACCAAATTGTTGCCCTAAATCATCTTTCAATGTTTTTTCGATATTTTCAAAGAATTAAAGCTTAAATACAAATTTTTTTACGTCTTATTTTCTGTATTGCGCATTGATACGCGTGTACTATCCATTTTATGCCAATACGTGGCTGTCTCGCACGGTTTTCTTAACTTTATTGCTTGCTCCCCTAATTTTTTTGAGATAAATATATATATATATATATATATATATATATATATATATATATATATATATATAACCTAAATGGATTCAAACAGTTATTTAAAAATGAGTGTGGTTTTTATGTTGATACAAACTTTTGACTATTTCAGACGAATCAGATTTGTACTTTCCACTTCGTCGAGATAATAATCAGTAAGCCGATTTCTACTTACAGTCCAACCCCGTTATAACGAACTTCAAGGGACCAAAGGTTTTGTTCGCTTTATCCGGCGGTTCGCTCTATCCGAAACGTTAAGAAAAATGCTAGAGTTTACAAAATGTATAACTAATTACAGTTGCAATGCGTATTCAATAAGGATCTATTAAAAAAAGATAAATTATATTAAAAATGATCATTAATTAATTAAATCGACTGAAATAGATTACATTTAACTGGCACAATATTAACTAAATTACGTACAATAGGAAAATGGTGGAACCAAATTTTTTTTTCTGTATAACCATGAGTTCGTTATATATCAGGTTCGCTATAACGGGGTTCGACTGTACATGATTCACAAAGATACGTTGAAGCGAACAGCGTGAACAGCAGGTGGCACGTTTTGTATTTTTCAGGCAGTCCTTTCCAAAATTATGTTTGCAAAATCACCTGCCTGATAGTGAGTAGGAGTGTTTCGGGCAGCACCCTTGTTCTAGGGGTCTTTGAGAGAACACACTGTCTTCATTCACCACAGTACAAAACGTTTGATTCTAAGCATAAAACCCGAACATAAAACTGTTCACAAGGATGGGTGATAACACGACGTACTTCGAAGAAAGGTTTTAAAAGGATTTCTCTTCTTGGATGATCTTTGGGGAGAATTGTCGAAGCCAAAATTTCGGTCTACAGAATTTCGGGAGGATTGAGGTATGATTTCCTACCGACCTCAATAAACCCCAAAGAAGAGCGTGTCTGAAAACTTCGTAAATTCAATTTAAAAAAGCTGCAAGGAAATGAAAATGTGCAAAACAAGTGTAGAACCTTATTTTTCTGTCGGTATTTCCGTTAACCCATTTAAAACATCGTTACTCTAAATTTTAGGGTTTTTTTTTTTGTCAATTTAGGCATATAACGAAGAATCCCTCACCGACATAAATATAGATTAACAGATAGTTGCAACACAGTATCAGTTGTATCCAGTTGACGGCTACGTTCATAGGCGTAGCGTTGGGGGTGGGGGACAGTTTGGAAGCTCAGTAGAAGTCATAAAATATAGTTGGTTTCAGCATTTTAAAACGACTGCGAATGTAACAATTTTGTTGAAATTGGAAACAAAATAATTTTTGGGTTCCGAATTTTTTTAAAAAATGCCTGTATTTATTTTATTTTCCGACGTTTCTAGTACGAAAAAAATTCCCAATATATTTTCTACGTCGGTCCTTTTAACAGCTGGCAAAAACAATGCAAGTGCCAAAATCTCATCACTTTTTTAAATTTTCAAATTCAGTTTGCTTTGACGTTCCATTTGTTATTGTTTTTCAGTTTACATGTAACTTTTTATCGAAGTTATTTGTCACACATAGTTTGTTTATTCAGGAAAGGACACCCTCTTTTGCCTCTTAAAGAGCTGGTCGGGAGAGGGATCCCGATCAATAAAAAAATTAAGAACCACGTTTCACATCACCAATACACGGAAAGGAAATCCTTGAGGTTTCGACTGCGCAGTCCTCAAGTTTTAAATGTGAGGATTTCCCCGTCGTGTGGGAGGCAGTCTCGAGACGGGTGTCGGACTGTTCAGTCCCCGAAATCCCAACTGAAATGTAGGCGTGAGGGAGGAAATCCTCAAGTAAATCCTGCCGACTTTTTCTTTGAGGATTTCCTGCGCGTGTATGGCCACCTTAATGCTTACTCCACACCAACGGCAACAGCAACGAAAGACTGACACATTTTGCCACCTGTCTCTGTGGCTGTCACAAAAGCCTTCACACCGCAAGGAGACTGGAGAGAAGAGGCAATTTCTTTGCGCATGCGCATAAAAGTGTATCGGTTTGGTCAGCGAGCGAGGGCTACAATCTTTCAATTCAGATTGGCTGTCGAGCACGGATACAGAGAGAAAAGTTGAACTTTCTCCAAGACTTGAAACCGCAGAGACAAGAGACGGAAACGAAGCGGGAGTGAAAATTTGTTTGTAATATGCATGCGCAACAACGAAGATATGGTTTTCGTCTCCGTCGCCGTTGGTGTGGAGTAAGCATAACAGTCACTGAGGCCTATTTGCGTTCGTTCTCACCTGAAATCCTCTCCGTCGAAGAAATCCCAGGCCGAGGCGTGGCAGACGATTTCTCTGTCTTTGGGCTTCTCGATGATGGAACGGTTCCAGAATGTCGGGGTCATCGGCATCAGGCCCAGGGACGTGAAGAACTCGTCGGACAGCTTGAACAAGTCCAGGGCCGTCATTTTCTGAAACAGACATTGATCTCGCTGCACTAGGGCACCATGACATATGTACACGCTGTCGAAATGGTAGCGATTTTTTGGTCTCTCCAGACTTTTGTTTCGTTTTGAAAAGCTATTCACAAAATACGAGTGATTCACTGATCCTCGTCAGGCGAGTATCTAGATCACATGGACGGAGTTTTCGCGGTCATTGACGTCCTATTTGTGTATCGATCGTAATTCTTAACAAAGCTGAAAGGAATCTCACTTTGACCACACTTCAGTATTTAATTTTCTTTATTAAACTGGCGTCGTATTTTAAAGTGAACCCTTAATTTTGAGCTCCCGATGTCGTTCAATTCTTAGCTTATAACAGTCTCGATCAAGAGCAGTAATCGATGAAACCGATCGAAACGTGTGTTTATGCGAAACTCATAACATGTAAGGTCCGAAAGAATATCTCTATTTATGTATTACTTACATAGTGTCGATATTATTTAGATCCATCCATTGTTTCAATAGAATGGACAAGTTCAAAACTAAAAACATTTGGCTTTGAAGATCCGTTGGCGACCAGTGTCTCGCCTTGCATGCTAAGCGAGACACGATCACGTGACTGGAAGCGAAACTATCACTCCGCTATTCATAAATGTGTCCACCACGCAGTGCACTGCTATAAGAAAAGAATTTGCACTTCCAATGCGGAGAGTTCCACGAACAATTTTTTCTTCTTTTTTAAGGAAGCACTATGAGCTTTAACAGATATTTTTATCCAAACGGTTATGAAAAAAGTTATTTTATTTCTTTTACTCGTTGTTGGCGCCCTTTTTAGTGCGATTCTGCGCCATTTGGCGAATTGGCTGCTCGCCAGGCTTTTGCTTGTGAGTTACCGAAAATGGTATAAAATAGAATGTGATTTAAAAATGTGGACGAATGTTTTGGTGCGTTCCACAGTTGCCTCCAACAACGAAAATGTTTTTAGTAGTGTTGTGTTCGAGGTGTTGATGAATTTAATAAATGTTATTTGTAGAATTGCAGTCTGCTTATTATCGAGTATAAAATTTAAAAACTAACGTCAACACTCATGGCTTTAGAAAATGTTACTTACCTTATCATGCATACGGTTCGTGACATCAAAGAATTCTTTTTGTCGGAAAGGCTTTACAATTTCAAAAATGTTACCCCAGGTTTGGGCCCACATATTACCTGTGAAAAGAAAAAAAGAGAGTCACATTTTATTTTCAGTCAAATGAATCAATTTTCAATTTCACACGTCGTGACACGAGCAAAATCTGGGCGTAGGAGCAATTGTCAACCCCCCCCCCCCCATAAAAAAAAGCCCGGCGTTTTTTTTTCTTTTTATAGCCTAAAATTATATAATCGGAGACCTAATACTAAATGAGTTTAAATTTAAAATGAGAGGATGCTTACTGCTGGAACCGCCCCTGTAGCCTCACCCATCTTGTGGTAACTGAATTTGTAATGCTGAAAGTAAGATAAAACCACTACAACCGATGGCGTAGTGGTTAAAAGCGTCAGGCTGCCACGCCACAGGTCCAGGGGTTCGATCCTGCGACTGGCAATGTCGACTTAGGGCCTGTTGACATAGGAGTCTGTTGCGTTGCGTTAAGGAAAAGATGACGTTGAGACGAAAATAAACCAATCATATGCCTCCTAAAGATTAGCAATGGAATTTTTAACGCCTATGATTGGTTTATTTTCGTCTCAACGTCATTTTTCCCTTAACGCTACGCAACGGACTCCTAAGTGAACAGGCCCTACGCCTTTCATCCGTTGAATGGATCGATAAAATGAGCACCAAGCATGCTTGGGAACTAAACTCTGAGGGTCCCACATCAGGTTGACCACCTAACCGAGACATATGCTGTATGGCAACCAAGCCACGGTTAAGAAAGCGGAGACGGACATCGCCGGCCTTGGTCCACAGCGGACTGTTGCGCCATGAGTTTAGTTTTTAGTTTAGAAAGTAAGATAAAACAAACTTTTGATTGCTTACCAAGTAAGTGTGCCGGTATGGGTCCATCGGGCTTAATACCGAAGTTAGGATATTGTTCTATGAGGCGTCTCCTGACAAAGGCGTGAAGTTGCTTGTAGAAGGGTTCGATCACCTTCAACAGTTCTTCCACGTCTTCTTCGAACGTTTCGGTTTCGTAACGATCCCTCCACATTTCACCGGCGTCCTTGAAACCTGAAACATGTTAGTAAGTGTTCTTACTCTCGTTTCAGTGCCTGCAAACACGTGTGTGATACGAAGTACTCAGCTAGTATTAATTTCTCTTTAAAATTTTTCATTCTTCATTTTAAAACAGAATAACCAAGGTGTAATAATTTAAATGTTTCAAAGAAATAGTCTAAATCTTTGTTTTAAGAGGCTATCCGAGATATATTGCCCAGCACAGAAGGTTGTAAGGAATTCGAAAGGGACCTCGGGCGAGGTGAAAATTGAAATGCCTCCTATGTCGGCCCATTCACCACGCTTCAATATTCTTTAATGGACATCGTATTTGAATTCTGATCGTATTATGGAGCTCCCGATGCCATAATTATCTCGTTGATATGTATAATGAACGAAACGGATCTCAACGTGTGTTTATGCGTCACGTATAACACACACAACGAATTTCGACCAAAATGTCTCAGACAGTGTCGGTATTATAAGGAGTATTGGGCGCCGAACATTTGTTGGCGAAAGTCTATGGCAGGGGTAGATATACTGACCTAGACCAAATTCATTTTGCTGGGCTTCGCCTCATTTCTTTTTGTTTATAAATATTTTAGATGAGAAAACACCTAGGTAAAATCTATATATTTAAGTTGCTAAGCCGACTTTTTGAGCAGTCCTTCAGAGAAAAATACTGCATCCAATTACTTTACTGTGGTCTTAAACGAAAGACTGCAATCTGTAGATTTGTCAAATTTGGCTTTTGTAACCGCAATTTCTATTAAAGAGCGATCATTTACAATTAAAAATTGATTTATGCGGATGCTAAGTGGCATGTTTAAATCTGTCTTTAGAAACTCACTGTTTCTGCGCATGCTCAGTGACATGTTTTAATGATAAACACGTTTATTCCGAGGAGTCTCTAGATCTCTCTCTGCCATTTTTATTTTATGATAATTTTGTCTGCGAAATATAAGATTAAACCTCATGGAAATTGTTTATTTTGCGTTGTTTAATGAGCGATAATTTACAATAAAAAAAATTTTGCTTTCTGCGCATGCTCAGTCACATTTTTAAATCTGGCTTTAGATACTCACTAAGTACGAGGCCGCTTAAACACATTAATTTGTTTCTGCGCATTATTTTTAATTTCGACATATGGTAATGATGTGTTGAGTATAATTTGTGTATGAGGAAAAACAAATACTTTTCCTCAATCTGCCACTGGGGGGATAAACTGCCGCATACGGCTCTTTATAAATTTCATTGCGCCTTTTTTTTCGATTTATATATGTATATATTTTTTTCATCATATACATGTATAAATTTAATCTTTTCTGGATTTTCTCCTTCATAAGTCCTTCATAGACATTCTCATATGGCTCTTAACATGATGGTCGTGGCTACCCCTGGTATAGTCAGTCGGCGATCAGAAAGCCGTTTCTCGGCCAAGCAAGAAGTGATCATCATCGAAACGATCCCCCCGCCATTTAGAAGTATCCTGTGTCTATTTGGAGCCTTCGCAGTGTATGACGTACAGGACAAGAAGTGATCATCATCGAAACGATCCCTCCGACATTTAGAAGTATCCTGTGTTCATTTGGAGCCTTCGCAGTGTATGCCGTACAGGACAAGAAGTGATCATCATCGAAACGATCCCTCCGACAATTAGATGTATCCTGTGTCCATTTATAGCCTTCTCAGTGCGTATGACGTACAGGACAAGAAGTCTCCCTTCAAACGCATGAGAGTTCCAAGCGCAGTTTTTTCCTTATAAAGTATTTGAGATATAAACTTAAAAAATAAAATTTTTCATTAAAAATTTTCAAAAGATCACCGAAGTCAAGTCTCGTTTACTTCTCGTGAGGCGAAGTTACTCACCGTTCAGTATGGCTGCCTCGTTGGACAGTCTGACGTACTCCAAGAACTCCGACTTCATTTTCCTGCCGCTCACTTTTCGCCAGTCCGTCCACACGTGCTTCAGTTCATTGTAGTCTCTCGAATCCTTCAAAATCATGGTCAGTTCTGCAACCAAGGAAACACCTTTTAATGGAAAGGACCTAACTCTCTGTCACCTCAAAGCAATAGGTGTTGTTGTGTCACCCGTATGGGTAATCTTCGACGTATATTGTATGAAGGTTATCGTATATTGTGTGAAGGTTACATTTCGTTCTCAGTTATTATTTTAAAAACATTTGAATTTTCTTGCAGCATTTTTTTAAAACCCAGATAGATTTAAGTTTCATAAATATTTCTTTCTCGTCTACGATAAAAGTAAATGGAATCGGCCACATTGCAATCAGAGGACATTTGGACAGAGTTATGCAACGGGGAGTCCACCCACAACAGTTTAAGAGTGGAGTCCAACATATATATATATATATATATATATATATATATATATATATATATATATATATATATATATATATATATATATATATATATATTTATATATATATATATATATATATATATATATATATATATATATATATATATATATATATATGTATATACTAGCTGAAAACCCGCACTTCGCTACGGAGTACATTGAAATTAAATACAACGGTCAATGTATGCAATTAATGCCAAAAAATATAAATATATAAATATATATATATATATATATATATATACATATATTTATAATAAATACGACGATCAATGTATACAATTGATGTAAAATATATATATATATATATATATATATTTATAAAACCACCGTATACAGTTTGAGGAACATAATATATTTATTGTATTTTAATATTTTTTTGGATAATGTCCAATCGTCTGCCGCATTAGCAAGAAAAAAAAAATTTTTTTTGTCTATTTAGCTGTTATCACGTGACTATAAATTTATTTAAAGTACCAGAAAAGGAAATCACGTGATCAGCTTTTAATAACTTAAATTCTAAAAATTAATGTTTAAAAATTCACCAAAAATCAGAAAATAGAGGTAAAGATTCGAAAAAGATCTCATTTTAAAGAAATCTTTATGATCTTTCTCGTGATATAAATTTTATAACCCTTAAATTATTATTTTAAATGGAAACTGAAAAAAAGTTACTAAAACAGCTTAAAAATTTAACTCAAAAAAATCTAAGAAGAATTTTTCAAAAATCTCTCTTAGTGCACCCCTACACCATAAGAAGAATCGCCATGCAAAATTTCAGCCGTTTAGATCCAGCGGTTTGGTCTGTGTGTTGTATGTCAGTCAGTGAGTCAGTTACGGCACTGTTTTATATATATATATATATGTGTGTGTGTGTGTGTGTGTGTGTGTGTGTGTGTGTGTGTGTGTTAAGTTAGCGGAATACACCAAAAGCTAACAAAACACAAGCATTTAATTGAAGACAATTACAAATACAAGTTAACACAGACAGTGGCGTAGCGAGCATAACTGGCGCCCGGGGCACGATACCTTTTTGGCGCCCCCCATGGTCTTGCGGACCAAATGGTCCAATGGTCTTGGGCACCATTTGGCGCCCCTCTGCGAATGGCTCCCGGGGCATGATAGACCCCCTTGCCCCCCTCTCTCTACGCCACTGAACACAGACGAAACATATTCGTCGTTGAACATATCACATCGAAGGCAACTTACTAACGAACAATAACAGTGTTACTGCCGCGTTATAACGGCGTTCCAGGATCTACGCGTCGTTGCGACTTAACCGCTTCCTCGCACAACATTATCTTACGTCTTTTTTACGCGCTTTTTTAAAGTAGTCACGTTTCAAGATGAAAGTCCTCTGCACCGTCAGGTGCCGCCATCTGGTAGTCGTGGTCTGAATTTTCTTTATATATATTTACCTTATTCTCTGTATATCCTGGTAAAGTGCACCACGTGTTTAGCTATCTGGGAAAAAGTTATTATCATTCCAGATTTATTACAATGTATGCGTAATCAGCTGTATATCAATTGCCGTTGGATATATCCATTTTTATATCGATATCTATCGGTTATAGGATAATTACGGGATTCCAAAAGAGGTAAGAGAACAAAATACGAGCGGTGGCATAATTCTGTTATTAATGAGTGTTTATTTTGTTGAAATTTTTTATCTCCCTCGCAAAGAAAAAAGTTTTTAAATAAGGTAGATTTAAATCTAATCCGCGTGTTTTCCGTTACGATTAAAATAGACGGATTAAATTTTATCACAGGTGTTATAAACAGAATGAACTATCAGAGCTCATAAATTAAAGGTATTATGTAAGAAATACATAGATAGGGCGAATAATATTGGGATAGACAAAAGTTTATGAGCCATTAAAATTTTGTTTCTAAAAATGTATTTAACTGCTCTTTTAGGTGTTTTTGCTTATACAAATAAATCATTATTCGTTCTTTTGAAAATAGAAATAAATGCAAATAGAGAAATCTATATAAAAATCAAAATTCAAACAATGCTTGCACAATCAAACAATATAAATTTGGTTACCTTCATTCTTACTTGTCTGACTTTCTTTTTCTCCTAGTTTCTACATATATTTGTGTAGTGCGAGTCTCTATTCACTCAATAATAAAACTACCGTAATTTCGCAAGTAAGAGCCGCGGCGTATACGTAAAAAAAGTTCAAAAATTGTCGGCAGCGGCTCTTACGCCGGTGCGGCGTTTACTCCGATTTCGGATTTTAAAATCTTTTTAGCTTGCGTTTCTCTGCTAAAATTCAGTCTCACGCATTACTTGAAAGGGCGTTTATCACTGTGCATGCGCCAAGTTCTTGGCTGATTTTGGTAAAGCCTGACGATGACGTCAAACGCACTTTGGCGACCACGCACGTTCATTACTGTCGTACTCTCTTTCTGCGAAAATAGTTTTCCCCCTTACTATGAAACTATTCGACAAAATGGCTCCAAAACGCAGAAACAAAAGCTACTGTGCTAATTTTAAGCTGAATGTAATTGCGAAAGCAGAAGAGATCGGAAATAGAGCAACTGGCTGAGAGTTCTGTATTGGTGAACGTTGTGTTTCGCGATGGCGCTCCGAAAAGAAAGTGCTGCTAAAGGTGCCGAAAAGTAAGAGAGCACGCAGAAGGGGGAAGCTGCTGGGCCTCAACTGGAAACTAACCTTGAGAAAGGGATTTCATCCCAGAGTAGTAAAGGCATTCCAATATCAATAGTAAAGATACGTTTACAAGCCAGAGTTAAGGTGGTGAACATGGACATAAGCGAATTCAAAACTGGATACAACTGGTGCTACCAATTCATGAAACAAAAAACACCTCTCCGTTTGGGCCCCCCACAAAAGTAGGGCAAAAATTGCCTGTTGATGGGGAGGTAAAGAAATCTTATTTCCTGAAGTTTGTAGAGAACCAATTAAGGGACAACAAGTTTTCCATCGATCAGGTGATCAACATGAACGAGGTGCGTTTGACTTTCGACTGTCCTCCAAGCAGGACTGTCGACAAGGTTGGAGAAACTACAGTGAGTATTGTTAGTACCGGTCACAGAGAAAATGTCATTTACTTGTGTCTGTTGTCTTGCGCAGCAAGCGGTGAAAAACTGAAACTTCTGTTGGTTTTCCAAAGAAAAACTCTACCCAAAGGAGAATTTCCTAATGATGTTGTGATCCGCGTGAACGAGAAAGGATGGATGAATGAAACAGTAAAGATTGGTTGAACGAAGTCTGGCGAGAATTTTTCAATCCAAAAGGGCTAGTTATAATGGACTCGATGAAGGCCCACTCGTCAGAGTCTGTTAAAGTTGCAGTGAAGACTGCGTCTGCAAATTTATAGATAATTCCCGGTTTGACAAAATTAATTCAACTACTTGATTTGGCTGTAAACAAATCATTCAAATGCCGAATGCGAAGTCTTCTTTCTTAGAAAAAAAAAAGGATTTAGAAGGCAAAATAGACGCGCCCCCCCTCTTTTGATTGTTATGTTCTATCTAAACTATTAGCATATTTAGATAGCTCGATATCGAACGAATCATACGCATGATCGTAAAACGCCATGATAATTCAAACGATGTTTTTCCAGCCAGTGCTCTGAGTTGAGGTGCTTGTTTATAGACAGGCGCTACGCATATACCGCCGAATGGCAGTAGAGAAAAGTAAAGTGACCACAAAGTTACATTCTGCTGAATGGCAACAGAGAATATGATGAAAATATATGGTTTATATATGGTTTTTCTTTCCCTTGTGTTCGTTTTAATTAATAACGGGATTCTCTAGCCCTTGAATGGATATAATTGAGAACAGTCGCTGAACAAGTGAATCACTTAGAACTGCAGCTCGTCTAGAGAGGGTCATAAAATATCTGAATTCTAATAGCGGAAGGCAACCATGAATAATAATTACTCTACTTCAGTGAATATATTTTTTCTGATTTTAGTGATCGATGTCAACATAGTTTTTTTTAAAAGCAAACTTTAAGTTAAGATCTTTATTTAAGTAAAAAAAAATTAACATTTGGCAAACCGGAATTATTTTATCGTCAGACATATGTTGGATGGACAGCATACAAGATACGTCACAGACTGATCTTACCTGGTTCCAAAGAAAGCTCGCAAGGTTTGTCGGCCGGGCTGTCTTTGGCGCACACCTTCGCTTTCGAATAGACATCTTGCATGTCGGCGACGAGAGTATTGAACTGCAAAAGCAATGAGGCATCATTTCATTTGCCACCACATCGCGTGAAATTCATAACATTGTTTATAATAAACTCACGAAAGAGGGTTCAAATGGTTGATTTGGGAAACACAAATGATAAATGATATCCTTACTCATGAGTACGTTTTACATGCTGTCGATGTACAGTAGGGTGGAACGAAAAAAACTTTTTTTTTGAATTTCAATATGCTCTAGTTTTCAAAAGTTGCCTTTTAACAAAATAAAGACGGAAATTAAATACTAGCGTAATTGGTGCATGTTTTCAGCTAGCGCAAGAAGGGCAAACTTTTGGTTTTTATTAAATTTTTGACAAATTTCGCAATTATTTTGAAATTGCATACACTTGTAGTACAAAAAAGTAGCAAAATGTGTAATTTAAACATTCTTTTTAGTCAGGAGACCTGTTAAACTGATTATATAATACGTTTTACTTCATAAAAATAGTACACATAAAGGCACTTAAGGACGAGGCACTTAAAAGACACTCGGACATCACGGTTGAACGAAAATTTGTTTTTTGGAATTTCAATATGCTCTAGTTTTCAAAAGTTGCTTTTTAAAATTAAAATTAATAATATAAAATCTTTCTGCTCTACTAAAATATTTTCAAGTGCCGCAAGGGCTTCAAAATGGCTATTTTCATGAAAAAGTGATTATATTTGTATTTTTTGTTAATTAATTTTATAGTATACTAGCGGCCCATCCCGACTTTGTCCGGGTTGAACAAAATATTATACCAATAAATTTCCAGTTGATAGCCAATAAATTGTAAATCTTTTTTTACCTTAATAATAACCTAAATAAAACATTAAATTAATTTTATGTTAGTTAATATTTAAAATAAATTTTTTTAAAGTAAAAGGCGTGCCGGAGAACGGCTAGGTTCGAACCGCTAGCGTCAGAACAGAAGCCCACCGCGATAGCACCACGATAAGGATCGTTGAAATCTTCGGAACAAAAAGCTGTAGAAGACAGTAGCGGAAACAATGGAGATTGTTAGGATTAAGCCACTAACTTTATTTCTACTGATTAGATATACACAATATATAGCTGATGTCCATCTGGAACAATGTACCTTTCAAACAGTGAAAGAATTTTTCAAATAGGTACAGTGGTTCTGAAGATTACCCTCCACGTACAAAATCCCCTCTCTCTTTATATATCAGTATAGATAGCACCACGCTAAGGATCGTTGAAGACTTCTCCACAAACAGCGGTAGAGGACAGTAGCGGTAACAATGGAGATTGATAGGATTAATCCCCTAACTTTATTTCTACTGATTAGATATACATAATATATAGCCTATGTCCATCTGGAATAATGTACCTTTCAAACAGTGAAAGAATTTTTCAAATAGGTACAGTGGTTCTGAAGATTACCCTCCACGTACAAAATCCCCTCTCTCTTTATATATTAGTATAGATAGCACCACGTTAAGGATCGTTGAAGATTTCGCCACAAAAAGCGGTAGAGGACAGTAGCGGTAACAATGGAGATTGATAGGATTAAGCCCCTAACTTTATTTCTACTGATTAGATATACATAATATATAGCCTATGTCCATCTGGAATAATGTACCTTTCAAACAGTGAAAGAATTTTTCAAATAGGTACAGTGGTTCTGAAGATTACCCTCCACGTACAAAATCCCCTCTCTCTTTATATATCAGTATAGATAGCACCACGCTAAGGATCGTTGAAGACTTCTCCACAAAAAGCGGTAGAGGACAGTAGCGGTAACAATGGAGATTGATAGGATTAAGCCCCTAACTTTATTTCTACTGATTAGATATACATAATATATAGCCTATGTCCATCTGGAATAATGTACCTTTCAAACAGTGAAAGAATTTTTCAAATAGGTACAGTGGTTCTGAAGATTACCCTCCACTTACAAAATCCCCTCTCTCTTTATATATCAGTATAGATAGCACCACGCTAAGGATCGTTGAAGACTTCTCCACAAAAAGCGGTAGAGGACAGTAGCGGTAACAATGGAGATTGATAGGATTAATCCCCTAACTTTATTTCTACTGATTAGATATACATAATATATAGCCTATGTCCATCTGGAATAATGTACCTTTCAAACAGTGAAAGAATTTTTCAAATAGGTACAGTGGTTCTGAAGATTACCCTCCACGTACAAAATCCCCTCTCTCTTTATATATCAGTATAGATAGCACCACGCTAAGGATCGTTGAAGACTTCTCCACAAACAGCGGTAGAGGACAGTAGCGGTAACAATGGAGATTGATAGGATTAATCCCCTAACTTTATTTCTACTGATTAGATATACATAATATATAGCCTATGTCCATCTGGAATAATGTACCTTTCAAACAGTGAAAGAATTTTTCAAATAGGTACAGTGGTTCTGAAGATTACCCTCCACGTACAAAATCCCCTCTCTCTTTATATATTAGTATAGATAGCACCACGTTAAGGATCGTTGAAGATTTCGCCACAAAAAGCGGTAGAGGACAGTAGCGGTAACAATGGAGATTGATAGGATTAAGCCCCTAACTTTATTTCTACTGATTAGATATACATAATATATAGCCTATGTCCATCTGGAATAATGTACCTTTCAAACAGTGAAAGAATTTTTCAAATAGGTACAGTGGTTCTGAAGATTACCCTCCACGTACAAAATCCCCTCTCTCTTTATATATCAGTATAGATAGCACCACGCTAAGGATCGTTGAAGACTTCTCCACAAAAAGCGGTAGAGGACAGTAGCGGTAACAATGGAGATTGATAGGATTAATCCCCTAACTTTATTTCTACTGATTAGATATACATAATATATAGCCTATGTCCATCTGGAATAATGTACCTTTCAAACAGTGAAAGAATTTTTCAAATAGGTACAGTGGTTCTGAAGATTACCCTCCACTTACAAAATCCCCTCTCTCTTTATATATCAGTATAGATAGCACCACGCTAAGGATCGTTGAAGACTTCTCCACAAAAAGCGGTAGAGGACAGTAGCGGTAACAATGGAGATTGATAGGATTAAGCCCCTAACTTTATTTCTACTGATTAGATATACATAATATATAGCCTATGTCCATCTGGAATAATGTACCTTTCAAACAGTGAAAGAATTTTTCAAATAGGTACAGTGGTTCTGAAGATTACCCTCCACGTACAAAATCCCCTCTCTCTTTATATATCAGTATAGATAGCACCACGCTAAGGATCGTTGAAGACTTCTCCACAAACAGCGGTAGAGGACAGTAGCGGTAACAATGGAGATTGATAGGATTAATCCCCTAACTTTATTTCTACTGATTAGATATACATAATATATAGCCTATGTCCATCTGGAATAATGTACCTTTCAAACAGTGAAAGAATTTTCAAATAGGTACAGTGGTTCTGAAGATTACCCTCCACGTACAAAATCCCCTCTCTCTTTATATATTAGTATAGATAGCACCACGTTAAGGATCGTTGAAGATTTCGCCACAAAAAGCGGTAGAGGACAGTAGCGGTAACAATGGAGATTGATAGGATTAAGCCCCTAACTTTATTTCTACTGATTAGATATACATAATATATAGCCTATGTCCATCTGGAATAATGTACCTTTCAAACAGTGAAAGAATTTTTCAAATAGGTACAGTGGTTCTGAAGATTACCCTCCACGTACAAAATCCCCTCTCTCTTTATATATCAGTATAGATAGCACCACGCTAAGGATCGTTGAAGACTTCTCAACAAAAAGCGGTAGAGGACAGTAGCGGTAACAATGGAGATTGATAGGATTAATCCCCTAACTTTATTTCTACTGATTAGATATACATAATATATAGCCTATGTCCATCTGGAATAATGTACCTTTCAAACAGTGAAAGAATTTTTCAAATAGGTACAGTGGTTCTGAAGATTACCCTCCACGTACAAAATCCCCTCTCTCTTTATATATCAGTATAGATAGCACCACGCTAAGGATCGTTGAAGACTTCTCCACAAACAGCGGTAGAGGACAGTAGCGGTAACAATGGAGATTGATAGGATTAATCCCCTAACTTTATTTCTACTGATTAGATATACATAATATATAGCCTATGTCCATCTGGAATAATGTACCTTTCAAACAGTGAAAGAATTTTTCAAATAGGTACAGTGGTTCTGAAGATTACCCTCCACGTACAAAATCCCCTCTCTCTTTATATATTAGTATAGATAGCACCACGTTAAGGATCGTTGAAGATTTCGCCACAAAAAGCGGTAGAGGACAGTAGCGGTAACAATGGAGATTGATAGGATTAATCCCCTAACTTTATTTCTACTGATTAGATATACATAATATATAGCCTATGTCCATCTGGAATAATGTACCTTTCAAACAGTGAAAGAATTTTTCAAATAGGTACAGTGGTTCTGAAGATTACCCTCCACGTACAAAATCCCCTCTCTCTTTATATATCAGTATAGATAGCACCACGCTAAGGATCGTTGAAGACTTCTCCACAAAAAGCGGTAGAGGACAGTAGCGGTAACAATGGAGATTGATAGGATTAATCCCCTAACTTTATTTCTACTGATTAGATATACATAATATATAGCCTATGTCCATCTGGAATAATGTACCTTTCAAACAGTGAAAGAATTTTTCAAATAGGTACAGTGGTTCTGAAGATTACCCTCCACTTACAAAATCCCCTCTCTCTTTATATATCAGTATAGATAGCACCACGCTAAGGATCGTTGAAGACTTCTCCACAAAAAGCGGTAGAGGACAGTAGCGGTAACAATGGAGATTGATAGGATTAATCCCCTAACATTATTTCTACTGATTAGATATACATAATATATAGCCTATGTCCATCTGGAATAATGTACCTTTCAAACAGTGAAAGAATTTTTCAAATAGGTACAGTGGTTCTGAAGATTACCCTCCACGTACAAAATCCCCTCTCTCTTTATATATCAGTATAGATAGCACCACGCTAAGGATCGTTGAAGACTTTTCCACAAACAGCGGTAGAGGACAGTAGCGGTAACAATGGAGATTGATAGGATTAATCCCCTAACTTTATTTCTACTGATTAGATATACATAATATATAGCCTATGTCCATCTGGAATAATGTACCTTTCAAACAGTGAAAGAATTTTTCAAATAGGTACAGTGGTTCTGAAGATTACCCTCCACGTACAAAATCCCCTCTCTCTTTATATATTAGTATAGATAGCACCACGTTAAGGATCGTTGAAGATTTCGCCACAAAAAGCGGTAGAGGACAGTAGCGGTAACAATGGAGATTGATAGGATTAAGCCCCTAACTTTATTTCTACTGATTAGATATACATAATATATAGCCTATGTCCATCTGGAATAATGTACCTTTCAAACAGTGAAAGAATTTTTCAAATAGGTACAGTGGTTCTGAAGATTACCCTCCACGTACAAAATCCCCGCTCTCTTTATATATCAGTATAGATAGCACCACGCTAAGGATCGTTGAAGACTTCTCCACAAAAAGCGGTAGAGGACAGTAGCGGTAACAATGGAGATTGATAGGATTAAGCCCCTAACTTTATTTCTACTGATTAGATATACATAATATATAGCCTATGTCCATCTGGAATAATGTACCTTTCAAACAGTGAAAGAATTTTTCAAATAGGTACAGTGGTTCTGAAGATTACCCTCCACGTACAAAATCCCCTCTCTCTTTAAATATTAGTATAGATAGCACCACGTTAAGGATCGTTGAAGATTTCGCCACAAAAAGCGGTAGAGGACAGTAGCGGTAACAATGGAGATTGATAGGATTAATCCCCTAACTTTATTTCTACTGATTAGATATACATAATATATAGCCTATGTCCATCTGGAATAATGTACCTTTCAAACAGTGAAAGAATTTTTCAAATAGGTACAGTGGTTCTGAAGATTACCCTCCACGTACAAAATCCCCTCTCTCTTTATATATCAGTATAGATTAAAATAATGTATATTTCCTGTAAATAAAATATTCAAAATATGATATTTTGACAGAAAACTCGCATATTCTAAGTATTTCTAATTTTTAGATGCCATAACAGAACAACTGATTTTTTGGAATTTCGCGATTTTCATCATATTAATTTTACAGTAGCATATTCTTATAATACACATTGGAATGAAAGAAAAACAATTTTTAATTGACCGAGCTTAGTTAAAATAAGCAAATCACACTTATTTAGAAAAATATTAATGTAATGTCTATAAAGGCAAAACATTACTTTGAAAAAAATATTCATGCTTTTCAAAAGTCCATAGTAATCACACATGGTTTCCATTACTTATTTCACTGACACATTGAATTCTTTTATTGTTTTAAATTTTGGCATTATCTTTTGAGAATGTACACTCATGGACAAAAAAATTAGCGCACCAAGAAGGAGTCGTCAAAATGAAACGAAATTTTACATGCGTAATGACTACTTTGATATAAGTAAATGATAAGAAAATCAAAGAAAAAGGATAATTTATTTCAGAGAAAAAGGCAAAAGAACGGAGGAGTTAATACTCCGTTGGACACCCTCTAGCCCGAATGCACGATGCGATACGATCGGGCATAGAGTAATACAAGTTCTGTATGATGTCTTGAGACATTTCGTTCCATATTTGCTGTAACCTTGCCTCTAGTTCGTTCAAACTCGTGGGATGCCCAACTCGTCGTCCCAAATGATCCCAGATATGCTCGATTGGAGACAAATCTGGGGATCGGGCTGGCCAAGGAATGGTAGTAACAGTGCAGAGACAGTCTTGTGACACCCTTGCCGTATGAGGCCGAGCATTGTCTTGTTGAAAAATGGCTCCTGGGAGCCGTTGCATGAGTGGCAACACATGTGGTTGCAGGATTTCATGAACATACCGCTGGGCTGTCATGGTGCCACGGAACAATACTAGGGGTGACCGTGTATTGTAGGCAATGGCACCCCATACCATCACACCAGCTGTGGGAGCAATGTGTCGCTGTACAGCAAAGGCAGGATTGAAGCG